>CAWUFW010008758.1:20000-620000 GCA_963921515.1 Calotriton arnoldi
TGAATATCACAGTTGGTACAATGAAAGGCAGTGAAAATGCATGTGTGCTGGTGGATTGCAAAAAACTCATTTTGATTGGATGATGGTAATATGCAGGTGAAAAAAAGTAGGTAGTATTTGGAAATGATTAGTAAATGGATGTTTGATTGGGTCTGGTAAATAGAAAAAAAATGTAATAGAAAGTTGGATATGCTTCACAGTATGTGCTGTAAACTACGCCTGCTGTAGTTAATTTTGTAACTAGTATGACCCTTCTGGAATATGTTGTGAACTTGTGACCTACTGGTTCTAGTGGGTTTCAATGGAGAATCAGCAGAGGGTGTATTAGGGGAACGGTGTTAAAGAAACAGGTATTAATGTTTTCAAACTGGGGAGGTTTAGGTTCATTGTTTTTTAAGGTAAGTAAGATTACCTAGTGAGGATTTTGCAAAAAGGTGTAGTATAGTGTTAAAAATATTAAACTACAAGTTTAACACTTTGTCAAAAAAATATGCGGTATTCGCGACTACCGATGTCCTTGCGACTTCCGGTGTCGCTGCGAACAAGGAAAATGCATTTTAGATGTACTTTTTGTGACAAATATATACAATGGGGAAAGTTAAATCAAGATCTTACTAAACAGCTAGACTCAAACTTTAAATAAAACATTTCTATATTTATGTTTTACACTTTGTCAAAAACAAGCAGTATTCGCTGAGTGTCCTCGGCAATCGTGACGTCGCGAAAACCAAAAATATCTTGAAATAAGATGATGAATGTACTGTTTAAATAAAAAGATGACAAATACAACAATAAGTGGTGCACCATACATGTGTAATGTTCAAAATCTAATTAGAGAAAAAAAATACAATGACGTTATAGTTATAACATAGAATTAAAAAATAAACCTTAGAAATTCACTGAACAAAACCAGAGGTTACAGGGACGCTAAAGTTTGGAAACAGATTTTAAAAAACCTTAGAAATTCACTGGAATAAAAACAAGGTTACAGGGACGTTATAGTTAGGCTGACATTTCACTTGAACAAAACCAGAGAAATTCAGTAGTTATAGTAAGCTGAGCTAACTATAACTCGCTCCCTTGTGGGACCCCCTGAGCAGACCTAGGGGGTCAGGGTGTTTCTACCCTGCCCCCTTTGTGCGCTCCGCCGACCTCTCCCTGGCCACCGTCCCGCGCATCCGGAGAACCACCACCGGAGGAAGATCCTTCTCTCACCGCGCCGCCAAGATCTGGAACACCCTTCCCCTCAACCTACGACAGACCCAAGACCTTCTGACCTTCAGGAGACGACTCAAGACCTGGCTATTCGACCAGTAGCGGCAACACCCCCCCTCCTCTCCCTCAGCGCCTTGAGACCCTCGCGGGTAAGTAGTGCGCTTTACAAATCTTGTGATTGATTGATTGTCTCTCTCTCTCCTGTTTTACATCAAAGGTCACCGTTTTGTCTTTTACTCTGGGCATATGATGAGAAAAACCGGCTCTCACATAGCAGACCAGACTCATAGCCCCCTGATCCAACTGCCAGGCCAAGAATGTAGGTATTTGGGAGAGTCATACCGCAAACACCCCCTCTGGTGCTATTCCTCTGAGGAAATGCATCTCCAAAGAATAGCTTGTGAGCTACTGGTGGCTCTCCGGCTACATGAGAGTAGCTCTCCTGTGTGCAACCCAGCCTACTAACTTAGAAGCGTTTGCTTGGTTAAATTAATATAAGTATACCAGACTTGAGAATGGGTACTCAAGACAAAATTGTTTATTTTCAAAGCTCTTAAGTTGGTGTTTGCACAAAAATAGCAGAATTTTCCAAATATATTTGAAGCTCATAGTTGAGTGATAAATCATGTGGTGTATGGGAGACTTCATGCTAATAAAATTAAGTTGGTATTAGGGAATTGCAGCTTTGCCTGCTATGTGTTACTCATGTAGAGGCGTTCAAAAATGACAGTCTTTTTATACATTATTGCTGGCAGCTTTGCTTGAGGCACCAAGCGATCACAGCTAGTAATCTTGCATATGATGCCCTCTAATGTAATCTTGTTTGACATGGTCACTATTACAACAATAATATTAGTAGCTTGGGATGCTTTCATTTAACTTAAGTCGCTCTTATTATAGAAAAAAGTTGGCGACCCGGGATTTACCGGTCATAAGAGAGGAGTTGGTGGATGTTCACCTGGAAGAAGAGGAACTTAAAGATTACCAGGGCAAGATGGAGGATGGTGAATCACAAGGTCTTCTGGAGACATTCAGTCCCCTTCTTCTAGACGTGTGAAAGGAATACAAGGTATTTCTAACTGACTGGGAGGTGGAACAGTGACTACTGCACACCAGAAGCCATTAGCCTAGTACAATGCCCAGGAAGGGCTCACAGAGAAAATGGAAAGGAGAGAATTGCTCTAAATAGCTACAACTTCAAGCAGTGGTGTAACTCAAACTGTGTTGAAACAAAAATGGAAAATAAACTGAGTGAGGCCACCTCGGAGAAAGAAGGCTCTGGCCCAAGCACACATGTCAAGTACTTATACGCACTGCGAAAAGAGACCAGGCAAATCCTAAAATCTAAGAGGACCCTTGCAGCGCCATGAACCAATGCGCCACAGCAGTACCCAGCATTGACAAAGGAACCTGGTAAGTGTACCAAAAGAAGACAGGAAGGCTTCGGTATTGCTTTTGTATTTTCTTCTAAACAAAAAGTATTCCAATAAAGGGGCTTCGGCAGTGGAGTGCGGGCACCTAATGATACACTTTAAGCTCTCACAATAGTAAGTAATGGACAAGGAAGGATTCATCAGAGTAATGAGAATAACTGGTAAGTAAGGTAAACATTCCTAATTCCAACAACATTCTTCTTCTCAAATGCCATTGCTCTTAGTATACAAAAGTCACAATCCTGACTCTGATTAAAAGAACAGTGGTACAGCAGAGTGTCATGACTCACAGACCAGGTTTACATGTGATAACAGGACAAGCGAGGAGATGAGCTCCAATGAAAAGTGAGCACAACTGAATCCGGATTAAGAGCAACAAACATACAGAAGGTCTGTGACAGGATAAAGATCAATTTCAGAGTAAGGGTATTCCTTTCTCACATTTTGCAAATAGATACATATTCATCATGTAGATCCATGGCCTGTCTCTTTCGTGAAGAGCTGCTCTTGTGAGCCCTTTCTATCAATTACATTAACTGGTTCCTGTATAACTCCACTTACCATCTCACCCAACTCTGATTATTGGTTCATAAACCTCTTTGGCAGAGTGTAAGGGATTCTTGTGCGTAGACAAACACAACAGGGGTTGTAACGCAGCTGTCAGGCTCTGCCTACCCAGCTATCCTAGAGTCTCCTTATAAAGTGACTTTGAAGTTCCACTCAGGGTGCAAGCCTATTTATACTGAACAGGGACTATGCAACCACAATGCACCCTGTTCTCCTCAATGGTCTCACATGAAACCCCAGATGACATCTCAAATGACATAAATCACTAATATCACTGAAGTAACACATTGTTGAACATTTTCATTTTCACACCGATTTGCTGCCAGTAAAAATAAACCCATATTTCTCTCTATAATCCCTCTGCATAGACATCTAGACCATGGTACTGAAAGATGCTGTACTCTGACTTGTATGTATGCTTTGATATGTACTTGTGTATGTCTGTGTTCTTGTGTGTGTATGTAAAGTGACAGTACCACTGTCAGCATTTACTGTCTGATTCACAAACTGCATTTTGTAGAACGTAAAGTAGTACTACAGTAGTACTGCTTACTTACTATATAATGCAAATCACAAACCTAAAAGTATAAATCTCCACCTCTCCTCTATGTTCTATGGGGAGATCGTCAGACATGTAAATTCACTGCTTAGTAGTAAATGTGGGAGGGACCAGAGGGAGTGGTTGGAAAAAAGGGGCATACTTACTATTTAATGGAAGTAGTTTAGGGAGAAGTATGGAGGGGTTTAGGGAATTTTAAGGAAAGGTTCAGCGAGGTACTGACAACAACCCACAAAAAAGTAAGCCTATTGCTACTAACAAACTGCACTTCTAAAGTTATTACAGCTAAAAAGGGCCCAAAACAGTAGTAAATGTACTCCAGCTCGGACTTGGAGTAAGTCCAGCACCACACATTGCCAACCACTGGTACTGCAATACCCTGCCATATAAAGTAGTGGAGGCAGGGACTTTTAAAAGAGACCAATAAGAAACAATGTTAACATAAAATAATTTCTTTTTACTTTTTAAAAATATGTATTCCTTTAACATTAAAAATGTATATGAATAAAAATGAAATATTTTATGATACATTTTAATAACCCATTTAAAAATAAATTAAACTTCAAAAATTAAAGAAAATATTTAACTAAATATATTTAAATGAATTAAAACTGTATTTAAAACGTAAGTTAATAGTGCTGTAGCTTTTTTATTTTGTTCTACATTTAAAATAAATACATCAAATTAATTTACATTCAGATTTAACAAATAAAACGTTTATATATTGTTATTATATATGTTTATTGTGCATTAAAAATACAAAGTTATGTACAGAATCAATGTAAATTAATTCAATAATTTAAAAAAAATGTAGTTACATGAATTTTTAAATTCTGAAAGGTTATTCAAATGTGTTATCCTGGAAGGAATATTTATTTTATCAATTACATTTTTAACATTAAATACATTTTTATATATTTAAAAAGACAAAATAAATTAATTTAACTTAGGTATTTCCTGTGGGGTTAGCTTGTAAATCCCTGCCACCATTATTTTCTATGGGAAGGTGTTGCAATATCAGTGGTTGGTCATGTGTGATGCTGGACTTACTACTGTTCCTTTTTGGTTGTAGTAACTTACACTCATAAATGTGACTCCACTCCTTGTTTCAAGGAGGTGAGACATCATTCAAGTCTACACTTTTGAGTAACTTTACACTTGTAAATGTTGACTAGCCAAAAGTAGTAAGTTCACTCAAAAGTGTAAGAGTAAACTTATATGTGTAACTTACAGCTGTAAGGTACCTTTGTGAATAGCCCCGTATATGTCCATTCTAAGACCATAAGGAGGAGAAAGGCTATATATATTTTCAACTGGTAACAGACATATGTGAAAAGTTCAATTGCGTAATTTCAGTAATGTTATTAATGATGCAGTTTCTGATATAATCTACCCCATCAGGTACATACGTCAGAGTACAACGTCCTAGAAATAAGTATACAAAATGGCAATTGCGCTACTTATTAAGCAGGAGTCAGGATAGATGTTCACCGTCCTTATGTTTGACTAAGGACAGTTATATACAGGGAGTTTTCGGAGGTAGAAATGACTTTCTCTATCCTGTAATATGACACTTTTCTGAAAAAATCATTGCTTTCTTAATTAACGACACAGCCCTTGATTTCACAAGTACTGACAATACAGAAGTAAAGTTTAAAACAGCTACTTTTCCTATACCTTTGCTGTTTTTATAATTGAATTTGTTTCTGCATCACAGAATATGTTTTCTCTGCAAAGATACAAGGCATTGCGCTAAAGATAAATGAACCAGTTTACAAGACAAGGCAATAACCAGTGTTCCAATTACTTGTGCTGCAGTAAGCCTGAACCTGTAGTCGCAAATGTAAGCCATCTCCAGGGAAGTACTGCACTCCTCGACAGGATGAAGGAATTATCCGGAGCCCCGATGGAAGACCGATCCTCACAGAGTCTTCAGGAGACTTCATCTCTAGGGAAGAAGCAGTTATTGAAATGTCCAAAGGCAAACTCTCCCCTTCTGGTCTCCTAAACAGATAGACAAAACACCAGAGTTTTTATTTAAAAAAATCAAATTATTAAGGAACACAGTATAATTTGCTAAAGCAGTTGACCAACAGCTAAAGATACCAGCAGAGTATTCAGATCAATCAAAATTCTTAATTCGGTCAAATTAATGACCATAAAATATACGTACATCATACAAAAATTTACCATCAATACACAATTAAAAGTTAAAGCCTAAAAAGTCAATACTAAACGGCAGTCTCTCAAAAAAGCCACAGCAAACAGATAAAGAGAAACATAGTTACGTTATCCAAAAATCTCTGTTGTAAGCATGAGCTATCTATATACCTTTAAAAAGGAAATTTGATTATTATAAAGTATTTCGATCTTATGTGAGCACAACACATAAAATACAACTTAAAACATAAGGACAGGAAATGTGTCAGCAACTTAAGCCATTAGTTTGGTTTCACTAATGTTTAGTGGCAGTCCACCTCATTTCGCAGGTGTTTACATTTATGTCTGTTACATTTTTCCTTGATGCCTAGTGCAGAAAGTAGTCCTCACACACTGAACCACAGAAAAAAAAACTATGCGCTTATTACTGAGCAAGCATACAGAGATCTCTTCGTATTATAAGACAATGCAGCTGGAGACAGAGCCAGCTATGCCCAGGTGCCCATACTGAACTCCATTTTTGCATGAGCTACAGTGGTAATCAAAGAGGTTTCGGACAGAGATGTCAGCTTGTAGCATCGTGTTGGGTGCGTTTTCATTCCTGCTGGCTAAGATGCATATCAATGATTTGCAGCTTAAGAAGCAGTTGGACAAAAACACAGAAGCTGTGAATTTGGATGGAATGACTTGACCACAGATCATCTCTGGCTCCAAAGTTGGATGTGGCTAGAATGTCAGAGATGGACAAGATGGCCGACAGGTGAGGAGCGCCGGCCGGGAGCTCCCGGCCAGGGATTGCCTTTATGGCTCAAATCCCCTAATTTCCACCTTCTCTTGGTCCCTTTTACTCACCTGGTGGTCGCTCGTCTACAGCGGTCTCCGTCGCTCCTTTTTCTCCCATTTCTGGACGTCGGATGTATTCAGGATCTCTTCTAAAACAGGCGGAGCCCGAGCAACATGGCCGATGCCCGGTGGAGCTGCATCGACAGCTATAGGGGAGATTGGCTCCGGCACACCGCCATGGCCGTCACCTACCCAGCCGGACATCAGACATATGTCTAGTCGTTCCTCTGCTGCTTGTCTCCCTCCTCCCCCTGTCCTCCGACGAATCATTGATGGTTCGGCTATCGAAGGAGCCAGTCTCGGCGGTGTTTACCCCTTGCGGAGTTCCCTGGACGGCTGGTGAGGAGCTGGGACGAGGTTCACCCCTCCTTATCATCCCCCGGCCTTTCCGGGCGCGACTGCAGTTTCTTGCCCCACTGCCTGCCCTACAGCTTCGCCTCCGATCGGACATCTGGGACCCGTGAGTCCTTTCCAGGTACGGGGGTGCAGTGGTGGTGAACTTACACGCGCTGCGGTGCGACGCTCCCGGGCTTTTCCGTGCCTTCTGAGCCTGGGAGGCGCGCCCCCCCGGAATTCGCTGCTGCCTCCCTTTTCTTCAAGACTGCTCCCTAACTCCCAGGCTGACTTCCCCGGACCTACGTCCTGCGTATCGTCAACACCGATGCCCCCGCGGTCCAGAGCCTGTGCACGCATTCTACAGCCTTCCGCCTCCTCTGGTTATGTGGCTGCGTTCCCCCCTCGGACTCTACTCGATGGAAGCCTGCTCTCTTGGTTTTTCATCTAGGTTTTGGACTTTTGTGCATTCTGCCATTTTGGTGATGGTCTCCGTCGATACCCACGACCCGGACCCGCCATCTTGATTTGACCTTTGTCCCTTCCTTCTTCCCTCAGGACTCCGCCTGGCGACCCTCGAACGTTTTTTTCTCTTTTTTGCTGGACTGCTTTAACTCCTTCTCCCCCCCAGGTTCCCTTCTCTCCTCTCACCTATTCTCAGACTCCTATTTTTGTCCCCCTTTACCTTCTCTGCCCCTTATGATTTGCTATTTACTTTTTAATTACTGTGCAACAAATGTTTAAATTATTGTACCTTGAAACTCGCTGTGTTGTTCCTTATGTAAAGCGCTCAGATACCTCCGGGTCTAGCCAGCGCTATATAAAACTCACCAAATAAATAAAATAAAATAAATGTCTGTTCCGAATGGTTTTCTGGCACTGTATGTACAGATGCAGTCAAACTTCCCTTCTATACAGAGTTGTGAGCGGGGCTACTTGGCAAAGTTCATCTTTCTCACTCAGCAACTATTGTGGAATGTAGGCTGCATATACCCTGCCTTGGGATTGACTTGGGCTTCTTTTCCAAGGGTTATATTGCTCGCTCGTAATTAAAGTTGGCAACACAGAAAACCACATTTTCTTGATTCCCAACCCACAGCAACTAAGCCTGTAGTCACATGTTTACCACAATGAATATCATTAGTGGAAGCCAAAAAAAACTCAGCAAGCAATGGTAGTGGTGGTGAGAAGCTGGTACGGAAAGTAAAACAAAAATATGCTTATGATGATGTAAGTGGTAGGGCTTTTCCTGACAACTTGTGCAGGTTACATAAAATGAGGCTTAGTTGTATGATAAACATGATCGCACTACTCCTTTAGAGTGGGTGTCTGTGGAATATTTAGGGTCTAGGAAACTAAAATTTGGAACTACGATTACAGCTAACAGGGGGTTTGAGATCGCCTTATTTTTTCAATAATTGATTGAAAATAGTCTTGCTAACAAAAATTTAAAAAAAATAGAAAATTTGTTTTTCTGATGTTTAGAAACATACATGCAGTTATCAGCACTGAAAGGTCGCTCTGCTGAGCAGAGCTAATACCAGCTGCCAGGCTTTCAGACATGTCTCCAACTGAGGTTTTATTCACACATCACTATAAATGCAAGAAGCTGTAACACAATGCTCCCTTTTCTCTCCATAGAGAATCATTGAGGAAAAGGCATAAAGAGACCTAAAAATTAGTGAGCGGCAGACACGAAGGCTGGTTACTCAGGCGGGTGCTGGAGAACTGATATCACACTGCAAAGCTTATTGGAGGTATGTGGGGATATTACATGACTTGGCATTATATAGAAACAGAAGATGTAAGAGGTCAGCCAAAACCTTAATTGGGAGACTGAGAATAATATAGGTATAAAGAAAGGTAAGGTTTAGACTAGTTACTATAGGCAGTACGAAAGTAAAATATAAAATGGTCTTGGTTTTTCTAATATTCATGAGGTTTTATATGAGGTTTTATATGATCATTATAAACACCAACTGCAGTGTGTGCCTACTGCTTTCAGGGATCAGGTTAAGTGCCTGCACAGCTACAAATAAACCCTTGCACATAAGAATATCTCTGACAGAGTTGTCTGACTCATAACACTTTAAATCTAGATGAGCCTAACGCGTTATAGAGAAAATTGAGGGACACCTGACTGATTTCCTTTTCTCCAAAGAGGTGATAAGCACATACCCCCTTGGGATTAAGCAAATCTATCTGGGTGTGTCCCATATTCAAGAGAATTCACGGCATGATGGCCGGCGATGGGGCATGAACTTTAAAACTTTTATATAGACCAGAGACTCTGAACTATCTGACGTATAAAATTAACAGGAGATGGCTGGAGATGTTTATTGATCCTCTTCAAAGATAGGGGAGCCTCTCCTACTCCCATTGAGAGTTGATAACAATTAACAGATGCAAAGGATTAGCCTTAATTGGAAGTACCGAATTTGAGTCTTTGTGAACAATGGATCAACAATCAGAAGGAACATAGTTATAAGACACAGAGATTGCGAGAATGTCTGTCCATCTATTGTACTTACAGCTTATTTGACGGCCAGAGAATTCCCATTAAATGGGGAGAAGTAGTACTAGTGGTCGGAGCAGACCACTATTCCTGGATTGAATTAGAAGCTGCAGATGCAGCTGCGCTATTCACAAAGTATGTTATGATACGATTCATTTGTTTATATTGAATTTCCCTTAATATACACTGAGTGTTTCAGGGAAATCTCCCACATTTAACTCAAAGAGTATGTTTGGGATCGCTTACAATGCCGGTACAAATTTGTCCAGAATGAACCCGGCCTTAGCTCTCCTTGGTATCGCATCTATCCTAGCAGCTCCAACTTCTGTGCTTTTAGCTGTTTGTGGGCACTCTCCCCTGTTTTTTTTTTTTGGCCTTTTGCTTTCCACTCCCCCCCCTCCTACCCCTGCCCCCTACCTCTTCAATTTGTTCTTCCCTGTTGATACTCTTTTTTCTGCTCTGAGTCGTTACCTCCATTTTATTATTTAGATGTTTATAAAAACTGTGAATCACCCAAAATTCTGCCGCCCTGACTTAATGGAGAGATGTGCTTGCTCTTGACTGTTATTTTTTGCTCTGAACTATTGCTTTTTTGGACTGCTCCTGCTCATGTAAAGCGCTCTGATACCTCCGGGTCTAGCCAGCGCTATATAAAACCTTACAAATAAATAAAATAAATAAATAACTAACTACATACACACCACACCCAAAACGTGATCGCCTCTCTATTGCAGAAACTATGGAAATGCTTACTTAGACTATAAACATATATAGATTTACTGTGGCAATACGTGTTGCAACATCACAGTACTACAAGTATTAGTCCACAGACAAACGCTATAATGGGGCGTTGCCTGATCAAACAGAATGAAATACCATTTTGGTTTGTGAGAAAAACATACCAATTAGGGGCAGTTTTCCCCATTCCATTCCACGGATTAGACATAGAATATTAAATATGTGTTTACCAATTGGTAGGATATCGAATGTGTAACAGTGTCAGTCATGAAGAAGTGCGTTTGCAACCCTCTACATGACTACGCATGGTAAGCAGTATATCTAGAGCCATTGAAACAAATACAGGAAGAGCATGGAGCTTCACTTGCTGTGGATTTAGGGATGAAACTTAATAGGTAATATAGACACAGTTGCTCGGCTTATTCTTTGAAATATTAAAATCGAATCATTATTAGCTATTTGTCAAAGATATGTTGTCCTTCCACAAAATTAGAGAAAAGTAGATTTTTTTTTCTCTCAAACATTTTTATTGATTTTACAGCATCAGTAGTCAAGTCCATCAAACAACTTACATTAATATGCTGATACTTTCCCTTTTCACTCCGTCCCCCCCAGGTGGAGATCAGGTATGATAACATATTAGCAATAGTTTGATGCAGATACAGGCATGTAACATGATGAGTACCCAATGTACTGTGGACAAGTCGTGAGCCAACAATTTTTAGGCCTCAAATAGTTTTCTGGCCTTCTCAAGATTAGCGTGAATGACAGTGCATAAATCAGAAATCTTCATCTGTGTTATTCGCCTATGTCATCCACAGCTGGTGTATTTTTCCCAGTATGTAAATCTAACAGCATTTGTCTCCATGCTCCCAAATCATCTTCTAACTTTTTATCCCGCCTAACCTGCTTCATTCTGACCTCTTCAGCTGACGCTCATTCCATAATGTCCCGCAACCATTCCCCGTGACTCGGTGGGCACGTGTTTAGCCATTTAATGGCAATTCGGCGCTTGGCAAGCACTAGTTGCAGGCTCAAAAATTTCTGACTAAGTTTCCTTTCGGCAGGAGAAGGACCAGCAACACTTCGTGGGGGTGCCTTCAAATTCCCATCAGGTAGCCTGGTTGAGTGTTAGGAGGATCTCTCTCCAGTACGGCTCAATGTGTGCGCAGCGCCAAACCATATGTAGGAAGTCGCCGCTGGGGTTCTACACCGTGGGCATTCTTCTGATCTCGCAGGGTAGATAATATGCATGATCTTAGGGGTAAAATACAATTGATGGAAATAATTATATTGTATTAACTTACACTGGGTATTTGAGCTAATTGTATGTGTCTCCTCGTGGACTTTCTGCCAATCTCGTGGGGTGATGTCTTCCCCTAGGCCCTCAGAAAAAGGTAGAGTTACCAAAATAATATCTCAATATCTATATAATATCTATGTCTCCATAGAGAGAGCTATCTTACGGGTAAGGCCACAGTGACCTCAATTAAAAATGAGGGCAGAGAATGAAAATCCAATGAAAGATAGAAAGCCAGAGATCTAAAAATCCAGGGAACGAGGGAAACATTTGAAGTCCTTGGATGGATTTAAAAAGAAGTCACAATTTTAACATAAAGATGAAAAGCAGGAATAATAGAACCTGAGAGATAGGGGGGGAAATAAGAGCTCCAGCGAGAGGTTATCGTCTGATTAGCATTTTTAGTATACTTTAAAGGATCATGTAGCTAAGAAGACAGAGTTCAGTAAAAATGTACATGCTTGCCCAGGACGTGATAAAGGGCCAAACTATCAACAAGGATCAACAGGGAAGAGGAGATGGCAGGGGGATAGGACCCTAAAAACGCCATTTCAGAAGATGAGAGTAGCTGCAGCAAGAAAACAGAATACCCCACAGAAAGAGAGTTCTATTAAGGAACATGGGCAGTGGCCGTATTTGAGAGGGTTGTTTAAATAACAGATCAGAAACTCAACACCCTCCTGATCGTGGAGGCGACTAAAGACTACGTACAAATAGAAACGCCAGAAGGGCATTTAAATAAACCATATTTGATATTAAAGCTAACATACAAATAGGAGATATTGAACAAACAATTTCAATTATATTTTGAGCACAAATAATATAATATCTCTAGCTGAAGAGGATTGGCAAGAGTCTGGGCCTTGTCTAGAACTTTCACTGTGATGAGAAGATACGAAGGAAAGGAAACCAGCATTGTCAAAGCTAACAGGTCTCGCCTATGGGCTAGCTACTGACTGGCATTCTGGTGGGGGGGAGAGGGGGGTTCAACAGAGGAGGGGGTAGTGGGGGTGAGTAATGAGTAGAGAGGCGGGTGGGGGTCTAGAACGGGATGATTAAAAAAAACGATATGAAGCGGCCAGCTCTCTGGCCGCTTCATAGAGCTATTCTTTTCTGTTGGTAGAAACAAATAGAGAGGGGGCGCGTGGGAGGTGGAAAAGAAACAGAAGAAACAGGGGCGGGAGGGTGTTTTGATAGAAGAAACAGGGATGGGACGTGTTTTAAAAGAAACAGGGACAGGATTTAGAAGGGACAGGAGGGCAGGTGGGTGAACAAACAGGCACAGAAGAAACAGGTACTTAGATAAGAAGAAACAGACAAGTTGGGGAGAAGGTAAAACAAAAGCGCTATGACATGGTCAGCGTTGACAGCGTCAGTGCTTTTTTCATAAGAAATAGTACCCGAGTCACAGCACAAGGAGCTGATGGCCGGCGGAGGGACACTAATCAAGCATAATTAGTCTGTGCTTGGTCCCTGTGCTGTGGAAAGAAAAGGGTAGTGATGCATTGCAAGCACTGCCCAGTTAGAAGGCAGCAAAGAAGAGCGACAAAGAGGCAAACAAATGGGCAGGTTTCAAACCCATTACTAAACACAAGAGCCTCGCAAGCTAGAGCGCATGCGCTAGCGCATGCTCACGCAGGCAAGACCTAAGTAGAAGCCCGTCTGCGCCCGTCAGCGTCCCGGATGCGGCCAGCGCCAGCCATGCTGCCCGGTTTCCCCCCGAACATGAGATCGCGAGGATCTATAGCCGCAATGCTCTGCTTTTGCTTCGCCCGCGCCCTTGTACCCATTCAAGCAGGTGGGAGGCTTTAGCTCACCCCCCCACGGTCTGCCCGGAATGCAACTTCAGTCTGGGTTCTGGCCTCAATGGCTCCTCCCGGGTCTGTTCCTCTCCGAGCAATAGGAGCAAGGGGCCCCTTATTCGCGCTGCTATGATTAACACCCGTTCACTAAGGAGTCACTATCAGGACATCTTTGACCTCCTCTCTGACAAGCCGGTTGACCTTTTGTTCATTACCGAGACCTGATTGAATTAATTTTCCAACCCTATAGTGGCAATGGCCATCCCAGAGGGATATAAGATCTCTCGTGCTGACCGTAAACTCAGCAGAGGAGGGGGTGTTGCGGTCATATATAGGGATAAGTGGGCCTTTCACCGAGGCGAGGCGCCGCTGTTGGGAGAGTGCGAAGCTTTGGACTTTAGCATTTGCATTTCCCCACATTTTTCACTGGGTGGTACACCCCCGGGGCCGGCAGGGGCTTTTCTTAAAGCATTGGAGGATGCTATTGTCCCCCGCGCACTACGATTCACCCACTATCTCCTTCTTGGAGATCTTAATATTCATTTAGACCAGGCAGAGGTGGGGGATACTCGAGAATTTTTGGATTCATTGAACCTGGCTCAGCTCACTCAATGGGTTAGTCTTCCGACTCATTCTGGCGGCAATATTCTTGACCCCGTCTGTTCCAACTTCCCCGTTATGGTTGAAGATCCCTTCCCTGTGCCCTGGTCTGACCATTTTGTGTCCTATTTCTCCTGGGTGGCGGTTGACATTAAACCACTGGGCCAGGCTGGCCAAGGCACTGCCTCCGCCAAAATCGACCCTCTTATTTTCAGTCAGGCTCTGGCTGGATCAAGGCCTGCTCTTTCAAATGATCTAGAGGGAGCATTTTCTAGTTTTTCCAGTTGGATCAGGCAGGCGGTAGATCTCCTCTCCCCTATGCCCCTCCACAGGCGGTCCAGGGACTCTCCCTCCAAACCCTGGTTCACGCCTGAACTTAAAGAACAGAAGCAGCAATGCAAAAAACTAGAGCGTTGTTGGCGGAAGGATTTCTGTCCTCTGGCGAAGCTGATGCTTAGGAAAACCCAGAAAATCTACTACACCGCTATAGCTCAAGCTAAAAGCCTCTACTATACGGCTCGCACTGATTCAGCCAGAAATAATTCCAAGGAAATCTTTTCCATTGTCCAGAGTTTTATGGCCACTAGAGCAGAATCGACTATGCTTTCTTCCTCGATCGCCTGGTGCGAGAAATTATCGAGCTTCTTTATCGAGAAAATCCGCTCTATACAGGCGTCGTTCATTATCCGCAATCAGGCCACGGCCGTGACCTTGCCTGCGGAGGCTCTGCCTGTTTCATCTCCTTCCCTGGTGGCCTTCACACCTATCAATCTGTCCGACTCACTGAGGGTCCTTAAGGCCTTGAAATCAGGTTCTCCATCTGACCCCTGTGCAGCTAGACTCCTGGCTTCGGTCGCAGAGACAGTTAACCCGGAAGTTAACAGGCTCATCAATCTGTCCCTCCAGGAGGCCCTTGTCCCGGCTGCGTGGAAACAGGCCAAGATTCTGCCACTGTCCCATTTCCCTCCTACCCAGTGTGGCGAAAGTCTGTGAAAAAGTTGTCAATAAGCAACTTACTGACTTTATTGAAAGCTCGGGCCTACTCCATCCGGCCCCAGAGCCTCCTATAGTACTGAGTCAGCTCTAGTGGAGGTCTCTGAAGCCATTCGGGAATGTCTGGATTCTGGCGGAAGGGCAGCTCTGATCTTGCTGGACCTTTCGGCAGCATTCGATACCGTTCCCCACTCTCTGCTGCTTGCTCGACTTGCTGACATAGGAATATCAGGCACTGCCTGGAGCTGGCTGAAATCATTCTTAGAGGGTCGCACGCAACAGATATGGCTCCCCTGTTTGCTTCCACACCGCAGAGGGTGTCGACGGGGGTGCCGCAGGGGTCCTCCTTGAGCCCCCTTCTCTTTAACATTTATGTGACTCCCTTGGTTCAGTTGGCAGAGGATCTTGGATCCAAAATTATTGCATACGCCGATGTCACTCAGCTTTTGTTTACCTGGGGAAAATCCGAGTGTTCCACTTCCTCTGCTAAAAACTGTCTGAAAGCAGTTTTCCATTGGCTTTCCTCTGCACAATTAAAATGCAACGAGGATAAATCAGAAATCCTCCTTTATGGAAGTCCCCCACCCCCCAGTTTAGGGAAGCACTTTGGCCGGCTGATTATCCCTCGCCGGCCTCAACGGGGCAACCCGCTAAGAATCTTGGGGTTTGGTTCGAAGAGAACCTGTCTTTCTCCACTTAGATTTAGAAGCTTGCTGAGAACTGTTTCGGGATTCTCAAATCCCTCAGAACTTTTTTACCGCTCCTTCCTAAGGCAGCCAAGGAAACGGTTACCCGCGCCTTGATACTTTCGCGTATAGACTATGCCAATGCCTTGTACGTTGGCCTACCGGGATACTTGCTGAACAGATTACAGGTAGTCCAGAATGCGGCGGCCAGGCTTCTCTTCAACATCTCAATAAAAGTAAGACAGCATCTGCGCATACTGCACTGGTTGCCTGTAGCTGTATGAGTTAAGTTCAAGGCCCTGGTCTTGGCGCATCGGGCCCTGCATGCTTCTGGCCCAATCTATCTAAGGAAACGTTTTATGTTCTACACTCCAGCAAGAAAGCTTTGCTCAGCCTCTCAGCTCCTAGCCCATATACCTCGCTTTCGTCTGCAGAGGATGGGTGGCAGCTCCCTTGCTTTCAGAGCTGCTTTGGCCTGGAATTCGCTTCCATTTGCTCTTGGCAGCATCCAGGACCGCACTCTTTTAAAAAAAAAATACTGAAAACGTTCCTCTTCATTTAACCTGCCAATCTTCACTTCTCTCTTCACTCCTCAAGGTTCGCGCCGGGACACTCCGTGGAGTATCCGTGCGCGTTACAAGCTCCAATAACATAATTGCACCCCAGGAAGAGAGTGCAAGGCACAAGGGGGTGGGGGTGGAGGTGACCAGGTGAAAATAGGTAGATAATGCCTCGGGACCTCAGGACGGGGTAGGGATCCTTGGGAGGCCTAGCTCAATGACAGAGGGAGAGAGCGTGAAGAAAAAGGACAGAGGGAGAAAGGCAGCAAGGATCAGGAACACAAGGGACAGTGAAATCACCCTGCCTCACAGCCTAAAATGATCCCGGGCAATAGAAATATGATGAGAAAAGTGTCTTGGACCACAGGGAAAAGAGAATGGGTCAGGAACCAGCAGAAAAACAAAAACAGAAAGAGGGGCACAACTGAATAGATGCTGCCCCCCCCTTGACCCTTGAAGCAGACCCCGGGCATTCTCACAAACAAATTCGACTAGGAAATGGGAAAGATTAGCTAAAACAGACATAATGAGGACTAAAGAGATAGAGTACCTTCCAAGCAAGGGAAATAGGACAAATGTGGAAGAGCATCAGAACACACTATGACCAGCAACAAGATGGAGAAAAGGAGAAAAGAAAAAAAAAAAAAAAAAAAATAGCCAGCTATGCAGATCCAGGATTGGAGGACATCCCCACAACATCTTCAACAAAAAGGGTACAGCAAGCAATCAGCAAAACCAGATAAACCCCAAAAACATCTTCGCCAAGATTTAAGGAATGTCGTCGATGGGGGTCACAGCAGGAGAGAAAGGGTGTATGGCCTCGAAGATGTGATGGGAGTACTAAAGATCAAAGCGATCAAAATAGTGGCAACCACCAAAACACATGAAGACAGAGCACAGGACGAGGAGGGCAGAACCTCCATATAATGGTAACTATCACACGTTTAAAAGAATGATAAGCTCACAGAGCCCTGCTTCAACACCTACCACATCCAAGCTTGGCAGCACCTGGCCATTCTCAAGATGCTCAACTACAGAGATCCACACAAGACCTTAAAATCAGCCAGAAGAAGGGTCAAAGGTAACCTATGAATAGGCCCACTAAATGTTTCTCAGATTACACAAGGAAGGTCCTCAAACAACATAAAACGTTAAACGAAGTCAATGTCAAGCTGAGAGCAATAGAACTATAATATTTCTTCTCTACCGAGCCAAATACTTTACAGCTCCAGGTTATACTTATTCGAAACACCGTAAGAAGCCTGGGGATGGAAAGAAGGGAACAGAACTGAAACAAGAGAAGAGAAGGGATAGAGAGAACACTATAAAAGAATCTGGAGCAAGGCCTAGGACAAAATGTCAAGGGACAAAACTAACAATACAAAGCAACATAAAAGAGAAGCCAGAGGTACGTCACAGAGATGGCTACAAATAACAAGCACCCAGCAAGTAGGGGCGTGGTTGGTGATGGAGCAAGAACTCAAAATGAGACTTGCTCGTAAGCAATCCTCTCACAGTATTAATTAATTAAAACTTGTAATGTCTTTACTAATGAATGCATACATGAACACAGTATCCGAGTGAAGCTTGCCTATGTGTTTTTCATTAACGAATAACTCTTGTCTAATCCAAAATGGCTGCTAAAACGCGGGAACTTTACTGCGCATGTGTCAACCATATCACGTGGTATGACGTCTTTCTTGCTTGGAGGGAATTCTTTGCTTCTGCGTAGTATGTGCTAAAATGGGCGTTTAATGTTCTCACATGCTAAGCTTACGCATTGTCGCAATTAATAATGTGGTATTTTAACGCTATTAATGCGGGATAGACATTGATAATTAAATGGGATTAGAGTAGATATAGGAGGTATACAGTGCAAACATTTATTTGTGATTTTAATGTTTTCTTCTCTGACTTTCCTATTAGTTCGTAAATGGGCCTGGGTTGGTTGAACTGCAGCTCGAGAGCCATCTAATCTGCGCATGCGCACTGAAAGCTAACAAGAGGAAGCGATGAAGTCAACTTGGAAGACATCCAAGGCCGCAACCTGTTGCACAATTTCATCTGAAATGTACCAATAGTTGCAACAATTGTATACACTTTGTATTAAAGAATCAATGGGAAACGGGTGGGAAATAAAGCAAATGTATTAATTGAGAGGGGCAGTATTTTAAAAACAATGGGCTTAAGAAAATGTACTAAATTGACATGGTGTGAGGATCAACCCCCTGTCCCTGTCCAATCAGAACTAGTGGCCCCATAATATTGAAACATTAATGGGAGGTACCTGGGCGTAGAAGGGTATAATAGATATAGAATTAGCTAATTAGTTTAGGCTCAAGCATTAGCTCATGCACAAGCTCGAGCGCTTAGCATTCGGTGTTGCAGAGAGCACAGAACGAGCTGATCAATTGCAGACTGAACCGCTGTTCGAGAGGTCCTGAGGAGGGGGCGGCGGATTCCATTAGAAAGAAGAGACGGAGGAATCGAGGAGGAACGAAGTATCAGAGAGGGGAACAGCGCAGGCGTCGTTGGTAGAGTGGTCACCTATCCTGTCCTGAACCTGGTCCGGAGGTCGTTGGTCTTCATCTTTCCGGGAACCCATTTCCAACTTTTTGTCCAAGGGGTTTGGTTTTCACACTTCTAGGTAACTATAAAGCAAACTTTAGAAAATACTGCTGTCTCTATCTTCTCTTTTCTGAGGGACCGTCATTTGTGATTATTAGGTGATTCTATAACGAGAGTGCTTCCTCCTTGGTATATGATTAAGTGAATGAATGAATGAATATAAGATTTGTAAAGCGCGAACTTAGCCCAAGGGCGTCAAGGCGCTGTATGCGGACATGAGGGTGCAGACAGAGAGACATGCTCATACCGAGGTCTGTGAAAAAAGCCAGGTCTTTAAGGCTTTGCGGAAAAGAGAATGGGACGCCTGACTTGAGAGTTTTTCCGGGAGGGAGTTCCACAGTTTAGCAGCAGCAGTGGAGAAAGCTCTACCTCCCCATGTAACCTTCTTAAATCTCGGTACTATTAGCAGATTCTTATCTGCGGACCGGAGCCGCCTGCTAGGAACATAGCGATGGACAATAGCCTTAATCGCCTCAGGGCCTGAGGCGTAGTAGGCATCGTGAGTCATGCACAAAGTCATGTGTGCCATGTGTCTTGTATTTTACTCTGCTAAATAATTAGATAAACATTTAAAAACTTTCTGAGTCAGTGGTTATTTTCAGTTTTATGAATTGTATTGCATCTTCTCATTTTAAGCTTCCCGATTATCAAAGGGTCCATTGGTAAGTCATTACTCTTCAATCGAAAGGTAATTGGTAGCAGGGATTTTGATAAAGAGTACAACTGACCCCACCAGCGGAACTTGCTAGCGTAGTATGAATGAATGGGCCCAGGTGAGTATTCTGTGTATGAATGCTTGTTGCTAGTAACCCGCTGGATCAGTTTTCTGGCTATCAGAGGATGGTTCTGGTTATACTTTGTTAATTGGGTAATGAGAATTTTATTTTTATAAACTAACATCCGTTTGTTCAAAAGTTTTGTTTTATGTTGTATAAAAATCCACGGGGAAAATTTGAATAGCGGATGGTAAGTGGAAGCCATACTGCAGTGAGGTTATCTGTCAGGCAGAAATAGTACTGAAAAGTTAAGCAGGGCTATCAGTACTTGTTAGGGACTCTATGCGTGTGAGTTGTAGCAAAGGTATACGCTGGTAAAAATTTGATGTTATATCACCTAGAAAGGGTAACATTGAAGAAGTAGCAGGTACTTCCGAAGCTTATGTGAAGAGTAAACGGAAGGGTTTTACTCGTAGTGTATGTTTAGTAAAACGGAAAGGTTTACTAAGTGTGAGAGAAACTATCTTTTCCAATTTAGAGAAACTGGCACGATAGCGAATGTTTTATGTTGTTACTGAAATTTAATGAAAAGTATTAAGAATTACAGTTAGCGTACGATTTTGTAAAGGGAGGGTCAGCAGCAGGAGTGGAAGCTGACGTCACAAGTGCCGCGCTGGGATTGGTTGAAGCAGCGGGCGTGGAACGACTCTTGTAAAGGAGGGGTCGGTAGTCAGGAGTAATACCGACGTCACAGGTGCCGCGCTGGGATTGGTCGGTACAGCAAGGGACAGAGAAGCGCAGATTGTAAAGGAGGGGTCATCAGATAGACGTCACTGAAAAGCCGCGCTAGGATTGGTTCCGAGACAAAGTGCAAGCTTGAATTTGATTGGTAGTCAGTATAGAAGTCGAAATCTTAGTGGATGGTGGAAATTGTATGTGGAAACGTGATCCAACTTTAACAGAAACCCGTTTAGATAGGAGATTTTTAGGATTTGCAGAATATAATTTTATACATAGATATTTACCCAAAATGTATGGAGAAAAGAGAAAAATGTCATTTTTACAAAAGATCAAGAATTATTTTAAGAAAGATAAAACGATCAAAACTAGAGAAGGAATTATCATTCCACCAGCAAAAACACCTGCATCATTCATAATGATGGAAAGAGGTTATCATACTTGTATATGGTTAGAAAACTGGATAGAATATACAAAAGATGATGGAATATTAGCTTTCCCTGAGAATGGTACTTTCAATGGGAGAGTTCTGCAAAATTTAAGAATAAGAATGAATGAACTAGAACCCAGACCAAGATTAACGCAATACGAAGCCGTAGAAGAATGGGAAACCGAGGCATTTGAACGCGACAGACCCAGAAGCAATAGGGGTTATAGGGGATTTTTCCCTAGACACCAAAATGAGTCAAGAGACAGTCAGATGAAACAGTGGAGAAGAGCGATGCTTACCGAGGGTTTGTATCCAGTATTCATGACAGAAGAGTCGTTAGGGAGCAAATGCAAAGAAAAGACTAAACATATGGCAGGGTTTGGAGATTCCGAAGAAGAATTTATGGAAGAAATATTAAAGAACCCTCCACCATATCAGGAAGGGTCAAGTGGATGTACCCCAAGTGCACCAATTTTAAGAACACCATTGGTACCGCAAGTATTGCATAATCCACCAGTTAATAGGGTACTTCAGGATAAGGAAAGAGAGGATATAGACAGAAACAGAGCAGAATTGATACAGAAAATAACACAGCTGAATGTACATCCTGATTCCCTGACGATACCTGTAACTATTGGTCCAGTGGTTCCCTTATATGGTGATAAAGTAAATTACCCGAAACCTCTAGTCATGCCTACACCTGTAGATATTCCCAAACCTGAAGCTGTAATAATTGATGATCATGTCAGTGATTGTGAATCTATGATTTCCCAAATGGATTTGCCTATTCGAGGATCTGTAAATAGCACTCATAGAAGAATTACACCTGGTTGCTCCAAAGATGTAAAAATAGTAACATCTTCCGGAACTAAAAGTGTCACTGTAGTAACGCCAGAAGACTTAGAAAGGTGGGCACAGGGATCAGACAGACAGAGTTCACCCCCAAAGATCATGGACATCTACAAATTAAAAGTCGAGTTAGAAGAAATGATAGCAGGAAATGTAGGAGTAGATCGTCTGAATACCTACAATGAAGAAGAACTATTGTTCGTATGCAGGAGCATAACTAGAAATGTAAAGATATTTCATGAGAAATTATCAGATTTGGCCTTACAAATGGGAATTGAAATAGGGAAGTCAAAGGTGTTGCAGAGACCATATAGATCCGAATTCAGTGATAAAGACTTGGAAAATATGAATGCCTCTGGTAGAAAACTACAAGTTAAAGAATTAATGTCAATATTACAGAAATGGGGAGAACTGGATAAATGGAAAACCAGATGGACAAAGAAAAAGGAAGAGGCACGGTTTAGTAGAACAACTTCTGAGTATTTATTGAAGGAAACAGGGAAAGTAGAGCAGATGTACCCCATGAGGGAGGTTCCAGGAGGAGGTTATGTCCATGTCCCATGGAGTAGGCAGGATATTTTATCATTTACGAATGATTTCCCAAAATTGAGAGAAAAAACTGTTGAATGGTATAAGCAGGTTGAAAGATTTGTGAAAGTTTCAAAGGTTTTGTTGAAGGACTTAGATGGTTTATTCGACATAGTGGTACCTGCGGATTTATGGACAGATTGTAAGATTACAGTTGATTGGCCTACTGAGGAATATCCCAGGGATCCGAAGACAGGTGCCCCATCAAATGATGTGATGAAGAAATATCACCAGGTGATAACCCATTTGAAAGGGAAAATTCCACCAAAAGAAACCGATTGTGTGAAAATAGATAGAACAACCCAAGAAGCAAATGAATCAGTACATTCCTACTATGAACGTCTGTTACAGGTGTTCAAGCAGTATAGTGGGTTTGAAGATATCGGAGACAAAAATATGAGCCAGTTTGTCTATCGTTTTGTTTACGGTCTAAAACCAGAGATTTGTCAGATGATTAAGCAGCACATGTTGTGCTGGCAAGGGAAGCCCACAGATGAGATTCTGACATACGCTAAATATTGTGGAGATGATATCGAAGACAGACACAAGAAACTTCAGGAAAAAGTAATGTGGGCACAAGTGAAAATGGCTGAACAACAGGGAATTAATTTAGATAATCCAACAGAAACTCAGGGAAAAGAATCTGGAGTGAAGGAGGACACAGGAAATAGTGGGAAGGTAAGAGGACGAATGAGTAGAGAAGAGGCTAAAAAGAAATTTCCTTGTCATGGATGCGGAAAGTTGGGACATTGGAAGAACGAATGCAAAAAGATTCAAAGTAATAATGGCCCAAATCATAATTTAAATCCACAGACGCAGAATGACTCACCGCAGGGTGTAAATCTTCGAAAGTCAGTTGCCACCTGCTCCTATACAGGGTAATGTAAGCGGAGCAAAGCACGGTACAGACATCGGATACCAAGGAGGAAGTGGTAAGAATGAATATGTAACTACACAGTTTCTTTTACAGGATGACTTTAGTCCATACAATTACCAATGACGGTGCCTAAGAGAGGGGGAGAAGGAGTGCGTACTTGGCGCATCCTTACCGGTAGATCAGTCAGGTCCATATGTAGAAGGGAAAATAGAAAGTAATGATATTACTTTTCTTTTGGACACTGGTGCTACCCGGTCTACTGTAAGAACAGCAGACATCCCAGAACTTCCTCTCTCTGGAGAAGCTATCCAAGTTGTAGGTGTAGCAAATCAAAAGATTAGAACACCCCTTACAGAACTAATGGAAGTAAGAATTGGAAACTTCCGGGAAATGCACCAATTTGCAGTGTGCGATTCAAGTCCAGTAAATTTATTGGGCAGAGACTTGTTGTGCAAAATGAATTGCACTATTTTCTGCACACCGGATGGTGTTGCAGTACAGACTCCGGATGAAGATCATGTTTACAAATTCATGATAGCCAAACAAGGTACAGAGGTAGATGAAATGTTCTCCTTGATAACAAAAGATGAGTTACCAGAAGAGTTAAAAACTACAGTGAGCTCAAAAGTATGGGATTTTACTGGAAAGGAAGTAGGTCTAATGGCAAATATAGACCCAGTCAAAATAACTGTAAAAGAAGGCGCAATTTTCCCAAATACTAGACAATATAAAATGAGTGCTGAAGTAAAAGCAGGAGTTATTAACGAAATTGACAGAATGGTAAAACAAGGCATATTAAAAGAAGTGTTGAGTAGCCCTTGTAATTCACCAATCATGGGATTGAAGAAGCCAAGTGGGAAATATAGGATTGTTCAGGATTTGCGGAAAATTAATAAAATTGTGGTACCTTGTTGTCGCATAGTACCAAATCCTGCAGTAATTCTATATCAGATACCCTGAAATGCGGAATGGTTCACGGTAATTGATTTGTGCCAAGCATTCTTTTCGATTCCATTGCACCCAGACAGTCAGTATTTGTTTTCGTTCAAATTTGAAAATCATGTATATGTGTGGAATCGTGTTCCTCAGGGGTACACAGAAAGTCCTTCCATCTTTAATCAGATACTGAAAAAGTGTCTAGAGAAGGTAGTGATGCCCAGGAGTTCAGTTTTGGTTCAATATATAGACGATTTATTAATCGCATCTAGAACCTATGACGATTGTGTCACTGATTCGATTGTACTACTCAACCATCTGGCTGAGGAAGGTCAAAGTATCACCTGAAAAGTTACAGTTTTGTAAAACCACAGTTAAGTATCTGGGACATCAAATTGAGAGAGGCAAGAGAAGAATAACATCTGAGAGAATAAAATTAAGCAAATGAAAATGCCAGTAACTCAAAGAGAAGTGAGAATGTTTCTTGGAATAGTAGGTTACTGTCGACAATGGATAATAGGTTTCTCACTACTAGCAAAGCCTTTAATTCAGTTAACGAAAAAGAAAGCAAAGGATCCAGTTGAATGGGATGATGAAAGTGCAAATGCATTTGTAAAACTAAGAAATGCTTTGTGCGAGGCACCTGCCTTGGGCATGCCTGACTATACAAGAGAATTCACATTGTTTTGCTATGAAAGAGAAAGTTGTGCACTTTCAGTCTTAACGCAAATACATGGACTGGACAGACGTCCTATAGCATATTTTTATGCTACTTTAGACCCAGTAGCCGCAGCATTGTCAGGCTGCTTAAAAGCAGTAGCTGCTACATGTATGAGCATCGAACAAAGTGAGTCAATAGTAATGGGATATCCGGTTACAGTGTTTGTCCCACATGCAGTAGTAATACTGTTGACAAGAACTAGAACTCAGCATCTCACACCTAGTCGGATGACAAAGTATGAGAGAATAATTCTTGGAGCTGAAAATGTGACTATAGAAAGGTGCATAGTTGTAAATCCAGCTACACTGTTACCAGATCCAAATTGCGAAGAAGTTAGGGATGAAACAGAACATGACTGTTTACAGGTCACAGAATTGTGTACCAAACCACGCCCTGACATACAGGAAGTGCCTCTTAAAACTCCAGACAAGGAGCGGTTTGTGGACGGCTCATGCCTACGGCATGAAGATGGCAAATTAAGTGCAGCTTATGCTGTATGTGAACTTTCTGGAATAGTCGAAGCATCCTATTTACCAGGAGTCAAATCTGCACAAGTAGCTGAATTGATTGCTTTAATCAAAGCCTCCAAAATTGGAAAAAATGTAAAGGTAACCATATTCACGGACAGTCAATATAGGTACGGGGTTGTGCATGATTTTGGCCAACTGTGGATGCAGAGGGATTTCGTGACTTCTTCAGGATACCCAATCAAAAATGGGCAGTTTCTAAGGGAATTAATGGAGGCAATACAATCACCAAAAGAATTGGCAGTGGTGAAATGTGCCGCACACCAGTCAGGAGATGACTGGGTGGCAGCCAGTAACAGATATGCAGATTTAATTGCTCAACACTGTACCAGAAACAGACTGGCAGTAAACAGAAAAGTCGAAAGAATGGGAATCAGCTGCCAACTTATGTTATGTACGACACCTGAAACATGGAATGATGTGAGACAATTGCAGGATGAGGCTGATGAGAGTGAAAAAGATGTTTGGACAAAAATAGGATGTACTCGAAGAACAAATGATGATGTGTGGGTCTATACAGCTGGCAGACCAATCATGCCTGATTGTCTGATTTCACAAATGGCTAGAATGTATCACGGAGAGACACATGTAGGGAGAGATGCTATGATTCGACTTTTCAGACAAAATTGGTACAATCCAAAGTTTAGGGCTGCAGCAGAAAGTCTTTGCCAGAGATGCTTAACTTGTCAAATGTACAACCCAGGAAGAAAAACAGTGATTGGGTTGGGAAAAATAGGAAAGGCAGAAGGTCCATTTGTGAGATTGCAGTTAGATTTCATTCAGTTACCACCATGTAAAGGGCTAAAATACGTACTTGTCATAGTATGTCTGTTTTCAAGGTGGGTGGAGGCTTACCCTACTAGGAGGAATGACAGCATAACAGTCGCAAAATTATTATTGCGAGAGCTCATTCCTAGGTTCGGTTTCCCAGTAACTTTGGAATCAGACAGGGGAAGTCACTTCAATAACGATGTAATTCGAGTAATCTGTGAAGCATTTAACATCGAACAAAAACTGCACTGTGCATATCGCCCAGAGGCTTCTGGAGTGGTTGAACAAATGAATGGCACAATAAAATCAAGATTGTCAAAAATGTGTGCATCTACATCGTTAGATTGGCCAGATGCACTGCCTCTTGTCCTAATGGGACTCAGAAGCATTCCTGATAGAAATACAGGATTGAGTCCGCATGAAGTCATCATGGGAAGAGCAATGAGACAAGCACATGTACCTGGAAATAAACTGCTGAACATAACTGATGATATGGTTCTAGATTATTGCAAAGGATTGGCTGACCTAGTGCGTTCTATCTCTCACCAGGTTGGAGAAGATGCAGTATCCAGGCAGCCTGAACAAGAGCATGATCTGAACCCCGGAGATTGGGTGGTAGTGAAGCATCACACCAGAGAAACGTGTCTATCACCCAGGTGGGGCGAACCTCGTCAGGTCATATTGGTGACAAACTCAGCAGTGAAATGTGTAGGTTTACCTAATTGGATTCATGTAAGCCACACCAAAAGGGTGACAGCTCCTGAAGAAAAGAATCCTCAGTCAGCATCAATAGCTGAGGAAGCTGAAGGTTGGACAGCTGAAGAATCGCAAGTAATAGATTCTGGAATAGCTGACGAAGAACAACCGAGCACAAGTCAGGACTGGATACCAGTGGTTCAGATACCTGAAGTATTTATCAAAACAAGGAGCCGAGCTCGATTGGAAGAATTTAGTGAGGACCAGATAGGTGTAGAAGAACGAGCTCAGGATAGGGAGGTAAAAGTTACAAAAGAACCTGAGCAGGATCAAATAGGGAAAGGAAATTGGGCTCAAATCGACAACGGATCAACAATATTTGAGCAGGGACAGTCAGGTTTAGAAGAATGCGGTCAGGCTGCAGAAGTACAAAGTGCAATAAGCCCTGATCAGGACCAGTTAGGACAAGAAACTAACGTTCAGGAAAAAAAAAATTCAGAAAATATTGAATACGAAAAATTCAAGCAAGAAGATGACAAACCTGAACAAGATCAGATAGCGGAACCACACATTCAGGCGACCGAAGAAGAATCAATAAGACCTGAACAAGAACAGACCGAATGGGAAACTGAAGTTGAAGAAAATAAAATTGTGCCACACCTTGATAATAAAGAAATTGTACTAGTGAATTAACCCGTAGTAAGAGAGCTAGTTTTTCTGAAATTGTAGGTGACATATTTGGTGCATTGATACCTTCAGTGGGAATAATTCTGAACTCAAGAAAAATATGTAAATTATCTACAGTGGTTGATCGTTTATCAACGGATACTGCTGGAGGTTTTCTAATGATTAACGCAGAAATGGTTGCGATTAGAACTATGGTTATGCAAAATCGACTTGCTCTTGACATATTATTAGCAAAAGAGGGCGGAGTCTGTAAAATGTTGAAAACGAAACATTGTTGCACGTACATTCCTGACAAAAGTGCAGAAATTGGGACGTACATAAAGAATATTACTAAACTTGAGAAGGAACTAAAACCACTGGAAGTTGATAGTGTATGGGAAAGATTGACAAATAGCATTGCGTCAATTGGTACCTGGTTTACTAATGTAGGAAAAGGACTTATAGGTCAAATATTAGTGCCCTTAGTAGGGATAGCAATAAAGTATTGTCAGTAATGATATGGTGCAAATGTTGTAGAAAGAATGAGATATATAGAGTGACAGGGAAAGAAAAGAAACGAAAGTTTGATGAAATAGAATTAGAAGATCTGAAAAGTGAATTATACAAGAAACTGAAAGGAGAAAATAAAAATAGAAAGTGTAAAAATGAGATTGAGACCAAATTATGCTAAGAAGTTGGCATCTGGTTGTGGGTAGTATTTGATGGCTCAGAAACGCCATCAGAGAGGGGATTGATGGAGCAAGAACTCAAGATGAGACTTGCTCGTAAGCAATCCTCTCACAGTATTAATTAATTAAAATTTGTAATGTCTTTACTAATAAATGCATACATGAACACAGTATCCGAGTGAAGCTTGCCTATGTGTTTTTCATTAACGAATAACTTTTGTCTAATCCAAAATGGCTGCTAAAACGCGGGAACTTTACTGCGCATGTGTCAACCATATCACGTGGTATGACGTCTTTCTTGCTTGGAGGGAATTCTTTGCTTCTGCGCAGTATATGCTAAAATGGCCGCTTAATGTTCTCACATGCTAAGCTTACGCATTGTCGCAATTAATAATGTGGTATTTTAACGCTATTAATGCGGGATAGACATTGATAATTAAATGGGATTAGAGTAGATATAGGAGGTATACAGTGCAAACATTTATTTGTGATTTTAATGTTTTCTTCTCTGACTTTCCTATTAGTTCGTAAATGGGCCTGGGTTGGTTGAACTGCAGCTCGAGAGCCATCTAATCTGCGCATGCGCACTAAAAGCTAACAAGAGGAAGCGATGAAGTCAACTTGGAAGACATCCAAGGCCGCGACCTGTTGCCCAAGTTCATCTGAAATGTACCAATAGTTGCAACAATTGTATACACTTTGTTTTAAAGAATCAATGGGAAACGGGTGGGAAATAAAGCAAATGTATTAATTGAGAGGGGCGGTATTTTAAAAACAATGGGCTTAAGAAAATGAACTAAATTGACATGGTGTGAGGATCAACCCCCTGTCCCTGTCCAATCAGAACTAGTGGCCCCATAATATTGAAACATTAATGGGAGGCACCTGGGCGTAGAAGGGTATAATAGATATAGAATTAGCTAATTAGTTTAGGCTCAAGCATTAGCTCATGCACAAGCTCGAGCGCTTAGCATTCGGCGTTGCAGAGGGATGTATGATGTAACAACGCGATCATTTAGATCACGGTACATTACATGGCTGTTTTTACAACGCAAGTCGTTACCACGACTTCCGCTGTAGGGCGCTGGACTTAGGAATAGTATGATTTACTATTCCAACTCCAACCTACCTACAGTAGGGAAGGTGTTGGAATAGTAAATCACACTATTCCTTAGTCTAGAGCGCCCTCCAGTGCAAGTCGTGGTAACGACTTGCGTTGTAAAAGCAGCGATCTAAATGTACTGCGGTGTTTTGACCGCGTTGTTAAGGTCGTTTCCCGTTGCAGAGAGCACAGAACGAGCTGATCGATTGCAGACTGAACCGCTGTTCGAGAGGTCCTGAGAAGGGGGCGGCGGATTCCATTAGAAAGAAGAGACGGAGGAATCGAGGAGGAACGAAGTATCAGAGAGGGGAACGGCGCAGGCGTCGTTGGTAGAGAGGTCACCTATCCTGTTCTGAACCTGGTCCGAAGGTCGTTGGTCTTCATCTTTCCGGGAACCCATTTCCAACTCCTTGTCCAAGGGGTTTGGTTCTCACACTTCTAGGTAACTATAAAGCAAACTTTAGAAAATACTGCTGTCTCGATCTGGTCCTTTCTGAGGGACCGTCATTTGTGATTATTAGGTGATTCTATAACGAGAGTGCTTCCTCCTTGGTATATGATTAAGTGCCATGTGTCTTGTATTTTACTCTGCTAAATAATTAGATAAACATTTAAAAACTTTCTGAGTCAGTGGTTATTTTCAGTTTTATGAATTGTATTGCATCTTCTCATTTTAAACTTCCCAATTATCAAAGGGTCCATTGGTAAGTCATTACTCTTCAATCGAAAGGTAATTGGTAGCAGGGATTTTGATAAAGAGTACAACTGAGCCCACCAGCGGAACTTGCCAGCGTAGTATGAATGAATGGGCCCAGGTGAGTATTCTGTGTATGAATGCTTGTTGCTAGTAACCCGCTGGATCAGTTTTCTGGCTATCAGAGGATGGTTCTGGTTATACTTTGTTAATGGTAAAGACCTCGAAATTCAGACAACACGCTGAACTAGAATGAACAACGCACAGAAACAAGATAAGACCAGGCAAACAGTAAACAGACAGACAAATGGAAAAAACCTCCCTTGACAAAGGGATAAGTAATGTAAATCAAAACGCCAGACAGGGAAGAAGAAACTTATAAATGACATGGAACGTAAAGGGGTTAAATGATAGAGTAAAAAGAGAGGTAGTTAGGCAATATTTGAGGCTGCAACAGCCCAACCTAGTCCAAACCGGTCTAAGAGGTAGAACATACTGGATGGACAGATGTTATGAGAGAGAAGAAGCCAAAGTCATTATGTTGCAAGCTGCTGAAAAAGTGTTGTCCATGGGATGGAATTACCTCTTCTGACTACAAGAAGAATGGGATTTAGGCCCAGAATTATTATTCTTTTTTTCCAAACTTTATTTTCATTTTGTATATCAATAAACAATGCAGCATTATTAGAGATACAGTCATAACTGAGAGTGATTGCATAGCAGCTGTACAGTAACAATATACTATAATATAGTATGGATATTTAAAAAAGGCAGTAGGAGGGCGATCAGTTGAACACTTTGGTACAAATAGAACCATGACCTGGAATGTTGACGTTGGCCAGTAACAGTACAATCATTGTAATCAAAGATCCCATGAACGCCCTCCCCCTACCGGGCAAATGCAGTATTATCCAATACAAGAATCATGACATATGCGATCAATACAATGGCTACAGCAAACCAATAACAACTTTTAATGATTTCTCTTCCCGATTCTCACCTCCCTTGGCTGCCACACTCATACGCAACAGATACGCTTGATATGGTCTCCATATATCTTTTGGGCTATTACAGGGGGGCATTAGTGCATGGTGATTATCAGATTGTGTATTGCAATAGGTCATATATGTTTACCATTCTAGAATAGTTGGTTGGGGGCCTTTCATCCATCGCAGGCTTCGGCACATCAGAGTCATAACCTAACAAAGCCAATAATGGCGCACAAACCAGTGTATCACCCATGATATTGCTTAGAGTTTCTAACACTGCAAGACAGAAGCAGTACACTCCAGGGCAAGACCATGCCAAATGTGCAAATCTGGAGTTTTCCACTCCGCATCGTGGACATCTTAAGTCAGTTCTCTAACCATATTTAAGCAAACGGGCCGGAGTATAATATACTCGATTAACACATTTGAAATGTATCAAGCGGTGGCGTCGGTTCAAAGATGCTGTGCGGATCACCGAGCAGCAATAGGCTCATTGCGTCTCAGTAATTTCTATGCCAAGCACATCCTGCCATTCCTGACAAGCTTCTGTGGCAGTATGGCGTCTGCTCTCCTGTTCATAAGCATATAATATTGTAATTGCCCATCGTAGGGATTGCGCCTGTATCAAATAGGGGAGGTAAGCCATCTCAGGGGGCTCGGCTAACTCATCATCCAACAGAGCCCGCAAAGAGTGTTGCGCCCTAAAATAATGAAACTGCATTAGCAAAGTTGTAACTTGATCTGATCCCAGTCGCGGAGCAGCTTATCGGCGAAAAAATCTCCTATACAACATATTCCAAGGACCCATAGGGCCCCCAACGTCGCTCCCTCCCACCCTAATGCGAACCAACTGCACCACTCTAAGGGCAACTAAAGAGAATAAAGTAACGGTACACGCTGCAAATCTGCCAATTTCTTCAGCAGGGATCTCGTGCCAGCCACTGGGTCAATGACATGGAAACGGCGCTGCGGCTTATCAAGGAGGTACGAAGGCAGAGACATCGGCAGTGCCCCGTCCCGCTCCAGATACAAGTGTTGCAAATGCATCAGATCGTGCATCCGAAACATGCGAACATAGTCTATGCTGCTCTGTAATACGCCTCAAAATCCAGTGCGTTTAGACCACCAGCCGAGTAGGGAAGAGTAACGGTGGCCCACTGTATGCGAGGCTGTTTGCCAGCCCATGCTAACTGCATCATTAAGGAACGTAAAGTTCTGAACATTGCCCTTGGCAACAATATCAGGATATTTATAAATAAAAACAAAAAGCGTGCCAGCGAAAAGGAGGGGTATAGAGTAGGACCTGGATGCCTAAATATCGTATTGGTTCAGTGGTCCGCTGAAGTAGAAATTCTATGGGGAAGGGTACCATGGCATTGGTAAGTGGAAAGATGAGTAATTTGTTCCAGTTCATATGCAGTCGAAAGATGCCACCAAAGGGCACCGCCTCTTGCAGAATAGATGAAAGGTTCCATTCTGGTTCACGGACATACAGAAGTGTATCATCTGCATATGGTGAAATTATAAGATTATAATGAGGAAATGGAATGCCACGGTGTGAATGATACTCACGCAGTGCGCAAGCTAAGGGCTCCGCCACTAAAGCGTATAAAAGCGGCTAAAGGGGGCAGCACTGGCGAGTGCCTCTGGTAATATTAATCAGGGCTGAAATCAAACCATTTACTCTTACAAGCGCAGTTGGATTTTTGTAGAGTACCTAAAAGAGCTTTAAAAAGACATCCCCCATTCGTCGCAGCACTGCAAGCATAAAATCCCATTCAACAGAATTAAACGCTTTTTTGGCGTCTAAGAAAATTGCCGCAGCGCACACACCATTGTCAATAAGTGAAATTACACCAAATAGGGTGCAAAGGTTATAAATAAGCAATCGACCCGGTACAAAACCGGATTGTTCAGGCCCCACAATAGTTGGGAGCAGGGGCACCAGTCTATTAGCCAGGACTTTCGCAAATAGTTTTGTATCCGTGTTAAGGAGCGACAATGGTCGATATGATGAGCAATGCTCGGCTGGCTTACCCGGTTTAAGCAAAGTAATTAATAGTGCCTCCAGCATAGTACCACACGCATCATTTCCTTGAAGAGGGTAACCAGGTGTGGTATAAGTTTGTCCTGGTAAGCTTTATAAAAAGCAACAGCGAGGCCATCTGTGCCAGGCACTTTGCCACTAGGCATGTCCCTCAATGCTGCAATGATCTCGGTGGGACGGAGAGGTGCCATAAAGCCACTCCATGTGCATGTAAGACAGCCACTTCATGGCAATATGAGAGAGATAATCGACAGTAGCCTGCTCATCATAAGGAATACATACCGTATATAAATCAGAATAATACGTTCGAAATCTGTCAGCCCCATGTAAAGGCTCCCCCCGCTCATCTAGCACATAAAGCACTTCATTGTCCTCGCGGTTCGGTCTCACTAAAGCAGCCAAAGTAGCACTTGGCCGTTCCCCCTTCCCGTAAACCCTGGCCGTAGCGTATCTCCCCAAGTCAGCTGCCTCATTCTGAGCCAACTCATTGTACTCATCTAGCTTAGCCCTGGTATGCGCCAAAACTGCAGGGTCAGAGGTCTCCTGATAGGCGTATTCGAGATCAGCTAGTTCAGTTTCCAGTTTTCATAATCAAATGGAGCAGAGTACTCCCGCATGTTTGCAAATAGTAATCCCACGAATATAGGACTTGAAGGACTCCCGGAAGTGGCCATCTGTTTTACTCTCTCTACGTTTGCACGAAAGTATTCATCTATCGATTGTGCTAATTCTTCGTGGAACACTGCATCAAGTAGGGAATACAATGGGAAGCACCATGAGAATGCTCGTAGACGTAAATGCTAGGGGGCAGATTTACAAGCCCCTTGCGCCACTTTTGCGTCACTTTTCCCATGTTAAAAGTGACGCAAAAGTGGCGCAAGGGGCTTGTAAATCTGGCCCTAGATATCCAAAACCAAGCGCACAGGGGAGTGGTCTGAGTACGTGCGCTAGAAATGTTCACAGCAGATCATACTGGACAATAAACAACGGGACACAAGCCAATAATAAATACGTGTGTGTATATCATGCACAGAGGAGTAATGAGTATACTTTCTGCCCTGTTGGAATACTACGCCACACATCCACAAGGTCGCCAGCAGCAGATAAGGCAGTTATAGCACGAGCCGCTGCTGAGGGTCTCCGTGAGGGACCTTTGGATCGGTCCAGTTCAGGGGACAGAACACAGTTAAAATTAGTGCCCCATATTTGAGGTGTATTGCCATAAGTAGCTAGTTTAGAGTGCAGTGAGCAATAGAACTGTGGATCGTCATCATTAGGTCCATAAACTCCCACCAACAATACATCAAAATGCACTCTATGGCAGCGTACAACGGGAAACCGTTCCCTCATGCCCACACAGAGTTCCTGTATTGTAATTCCGGAGCCAAGACAGGCCCATACCAATACTCTCCGTGCATGAGCAGTAAACCCCGCAGCGCAGCACACACCTCTCATGCGTCTCAGCATAAGCATCCCAGTACTAAGGGCCAGATGGGTTTCTTGCAAAATGGCCACATCTATCTGATGGCGCTGTAGGTACAGCACCACTTTGGGGATCTTACGACTATCATTCAATCCTCTAACATTCCAGGTGAAGAAGTTCAACCTTGTCAAATGCTTAGTTGAGCCATCGACACTCGCCATAGCATCAGCCACCTCCCTGCCAGATTGTAATGTGCAAGCAGGTATATTCTGCCAAACTGACTAATTTACGCTTGTGCTGACACAGTACTAGAAACAATATGCTGCTAAACCCACCCACCGCCCACGCTATGTCCCCCAACTTATGACATAGCCGCTTATGCCCCTCCCAAAACCCCTAATGACATATTCCATAGAAAACTGAGTGGATCACACATGAAGGCATAGAAAGCCCGCCAAACACTCCTGCAACCAATGTCACAGGAGGGCCGTCCTGGGGATACCAAACCCCATCAGCATCTATTCAACAAAAAACATATCAGTGTGTCCCTTTCCCATTTGGACAAGCATTTCTGCGCAAAGAATTTACAGGAGTGCCCTTCTCATGCATCCCACATGCATCCCACAAGTGTGGGAGTTCAGAGTAGTAACCATAACGGAAAGCACATCAGGAAAGCCACCTACCGCAGGCTTCGTGTATAAGGCACCAGCATAGTGATTATAAAATTATCATAGCAGGGATAGGATCAGTGTAGATTACAAGAACATATGAACGATGCTTATCATATAAACTGTTATGGATAGCACAGATCAATGTACCTGAAGGCAATGATAACTAAGTTCAACCCAGTTCATCTAGTTCTGGGCCTACTTCTGATCATCATCCGCCTGCCTCAGTGAGTCACAGGCAGTTCTTTTTTTTTTTTTTAATTTTTTTTAAAATTTTTTTTTTATGTACCATATACAATCATAAGTAATGTTACAGGGTTAGCCACGAGTGGTGGCGATCATTCTTACATAGCTGTTTAAAGTAGCTACCCCTTACTTTTATCTTTTGAGAGTGAAAGAAGTGTAAGGAGGAAAGGATAGGAAAATTAAGTGGTGAAGTCATAGAGGGATAGGACAGGCTTGTAGAGAGGTACAGAAGTTTGGTATTACATTGGTGACAGCTATACATACTGCATTACGACTTTTCAGATATACGGTGACTGTGAGTCCATCTGCGAGCCCGCGCGAGCTCTGTTTCAGTCTGCGGCTTTGGCTCGATTATCGGCCATCTAAGTGTGGAGGCCAGATGTTTATGGGGGTTTATAAGGGTCTAGGTATGTGTCCAGCGCTTCCCACAGCCCTTTCGAGGACGCTTTCCCTGGTGAGTGCTGTAGCGCGATGCTGTCCGCTCCTCTGAGGTGTGTGATCCAGTTGATCCATCCTTTGTAGTTTGTTTTGCTTGTATCTTTCCAGTTGGTTAGTACCATTTTAACCGCTGCTGTCAGTAAAAGGTCTATTAGGTCTTTATCCTTCTCGGAGCTTAGATTCGTGCGTACAACCGCCGTTGTGAGGGACGAGAATTCCATTGTTAAGTTACAGCTAAACACATTGTTGATGAAGTCAAAAACCGCCTATCTGGTATGATGTACTTACACACCCAATAGAAGCAGGGGTCAGATCCAACTTTAGGTTAATCCAACTAAAAATACTACACTGAGCATATTACCACAGGAGAAGGCGGCACAAGAATGGCCTGTCCCCACGATGGGTCTCAAATGTAAAACAGAAAGAAGCACAGTCATGCACAGATTATGGAAGTGCAGGTAAGTAAAACACTTGTGGTAAACCATAGGAGGGAAAATATCAGAGGTCCTAAGGGAAGAAGTATAACTAACACCCTGAAAAGTCGTACTTTGACTACAGGGAGAAAATTAATTGGCTCCCTCCTGGAGTTTATGGTTTCCAAAGTGGATATCTGGACACTGACAGCACAAACAACACCTACAACAGAGCAAAGGCAAACAAGGATGAACATATGCATGGGAGTTGAAATGATAATATATAAGAAGAGATGATGCCCAAGAAAGTTCCATAAACTATGAAGTCCATGGACAATACAAGAAAACATTGGTTCTTATGCACAATACCAATGCAGAACTTACATATGGCACCACAGACACAAAATTGCATTCAAGCACACACGCAAAGTAAAGTACTGTTCCTCTATAAAAAGCACGTCAGGCCTCGTTAGGTTTATAAAGAACTGTATAAATGCAACTAGATGCGTACACCACTTTACAAGCGGCACCCTGGGGAGGTTTTTTGGAACCTTGATTTTGGACCTTGACACAGTCACTTCCCCCAGCATCTGGAGGGTAGAGAGCCGCTGTACTGCTTTAGCCCATCGAGTAGTGCTGTAAATTTGCCCAGGAGTCACAGAAGCACCAGCAAGAGCCAAGAATCACAAAGTGTATCAGGTCCACTGCAGAAGCAGCCGGGAGTGCTAGTGCCCCAGATGGGAGGGTTGCTGTTCTCCATTCTTTCCCTTGGGCCCTGGGAGGGAGTTACTGAGCCGCTCTCGGGGAGCCGGAGGTTCCACATTGGAGGTATGGCGATAGGCTGGGGTGTGACAGCAGCAGACCCCCACTGAAGGCAACCCCAGTGCATCTTGCGGCTTTTGGCTTAGACCTCACCCCTCCCCACCTTCTCTATTGAGGGCTGAAGGTGCCTTGTGCGCCGGTCTCTGGGATCAACTTCAATTTAAATATAGCCTTAAATTTGCTGCAGCGCAGAGGAGAATTCAACATGACATAACCAAGGCCAGCTCCTTGATCAGTTGAACAAGAGCAGAAGTGTGCTTATGCATTGCATACATGTCAGGTTCTTTTCAAGATGAGTAAACTAGCGAGAGTGATCAGCTGTGCTCACTCTCCTCCTTAAGCTCATGAACTGTCAGACGCTAGAGGCGAGACACATCGCACCGGACTACACCAAAAGTTATACTCAAGAGCTCCAGCCCAGTGTCATTTGACCTCTCCTAAACCGCGAATATCTCATAACCCATGAAGATGTTATGTTATGTGTGTTTGTAAAGCGTGCTATCTCCAGCGAAAGTATCCTGATGCTGAGCAGGTGTGTATACCTAGCCATGCCTATGGTAGGTTGGGTAACTGGAAAGCCACATCTTCAGCTTCTTGTGGAATTCAAGAAGATAGCCGTCCCACGTCTCACGAGCGATGCAAGAGAACTCCCGTCTTCCTGGTCTGGCTCTGTTTATGCGTGGGATGTATGAGAGTAGCAGGAGTCTTGTGGAGCAGAGGTGGCAGGGTGGTTGGTGGAAGGAGATGCAACTGTTCAGATAATTGAGGCCCAAGTTGTGTAGTACCATGAGTTTGTGTGTGATGAGTGTGTTTGTGTATCAGGAGAGCTCCTGGAGGTGTGATATGAGTTCGGTATGGGACTTTGAGGATGAGTCTGGCTGCTGAGCTCTGGATGGTTTGTAGTCTTCTGGTGAGTTGCTTAGTGATCCCGGAATAGAGGGTGTTCCAACTTGCAGGTGACTAGGCCGCGATTGACGAATTTCCTTGCTTTTTTTCTGCCCCCCACCATTCCCCCCGCCCAAGTAGACTGTCTTCATGGTAGCAAGTAGTCAAAAGAGCGGGCGAAAGGAAGCTCCCGATCAATAACATAAGTAATACAACAACTAACAAAACTGTGAACGAGAAGACATGTTGAAAACTTCTCCTTCACCTATCCCACGTATATAGCCTCTAAAGAATCTACAATTTCTTGTCGCTTCAGACCTGATCCCATAAGGGACTGAATAGTGCAACACTGTTAGACCTTTCTGTGGTCTTCCCCCAAACTTTTTGCCCGTTTCCCTTCATTTCTTTTGCTGAATTCTTTTGCTGAATTGGGACTACCGACATTTTAGCATAGAGGTCTAAAACCACTGGTAGGATCATGCATATAAACCAACATTTTAAAACAGGAAAGTGGGAGGTTTAAATCATGAGTCTCCCACCTGAATCAGGTCTGTTGGCATGTATGCTCATGGGGTAGCAAGACATTTCTGGAGTAGGGTACTTTCCAGGACCTACACAAATGTGGCCTTTGCTCCAGTATTACCACGTTGTGGTGGATAGACCCACTGACTTACTGGCATAGAAGGGGGGCAGGAACTGAGAAACTGGACCAATAATTGAACGGAAATAGGTTTCTACTCATTCAACAGTTTACAGCAAGTATATTGTAGGAAGGTGGAATCTGACTACACGGTTGCCCCCACTTTTTTTCTGGTGTATTGATGGTTTTTGACTTAGTTTGGCTGGGAACCTGCTATTCAGGTCCCCAGCCTATCTGCTTTCTCTTATAAATTGATTCCATGTACTTTAGGTACACCACAGATTGGATTCTGGAGTGCCCTTATAAGTCCCTAGTATATGGTATACTATGTACCCAGGGCATAGGTACCCCAGAGGCCTACCAGGGGCTGAAGCATGTATTGTGCCACCCCTGGAAAGCCATCCAAAATGACACCACAGGACTGCTACTGCAGCCTGAGTGAGGTGGTGCATGCACCCCTTACAGAGATATAGGTTCACTATATCTCACCTATCACTGCACATAGAAACCTATCAGTCACCCCTATGGCAGGCCTTATCAATCCTGAAGGCAGGGTGCTTGGTTATATGTGAGAGGGTGCCCATGCATGAGCAGAGCACCCCTGCAGCCTTCGGAATATATCCTCCGGGGTTGTCAGTGGTGCGGCCTGACCATATACTCTTAAGTGCATTATAAACAAACGGTAAATGCTAACTTTGGACTGGCTGCACGGAAACATGTCGTATTTGGTGTCAACCACCTTGGAATCATACCCCCACACCAGTAACTGGTGTGGGAGTATGATCCCACCCTTCTAGAGGGAAAGACATGACAGCACCGGTATACCCGGTACCAGCTAAACAGAGCCCTGGCATCACAAAATGGATGCTGCAGCCACAGACACGAGTCTGGCCTCCTGCTTCTGACCGAAATTCCGGCAGGGGAGGCCTGGACAATAGGTTTCCTGTCACAGGGAGGTGTTACCACCTCCCAGACAGGCCTTAGTGGATTAGGGCTGGGTGGGAGCACTCCAAGAGTGCTTTGAAGTCCTGCACTGGGGGCACATTTGGTGTCCTCGTGCATACCCCAGTTCAAACCGGTTGCAGGGGCTGCCAGCCCCTGCTCTGGCGTGAAACTGGACAAAGGAAATGGGCGTAGCCACCCCGCTTTCCAAACCCTCCCATAGGTGGGTCCACAGAGTTAGTCCAACCCCTTTCTTAGGTATAAGTAAGGAACCCCTGGCAACAGGACTTTAGATATCCCTGGACGAAACTCTGCAACTGAATCCTGGAACTTCGACGCTCTACTAAAGACTAGAGGACTGAAGAAATCTCCCTTGGGGTCAAGGAGTGACTCCCCTGCTTGGCAGGCACCAACGAAGCATTTGCCGGTCTGCATCTCCGAAGCTCCCGCCGGACTCCGAAGTACTTGCAGCTCAGGAAGAGGATTTCCAGACTTCTCAGAGGCCGACCCGAGTCCCCAGCAAAGCTGAGACCCGCAGCCCTCACGAGTGACGTGGAACCAGAACTCCTGGACACCGTGCACATTTGCTAGTGCATTGATTTCTCGACGTCTCTTGAAGTCCTGCTTTGGGTTACTTGTAGCCCAGGCCCCGAGCACCATTTGCACAGAAGATTGTGAGCCTACACTCCACGAGTGTTCCGTGGGCCCGCTCCTTGCATTTCCGCTCGAGGCTCCTTCGTGATCCCTGGTCCGTCGACTGATGGGTCCCTGAGAAGGCAACTCTGATTTTCTTTGGGCGTTTCTGGTTGCTCCAGACGTGCCCTGACTCCCCACCGAGTGGTGAGTCCCTCAGACCTTGCTGGTCTGCGTGGGTTGCTGTTGCCAAGGCTTGTTGTGTTCAATCCGGACACCAACGCTGCAGCACTTGACATCCTTCGTGGGACAGCTCGAATCCAGCTCCTGGTCATCGTCGACGCCTCCTGGTCCTCGTGGCTGAAGAGTCAAGCTTCACCTCTTTCACCTGAAGCACCCGACATCGGTGGGCATTCGACTATCGTGCCCCTGGTCACTGGCAAGTGACCCAGACTCTGTCCCCTCTGCTTTCAGGTTCTTCTCATCTTCCATCCAGGCTTGGATCTCTTCGGACACTTAGCATCTTCCCAGCAGCAGCACATCCCTGCAGACTGCCACTGAAAACGAGGACGCGACCCAACACCATTTGACACCTATGCACCCGGCTTCCCTGGGTGAGGTAACTCGAGTACTCCGGTGCTCCTGTGGGTGTTGACCCTAGAACTGTCTAAGTCCAAGAGGGTTGGGTCCTAGTCCATTTCTAAGTGTCCTTAAACTCTAAAACTCTAACCGCGACTTTCCCATAGACGATAACGGAGCTCGCGGCTGTGTTCACACACTGCACACAGCCCCCGTGGGTCCCCTGTGTCACTACCTTGGGTGGTTCCTTGGGGTCCCAGCGATTCTACAAGCTCTAGGCCTTGTGTCTCTTTAAGTCGTGGTTCTTATACCACTTTCTTAATATATGGTTTGGTACGCCCCTAGGGCTAATCGTATATTGTGCTACTTTACTGTGCTATTTGACTTGTAACTTGTGTACTTTGACCTCTAGCCTCATAAAGAGACTATTGGGTAGTGTTCAGTAATAAATACATATATTTGATATATATACCTGGTGTGGTTCTCCTTTCATTTGGTCATTCATGAGATTATAGACTGGTAAAACAACAGCTTAACACTCCTTCAAGACTTAGCCTGAAGGCTGCTCTCCATAGCTACCACTAGGATAGCTTTCAATAAAGGTTGTCTTTAAACCTATCATCAATAAAGGTCGTTTGGACTGGTGCAAGGTGCCCACTAGAACTAGTGGACAGCATATACCAGACCAACTTCTCACATATATGGACTCCCACAGGGACAATTTATGACCTTCAATGCATTGGTGAGGAAGTTTAGAGGCTACTGTGATGTAGCCAACGCCTGCAGAAGACACAGGGGGCTCTGCCATTGCTACTGAAGATGGTAGGAGGGCACCAACATGTATCTATTTGGCCCCTGCTGGTAATGGTTAGGGATATTAGTCAACACTAAATGAAGCTTGATCTAGGGACCTCAGTGGTGTACTCACTGATAAGAAATGGTTGAATATGGTGGAATAGTTGAAGAAAGTCTCTAGAAACGCTAGGTTTCAGCTTACTCGGTACAGTATATTGCACAGGTAATATTTGACTTCCAACTAGCGCCACAAAGTGTTTATAAATGTACCAAACAAATTCCTGAGAAGCTATATGCAAGGGGTGGACCTGATGCACATGTTCTGAACCTGCTAATCGACAGAGTTGTGCGGGACTCATGTCACTACCTTCAAGGAGAGAGGAACGGAAAAGTTGATTAACCAGGGTGAAAACACATGCTTAATAAGTAGATCCAAGAAAAACAGAGTCTTGTGCAGGTTCATGAATCTTGTTAAACTTGTGCCCAAAACACAGCTCACAATGGCGTTGAAGAATAGTGCTCCACAGCTTATGTAGTGTGTGAAGGAACTCTTAAGTGGGCTGAAGCAGAAGGTGCAATCATAACTGTAATCTGCTTACAAAAGAAAGGAGGGTAGACAAACAATGACAATGGAATGGACATGCTTTTGTCAAAACTGGCAAGGAACAAGAGATTTCCCTGAAAGTAGCATTTTACTTTATATATCGAGAGAGGTAGACAAAATAAGTACTTAGAGGGCTCTCTTACGTCTTTTGGTGGGACTCCACTTGTATCTTTTATTGTGTCTGTCTACGGGGTTCAGTCATACGAACATGGCATATGCTGCTGACTAGGGCTCATACCAGAAGGGAGCGAAAGCATGAGCAGGGAGTATAATGGGTTGCCAACTGCTGAAATTATGTAATTTAATCCTAGAGTCATGTGTGCCACCTGCCAACCAGTGGCTTTTTTGTATGTAACCGGGTTTTAACCTAGCACAACTATACTATCTATATTTCTGAGGTAATGGATATTTGTTGAAGATTAAAAAAATGGGCAAATGTATATAATGGTCCTACAAGTGAATAAGCTTAGAGCTTCATATATTTTTTTTAAACTGCCCAGATTTACAAACTGCAAAGCTGAAAAACAAAAACAAAAAAGCAACAAAAGTTGGGGATGTGTGTCTCAGAGGGAACATTCCTGGTGTCACACAGGGCAGGAAGAATACTGTGAGTCAGTTATGTCTTACCAAGTTTGACAAGTCCCATATTGCATCTTCCTGATGCCACAAAACCCTTGGTGAGACTTCCTGTAGCAAAGAAGGAGGAAGCATGCCACTTGCTGGGTGACAGCAACTGTGTTTCCACAATATCACTCTAGGCTGACACCCAAGCGCCAGCAGAGAAATCAATTCCATGCAGCTAGAAGACCCACGAGACTTACAGTTGAAGGCAATATGAGTAAAGCAAACTATGTAGGCAAAGTTCATAATTTTCACACACCCCTAGTTTTATAATGTCAATGTGTAGCAGCTCTTTTTTTTTTTTTAAATAATTTTTTTATTGACCGCTCAAACAGACAAGTGCTCAAACATCATTAATACCCCATGAAACCATGGTAAAATACTTGTATTCAGCAGCCCTCTACAAGCCCATTCAATAACACACCAAGAACACACTCCCAAAATCTAAGTCCAACCTTAACTTGGGGCACTACCACAGGGTCTGTCACCCCAACCCCCTCCAGAAATCCAGCATACCATCTCTCCGTGTAGTCCCCAACTCCTCATGGAGACCCGCACCCTGCTTGCCCACCCCATCATCTACCACTGTTAGCGTCCGTCCTCTGCAGTCTTCCTGGGTTGCCACATTGCAGAAGAGCAGAGTTTACCTTTCTAGCATTTGCTCCCCTCAAAAACCCAGGGTAATCAGTTAAGGCATGAGCTGAATTAGCACCTCTGTCACCTCTGACAGGCGTACACGCACTTTCTCCCAAAATCTCCTAACCGGCATGCACTCCCACACTGAATGCAGCAAGCTACCCCCCTGACTGCAACCCCAGAAACATAAAGCAGACTCTCCCGCCCCATTTTGTACAGCCGCGACCTTGTATAGTACGCTCTGTGCAGCAATTTCACCCGTTCCAGGTGGAAACCCGCATATATTGCCACCTCCCTCAGGTAGCGTCAGGTCCCACTCCCAGCTTTCTCCTAGTGTATCCAGCGGGGGTAGACTATGGGTCAACAATGTGGTGTAGATCTGAGAGATAGCTTATGCATGTTTGGGGGAAGCCAGCACCCGGAACTCCAGAGATAACTACTCGGTAGATCCGCAAATACAGTCTCGTGCTTTCCAATGATGTGCTGCATCTGCATGGATATTGAGCCCCTGATAGATCATACTCTGCCTGCAGCTCCAGGAAGGGAATCAGCCCCGTCCCTTCAGATATCTCCCACCACCGAAATTTCCAGCAAATCCCAACATCTGTGCCCCTCAATCCCTCTAAGCTCCCAGAGTGGCTCCGACTCCCTAGAGGCGTCGCCAGGGTAAGCCTCCCCTCCCAGCCCATAAGCGGCGGTGTCCTTTGCCATACATACACCACGAGGGCAGATGGTGAGGGGAGCAATTGTGTTCTCCTGTGACCAAACAGATGCCGCAGGTGGCCTGCAGGTCCCATTGTCCATCTATCTGCCACCAAGGAGGGCTCCTGTTGGTCAGGGAAGACTGAGTCATTCGCTACCACCAAGCGGGCTGCCCAATAATACAGATTCAGGTTGGGCAGGGCAATACCTCTGTCTCACGCCTTCCTTGTCAGCATTACCAGGGCAATTCGGGAAGTTCCCCCATTCCATACCAAAGCTCTAGTAACCTTGTGTACCTGTCTGAAAAACTCCTCCGGCACCATGTATGGTGTGTTCTGGGGAGCGTACAAAAATGTAAGCAGGTATATAATTTTGTAGAGCATTGCCCTGCCCATCAGCAGCAGGGATCGCAAATGCCCAAATCTCCTTGCACGCCTCCAAGATCTTCCCTAAGTTCACCTGGAAAAACAGTTCCTCATCAGTAGTCACATAGATACCCAAATACCGAAATCCCTGGGGTTCCAAGAGGACTGGGAGGGCCCCTGGTTGGGGTGGGGGGCCCAGGTTAAGGGGGAGGGAAGCGGGGGAGCCCAGTCCGACAGGGGAACGCCACCGATTTGCTCCAGTTGATACGGAGCCCCTTATAAGCCCCAAAGACATTCAGAATTTCCAATATGCGGGGGAGAGAAAGGCCCGGGTCTGCCAAGTACAGGAGGATATCGTCCGTGTACAAGGATATTGCATCCTTCCATCTCGTGTCCCACCGCAGGGACTAAATCTGAACATCGCTCTGTGCCCAATTCGCGAGTGGCTCAAGTGCCACTGCAAATAATAGTAGAGATAGCGAGCAGCCCTTCCTGGTGCCTCGCCCAATATCGAACTCCTCCGACAACACTCCATTCACCCGTATTATGTCCAGAGAACGGTCATATAGTAACTTGACCCACCCCATGAAGGAGAGACCAAAACCCATCTTCCTCAAGACTGCCTACAATTACGGCCACTCCAACTAGTCAAACGCTTTTTTTCCCTTTAATTTCTTTTTATTGTACAATAAAACAACAATACAGATAGCACTTTATACATTCTTTAAATCACGTTTAGAGTCAAACGCTTTTTCAGTGTTCAACAACAGGAGCACCGCCAGCTCCCGACTGATCTGGAGCCACCAGGGACAACCACATTCATCATGTGGGCCGCCAGGACCTGTGCCAACACTTTCACCTCCACATTCAGCAAAGAAATAGGGTGGTAGGATGCACGGTCCTCCCGAGGCATCCTCTCTTTATATAGAGGCACAATCCGAGCCCACTGCAAATCCTCTGGTAGTGTCCCTGCCTCTTTGGCGCCCCGGAACAGCTCCACCAGATAAGGCACCACCTGAACTCAGAGACATTTAAAGAACTCGGGGGAGGGTAGTTTAGTGGACCCTAGCACCCTCCTACCCTTCATATGGGCCAAGGCATACGCAATCTCCGAGTTACCGCTCACCACATCCAGAGTACTCCTCGCCTCTGCCCTTAGGACAGGAGTCGGGAGATCCCAAACAAACTCAAACCCTCCCCACCCCGCCTTCCAAAAACATGGCCCATAGACCTCCCAGAGATATGCCGCCAAATTGCTTGCTATACCCTAATGAGTCTCCATCACCGCCCCTTCTCTCCCCCAAACCTATGGATTGACCCCTGCCCTTCCTCCCACTTAGCCACCCAAGCCAGGAGTTTCCCTGCATTATCGCCAAATTCATACACCCTCCCCCGTTTCACCCAAAAGCGGGCCTGGGTCTCCCGCTGCTGCAGCTGTCTGTAGTCCTCCCTCAACTGCTCACTGGTAATCACCAAGTCGGGGTAGGGGCACTGACAAAGCCCGCTTCTCTCTTTCAATTTTGCCTCAAGGTCCCTGCATTCCCAGTCACCGTCTTGCCTCTTCCCCACCACCTGCGAGATTAGCTGACCCCAGATTAACGCCTTATAGGCCTCCCACAAGACCACTCTGGACCCCACAAACCCCTTGTTTTCCGCAAAGTAGGTAGTGGTCGCTGACGTTAAGAACTGCCTAGTTCCACAATCTGTGAGCTCTCACAGGTCTAGGTTCCAACTGGCCTGCGACCCCCCTCAGGACTCCAGCAGACAGTGAGCATTGGGCGTGGCCTGAAATGCCCCTCTGCAACTATTGAGTTACCCTCCCCCCTCACCTACTAAGTTGATGATGCAGACCAAGGAAGTTGGTCCAACTAGGATATCAATCTCATGGCAATAGTTGCATAGGAGTACTGCTTCTGCCCAGGATGTTGTGCCCTTCATAGGTCTACCAGGCTCAGGGAACCCTGGAATGTCGCCAAGCGCATGTCTACTCTGGGCGGGTGTCCAGAATGTGTAATCAGATACTGATCCCATTGTGCAACCAAGTTGAGGTCCCCCTCCCCCCCAAGGAGCGTGAGAGCATCAGGTGCAGCCACCAACCACTCCCCCATCTTGCCAATCCCTCCGTCTGCAACCCTGGTGGGAGATACCAGGACACAACCAACAGGGGCAGCCCATTAAAAGTACTGGATGTGGCTGCCCAGCAACTATCAGGGGTTGTCCAAGTCTGAGTGGTGTGGAAGGGGACAGTTTTACATACCAGGATCCCGAAACCCCCCCGGAGCCTGGAGAGAACCCTGCATGCACCACTATGCGGTACCTCCCCCTGTTGAAACATCCACATCTGTTACAACACTACAATATCTGGGACATGCCTGGATAGGAATTTTGTCACGATCCCACTCTTCAGACCGCCACCTAACTCGTTCACATTCTAGGAGAGGACCCTGAGGCTGCTACCCCCACCCCCAGACTACCGGGGTACGGACTCGCTACCCCATGTAACCCATTCATGCACCCACTTGTTCTGAAACCCTCCTCCAGCCCAGCTGCCTGGTCAATCCAACGCCCCACCCCTCAACATAAACTACCCCCTTCCCCACAACCTTGTGCGGTGGGCCTAAATCTACCCACTCCTCAATGCTCGAGGCGTCTTTCGCCCACCCAAACACATGCACTTTCCCATCATGCCTGCGGAAAACTGTACCAGAGTCAACGAGGGAGCAGACCTTCGGCCCACAGTCTCAACAGTACTTCAGGCCATCAAGTCTGCCGTCATGGGAGTCACCGCCGTCAGTCTCTTCTTGTCATTTCCCTCACCCAAGGAGGAAGCCTCACCATCCGAGGAGCCCTTGTCCGATTCCAGGGCTGCCCACTTGTTGCCAGTCGACCATGCTTGGTTAAACTGAATTTCCGCCACTCATCAGGACCATGTCGACTCCACCTGCAATTTAGTGGGGGTAGAACCGGATCTCCGTCATTGCCCTCTCACTGCGCTGAGATCTCCAGGGCTCCACACAGATGACCTCAATGCGGCTCGGCAAAGGGTGGCCTCTAGATTCCAGCCAGTCCCACACCTTCGCCGCTGACTCAAAGAAGTGTTATCCCTCCCCATCTGTAATGTACAACTTTGTAGCCTACATTAGCGCGCATTTGATGATAAACTGCTGCTTCACCTTCAAAAATGATTCCCACTGCTTCTGCACCTTTGCAGTATAGTCCGGATAGGCCCAACCAGTTTTCCATGTACAGCTCAGGCGACAAACCCTCCGCCCATTCCTGGATCCCAACAATCCTGACATTACTGCATCGGGAGCGGCCCTCCAAGTCATCCAGTTTTGCTGCTATGGCGGTGCTTGTCACCTCCAGGGTCTTAAGTCGGTCCTCGGTCCCCACTACCATCAGCGTCAACTGAACTAGGGACTGCTCCATGGTGCCCACTCTCTCAGCCAACTTTCTGTGGCCCACCTCCTGCGACTCAGTCTCAATTTTATGGTCCAACATGGACTTGGTATCCTGGATTGCCGCCAGGATTTTTGCTGTGTGGGCGTCCAGACCCAGGTCTGCAACCCATGCTAGGCTACCACCTGCACCTCCCGGCAGTCCCACGGCGGCCCCCTGCGGCATCGACTTCTTCCCCCTTGGTTCGATCCATTCTCCCTGGGGGGTCTTCAACACTCCAGCCACCAATCCACAATCTCCCCTGCCAGGTGTCTCCCAACCGGCCACTTCACACCCCCGGAGATGTGCCACAACCGCAGGACACGAGCACCCCGCCACACTCCCCACTCACTGCTGGGGCACCAAATGGGGGATCAGGGGCTTCCTTGCCCTCACTCCTACCACACCTGAAGGGCTTGCTTCACCACCGCCTTCTGTGGTTCCCAGTCAATCTGCACCAGGAGTGGGGAGCCTGGTCCCAAGTCCCAGGCCCCCTGCTCTTCAAGGGACCATGGAACCCCGCTCCCAGATGACTCCTGGGGCCCCCACTGCTGCCACAAGCACCTCCAGGCTTCCTCTTGCCCTAAGCTACCTACCAACCCATGCAGGTGCTTACACACCAACTGACAGACTGATACAGAAATTCACACAGTTTAGTCACTAACCCATGCATTCAGTAAGACATATTCAATCACTCACTTATACAGTCAGTCACGCACCTACTAAATCATCCATCCAGACACTTATACACCCACTCATTCTTCAATACACCTTGGCATATATATATATTAAACATATTTAAACTTTACAGAAACACACAGTCACTGGATGATGTCATCAGGGATGTCATTTGAGATGTCATCAGTGATGTCACTGACCATGTCATGAATGATGTAATATGTGACGTCATCAGCAGTGCATTGCGGGAGCGCGAGTTATAGTTAGCTCAACTAACTATAACGGCTGAATTTCTCTGGTTTTGTACGAGTGAAATGTCCAACTAACTATAACGTCCCTGAAACATGTGGTTTTTTCAGTGAATTTCTAAGGTTTTTTAAATGCTAATTTCTAACTATAACGTCCCTGAAACCTATGATTTTTTCAGTGAATTTCTAAGGTTTTTTACATGCTAATTTCTAACTATATCGTCCCTGAAACCTATGGTTTTTCAGTGAATTTCTAAGGTTTTTTACAGGCCACGCCCCCTTTCTCCACCACTATGCAAACGCGCCTATTGGCGCACTGCTGCTTGGGGGATGAAGTCCACTTCAGTCCTGAGGTCCTCAGGACACAAGGGAACTTCATCACCCCACCAGCAGTGCGGCACGAGGCGCGTTTGCAGAGTGGTGTAAAAAGGGGGCGTGGCCTCGTACCACCTCTCAGCAATCCCACTGTGTGGGGCTTACTGGAGGTTCCTGGTGGCCTAGTTGGCCCCCAGGGACCCTCACTAGCAACGAGGAATTAATCCCCCAACGCAGAGCGCGCCAGGAGGCGCGTTTGCAGAGTCATGCAGGGAGGGGGCGGGGCCTCCAGCAAGTTGCTGGGTTTTTTTTAGTGTTTTTTTTTATGGGAGCCCTGGGCCACTTCTGGCCCAGGAGGACCCCATCACCCGGGGCCTGGCCAGCCATGCCATTTTTAAAACAAATTTTGGGAGGGGGGCTGCATGGCCCCCTCCAGAGGTCATTTATGGCCCCGGGGACCCCCTCCCCCGGGGCCTGGCCAGCCTTCTTTTTTTAATTATTTTTTTGGGAGGGGGGCCGCGTGGCCCCCCCTCCTCAGGACAATTATGGCCCTGGGGACCCCATCCCCTGGGGCCGGCCTTCCGTTTTTTTGTTTTTTTAAATTATTAAATTAAAGGCCCCACTCCCGGGCCACTTATGGCCCCGGGGACCCCATCCCCCGGGGCCTGGCCTCTTTTTAAAATATTTTTAATTAGGGGAGGGGGGGCCGCGTGGCCCCCCTCCCCTGGGCCACTATTGGCCCTGGGGACCCCATCCCCCGGGGCCGGCCCTTAGCGTTGGGGACAGTGGGGGAAGCCACAATGCCTCCACAGTCCCTGCTGGCTCCCCGCCTCCTGCGGGAGCCGGCATTGCTTTTGGACAAGGGGAACTGCTGACATGCAGCTCCCCTTGCCCAAAAGCAATTCTGCTTTGCTTCAAGGAAGCGAGAGCTCTCGCTTCCATCAAGCGAAGCAGAGTTTGCTATGGTAGGGCGGGAGCAGTGCTCCCGCCCTGTCATAGCAAACAGCAATGTCCTGAGGGTGGGCACCCCGGGACATTGCAGGAGCCGGCCCTGGGGGGTGGCAGTCCCCAGGGCCATCGAGGGCTCCAGGAGGGGGGCCGCGCGGGCCCCCTCCCTTCCATTGCAAAGCCCCGGGGAGGTGGTGGTCCCCGGGGCTCGCAACGGACCGCCGCATTTGAATAATTAGTGCCCCGGGGAGGTGGTGGTCCCCGGGGCAGTGGGGGGTAGGGGGGGCAGGAGCCCCACCCCACACCTAATTTTTGTAATTTAAGCCCCGGGGAGGTGCCAGTCCCCAGGGCTTGGGGGAGGCTGCGAGTCCCTCCCGAACTTAATTAACAATGCCCCGGAGAGGTGGCGGTCCCCGGGGCTGCGGGGGTGCCGCGTGCCCCTGCACTTAAATAATAAAGCCCCGGGGAGGTGGCGGTCCCCGGGGCCCCCGCTACATAAATTGGGATTGCCCCCGGGACCAGGTCCACCCGCGGGCTTTAAAAAACAAAGCGCTTTTAAAAAAAATTCGGCCGGAGTCGTGCCGGGTGCGCGAATCCAGCCAAAAATCTTTAAAAAATGCTTTTTTTGGCCCTGGGGGTCTCTGTGGGACCCCCCTGACCAGGCCTAGGGGATCAGGGTGTTTTTACCCTGCCCCCTTTTCTTCTTTTTTAATGTTCCTCTCACCTTTTTCCGGTACCGAGTCACAAGATTGCTGCCAACACTTCCTGGTTTGAAGTGTTGGCAGCCAATCAGAGGCAAGCTCGTGCTCGGGAGGGCTCAGCCAATCAGATCTCAGAATTCTCAAATATCGATATCTGTAAATCTTTAAATATCTCAAAAACTATTGAACGGATTTACACCATTTAAAAAAAAGCGTGCTTTCTGGACCAAGAGCTATCTCTCTGCCAAATTTGGTGTAATTCTGTTCAGCAGTTCCGGCTGTAGCCGTATCTAAAGTTTCCCATGGAAATTAACATGGAGAAAACACGTTTTGGGACCCCCCTTTTTTCTCGGCCCCCGCTTGACGAATCACCCCGAAACTTTCAAGACAGGAGCTGACCTGAGTGAACAATCAGTTTTGAAAATTTCGTGAAGATTCGTCAAACGGCGCTAAAGTTATTGGCAAATCAAAAAAAGCTTTTCCTATGGAAACAAGGTTCTAACTATAACTACCTACTGGCTACTGCCAGTAGGTAATATATATATATATATATATCATTTCAGGGCCCGTGCGAGGATACTTGGACTGAGCCAAAGCAACTTACCCGCAAGCCGTGAGAGGTGCATGCTGGTACTTGGAGTCTGCCAACGCGGCTGCAGTACTGTTTGTGACTTTGACTCCGCCCACCTGAAATAACCACCTATGGCCGAACGATTGGGATTATATTTGTGAGTGTTTTGGCGGGAGAGCTGTGTTGGAGCAGGCATCTGATGAAGGCACAGACCGAAACGCGTCATGCCATTGCTCCTGTGTTATTAAAGATCCTTCCAGTATTCCCCGTTGTGTTCCTCCGATTCTTTCAATTCAAGAATCTTCTGTGGCATTTATTTGCGCGTTAGTCCTGGGCGCGCTGGAGGTAACCCGCTTCACTATGTGGACAGAGCAACAAGGACATCTACGGCGTTTGTTTGGTTATCCAAGGTATTGGACAGCTCTGACCCACCGCATCCACCTTCAGTTAATTGACAGCTGCTCATCGCAGTCCGTGACTGCACGGAGGAACCGGGTTTATTGCATCCGTATTTCCAAGCCAAGCTGAGGGTGGAGTTGTGCGGTTGATGCGTTTTGGGGACCCGGGAAGGACAATTGTTTCACCAGCACAGTTCTGTCTAACACCACAACCCACGTTCGGATTTCATTTCAGGGCCCGTGCGAGGATACTTGGACTGAGCCAAAGCAACTTACCCGCAAGCCGTGAGAGGTGCATGCTGGTACTTGGAGTCTGCCAACGCGGCTGCAGTACTGTTTGTGACTTTGACTCCGCCCACCTGAAATAACCACCTATGGCGGAACGATTGGGATTATATTTGTGAGTGTTTTGGCGGGAGAGCTGTGTTGGAGCAGGCATCTGATGAAGGCACAGACCGAAACGCGTCATGCCATTGCTCCTGTGTTATTAAAGATCCTTCCAGTATTCCACGTTGTGTTCCTCCGATTCTTTCAATTCAAGAATCTTCTGTGGCATTTATTTGCGCGTTAGTCCTGGGCGCGCTGGTGGTAACCCGCTTCACTATGTGGACAGAGCAACAAGGACAGCTTCGGCGTTTGTTTGGTTATCCAAGGTATTGGACAGCTCTGACCCACCGCATCCACCTTCAGTTAATTGACAGCTGCTCATCGCAGTCCTTGACTGCACGGAGGAACCGGGTTTATTGCATCCGTATTTCCAAGCCAAGCTGAGGGTGGAGTTGTGCGGTTGATGCGTTTTGGGGACCCGGGAAGGACAATTGTTTCACCAGCACAGTTCTGTCTAACACCACAACCCACGTTCGGATTTCATTTCAGGGCCCGTGCGAGGATACTTGGACTGAGCCAAAGCAACTTACCCGCAAGCCGTGAGAGGTGCATGCTGGTACTTGGAGTCTGCCAACGCGGCTGCAGTACTGTTTGTGACTTTGACTCCGCCCACCTGAAATAACCACCTATGGCGGAACGTTTGGGAGTCTCTTTGTGAGTGTTTTGGCGGGAGAGCTGTGTTGGAGCAGGCATCTGATGAAGGCACAGACCGAAACGCGTCATGCCATTGCTCCTGTGTTATTAAAGATCCTTCCAGTATTCCCCGTTGTGTTCCTCCGATTCTTTCAATTCAAGAATCTTCTGTGGCATATATATATATATATATATATATATATATATATATATATATATATATATATATATATATATATATATATATATATATTTATTTAAAACACAAAGTCTAGCTCTGGGTTTGAACTTTACAAAGGGAGGGTTGGGTACTATGGGAGTAGAAGAAAAGGGAAACATGGCAAAGAGAGAAGAAAGATTAACAAAATGAAACGGGTGAGTGGTAGAAAGAGGAGGAAAAAATAACAATAGGAGAAGGGAATAATGTCTTGATTACTTAACGGTCATTTAAATCCTCTTAGTCCTACTTGTCACAGTCATTACATTTGAGGTAATCCCACCTCCCAGCCAGGAAAAAAAAAATCAGGAGAATTTAGAAAGGAAACCCCACACACCCTGCTGGGTGATATATGTCTGCTGACATTCCCAGAATCCTCCTGTTATAACCAAGTTATGCCAAAAGCTAATGAGGGTGGGTGTTATAATAACTGGGATGAATATGAGTAGGACTCAGAGTAATGAAACTTGCCAGTAAGTAATCGAGACATTTCCTCTACGTCCCCAAAATAAAAAGCGTTTGACTGTAACAAAATAGACAATCCCACCACAAATATGCACACCAATTATTTAATGTACAGTTAACATGAAGGGAACTCAGTGAAAAATAATAAAGAAAGTTAAAGACATAACTGACTTTAAAACCCCAACACCAAAGTTTGCTTGACTTTCAACATTACTCAATCTGTAGTGTTTGAAAAGGTATTGTCCGAGGCCCATGTGGCAGCTCTGCAAATCTCCTTAATAGAGAGTCCCTGGAGCTCCACCCAAGAAGCGGCCATGTCTTTTGTAGATCTACCTTGAACCACATTTTCAACCTGATCAGACTGATTTGCCTAAATGAATGTGGATTTAATCCACCTGCTTAATGTCATCTTTGTGTCCTCTCTCTCGCTCTTCCTGCTTGACTGAAAGTCATAAAGAGATGGTCAGATTTCTTGAACTCCTGTGATCTTTTCAGATAGAAATCACTCTCTTAACATCCAAAGTATGCAAGACACATTCCTCCTCTGTAGAAGGTGAAGGAAAGAAAACAGAAAGAATCACCTCTTGTGAAATGCAGAAGGAAGAGTTGATGTTCGGAATAAAGGCAGTGACAAGTCTCAAAATAATGTCATCCTCAAAGAACCTAAGAAAGGGAGGGCCAAAGAGGAGAGCTGAAAGTTCACCAATCCTCGGAGCTGATGTAATAGCCACCAATAAACACACATTAAAGGACAGAAACTTCAAGTCTACAGTGTCTAAAGGTTCAAAGGGAGGACCCTATAAAACACTAAGAACTGAAGGTAACTCCCACGATGGAGCATGAGGTGGAAGAGGTTTAGAAATGGAGAAACATCTAATTACCCTGGAGACTAAGAAACCAATCTCACCCAGAGGTTCAGAAAATTCCCTAAAGGTTTATTAGCAAACCATTGTGCCTTCAGAGTAAAAATGGAAAGATTAATTTGAAAATCCTCCACCAAGAACTGCAACACCGAAGAAATTGAATAATTGGGTGCACAAAGAGCATGCTTAGAACCCGATTTATCAAATGCAGTCTAATGTTTAGAATAAGCCTTAATTGTAGAAGGTCTTCTTGAGTTCTGGATAGCAGTAATCAAATTATCTGGAAGGCCCTTTTCCAAAAAATTTAACCTCTCAACCTCCAAACCGAGGGATTTAGGTGTAGAAGGCGAGGAACAGAGAGGGATTTGAGAAAGGAAGAATCCAAGGAGGACTCTTGGATATGGACATCAGCATTGACAACCATGAGCGGCGAGGCCAAAAGGGAACCACTAGGATTACATTTGCCCTTTCCTGCTGAATCCTGGCCAGAACCCTGGGGATCAGAGGAAACGGTGGGCATGCAAATAGTAGTTTCCTGGGCCATTTCACTAATAAAGCATCCATTCCCATGCTTCCTTCTCCCAAAACAGGGAGCATTATTTGTGCACCATAGCATTGTCCTTCGAGGCAAAAAGATCTAGGAACTGGGTTCCGAACCTCTTACATATCCTTCTGAAGACAGTCTGTGATAAAGACAGGTTAATGGAAGACAGAAAGTCTCTGCTCAACAAGTTCACCCGTCTGTTGTCCAGCCCCCTGATGTGAACTGCCAAGAAACATCTGAGATTCATCGCTCTCGGAGCTCAATGCTGTTGCAACCTGGTTGAGGGACCTGGAACAAGTGATCCCCTGTTGATTGTCTGTCCCCACTAACACATACTTATGAAAGATTAATGTGTGAAATGCAGCGGTATCTGTGAATTGCTGATAGAGCTTGCCAGTTCCAACTATCTCCTCTTCTCCAGCAGAGACCACTTGAATTGGCAAAATAGATGGTTGATGGTAGCTGCCCATCCCCGCTGACTGGCATCTGTTGTTAGAACTAAAAGGTGACAAAGGGTGAATTTCCACATCCTTTTCAAAGTTCTGTGAGTTCATCACGCATTCTAGCTCCTTCTTTAAATGTGGCGAAAGAGGAATCAAGTGTCCAATGGCTGCACATTCAGGGAAAAATCTCTGAAGGTGCCATAAAATTGGATGGAGATGATCCCACTATACTGTAAACACACGATGCCATGTGGGCTTGAATTGCCAAGCAAAGCCTGGCTGGTACTTCTAACTTGCTGAACAAAGGACTGATTAGATGCTGCAGCCGAGCTTTCCTCTTTTCGGGAAAAAAAACTCTCCCCAAATCAGTATTGAAACTTGCTCCAATTAAAATGAGATCCTTGGATTGCTGAAGCTGGCATTTGGGGAGATTCAACAACAAGCCCAGCTTGTTGAACACAATTTTCACCTGTCCCAGAAAATGAAGTGTGATCAGTTCGGAGGAAGCATGCACCAACCAGTCGTTGAAATAGGGGGAACAATGGGAAGCCCTGGAAATGTAGATAAGCCATAAACAATGCTATCGTTCTTGTGAAGACTCTTGGGGCATATTTTAGGCCGAAAAGCAGGACCATGAACTGACAATATGGACTGCTTACTGCAAACCTCAGATATTTCCAATTAATCTTGGCTATCGTAATGCGCAAGTAAGCGTCCATAAGACTAGAGTAATCATGAAATGATTGGACGGGAGCAAAGAAACTATTAGCTGTAAAGTCTATATTTTGAATTTGATGTCTTGAATAAAATAATTTAAGTTCTTCAGATCTATTACTAGGTAAAAGCCTTCTGTAGTTTGCTTCCCTAGAAATACAAAATCGAACAGACCCTCAGGCCCTTCTCCTTCAGAGGAACTGGACATATTGCTTCTCTGCAAACGAGCCTTGCTATCCTTTCAAGAAGGACCTCCTTCTTAAGAGGAGGCATAAGAATGGTCTTTGAATCCTGTGGTGACTACAGGAACGCCATTTGATATTGTTGCTTCACTACATTGAGAACCCATTTGTCTGCTGCAATCAGTTGCCAGGCAGTGAAAAGTTTCCCTAATCGTCCTTCAATCTTTGGTTGCTGGCCAACCTCTTCCAACCCGGCACAGTCAGGAGTGCTGATCTTTGGTTGCTGTATACTCTTTCTGTTTTCGGAAGGAACGAAATGAAGACTGTTTCCCTTGACCCCTTTACGACTGATCAGGAGACGGTCTCCTTGATGATAGTCTAAACGATTTCCACTTTGAAAACTTGGAAGACCTGGAAGGTTCCTTTCTGAAAGAAGAATGTTTCCTTTCCTGGAAAAGACAATGACGTTTATCCTCTAGATCAGAACCAAACAAAGGGCATCTTCAAGGCGGTTGACCGCTGTGCTGAATCTGTGTTCCAATCAGGGCCAGACTAAGAACTTAAAACAGCCCTGGCAACAATTATAAATTCAGCCCCTATGTGCAAATGTGCTAATGCGCACTAGAACCAGAGCAACTCCTTCAAATTGCTGCCAGGATCACGTAACATGCACCACCACACCTGGAGGCCGAAACCAGCCTCCAAGTGTCAAAACCGTCCCGCCTCGGGCTTCAGCCTCCCAGGGGATTGTCCGCTTGCCCGGCTGGCCATTTAGGCCATGGTTCCAAACTTTCAGAAAAAGATTGCATCTGGAGGTTATAAATGCCAGAATGGCAGATATAATAACATCAAAAGAAATACCTGAAATTAATTTCACTTGCTGATCCAATAGGTCTGAACATTCAGTGCCATCTTAAATTCCTTTGAACAAGGATTTAAAATCCGTGCTCTAGGACTGGGCAGCATAAGCACCATAGACACCTGCCCGCATAGCCACATAAGATTCTGCAAAAACCTTTTTTAAAGAGGAATTTTATAGGGATAGTGAGAATGAAAAATTGAGTTAATTTGATGCCAAACCCTGTGCCAAAAGGAAAGAGTGGGAGGGCACCAAAACAGCATATGCATTAAATCATTAACAGGAGAATCACAGGACCAGCATTTACAGGTGTTTCCTTGGGAGAATGTAGCCAGACTAGGAGGGATAATTTATAACCTGCAGTAGATAAAGAATACAGTTTGTGTCATATTACCTGTTCTGTAAGTTATGGAGTGTCTCCCAATTTTCTCCCAAAGGTTAGAGGGTAATGAAAAATCTAAATCTGCTTCCCACAGTACTTCTACATTGTATTTTTCTCTCAAAGAACCTACAGGGGAAAGACGTTTATAAATCGGAGATGCCTTTGAGGAGGAAGTTAGAAATTTTACCATGGTTTTGTCCAAAGAGGTAGAGGAGGATTTGACTTCCAAACACATCTGATACTATATTCATTAAATGAGTAAATTGAGAAAGAAAAGAGTTGGGACATTTCTATCAGGGGTGTGAAATTTAATAAAATATCTACTTGTCCATGGAACATGTTGCTTCATAAATCTACTGGTCATGTAAAACAAATCCACTTGTCCCTATGGTGCCATGTAGTGCAGCGACAAATTATGGCATCAGTCTCATTATATAAGAGCTCTGAAAATAGTCTCTCTAATTATGCAATGGCTGATACTATAGGAGAGTTTGAATACTACCAATTTCCTTATTTTGACACCTTTCCGCAGATCTACATACTGGGGCTGGAGTTGCGGTTAGCAATAGTTCCAGGGTTGGAATGCTCTTTTGAGTCCTATTCAACTACTAACTTGCATGTTTAGGGGTTTTCACTGGCTCTTCTTTAATCATTTCTTATATTGAGAAGGGTAGGAAATTTACTCCAGACAGTGAAAGAAGTAAAACTTCTTCCAGGTTTGGGAAAAATACGGCTGGAGGGAAAGTGAACTTGTAAACGCTCAACAGATTTTCGCATGAGCACATCTACACATGCATATTTGTTTGTGCTAAAATGCAATTCACAAATATTTTCCAGGAGTACAATATTCTGACCTACTTTTGTAAATTCTTCTGAATTCATGAAAACTGTAAATCTACACTAATGCCAGGACATACATCAAAGGTGTCAGGCCGGGTTCCTCAGGAGCAGTACCATCAAGAAGCCCACCTTCAGGCAGCCTTGACTCTGCGCTTAACAACACCAGAGTATCAAGATGGCCTGATGGGGGGGAAGGGAATTGGAGAGGGTACTGCGGGGAGGGAGATCTGGAACAAATATCAAACAGTTGAGTTTTAATCTTCTAAGAATACAGGCAGCACACATAAAATATTCAACGAACTATGACTCACTATTACCTGTAAAGGAAAATACCAAATGTTCTGTAGTAGCGATTAGAAGTCTCAAACAGATTGGCAAAGTCTCAAATATCTTGTCTCTCTGGTAAGAACTCCAGGGTTTTAATAAGATAGGGCGCCACTGCCTATGAATGAGTATGCGGAATTACAGCTGTTGAGGATTAATTATAGTCTCTAAGCTTATGTATATAATACCATTGAAGAACACTCATGAACTAAATGTGCGCAACTCGGTAATATTCACATAATATTTTGAAATATCAAAAGATCAAATGGTCATATATTTGTACATTTCTTTCAAAACATGCATATCATATGCTTAACTGGTTATGTTTAGAGGCATGTGCTCAAATAATCATTATTAACTCCATAATGTCATTCACTGCCTCTGATCTGATATGCTTGCAAAGCGTAATAAAATCCTTCGACTTAAATGACCTTTAACGTATGCCACAATGTCTTGAGATAATGAGCTCTCAAAAGTCTAATGCAAAATAAATGCGCTGTTTGGAGAAATGCTTTCAAGCGGTTTTCCAATAGGTGATGAGAAAGGTGTAAATGCGCGATGAGAGTGAAAACACTTGAGCGCATAAGAATCTTTAAATGCTGAGGAGAGCTTTGAAAAATCGACGTCTCCTACCTGAAGATGTCAGTTCGTTCTAGGAAGTTAAACTGGAAACCTTACCGGGCTGGAAAAACACATTACCGGTTAGGCACAAGCAGAGAACTCGTCCTGGAAGCCGCTGGAATAATCTGCAAGGAGCGACAGGGCGTGGTTCCTATAAATAGTCACAGAACGGTTACGGCAGCCGCCGAGGAGCATAATTAGAGTTTATGCGAATCGGTTCAACAATCGTTCAACTCTGGGTTGAAAATAAAACAGATGCTCAAAAGGGAAATATAAAAACAAGAAAAAAAAATGTTCAAGAGTCAGCAACACGACTGTGAGAAGTTGGCCTGGTATATGCTGTCCACTAATTATAGTGGGCACCTTGTACCAGTCCAAACAACCCCTTATTGGTGATAGGTTAAAGACAACCTTTATTGAAAGCTATCCTAGTGGTAGCTATGGAGAGCAGCCTTCAGGCTAAGTCTTGAAGGAATGTAAAGCAGCTTGTTTTACCAGTCTATAATCTCTTGAGTGACCAAATGAAAGAGGACCACACCAGGTATATATTTAAAATATATGTATTTAGTCTTAAACACACCCCTCTAGTGTGGGCTAGAGTTCGAAGTACATAAGTTACAAGTCAGTTATCAACAGTAATAGCACAAATACACGTTTCAGCCCTAGGGGCGTATCAAACCATATACCAATAAAGTGGTATAAGAACCACGACTGAGCTAGACACAAGGACTAGAGCCTGTAGTAGTGCTTGGCCCTCAAGGAACCACCCAAGATAGAGACACAGGGGACCCACGGGGGACGCGTGCAGTGTGAGAACACAGCCGCGAGCCGCCGTTGACTTCTATGGGGAATGTCGCGGTTGGAGTTTTAAAGAAAAAGGACACTTAGAGGAGGACTTGGAGCAAACCCCTTTAGAACTAGGCTGTTCTAGAGTCAATACCCACGGGAGCACCGGAGTACTCGAGTTACCTCACCCAGGAAGCCGGGTGCATAGGTGTCTTTCGGGGTCGGGTTTCGTCGTCGTTTTCAATGGCGATCTGCTGCAAAGTGCTGCTGGCGACCAAGTCGAAAGTGTTCGGGTGGATCCAAGGGTGGATCGAAGATCTGAAGAACCTGAAAGCAGATGGGACAGAGTCTGGGTCACTAGCCAGTGACCAGGAAGGCGATGAGCAGATGCCCACCGATGTCGGGTGCTTCAGGTAGGTTGACGGTCGTCTCGACTCTTCAGCCACGAGGTCCAGGAGGTGTCGACGACAACCAGGAGCTGGATTCGAGCTGTCCCACGACGTCTGTCGATTGCTGCGGTGTCGGCTACCGGATTGGACCCAACAAGCCTTGGCAACGGCAAGTCACGTGGAAATGAAGAAAGGTCGTTGATGCAGACCAGCAAGGTCTGGGGGACTCACCCAGCGAGGGTAAGTCAGGGCACGTCTGGAGCAACCAGGAAAGCCCAAGCAGAAGAAGAGTTGCCTTCGGGAGGGCCCACTAGCCAACGGACTAGCGACCGCGAAGGAGCCTCAAGTGGACGCACTTGGAGCTGGCTCACGGGACACTCGTGGAATGGAGGCCAGTAATCTTCGGTGCAGTCGGCGCTGGAGGCGGGGGCTACTTGGAGCCCAAAGCACAACTTCGTGGGAGACCAGGAAGAGGATGCACTTGCAAAAGTTCTCGGTGTCCAGAGGTCACGGTTCCACGTTACCCACGACAGCTACGGGCCTCAGCTTCGCTGGGAACTCAGGGCAGCCTCGGGGAAGTCTGGATATCCACCTCTGGTGATGCAAAGACTTCGGCAACCGGCGGGAGCTTCAGCGATGCAGACCGGACAATTGCTTCTTAGGTGCCTGCCAAGCAGGGGAGTCACTCCTTGACCCCAAGAGAGATTCTTCAGTCCTCTAATCTTGAAGTAGAGCGTCGAAGGTCCAGGATTCGGTTTCAGAGTTTCGTCCAGGGTAATCTAAAGTCCTAAGGACTGGGGTCCCATACTTATACTAAGTTAGGGGTTGGACATACTCTGGGGACCCACCTATGGGAGGATCAGGGAAGAGGGGTGGTTACACCCAATCCCTTTGTCCAGTTTCGCGCCAGAGCAGGGGCAGGTAGCCCCTGCAACCGGTTTGAACTGGCATATGCACAGGGACACCAAGTGTGCCCCAGTGCAGGACTTCAAAGCACCAGAGAGTGCTCACCCAACCCCAATACACACTGTCCTGTCTGGGGAGGTGGTTACACCTCCCTGCGACAGGAAATCCTATTGTCCAGGCCTCCCCTGCCGGAGTTCTCAGTCAGCAGCAGGAGGCCAGACCCGTGTCTGTGGCAGCGGCATCCATTTTGTGATGCCAGGGCTCTGCAAAGAAGTTACCGGGTAGGTCGGTGGAGTACATGTCTCTCCCTCTAGAAGGGTGGAATGCTACCCTCGCCGCCAGGACTGGCGGGGGTAGTATTCCAAGATGTTTGACACCAAACACGACATGTTTTGGTGCAGCCAGTCCAAAGTTAGCATTGTACCACGAGGATATAATGCACTTAAGAGTATAAGGTCAGGCTGTACCACAAACAGCATCAGAGGAGGGACTCCGAACGCTGCAGAGGGGCTCTGCTCATGCAGGGGCACCCTCTCACATAAAAACCAAGCACTCTGCCTTCAGGATTGGTAAGGCCTGCCATAGGAGTGACTTATAGGTTTATATGTGTGTGCAATGGTAGTGATATAGGTAGCCTATATCACAGTAAGGAGTGCATGCACCACCTTACCCAGGCTGCAGTAGCAGACCTGTGGTGTCATTTTGGCTGGCCTTCCAGGGTGGCATAATACATGCTTCAGCCCCTGGCAGGCCTCTGAGGTGCCTATGCCCTGGGTACATAGTATACCATATACTAGGGACTTATAAGGGCACTCCAGACTCCAATCAAAGATGTACCTAAGGTACATGTAAACCATTTTAGAGAGGAAGCAGCTAGGCTGGGGTTCTGATTAGCAGGGCCCCAGCCAGACTAAAGTCGAAAAACAGTGAAGCATCAGCAAAAGTGGGGTACCCATGTGAAGCAGATCCTACTCTCCTACACAACCCCCCCAAACGCAGGGACATTAAACTAACCTTGACCAGTTGAGTCTTCATGTTCTAAGTGGAAGTACCTAGAGAGTCCATCTGCATTGGCTTGGTTACTCCCAGGTCTATGTTCCACTGTAAAGTCCATCCACTGTAGGGAAATGGACCACCTAAGCAGTTTGGGGTTTTCACCCTTCATTTGTTTTAGCCATAGGAGGGGCTTGTGGTCTTGTGTAGGAGAGTAGGATCTGCTTCACATGGGTACCCCCACTTTTTGCTGATGCTTCACTGTTTTTCGACTTTAGTCTGGCTGGGGCCCTGCTAATCAGAACCCCAGCCTAGCTGCTTCCTCTCTAAAATGGTTTCCATGTACCTTAGGTACATCTTTGATTGGAATCTGGAGTGCCCTTATAAGTCCCTAGTATATGGTATACTATGTACCCAGGGCATAGGCACCCCAGAGGCCTGCCAGGGGCTAAAGCATGTATTATGCCACCCCTGGAAGGCCAGCCAAAATGACACCACAGGTCTGCTACTGCAGCCTGGGTAAGGTGGTGCATGCACCCCTTACTGTGATATAGGCTACCTATATCACTACCATTGCACACACATATAAACCTATAAGTCACTCCTATGGCAGGCCTTACCAATCCTGAAGGCAGAGTGCTTGGTTTTTATGTGAGAGGGTGCCCCTGCATGAGCAGAGCCCCTCTGCAGCATTCGGAGTCCCTCCTCTGATGCTGTTTGTGGTAGAGCCTGACCATATACTCTTAAGTGCATTATATCCTCGCGGTACAATGCTAACTTTGGACTGGCTGCACCAAAACATGTCGTGTTTGGTGTCAAACATCTTTGAATACTACCCCCTCCCGCCAGTCCTGGCGGCGAGGGTAGCATTCCACCCTTCTAGAGGGAGAGACATGTACCCACCGACCTACCCGGTACCTTCTTTACAGAGCCCTGGAATCACAAAATGGATGCCGCTGCCACAGACACGGGTCTGGCCTCCTGCTGCTGACTGAAACTCCGGCAGGGGAGGCCTGGACAATAGGTTTCCTGTCGCAGGGAGGTGTAACCACCTCCCCAGACAAGACAATGTGTATTGGGGCTGGGCGGGAGCACACTCTGGTGCTTTGAAGTCCTGCACTGGGGGCACACTTGGTGTCCCTGTGCATATGCCAGTTCAAACCGGTTGCAGGGGCTACCTGCCCCTGCTCTGGCGCAAAACTGGACAAAGGGAATGGGTGTAACCACCCCTCTTCCCTGACCCTCCCATAGGTGGGTCCCCAGAGTATGTCCAACCCCCTAACTTAGTATAAGTATGGGACCCCAGTCCTTAGGACTTTAGATTACCCTGGACGAAACTCTGAAACCGAATCCTGGACCTTCGACGCTCTACTTCAAGATTAGAGGACTGAAGAATCTCCTTGGGGTCAAGGAGTGACTCCCTGCTTGGCAGGCACCTAAGAAGCAATTGTCCGGTCTGCATCGCTGAAGCTCCCGCCGGACGCCGAAGTCTTTGCATCACCAGAGGTGGATTTCCAGACTTCCCCGAGGCTGCCCTGAGTACCCAGCGAAGCTGAGGCCCGTAGCTGTCGTGGGTAACGTGGAACCGTGACCTCTGGACACCGAGAACTTTTGCAAGTGCATCCTCTTCCTGGTCTCCCACGAAGTTGTGCTTTGGACTCAGAGTAGCCCCCGCCTCCAGCGCCGACTGCACCGAAGATCACTGGCCTCCACTCCACGAGTGTCCCGTGAGCCAGCTCCAAGTGCGTCCACTCGAGGCTCCTTCGCGGTCGCTAGTCCGTTGGCTAGTGGGCCCTCCCGAAGGCAACTCTTCTTCTGCTTGGGCTTTCCTGGTTCCTCCAGACGTGCCCTGACTTACCCTCGCTGGGTGAGTCCCCCAGACCTTGCTGGTCTGCATAAACGACCTTTCTTCATTTCCACGTGACTTGCCGTTGCCAAGGCTTGTTGGGTCCAATCCGGTCGCCGACACCGCAGCAATCGACAGACGTCGTGGGACAGCTCGAATCCAGCTCCTGGTTGTCGTCGACACCTCCTGGACCTCGTGGCTGAAGAGTCGAGAAGACCGTCAACCTACCTGAAGCACCCGACATCGGTGGGCATCTGCTCATCGCCTTCCTGGTCACTGGCTAGTGACCCAGACTCTGTCCCCTCTGCTTTCAGGTTCTTCAGATCTTCGATCCACCCTTGGATCCACCCGAACACTTTCGACTTGGTCGCCAGCAGCACTTTGCAGCAGATCGCCATTGAAAACGACGACGAAACCCGACCCCGAAAGACACCTATGCACCCGGCTTCCCTGGGTGAGGTAACTCGAGTACTCCGGTGCTCCCGTGGGTATTGACTCTAGAACAGCCTAGTTCTAAAGGGGTTTGCTCCAAGTCCTCCTCTAAGTGTCCTTTTCTTCAAAACTCCAACCGCGACATTCCCCATAGAAGTCAACGGCGGCTCGCGGCTGTGTTCTCACACTGCACGCGTCCCCGTGGGTCCCCTGTGTCACTACCTTGGGTGGTTCCTTGAGGGCCAAGCACTTCTACAGGCTCTAGGCCTTGTGTCTAGCTCAGTCGTGGTTCTTATACCACTTTATTGGTATATGGTTTGATACGCCCCCTAGGGCTCAAACGTGTATTTGTGCTATTACTGTTGATAACTGACTTGTAACTTATGTACTTCGAACTCTAGCCTCATAAAGAGACTAGAGGGGTGTGTTTAAGACTAAATACATATATTTTAAATATATACCTGGTGTGGTCCTCTTTCATTTGGTCACTCAAGAGATTATAGACTGGTAAAACAAGCTGCTTTACATTCCTTCAAGACTTACCCTGAAGGCTGCTCTCCATAGCTACCACTAGGATAGCTTTCAATAAAGGTTGTCTTAAACCTATCTCCAATAAGGGGTTGTTTGGACTGGTACAAGGTGCCCACTATAATTAGTGGACAGCATATACCAGGCCAACTTCTCACATTGGTGTGCAGCGTGTGGGATTCCAGCTTGCTATTGTTTTACCAGATAATCTCAATTGAATTGATCAACTGAAAACCACTAAGGGTACCTTAGGTACATATAATAACAAGCTTAGGATACAGTAAGTTCTACTGAACTCAGAGTTGTGTGTTAAGGGATAGCACACCCTTTCTACAACTCAAGGGAGTTTAGTAGGCCACACTAGAGTAGGTAGTGCATACACCACACCACACTAGTAATGTCTTCACTGCTAGGAACCAGTGGGCTCCTGCCATCCAGATATGACAACCTCTCATTCTTGGAATTATAGAGAGTTGTGCAAAGTTAGGAAGTTGAAGACAGGCAAAAGTGCCAACACCCAACGTCTCCTGGAGATGCTTCTGCTAGATGATCTTAGAAGACCCATAGGGTCTGCAAGGGTAGGCAGAGAGGGTGGGGCAGAAGATGAGGGAGGGGCCAGGGATGAAAATGCCCAGTACCTGACCTCTGAAACTGGCCAGGGGGATGACAATGATCCTGACCTGCACAATGCAGCTATTCCTGAGGATGAGGAGGAGACTCAGAATGACCTCCCCTTTGTCCCCCCAGGAAGAGTTGGGAGTATGCCCAGAAGGTCTAGATCTCCTTCTCAGGAGTCTAACCACTCTGACACCTCAATAGGGACCTCTGTTTCTTCTCATAGGAGGGAATCCTCTTATGAAAGGAAAAAGAGACTGCTTCAGTATGAACAAGCCCAGCTTGAGCTCAGAAAACAGCAGTTGGCTATAGACAGGGAGTCCCTATGTCAGGTTACGCTCCGCGGGATCCAGTTGCAGCAAGAAAGGGTCCACCTCCTGATATCACCAACACCCCCAAATACACAGGGTGTTCGAGCGATCAGGCGAGGGAAAAAGGAGAGGGGAGGTTCAGCAGGGGAGTAGAACCTGTAACAAAAAGAAAAGAGCTATAGACAAGGTAACAGAACATCTACTCTCAATATGTCTCGCTAGATAGTTCCTATACCTGGCAAATGACTGTAGCAGTGTTTAGGTTCCTTAAGGAATCACCAGACGTCACACAGACCACACATCCGACCTGAAACAAGAACCATCAACGTTAGTACATTGGGACAACCCCCAACCATCAGAGCATATCAAACGCCATGCGTTCTTCAAACATACCGAGGTACTTCAAGACAATCGCCAATAAGAGAGGTCTCTGGTGATGGTTACGCAAATATATAATCCCCATTCTCCATTGTCCCCAAGAGTTCTGTAATCCCCCGGAATTCCAAAGACCCCAAATGTAACTAAATTCCTTGCCTTTAGACGGTAATACGCAGTTGCTTCACCGCTGTATTCCGCTAAGCAACACGGGTGGGATACTAAGGCTCCAATCGTAGTTCCTGCATGAACAAAACACAGTTACATCACTGCAGTGTTCCCCCTTGTGAGAACGAGTTGGCACTGTTCTTCCCAACTTCAGTTAATACCCACATACACGGAAATACGCGGTTTATTCACCGCTATATCCCGCTATGTGGCCAAGTGAGTTCCGTCTCCGGTGAGAACAAGCTAAAACGCCAAATGTATACGGCGATACGCGGTTGACTCACCGCTGTATCCCGCTACTTGAACTGAGACCCGGCAATACGCGGTTGACTCACCGCTGTATTCCGCGACTCAGAAGTACTCCTGCAATGCCTCTGAAATCCTGGCTGGCCACGGGGGATCCTCCACCAGCGATACTCACGCTTAGCCCATCTGCTACCGCACTCCTAACAAGACGTAGAGCAGTCACAGCCACAGTTCACCGCCAGCGTGATTCGCCATTACCATACTTCCCCTGGCCGAGAAACAAAGAAAGGACCAAATTGAATTACGCACGCCGTCCCGTGCGTCCACCGTAATTTATCCCCTTCCATGATGAGGGCATCATGGGTACTGCAGTCCAGGGTACAATGTGGCAGGCGCTGCTCCGCTCGTTCCCTGACAGTAGGCCCTCCCTCCTAGCGCCTCCTAGGCCCAGGTTTAGATGGGAACCTTCGATGAAACGAGCGAACAGCCACAGGGGCATGAACATGATGCCATGGTTCCCAAGAGTCGTCCTCCGCAGCATACCCCTTCCAGGAGACCAAATACCAAAGCACACCTCTCCTCAATTTGGAATCCCGAATACTCCTGATTTCATATTCAAGCCCACCATCACACAACACTGGCGGCAGAGCGCGCCTGCGCGCCTGCAGGGCAGGTTTCAGGAGATTACAGTGAAAAACCGGGTGGATTCGAAGTGTTCCCGGCAGTTTTAGCTTATACGTTACGGGATTGACCTGTCTGATGATGGTGTACGGGCCGATGTATTTAGGATGAAAGACACTACGTAGCTTGAACCGTATATTCTTAGTGGACAGCCACACACGATCCCCCACTTGATACCGTGGGCCATCAATCCTATGACAGTCTTCCCATTTCTTATAAGTCAGCTTGGCCTTTACCAGATGTTCTCTGACCGTTCGGTGTACAGCATGTAACTTCCGTACCTGAGCCAACACTGTGGGCTGATTAGCAACGTCTTCCGGAATGCTGATAGGTAGTATTCTGGCATCATACCCAAAATTCGCACAAAAAGGTGAAATACCGACAGAGCTGTGCCAGGTATTGTTGTAGGCTAGCTCCGCCAACCATATCAACTCCACCCAAGAGTCTTGGGCCTCCTTCGCATAGCATCGAAGGTATTTCTTCAGTGTCTGGTTTAGACGTTCTGTCTGTCCATCGGTCTGTGGGTGGAAACTCGTAGACAGTGTAGAGTTTATGTGCAAGGCTTTGCACCAGGTCTTCCAGAATCTAGCTATGAACTGAGGCCCCTATCGGACACAATCACCTCAGGTACCCCATGTATTCTGATGATACTACTCAGCAATAACTGTGCTGTCTGGCCGGCCGTAGGGAGATTCGCACAAGGGATGAAATGTCCCATTTTCGTAAGGCCATCAACCACTACTAAAATGGCTGAATTCCCTTTTTCTAGGGGTAACCCTGTGACAAAATCCAGACTGATACTTTGCCATGGGCGTTGTGGTGTGGGCATGGGCATAAGTTTCCCCTTTTCTTGGTGGTTTCCGTTTTTGCTCTAGCGCATTCTTCACAACAAGCCACCCAAGAGGAGATATCCTTGCGCAAGGAGTTCCACCAGAAATGTCGTTGTGTCAGCTGAATGGTCTTATCTACCCCCGGATGTCCAGCCAACGGTGATACATGACACCACATGAAGGCCTTCTTCTGCAGCTCTGGAGTGGGGAGATACAGTTTATTTCTGTAGAATGGTAGCCCCTGTTTCACCTTGCGCTCAGCTTCCTCCTTTGCCCATGCTTCCCACACTGGTTCTGTTTTATGTCTTCTTATTTGTTCCAAGAAGTTCTCCACACGAATAGCACATAGCACCTTGAACGGTTCAATTATCGCCTTTGTGGCTTGGTTGTGGGTGGATACCTCCATCGTTTCCTGCCTAGACAAAGAGTCAGCCTTGCGGTTCTCAACCCCTGGTCTAAAAGTAATAACAAAGTCGTACTCAGCGAAAAATAACATCCATCTCATTTGTCGCTGGGAAAGATGTCGAGCAGACTTCATATACTGCAGGTTCCTATGGTCTGTGTACACTGTGATCGGATAACAGGCCCCCCACAGATATTGCCTCCATTCCTGGAACGCCTTTTTTACCGCCAGCAGTTCTTTCTCGGCGATCGTATAGTTCTTTTCCGCCGGGTTCAATTTTTTGGACAAGTAAGCCACCGGATGGAGCTGCCCCGTGCTCTGATGTCTCTGTGACAGTATGGCACCGATGGCTTCATCGGAGGCATCTGCCTCCACCACAAAAGGATGTTCCAACCGTGGATGCGAGAGCACCGGAGCCGTGGTGAAAGCCCTCTTCAGATACACAAAGGCCTCCTCGGCCTCACTCGACCATTGGAAAGCAACACCCTTCCGGAGCAACCGTGATATCGGGACGCCTACCCGGGAAAAATGGAGGATGAACCTGCGATAATAATTCGCAAAACCCAGGAAGCATTGCACATCCCTCACATTTTTAGGTGTTGGCCATTCCTGTACTGCCCGCACCTTTCTCTCTGCCATGTATAACCCTTCAGGACTAAGCATTACACCGAGAAACTCCACCTCACTCACCCCAAACTCACACTTGCTCAATTTACAGAACAAACTATGGGCTCGCAGCTTGGTCAGCACCAGGATGACTTGACTCACATGCCTCTCAATGTCGCTGGAATATATGAGGATGTCATCAATATATACCACAACAAAAAGGTCTATGTATTCCTTTAAGACGTCGTTGAGGAAATATTGAAAAGCAGCTGGGGCGTTGCAGAGGCCGAACGGCATAACATTGTATTCAAACAACCCATAACGAGTCTTAAAGGCCGTTTTCCACTCATCCCCATCCCGGACACGTACCAAATGATAAGCACCCCTCAGATCCAACCTAGTGTATATCTTTGCCTCTCTTACCTGATCAAGCAGTACTGAAATGAGAGGCAAAGGGTATCTGTTCCTCACCGTATTCTTATTCAACACACGGTAATCCACACATGCTCTCAAGTCGCCATTGGCCTTAGCTATGAAGAAGAGCGGTGAGGCAGCCGGTGACCGCGAAGGTCTTATGAAACCGATCTCCAAGTAGTGATCCAGGTATTCTCGTAAGTGTTTAGTTTCTGGCACAGACAAAGCATACACTCTGCATGCAGGAATCGTGGCCCCCTCTACCAAGTCTATTCGGCAGTCGTACTCCCTATGAGGGGGTAACTGTTCCGCCTTGGTTTCATTAAAGACATCCTTGAACTGTGAATATTCCCTGGGTAACACTGTCTCTTTCTCAGCTGCCGTAGGCACAAGAAAAGGATGCAACAAGGCAGCTGCCTGCGTGAGCATGACTGTAACTAAATGACCTTGGCATTCCTCTGAAAGGAACTGTATCGTTTTGGTTCTCCAATCTATGGTGGGATTGTGATGGCACAACCAAGGCATTCCCAAAATAACTTCGTACTGAGGCGCCTCTATTATATTCAAGGTTAATTCCTCCCTATGTCTACCAGCAGCCATAGCAGCAGTCAACACGACTATCTCCGTTTGCTCAACGATCAAACCCGATGTTAACGGTTTACCGTCCACGGCCAAGACCTCCTCAGGGGTCTCTCTGGGTACCCTACGCAATTTTAGACTCGTTACCAACCCACTGTCTATGAAGTTACCGGTGGCCCCAGAGTCTATCATGACTAAAACGTGATGGAACTGTTGGTTACTCTCGAGACTCATAGGGAGCACTATGTGAGATTCGGTGTCTTGCAAGTCCGAGGTAGCTAACGAGGAAGTTTCCAACCCCTGTCTTCCTCACCATTACCGCTTAACTCCCCCACCTGCGAAGCAGGAACCGAGGTAGACACTGCCACCTTCTTATTCCGCAACCATGTGCCTGAGGACTTAGGTTTAGAAGGACAGTCCCTAACGTAGTGTCCCTTTTCCCACAGTACATGCATAGACCCTGCACTCTTCTGCTTTCTTTTTCTTCTCTCGATAATGGGGCTCTTATAGCTCCGATTTCCATGGGTTCTGTTACTGCTTCTGTGTTGGTTGTAGTTCTGCGCGTTGTTTTGTCAGAACGGAAATAACCTCTGTCCCATTTTCTCCTCTCCCCCCTCTTTCTGACATTCTACCATCCAATCTTAATGTGAGATTTATCATTTCTGTACAATTAGAGGGTTGGGGATCTATCTGAGCTAGGATGTCTTTCATTTCTTCCCTTAACCCCTGATAAAACAGAGACATTCTTTTCTCCTCCGGCCATGCTGTTTCTGCCACTAATCTGTTGAAGGTAGTCAAGTAAGTCACTAAGTCGTTCCTCCCTTGCTTAAGTTCCAGTAGTTCCTTATCAGCACTAAATGTAGTGGTCCTTCTGTCGAACACCCTCTCGAACTCAGCCCTGAATGCCGACCAATCTGACAATACAGCATCGTTGTTCCGTACTAAAGGAACAGCCCAATTGGCGGCGTCCCCCACCAGATAAGAAATAGCAAAAGCCACCCTTGAATGGTTATTGGGGAAGGAGGCTGGTTTACACGAGAAATGCAGCATTATCTGTGTCAGGAATACCTGGATTTTCGTTGGGTCCCCAGCATATCTTTCAGGACTGGCTAACGGGATAGGAGGTGGCACTGTGACCTGTATTTGGGAAGCTAGAGGGGAAACGTCAAAAGGATTCCGAGACAGTTTGTCTACCTTGTCTCTCAAGGCGGCAGTTTCTGCTTTAGATGATGCCAGTTCTTGTTGGACCATAACCAACGCTTGAAGGACATCATCCATGGTTGCCATTTCCTACAGCACCTGGACCGGGCAGAGCAAAATACTTGGGTGCGTAATTCTGTCAGGTTACGCTCCGCGGGATCCAGTTGCAGCAAGAAAGGGTCCACCTCCTGATATCACCAACACCCCCAAATACACAGGGTGTTCGAGCGATCAGGCGAGGGAAAAAGGAGAGGGGAGGTTCAGCAGGGGAGTAGAACCTGTAACAAAAAAGAAAAGAGCTATAGACAAGGTAACAGAACATCTACTCTCAATATGTCTCGCTAGATAGTTCCTATACCTGGCAAATGACTGTAGCAGTGTTTAGGTTCCTTAAGGAATCACCAGACGTCACACAGACCACACATCCGACCTGAAACAAGAACCATCAACGTTAGTACATTGGGACAACCCCCAACCATCAGAGCATATCAAACGCCATGCGTTCTTCAAACATACCGAGGTACTTCAAGACAATCGCCAATAAGAGAGGTCTCTGGTGATGGTTACGCAAATATATAATCCCCATTCTCCATTGTCCCCAAGAGTTCTGTAATCCCCGGAATTCCAAAGACCCCAAATGTAACTAAATTCCTTGCCTTTAGACGGTAATACGCAGTTGCTTCACCGCTGTATTCCGCTAAGCAACACGGGTGGGATACTAAGGCTCCAATCGTAGTTCCTGCATGAACAAAACACAGTTACATCACTGCAGTGTTCCCCCTTGTGAGAACGAGTTGGCACTGTTCTTCCCAACTTCAGTTAATACCCACATACACGGAAATACGCGGTTTATTCACCGCTATATCCCGCTATGTGGCCAAGTGAGTTCCGTCTCCGGTGAGAACAAGCTAAAACGCCAAATGTATACGGCGATACGCGGTTGACTCACCGCTGTATCCCGCTACTTGAACTGAGACCCGGCAATACGCGGTTGACTCACCGCTGTATTCCGCGACTCAGAAGTACTCCTGCAATGCCTCTGAAATCCTGGCTGGCCACGGGGGATCCTCCACCAGCGATACTCACGCTTAGCCCATCTGCTACCGCACTCCTAACAAGACGTAGAGCAGTCACAGCCACAGTTCACCGCCAGCGTGATTCGCCATTACCATACTTCCCCTGGCCGAGAAACAAAGAAAGGACCAAATTGAATTACGCACGCCGTCCCGTGCGTCCACCGTAATTTATCCCCTTCCATGATGAGGGCATCATGGGTACTGCAGTCCAGGGTACAATGTGGCAGGCGCTGCTCCGCTCGTTCCCTGACACCCTAGATCTTTTTAGACAAAGAAAAAAGTTGGGACTAGAGTCCCATGGTGGCAGCCATTTCCCCAGAGATAGGGAAAGGTCTTATGACCATAGAAACCTGAGCAAGATTGTCCCTCCCTAACAGAGTGGGGATGACATCCACAAATGGATAACTGCTCTAGAGAGGGCCTGTAAAGTACAGAGGGTCCCTCAGGAGCAGTGGGCAGCAATCTTGTGGCTCTCCTTTGCAGACAAAGGTAGAGATAAGCTCCTCTCTGTTAGAGAAGAGGATGCTGACAATTACACAGTCATGAAGAGTGCATTGATTGATGGGTTTGGCCTGAACAATACAGGTTAAAGTTCAGAGATACCCAAAAAGCACAGACTCAAGACTGGGTGGACTTTGTTGATTGTTCTGCTAAGGCTCTGGAAGGTTGGTTAGTGGGCCGTAAGGTATGTGACTTCAAAGGATTGTACAATCTTATCATGAGGGAGCAGATTCTTAATAACTGTCAAAATCAGCTGTTGCATCAGTACCTGGTGGACTCTGATCTGACCTCTCCCCAAGAATTGGGAAAGAAGGCAGACAAATGGGTCAGAACCAGGGTGAGGCAGAAGGTACAGAACCAAGGTGGTGACCCTAAGAAGCAAGATTCTAAAAACTCTGATAAGGGTGGGGAGAAGGGTAAAGACCAGAAGTCTTCACAAGGCCCCCAAAAATCTTCTTCAGGTGGGGATTCACAGTCTAACAAGGGAAAAGGCCAAAAGAAACCATGGTGCAAGGTCTGTAAGCAAAGACCCACTGGACCAGTGATTGCACCAAGTCCAAAGACTCTATTCCAGCCACCACCACTGCCCCTAAGGCACCTGTTCCCCTAGTACAGTTACAAATGGTGGTGGAAGTACTCAAGCTAAGGGTTTAGTAGGGTTGACCCTGGGTAATGAGATGAGCTCTGGCCTAGTCAGAGAACTCACTCAGGCTGTCTTAGTCTGTGATGGAGGCATGGATGTGACCTCCTCTGTGAGTCCCAGTAATCTGGGCAAGTACAGGCAACAGCCATTAATTAATGGAAGAGAGGCTTTGGCATTCAGGGACACAGGAGCAAGTGTCACTATGGTGACACAAGATCTTGTGGATCCTGGGCAGATTATACTTGGTGAAATGTACCAAGTGACCAATGCTAGCAATGTCAGAACAGACCATACTCTGGCAGTTGTTAACTTCTCCTGGGGAGGGGTAACTGGCCTTAAGAAGGTTGTGGCAAGTGCAGACCTACCAGTAGAATGCTTGCTTGGCAATGATCTAGAAACTTCAGCTTGGGCAGAAGTGGAGCTCAGGACCCATGCAGAAATGCTGGGGATCCCTGCAGATGTGTTTGCTGTGACCAGGTCGCAGGCCAAAATGTCTAACACTGAACAGGCCTTGGATCCTGGAACAATGGACCAAGTGCCATCCAAGAGGAGGAGTAGTAGGGTTAAGGCAGTGCCTTCCCCCTTGGCTCAGAAGGAAGATCAGTCTCTTGAGGGGGATGATCTCAGTCCTGAGGAAGGAACTGTCCCAGAGGAGCTTGAGCCTGATCAGGTTGAGTTCTTGGGGACAGGGGGCCCTTCCAGGGCAGATCTGAGCCAGGAGCAGCAGAGCTGCCCCTCTCTTGAACCCCTCAGACAGCAAGCTGCTGCTGAGGCTGCTGGGAATGCTAGTGGTCCCCATAAAGTGTATTGGGATGATGGACTCTTGTACTCAGAGTGTAGAGACCCCAAGCCTGGTGCCACCAGGAGGTTGGTTATACCTCTGAAGTTCAGGGGCTTCCTATTGACCCTAGCCCATGATATTCCCCTAGCAGGTCACCTGGGCCAGAACAAGACTTAGGACAGAATTGTCCCTCACTTTCACTGGCCCCACATGTCTGAAGACACCAAGGAGTTTTGTCGCTCCTGTGTAACCTGCCAAGCCAGTGGGAAGGCAGGTGGCACCACAAAGGCCCCCCTGATACCACTACCTGTGGTGGGGGTTCCCTTTGAAAGAGTGGGGATTGATATTGTTGGTCCCATGGATCCCCAAACAGCATCTGGACACAGGTTTATCCTGGTGGTGGTGGACCATGCCACCAGGTACCCAGAGGCTATTCCCCTTAGGACCACTACAGCACCTGTGGTGGCAAGAGCCCTCCTGGGAATTTTCTCAAGAGTGGGCTTCCCTAAAGAGGTTGTATCAGACAGGGGTGCAAACTTTATGACTGGATACTTGAATGTAATATTATGGTGTCAATATCAAACCTCAGACACCATAAGGACTATCCAGAGCACAATGCCTACAGAATCAAGTATGTCCATGTAAAGTCTAGGCAGCATAAGAGAAGAGCACCACTGCGCATCACCTGTAGTAGGCCACATCCAGGGGCACTAGCTGGACCCCTGTAACGCCTACAGAGTTTGGAAGGTATGACAGTCCTCACCGTCGAAAATGGACACACACAGCTTAAAGATGAGGTGCCTCTGGATGTTTCTTGTGAAAGAGACGCAGTAGTCTTGGAGCATGAATTGCTTCCTTGGGTTTCCATGAGTCTTCTTCAGGACAGTACCCTTTCCAGGAGAACAAATACCAAAGTTTGCCATTTTTCAATTTACTATCTTTAATTTGTTGTACTTCGTACTCTAAATGATCTCCCACTACAACCGGAGGAGGTTTTGAGCGGAAAGTAGTTGTGGCTGGTTTTAATAATGAAGTGTGGAATACTGGATGAATTCTCATTGAATGAGGGAGTTGTAATTTGAAAGACACTGGATTTACACATTTAAGAATTTTAAATGGTCCTATGAAACGTGGATGGAAAGGATACTTTTGTTTAAATTGTAAATTCTTTGTAGATAGCCATACTTTGTCTCCTGGATGGTATATGGGACTAGGTCGTCTTTTCCTGTCAGCAAAGTTTTTGTAATTTAATTTGGCCTTGTTTACATTCTGTTGAAGTGACAACATCAGTTTCTTCATTTGTTGTAGTTTGGATGTTACATGGGGAATTTGTGTAGTAGTTTGATTTAGTAAAGGCAAAGATCTTGGATTCCATCCATGTGTGGCAAAGAACGGTGACATTTTAGTTCAAGTATGCATTAGATTGTTATAAGCAAACTCAGCTTCCCATAACAGATCCACCAAAGAGGCTTGTAAATGAGCCAAATAACACCGAAGATATTGTTTAAGTATTAGGTTAACTTGTTCGGTTTGTCCGTCTGATTCGGGGTGGAAACTCGTGGATAAATTGCGTTGAATTTGCAAGGCATTACACCATTCTTTCCATAATTTGGAAGTGAATTGAGAACCACGATCGGTTGTTATGGACCGAGATAATCCGTGAAGCCTCACTATGTGATATAATAACAAATCCACTAGAGCTGCTGCTGTTGGTAATTTATCACATGCTATGAAATGCGCCATTTTAGATAAACGATCAACTATGACTAAGATAACTGTTTTTTCATGATCCTTTGGCAAATTAGTAATGAAGTCCAAGGAAATGTCTTCCCACACATGAGTTGGTGTTGGTAAGGGTAACAAAAGACCTTTCTTGGGTGAGTGATCTGTCTTTGCTCTTATGCAAGCATCACAGTTTTTGACATAAGTGATGACGTCCTTTTTCCAACTGGGCCACCAGAAATTTCTACTTACCAAATCCAAAGTTTTAGTGCATCCAGGGTGACCTGCCAATGGATGAGTGTGGCACCAAAGCAAAACTTGTTTCTGTAACTTTTTCTTTGGGACATAAAGCAAATGACCTTGAAATGGAAGCCCATCAATCATTGACCTTTGTTTATCTAACGCCTTCCAAGACAGTATTTTATGAATTGGCATGACATTTCTAATCTCATTCAAAAATTGTCCGGTCATTGTTACTCCAATCATATGATCGCTGGGTATTATGGACCTAACTTCCTGCTGTTGATCGGATTGAAGTGTTTCATCATAGCGAGAAAGGGAATCCGCTTTTTTATTGGCACTACCAGGTCTGAATGTTATGGTAAAGTCGAACTCAGCAAAAAAAAGGGTCCATCGTAATTGCCGAGGGGTTAAGGCTTTTGCACAGTGTAAAAATTGTAAATTACGGTGATCTGTATATACTGTAATAGGATGGAGTGCTCCTAACAAATAATGTCGCCATTCTTTAAATGCTAATCATATGGCCAACAATTCCTTTTCCGCTATAGTATAATTTCTTTCTGCCAGTAGGTATTTTTTTGATAAGAAAGCTACTGGATGAAGATGATTGGTTTCTTCTTCCCGTTGTGATAGTATGACTCCAATGGCAGTATTTGAAGCGTCAGCTTCCACAATGAGAGGTTTTGACAAATCTGGATGTTTCAAGACTGGGGCTGTCATGAAGGCATTTTTTTAAATCTTGAAAAGCCTTTTTTGCCTCAAAAGTCCATTGAAAAGTATGTCTTTTTTCCAATAACTTTGTTAATGGGGTTGCCCTGGTGGAAAAACCTTGAATAAATCGCCAGTAAAAGTTGGCAAAACCCAAAAATCTTTGTATATCTTTGATAGACTTTGGTTCGGGCCAATCCTGAATGGCTTGTACCTTTCGGTCTGCCATGGTGCTTCCTTGAGGGGAGATGATAAAACCTGGGAATTCTACATTACTAACATGAAACTCACATTTAGGGAGCTTACAATAGAGACCATGTTTCCTCAGCGTGGTTAAGATGGTTTTTACATGGAGCTCATGTTCTGTATGTGAGTTAGAGTAAATAAGTATGTTGTTGATGTAGACTATTACGAATCTGTCCAAATATTCTCTTAAGACATCATTTAAAAAGAATTGAAAAGCCGCAGGGGCATTGCATAATCCGAATGGCATTACACAATATTCAAAAAGACCATATCTCGTACGGAAGGCCATTTTCCATTCGTCTCCAGGACGAACCCTAACTAGATGGTAAGCCCCTCTTAAGTCTAATTTGGTATATATTTGTGCTGTTCGCACTTGATCAAGGAGTACTGGAATGAGCGGTAGGGGATACCGGTTTTTTACCGTGATGTTGTTCAGTGCTCTATAATCTATGCAAGTGCGAAGTTCACCATTTGCTTTCAGTACGAAGAAGAGAGGGGAAGCAGCGGGCGATCTAGAAGGTCTGATAAATCCATTTTTCAGGAATTTGTCTAGATACTCTTGCAGGTGTTGGTTTTCTACTTCCGTAAGAGCATATATCCTACTGTATGGTATTTTTGCCCCAGGAATCAGTTCTATTTCACAGTCATAGTCACGATGCGGTGGTAAGATTTCTGCGCGTTTCTCACAGAAAACATCATGAAAAGAGGTGTACTGAGGAGGCAATTCTATGTCTTGTTCCACTGCAGTGGCTATAAAATGCGCCCCAGTTGTTTTCTCTTTGTAGTTAGAAATTCCTGTCTCGGACTTTTCGAGGATGAAAGACATTCTTGATGACACCAATCTGAATTAAAGGCAATACTCCATTTGGCCCAATCTATGGTGGGATTATGTTGGGTTAGCCAGGGCATCCCAAGAATTACTCCAAACTGTGGTGCGTCAATTAAATCAAAACGAAGATTCTCTGTATGGTTATGTTCAGTTGAGTGAATGATCCTGGTTAAAGTAACGGTGGTATGCGTAATTAACCCTGAGGAAAGTACTGTACCATCGACTGCAAGTACGGATTCTGTTTTTTTTTTCTTGATGGTAGGTATTTGTAGTTTTGAACAGAAGGTTACATCAATAAAATTTCCGGTGGCACCTGAGTCCACCATTACCATTGCTTTTGTCTCAAGAACACTAGGTATTACGAATGAGACATTTAGATTCAGATGTGGGGCCGCGATTTGAAGAGTGTTGGCTATTAATTGATCAGAGGAATCATGAGACCTACTCGAGGAAGTCCCCTGTTTGTTCCTCGAGCCTCCTAGTTTTCCTGTTTGGAAACAGCTGTAGTTATTGACTTAACTCCTTTGGGTTTTATTGGGCATTCCCTTACAAAATGTCCCTTTTTTCCACAATATAGACACAAGCCTGACTTGCGTCGTGCATCCTTTTCTTCTTGAGAAAGTGGTTTTCTTAATCCTCCAATTTCCATTGGTTCACTGTGATCAGAGACAGGTGGAGTAACTCTCTCTCTAGGGCGTATTGAACTTTTAAAATCCAATCTCCTTCTATCACCCTTTCTTTCCGCAAATCTATGATACAAACGTAAGGTTAGCGATATGAGTTCCGCACAATCCCGAGGTTGAGGATCTATCGGGGCAATTAAGTCTTTGAGGTCATCCTTTAGACCTTGATAAAAGAGCGCTGTTCTTTTTTCCTCGGGCAAATTGGTTTCAGCAATTAGTCGATTAAATTGTGTCAAGTAACTGATTAAGTCTTTATTCCCTTGTTTGAGTTCAAGGAGCTCGCGGTCAGCTGAGCCAGTGATTGTACGCCTATCAAAACCTTTTTCAAACTCGGTTTTAAAGGCTGACCAGTTATACAGTAAAGGGTCGTCTGAATTCACCAAGGGCACAGCCCACATGGCCGCATCACCACTAAGGTACGAAATGAGGAAGGCTATACGTGATTGCGCATCAGGGAAGGACGCTGGTTTAACCATAAAGTGTAATTGAATTTGTGTCAAGAAGGTTTGGAATTTACTTGGGTCTCCTGCGAACCTTTCTGGTGAAGCAAGAGGTACAGTAGAAGGAACAGTTACTGAAACTGTTGGAGTAGGACCTGCGGATACCATCCCAGTTGTAGAGGCTGTCGTGACACTTGTAGGAAGCTGATTCTGTATCTGTGATACTCGACTGGCCAAGGTAGCTGTTTCTAGTCGTGCGGCTGTTAATTCTTTCTGCATGTTCCCTAACAAATATCGTCTAATGTGGCCATCTTGGCGATACTGCTCAGGAGGAACAAATTTCTTGGGCAGATTATTCTGTCAGGACGGGTTCCTCAGGAGCAGTACCCTCAAGAAGCCCACCTTCAGGCAGCCTTGACTCTGCGCTTAACAACACCAGAGTATCAAGATGGCCAAATGGGGGGAACGGAATTGGGAAGGGTACTGCGGGGAGGGAGATCTGGAACAAATATCAGACAGTTGAGTTGGTGATCTTCTAAGAATACAGGCAGCACATATAATATATTCAACGAACTATGACTCACTATTACCTGTAAAGGAAAATACCAAATGTTCTGTAGTAGCGATTAGAAGTCTCAAACAGATTGGCAAAGTCTCAAATATCTTGTCTCTCTTGTAAGAACTCCAGGGTTTTAATAAGATAGGGCGCCACTGCCTATGAATGAGTATCCGAAATTACAGCTGTTGAGGATTAATTATAGTCTCTAAGCTTATGTATATAATACCATTGAAGAACACTCATGAACTAAATGTGCGCAACTCGGTAATATTCACATAATATTTTGAAATATCAAAAGATCAAATGGTCATATATTTGTACATTTCTTTCAAAACATGCATACCATATGCTTAACTGGTTATGTTTAGAGGCATGTGCTCAAATAATCATTATTAACGCCAGAATGTCATTCACTGCCTCTGATGTGATATGCTTGCAAAGCGTAATAAAATCCTTCGACTTAAATGACCTTTAACATATGCCACAATGTCTTGAGATAATGAGCTCTCAAAAGTCTAATGCAAAATAAATGCGCTGTTTGGAGAAATGCTTTCAAGCAGTTTTCCAATAGGTGATGAGAAAAGTGTAAACGCGCGATGAGAGTGAAAACACGTGAGCGCATAAGAATCTTTAAATGCTGAGGAGCGCTTTGAAAAATCGACGTCTCCTACCTGAAGATGTCAGTTCGTTCTAGGAAGTTAAACTGGAAACCTTACCGGGCTGGAAAAACACATTACCGGTTAGGCGCAAGCAGAGAACTTGTCCTGGAAGCCGCTGGAATAATCTGCAAGGAGCGGCAGGGCGTGGTTCCTATAAATAGCCACGGAATGGTTACGGCGGCTGCCGAGGAGCATAATTAGAGTTTATGCGAATCGGTTCAACAATCGTTCAACTTTGGGTTGAAAATAAAACAGATGCTCAAAATAAAAATATAAAAACAAGAAAAAAAAAAATGTTCAAGAGTCAGCAACACGACCATTATGGTGTCAATATCAAACAGCAGACACCATAAGGACTATCCAGAGCACAATGCCTCCAGAATCAAGTATGTCCATGTAAAGTCTAGGCAGCATAAGAGAAGAGCACCACTGCGCATCACCTGTAGTAGGCCACATCCAAGGGCACTAGCTGGACCCCTGTAACGCCTACAGAGTTTGGAGGGTATGACAAAGGTGCACTTTTGTGACTTTAACAACTGGATTCCTAATTATGTCTGGTGTTAACCAAGACCTTTAGTTTTATTAAAATTCTATCTATCTATCAGCCGGCTACACTGAGAGTGACAGCATTCTGCTCTTTCACAAGAAGCATATATCAGCACACAAAGTAGTTTTGTTCAGCACCAGGAACTGCTGTGGCAATGTGTGTTTTTTGTGACCAAATACTATTTTAGCTTTTTGCCAATGTTTGTTAAAACCAGTGGCGGCCGGTAAGTTTTGGAGGGAGGGGGCGGACGGGACACAATCTCACGCACATGCACACATACACACAACAGTCAAAGCAATGTATTCACACACACGCACTCATGCACACAACCACATCCATTCACAACACTCTTCACCAAACATTCATACATACACACACGCACGCACACAAACACATCCATTCACAACACTCTTCACCAAACATTCATACATACACGCACGCACGCACCAAAGTTTAAAAGAAAACATTTACCTGCAGCCAGCTCTGCCTTGGAGGTTCCAGAAGGCTTGGGACTGCTGCCTTCCCTCATTGGCTGACCCAAGGTCAGCCAATGAGGGAAGGCAGCAGTTCCAACGTCATCACAGAGTGGGATGGGGTCAATGAGACTGCTGACCTCACCCCACTCTGTGATGAAGTGTCACTGATTGACACTCGACCCTGGCCGCTTCAGGGCTTAAAACTGAAGCACCCAGGTGCGAGGCAATCAGTGACGCTACCCCTCGTCACTGAGGGGAGGGCCTCAGGGACCTTTGCTAAGCTGAGGACGTCTCGCCCACAGGAGCTGTGACTTCCTCAGCCCAGCAAAGTTCAGCTAAGGAAGCCAAGAGCCTGCACTAAATGCGCATGTCTGGCTCCTGGAACTGAAAGTGAACAGTGTCTGTCAGGCTGGCCCTTGTGCAGCCTGACAGACACTGTTCATGAGGGGCGAAAGGTAGAGGGGCGTGGCCCCTCAGCCCCAATGGACCAACCGCTCCTGGTTAAGACTGCAAGGGCCCGGTAGCTCCCATAAGAATAAAGTTTTACAAAAAAAGTGGCAAAACAAGATGCGCGTTGACAAAACCAAAAGGCTGGCCACCAATGTCAGATATATTGGCTTTGCCAATGCTTGTCAATTTTCATGTTTCTCATAACCTTGTTGAAACCGGTTACACTGATTTACCATTATGAATATTTTTGGGAAATACTTGCATGCATCAAAATATTTTACTAAATGAGGCTTCAAGTAAATGGTACCTAAAATTTAACAGCAGTTTAGCAAAAGTTTTTTCCCCCAAAATGCATTCTTTTATGAATATTTTATTTTGAAAGCAAAGAATCATTAATCTTGCTTTCAAGATTCTGCAAACATTTGCATCTAATCAGAGAGCATTCTGTGAGCATTATACGTAGCCTCATATATGTTAAACTTTGCAAACGTGTAAAAATGTTAATACTGGAACCAGAAGAGCTTACAACATTTCCTTAGAGCACTCATCCTAATAAAGGCTTTGTATTAATGAACCATAAATACAAGTTCGAACAGCATTAACATATGGACACAAATATTACTTTACCCTCAGACAATGCCCTTCCCGGATTCATAATATGGTATTGTAAACTGGCAGCCAAAAGGTTTGTGTGCAAAGGGCTGGGTCTACTTGTCCCAAGGACAAAATAAACATGAAAACGTGTTGTCCTTGATCCCAAACAATATGTCTTTGGTGTCGAGCTATAGGCTCCACATTCCTGTTCTAAATCTTTTTCTTGGCCACTTGATGGATGCTGATGATGCTCCTATTTTATCCAAAAACACTTCTTTTGATTTATTACTTGTTGTTGCTTTTCAACAGATTACTTTCAATTGGAAACGTTCCTCTGCCATTTTATACAAAACTTGGTGGTATTGTATTTGTTCTCATCATAGATTGGAAAGGGCTTTTATGTCCTCTACCGGTTATAAGAACAATGAATTATTTTGGTTACCTCTTACCACCTTTTTAAATAGTAGTAAAAATAATTCAATAACAGGTATTTTTTCAGAGAAATTAAAACCACCCTAAACATGCTCTTTGCCCCCATGCTATTGTTCCCCTTTGACATTCGGTTTCTTATTGTAATTGCTTTGAATATATCTATTTTTATTTTTGGATGATCAGTTGACTAGCACAGTTTAGTAGCTTATTATCTATTTATATGTTTCTATGGTACTGAATTGTTGGGTTTCCACCCTTTTGTTCCCCTCTCCTTCCGGTTTTCTTCCCCATACTTAATATCTGAAATGTATAAAAAATATATATTTTTATGTATTTATTCAATATCAGTTAGTAGTTTCTCTTTATTATTGTACAACTCGTTTTTCGCTGTATTTTTTCAAGTTTTTGTCATATAATATTCTCTACTATTACGATGAAATAAAAGCTTTTTTGAAAAAATCAAAGAGGAATCAGCCTGCTTATTAGCGGGGTCCTTTAAAATATTTTCTTCTGTTTTTCAAAACCTACGCACAAGACCAGCAACTACAGAATCAACATGAATATTGTCAAGCAATAGAGTGTCCATTTTCTCCAGGGGTAAAGTATGGACATGAATCTTGGAATGGTAAACTTTTCTGGATTCTTGAATTCTTGTTTGATGACATCCAACACAAACTGCTGAATGGGAAGCCAAGCATTGATTGGTTTCTGAAACGGACACAAAACAGCATCCTGCGAGGTAGACGGCTTCTCTATAGACTCAAAACCCATATTTTCTCTAACATGAGCCAAAACATCAGGTAAATTCTCCTTAGAAATATATTTACCCTTCTGATTAGGAGTTGGAAAGGAATCATCTGAATCAGAAGAAACTTCAGAAGCTGAAAGAACATCTGACGATGGATTCTTTAAAGATTTGTAACCACCCTTATGGAACTCCTCAGGGTTTCCACCACGATCCTCCTTATTTCCTCCTTCTCCTTTTATTTTCTGTCCTTCCTCTGTATTTTGGGCGAAGGAGATGAGATGATGGAGAAGCGCAATGAGTCTGGAGAGCGAAGGAGTTAAAGACTAATGCATTTTAGAGCTGGTATCCGCACCCCTGCACTAAAATTCATTAGTCATGCATTGTAAGACCATCAGTACCACCCAATGAAAAGGAGCATTATAATCTAATAAATAAAAAGTGGCCAATCTAATAAATAAAAAGTGGCCTGCCAGAGCACTAACATTGACTAGCTCTGCCTGCGCCTCTGACAATTTTCTTTCACAGTAGTGAAAATTAATCAGGATCTTTTATCTGGGTTCAGATCAAGCCCCCGCGAGCTCCTCAGACTATGCAGACCACATGGTCTAAACACAAACAGCAACAGTTACTGACTTGCCAGCAACAGCACGTGGATCAGGCAGCATTGACCTTGCCTCGTCGTTTTTCTGCATCACAAGGCCAAGTCAGCTGGCAGGCAGCAGTTTTGTTTTTTCTTTGCCACACCTTTTTTTCCTCTCTCTCTCTCTCTGCTCACTGTGGGGGAGGGCCACGGGGTCCTGGGCTGCAGAATGATATTGTTTCTGACAGGCTCTGCCTGCAGTAGCTCAAGTCTGCTGGCCGCCCCCTGGCTCCCTCACCTGCCAGTCCTGGATGATAAGCCAACAACTTTGCACACCTGACCACCGCATGTGTTTGTTGGGGGTCGGGTGGGGGTGCACACAATGTACGGTCCTGGCGCATGCAAGTATTTAATAAAAAGTATGGCCCGAGATTACCAGTCCAGCTAGCCGCAGCCCTCTTCAACGCAGCTCCTCAGCTCTGCAGAGGATGGAGTCCTGACTCACAAGAGACTGAGGTACTGATAAACAACAAGATGAGAGGTAATAACTGGCAGAATCAAATCCCAGATAATATTCGTGACATATATGACGAGTCTAGTTATGCTTAAAAGTTCCTTTAATGCTTTTTATTGATAGTAAGACAGACGTATGCAACCAACGCGTTTCACCCAAACATGGGCTTCTTCAGGACAGATCAATTTTTATGACAGTAGTTTCTGTATAACCTGCAACACTCCAACCGGTGTTCTACGTCTTCCGTTCACCACTGGTTGTATACAAGAAAGTCCCCAACAGGTTATACGATACAAAGAATTCTGAAATTCACAATTGATTCGAAGTAGTCCTTAGTTCCAATTTGTAAATTGAAATGTTCGGCAAAGCCGTCCGGCTTGCCGCGTCCTTGTCCAAGCATATCCCTGAGGTACTGGCCTGAGAGTCCGGTAAGGAGCCTGCCCAACGCAACAAGTGGCACACCAGAACAGCACTCTAAAGCTCAGCAAGCAGCAATTTATGGCAGCGTGGAGTAATCAACCTCCAAGTGCATCAGGCAGAGGTGGCAGTGGCTAGTGGCGCTGCAGCATTTAAAAGGCTGCCGAGCAGTGGTAAGTACTGCCCACTCCAGTAATTTCTCGAATTGTGCTATGGTTGTGGGGGTGGTCATGATTATAATTGTAGAGTAAGGAATAGTTATCCTGCAGCATTTGCTACTAGAAGCATAGTCAGTTGGTAAGTGGCCAGTGGCCTTACTAATCATGAGGTGATTTGTGGCAGAGGGTGGCTGGGCTGAGTGTCAGATGGAATCAAGACTGTGTAATGGCTTTGGGTGATTTTTCTAATTTTTATACCGGCAGGGCAGGAATGGGTAGGTTACAAATCCCAGAAAGAAAAATACAACTGGGTAAGAATTTTTTATTTTTTTAAACTGCATTTTGAGATCATGTGATCTGCCTCCTCACAACGCTGCTGGAGTTTGAGGCGCTCAAGGGCACGTGTGACCTAGCGTTTCAGGTGCCTGAGGCAGTTTGAACATCTTATTAAAGGTTCTCATTGCTCAAAAGAGAGTACTTCTGATATCTATCTCTTTCCATTGACTTCATTGCTTGGCTTTACTCGTATGAAAGGGTCACTTTAAGTGTCACACATTTGGTCACTGAATGTCACACATAAGTACATGAAGAAAATGGAAATGTCACATTTAAGCAGTCTGGAAACTTAGCAGCTATGTGCTTCCCCATTGTGAAAGAAGAGGTTGGCACCCATTCACTGAAAGAAGCAGAAAAGAGGATCCTAACATTGCCACCAACAATAAGTTACTACCACAAAAACTGCTTACCTTAGCATTCATCTTCCTTAAATAAATGGGAGTTCAGGAAACGTCATGATTGCGTTCCTGAAACTAAAACCAGGCGAAGCGCGGACAAACAAATCCTTATACAAAAGTGAAATCAGCCAGCTTCCCTCAGCATCCTAGACGGAGAGAAGAGCATTTCAAAACAAGTGAACAATGCACCGAACTGTAAGTTCACTGATATCTTGACAAGAGAAAATTATCTTGCAGGCCTTGCAAGCAGAGGAAACTTCCACTAAAGCAAATCCAACGAAGAATCCTCAAAAGTCCTGCGTCCCCATCCTGAGACAGTAAAAAAAGAACAGAAGGATTCTGGGAATGTTAGTGGAGCAGTCTTGCCAAGTACCACGCAACAGGAGTTAGACTATCGCTTTTTAGGTCAGGTGTCTGCATCACCGCAGTAAAATGAATTAGTCATGCATAAATGGAGCTCCTCTGATTTTGCTAAATCATGAGGTGCTGCATTTATTTGAATAAAATGAATCCAGCATGCTCGGTTTCTACTAGCGTTGTCGGGCAATTTTTTTAAGGAGCCGCTGTGGCTGGGACTCACTCGTATTGCTATGGTGAAACTGAATTAGTTGATTATTTACTTCTTCGGCGCAGCCATCAACGCTGGAGTCGTGTTCCTTTATGAAAATTGAGCCGAGAATAAACCTGGCCTCCCTTGATCATGTAGATTCGGCAACTAATGACGCCTTCAATAAACAAAAGACGGCGCCTTTAGCTGGTTAGGTCTCGCCTAGCGCAGCGCGCATGCACTGCTCTAGGAGAGGGCCTCTTGCAATCACTCCAGACCTTCACTCGTGCGTGTGGCGGCCTGCAGCTTGCGGGAGCGAGCAGGGGCGCGCACAGGGTGCCATCTGTTCTGGGTGGTCGCTTTCACTTTCGCGGCCGCGCTTGTTTGTTTTGCCATACTGGGGCAGCCCTCACCCTCCCTTACTCGGGCCCCTACCCACGCCTCTTCAGCACACACGGCGCTGCCTCAACTCCGGTTGCAGCCACTGTTACTTAAATCTGAGGACGCTTCCACAATTGTTCCCGCCTCCCTCCCCCATCCATGCCCTTCGTGTGGCTTGTTCTTTGATCCCCGGGGCTCTTTCACCCTATACCTACTCCCTGTTGCTTCAGACTCTCTCCATAGTGTTTAGTGCCTTTTCACCCTGTCGCAAGTTCCGTGTCTTCATTCACCGGTTCTGTCTGTCTTCCCCATGCCTGCATAGGTGCCTCCCGAAATGTAGACTCCCCCTCCCCCCTCCGGTGCTGTAACCTTCTCGCCCGAGGGGCAGCACTTTCCTCACCTATCACATGAGCTGCCTGTTGATTTGGAGGTAGACGGTTTCTGAATTATTTGAATTCTTACACTGGTATTTCGAATGGTGCAAAAGAAGTAATGGTAGAAATTTCTAGGGAGCAATATTCATGCAGTGCGCACCACCTGGCTGCCTTTCATCTGCAGATAATCCGTTCTTGTCAAACGCATCTGCACAACCTAGACGTGACATGACCCGATGTCCTATGTACCTGCTGACATGCCTCAATCAGCAGCTATGCCCAAGCCACGCCTGGACACCGTAGGCTTTGTTTCAGTGATGCACAACTCATAAGCGTTTAAAAATAACACTGCCATACTTGGGGCAGATACCCATCAGCAGAATTTACATAGTGCGCAGTCCGGAGAAGGCTATGGTTGAGTTAAGAAAGAGAAAATGAAATCAAAATAAGGCCTTATCCAAAAATGCATTCCTGAGGTGCAGGAAAACAGTGACGGTTGAACAGGAGTAGAGCTAAAGGTATTGCACAGTGCTTGATTTGTAATAAATAAATAAGTGCAGGGCTTATGTGATTGTTCAGGAGGCCACTGCAGCTTGCACTTCCAACCGGACCTTCCATCACTGCCAAGTGCAGTATAAACACTACCTAATAAGCATCACACTCCTACAGATTTGTCACTTTGGACAATTTCAGGCCACCCAAAGCTTTAAGCATGACATAGGTTGGCTAGAATCATTCTTTTTAGTTGTATATTTAAATATCAAACTGAGGTGCTCTGGTAAAAAAGATATTGAGAGCACCACTATGTGGTGGACTATCATAAATAAGCGCCCATGTTCAGAATTAAATGCCGGGGCCACACACCAGCAAACACTGGCACAAATTAAGCACTGGCCTGCATGAAATGATTTCTCTGTGATATTAAGCTGCATGTTGTCAACTGAGAAGGTTATGAGCCTGCTAACCAAAGGTAATTTTACCCTCACATTGTTACACAATGAATCTACAAATGAAACTCGTTATACAGTTTGTCTCGTCTCATGTGTTCATTCATCATTTGTGTTTTTTTTGTACTCTTGCTTGAGTTTCTTGGTATTTGCTTTAACTGTAGGCTCTTCTTATGTTGATTGAAACTCTATAGTTCCTTATCCAACTCCATCAGGAATAGTTTACCCATTCTTCCTTGGACATAAGAGCAAACCGTTCCAACACCAGCTTAAATGTTGCTGGCCTATCTTGCATATTCTTTTACGTATGTTTTCCTGAATCATCTCTCCTTAATTACCTAAAAAAAGAACATCTTGTTTTTAGGTCGAGCCTGGGCAGCGCATGCGCTACTCTGCGAGGCATGCTGTATTAGAGTTTGTACTTGAAGCTCCGCCTACTCTCCGCCTATATTTACCCTTGGCTTGTGCCTCTGTAAATGCTGGCTTCTGATTCAGTAATCAGCTTGTTAGTCCCTCCTTAGTACCACCTAGTCCTTATTTGTAACCTCCCATGAGGACTGGCCCTTTTACTTCTGTTGTTACACAATCTGTGTTATTTAGTCTGTAAGCACTAATTCTTTAGTGAGTTTTGTCTTTCTGCAGGCACAATGTGCTTTGCAGCAACATTCAGCGCGCCATGCGTGCTTTCACTTTCCAAGCAGCCGGGACAATGGTGGACGCTTCGTTGGAATGCCGTAGGTCTCGCATTTAGGAGAGTTGGAGCTATTGGTATTGTAAATGACAATAGCTTAAACTCTTGCAAATGCGACACCTATTGCTTTAAAAATATATATTTTTTGGGGTTGTTTCCAAGCGCCCCATGCCGTGCTTGCACTTAATAAAGGCCACGCCCCTTTCTGTAGACTCGGCTCGTCTAAAGGGGGCGTGGCCTCTATTACGTGCAAGTGCGGCATGGTGCGCTTGGGGAAAAACAATATTTGCAATTCAGTAGGTCTTGCATGTGCGAAAATTTAAGCTATTGACATTTACAGTGCCAATAGCTCAAAGTATCTCAAATGCGAGACCTATTGCATTGCAAATGCTTGTTTTTCCAGGCAGGGGGCACCTGCACGCCTGGCTGGGCTGTCTCTCATATTGGACAATGGAGTTACAGTGCAAACAACGCCTGAAGTGGTGCAGACTCAGAGCAAGAAGCACTGTATGGGGTTTAAAAGAGGCACAAAGGAACTGACACGCTGTGGAAGGTAGAGATTTATTTTTGCAGTTTTATGTAGCTCAACCTCGACCCACTAGCATTGGTGCGCTTGACATGAGCACAAGTTGCCTTACACAAGGTCACATTCATTTTTTAAACCTTTCACCCTGCTTTGGGTTTCTCTAAGTTTTCAGTTTCTGTCTTTCTGCCCCATGTTTATTATTGTCAGTGCCAATTCACCCATACCTTTATGCCCCATTTATGTGTCCCTACATTTTGGTGTGAGTGCCCTGTGCCTTTCTACTCTGTGTCTGCATTAAGTTGTAGTAGTGTTTCTCGTTGCGCAAATGGTTGTAATTTGTGATATTTATATGTTTCCCTTGTCTTAGTTCCTTAATTTTGCTCCTGAGAAAGTGTCATTCATATGCATTGAAATGTCATTCATAATAACACTGAAATTATGTAAATGTCTCACATGGCAATCTGAAACCTTGGCAGCTATGGTGGAGAAGTGCCCAGGAGGATGGGTGGGACTTCATTTCTGAATTCTCTTGCTCTTTTTAGGTTTCGCTGGCACAGCGCTTGTGAAATATATTGTTTTTAATATAAACTTAAAAGGGGCTTTACATCCTGCCACCTCTCTTTCCTGGCTTTTCATTGGTTCCTGTGCTTGCCAGTTACTTTTCCTCCATTTCTATTGGCTGTAGCATATTTTCCTGCATTTACCAATGCTTGTTCCTCGTCTGTTTCTCTTATCAGTTTCCCATAGCCAAAATACTGTTAACCTCCGCTTTGGTGGAACTATTTTTTCCATAAAGTTTTGCCTCTTTCTGCTTTTTCATCTTGCAGCAGATTTACATAGCGCAATTTATTCCCCAGAGAGATTAAGTAATTTGCCTAGAATCACAGGCTGTTGCGCCGCTGAGACTAGAACCAGGAACCTCAGCACTAGAGTCAGCAGCTCTGGCCGCTGCGCCACATCATCTCCACTCCATTACCAATTCTTGTTTTCTAAAGCGCACGGTCTGTGACCCAAGTTACTAGGGAAAATACTGATGTAGACATCACGTTCTCATGAGAATATCACGCTTTCATGTAGCTACGCACTCTAGTCGGCCGTGTCCCAATATAACATTGAATAAAGCTTCAGAACAAAGTTTATATGTGTACTCTGATCATACATTACGTCATTCCATGGACTACAACACCGCTGCGCGAGAGGCCGTGCCCTCTGTTGCGTGGGAACGAGAGAGCATCGCAGGAGATAGTAGAGGTGCACGCGCAGTACTAATGAACAGAACGTGGCCCCTCTGCAATAGATGCCAGTGGGTTACTTTTCATGTATGTGCTTTTTAATTAGTTTTGTTAACTAACTATATGGTTGGTGGGTCTACGGGTGAACTGGCCTAAGTCTGCCACCCTACCTCGTATGCCGATGAGGTGGGCCTTCGACACTTTTAGATACCTGGGTGTCCAGGTTTACCATTCCCAGGCAGACCTCATAGACGGTAATCTGGGAAGGGCGATCGCCAGGGCCCGTGCAACCCTCCCATTTTGGTCGAGCTTACCCTTATCCCCCATGGGGCGGATCGCCATTTATAAGATGCTCCTACTCCCCCTGCTTTTATCTTTTTTCTCGACGCTCCCTTATAGACTGCCACGTAAACTTTTCAAAGACCTAGAATCGCTCCTTACATCTTTGATTTGGGGGGGCTCGAGATTCAGAGTGGCACTTCATAAACTGTATCTCCCCTTATCTGAGGGGGGCCTAGGGGCGCCGAACTATGAACATTACTACGCCGCTGCGCAGCTACAGTGGCCAATGAGATGGCTTACAAACAGCAATTTGGCTAAACTTCACCCCTGGGCGATGACACTGCGACAGCCAGACATGATTGAATGGCTGTCAGGCACCGATACCGCGCTTCAAAAAAAAACAGGGCAATTTATTAATGCTGGCAGCCAGATGCTGCTGACTAAAATACGTGCTACCCAAGGGCCGGTCTACACCGTACGCTCCCAATCTGCCATTGGAGGTCCTTCCTGGAACCTACACCTGCCATGGCCGCCCAGAAATCGAAGCCTGGAGGGCAGCGGGACAGGACATATGGGGAGACCTGTTCGCAGATTCGCAATTACAGGACTTCACGGGTTTGGTGGACGATTATGGGATACCACCAGGGACATTCCTGCTCTACACCACTCTGTCACAGCACTTCTTATACTTATGGGGTAACACTCGTAACGAACCTACCACTTCCCAGCCTCTGCAAACCCTATTAACACATGGACGGGGTAGGCGTGCAATCACGGCGATTTACAACTCTCTTAGGCCTGATCCTGATGGAGCAAGGACTCGGACACGAGACTTGCTCGGAAGCAATCCTCTCGATTTAACTTACTAGTGAATTACTAACAACGTGTTTTGTGATTAATAATACGCATTTTCATTACACGCGGGAAAAGAATGAAGCTTGCCTATGTGTTTACTAACTGCAATTAACACGGATGTAGGACTAGAACGCATTTTAACACGGGATCTTTACTGCGCATGCGTCTACTGCATCTACGTAGTATGACGTGCTGACGCTTGGAGGGAAATTCTGGCGCTTGCGCAAAGAGCTATAAAATGGCCGCTTGAAAGCTCACATGCATGGCACCTGCTTTGCTGAAATTAGAAAATGAGTTTATAACTAACGCAAATGCAGAAAGAGAAATAATAAATGGTATGGGTCAGAGTAGAGGTTGGTGGTATACAGTGAAATCATTTATTTTTGAGAATAACATTTCTCCTTTTGACTTTATTATTAGTGCGTATTTGGGCCTGTTAAAGTTCTCTGAGTCGAGCAGACTGATGTAGCGCGACGCATGCGCCCTGGTACGGAAGCTTGGAGGATGACTAAGGATTTGTCACGAATCCAAGGTCGGCGGAGATGTGCCCTGGGAACAAGAGGGTGAAGAGTTCATATGAAGGAACATATTCGAGAAAAACTGTTACAATTGTATTAATAAAGTTTAAAGATGTATGGGAAAGGAAGGGCGGAATAAAAGTTTGAGGGGAGGAGTTTGGAAACAATGGTGTAGGGGGATAAATGAAGTATAAGCATGGTGTGATGATCATCCCCCCTCGCCTGTCCAATCAGAAGTTAGTATTCTGTGAAAAATGAAACAATGGGTGGTACATGCCTATGGAAAGGTATAATTGAGGTAGTTTAGTTAGAAGAGAGAGCAAGCTTTGGGGAAGTTACGAAGAAGCTTTGGAGCGCGCTGAAGAAGCCTGAGAACGGGGTGTGCTGGGGTGGTGCTGATGCTCTGAAATGCTGACGAAGAAACTAAATGCAGAACCATCTATTTGAATTGGGTGGGTTAGAAAGAAGATCGCGGAAGAACCACGAGGAGGAAGAGAGTGTCAGAGAGGGGTGCGACGTAGTCGTCGGTATCTAGAGAGGTGAAGTATCCTGTACTGATTCCTGTCCTGAAGTCTTTGTCTCCTGATCTGTCCTGGGAGGCCCTAACCAGCCCTTTGCCAGGGGGTTGGTCTTCTCACCATACTTTGGTAATTATAAAATTCATCGTTTTGATAAATGCTCTTCTGTCTCTATCCTCTTCTTTTTGAGCATAGTTATTGTGTGGATCTGAATTGATAAATGTTATCTGAAATACTTTTGAATTGGCACTCCCGTGAATGAGGGTGTTTGTACTGAAACGCGTTGAGATGGTTCAAAACCCCTAATTTAGATAAAGATTTCAAACTTACTGAGTCTGTCATTATTTTATTCTAATTTAAAAAAATGTATAATAAGTTATGTCAATTATCGCCATCAACTAGTTCCACCTAACTGGTCCATTGACCAGAGGAAAGAACTTTTTGATCAGCGGAAGGTTTAGTTAAAGAAGCAATAACTAGATCTTGAGGTATGAGAAACACTATAAACTAAAAGTTCCAGTGGTTTACTTGGCGCAGAGCGGAAGCGAGTTGTATGGGCCCAAGTGAGTATATGGTAGTGGAGTATCTGTTGCTAGTAGGCCGCTGGATCAATCCGACACCCCTGTTGGCCCCATTGCGCGAGTATTGGGACACGGCACTGTCCACTAATATTACCGATAAACAATGGACACAATGCATATATCACCCCCTAGTTGTATCGCCAAACGCTAGACTGAAGTATACACAGTTCAATTATCTCCACCATACGTACTTAACACCGCACAGGATGGCACGCATGTATCACACCTCGACGGATGTCTGCCCCAGCTGTCTGGCTCCAGAGGCAACATTTCCCCACATGGTGTGCACGTGTCCACGTCTGAGACCATTTTGGGATGAGGTGGCTGGTACACTAACGGTGGCAGCGGGCACCCCGATAACACCCCAGGGCCCGCAATTTCTGCTGGGAATAACGAAGCGCAACGCACCACGCACGAATCTCAATAAATTCTAGGACCTAGCACTGGTGCAGGCAAAGCGCAGAATAGCTATGTCCTGGAAGTCGCAGGCAGGCCCCAGCACCCAATTATGGCTCCAGGATCTCCGTAGAGCACTCGTCGCAGAACATGAGTCACACTCACTAGATGCATCTAGACTACTCACACAAACAACCAATCCCGGACAATGGTGAGAATATTTGACTGCCATCAAAACTGTCTCAACTACACCATAGAATGCTCCCTCGCCCCGTGCCCCCCCCACAAGTAGAAGTGAAATCACCACACATACCGCATATCCTCACACACTACAAACCCTTGTCTGGACATGGCTGGGTAGGCGCTGTGTGCACACACAGCCTATGGGGTTCTCTCTCCCCTCCCCCCCCGACACTCCCTAACCCCGCACTTGCTCACCCACACCTGACAGCACGTAAACAGTTCTTATTCCCGAATATAAGGCAGTCTAGTACGGAAAATATTGAGCAATTTGTAATTCTACGGATAGAAACAGTAAGCTTTGCGTCCGAGATATAAATTGTCAATACTGGTTAGAAAATATTATTTTAAGTTAATATGGGACACTCCACCACAGCCGCTTCTGTAACCTGTGCTGTAGTAACATACATATGTCAGTTAAAGCTCATTTGTATAACCTGTTGAAAATTAATAAAGATCAATTTTTTTTTTTTAAACGACATGGTTGTTCAAAATGTTTAATCTTTTGTTTGAACGTGTTAACCCAAGTGCTGACTTTTGTGCCAAATTCGGGAGCACGTCATGGACGGCGGTACCAAATGCACAGGTAGTGCATGTGGAAGACCCCCGCCATCCGTGCGTGTTTAGTTTCGGCCTTGGTGACGTCAGGGAACAATAAAAGGAAGGTGCGTAGCAGGAGTCGGAGTCAGTCCACGCCGCATCCAAAATAGCGTGTGCACTTAATTTCTTTCTAGGCCTGTCAGCACGGCTCATGTGACTGAGAGAGAGTTGTGGACAGGGTGTCCCTGCACTCCATATTTATTTTTCTGTGGTCCACCTCCCCGTACAAACTACCCCTCCTCATGCATCGCCCTCTGCGTAGCTCCCTCCCTGCTAAATCCCCTGTCCAGTCTTCTTGGCTTAAGGCACACTCGGCGTTTCTTTTTTAGGTCGAGCCTAGAGCCAGCGCACATGTGCTGCTCTGCGAGACTTGTTGTCGTGGAGTAGCGAACAGAAGCCCTGCCCACTCTCCGCCCATATTTGCCATTTGCTTGTGTCATTGTCTGTCCTAAATGCTGGCTTCTGATTTGTCAATAGGCTTGTTAGTCCCTCCTTAGTATCGCCTCCTCTTCCTTTTTCACTTCCCATGGCGACTGGCCCCTTTACTTCGGTTGTTACACGGTATGTCTTCTTTAGTCTTACAGCACTATTTTCTTTGATGAGGTACTGCAGACACGACGTGATTTGGTGCCTTCTCCACCCCCCCGTCCCGTTGTCCGTGCCTTCTTTTCCCCTCCCCGCCCTCCCTCCCGTTGTCCGTGCCTTCTCCTCACCCCTCCGCACGCCCTCCCGTTGTCCGTGCCTTCTCCTCTCCCCCGCCCTCCCTCCCGATGTCCGTGATGCCATGCTGCCAACCATTTGCAATGCAATAGGTCTCGCTTAACTTAGAGACCTATTGCATTGCAAATCCTTGTTGTTTAGAGAATCTGATCACCCTATACTTAAAGCCTTGGCCTCTATCCAAGGGGTGATAGTCCAGAGCAACTACAAGGCAGGCTGGAATTGAAGAAGCAAAAATCGCAGCTCTTATGTATAATGCGGTATATGGAAATTGGCTATTTCCGTGCGCTATCCGAAGGTCGTACTCTACAGAGCCTCTGCTCCTTTGCAGGGTGGGCTATCTCAGCCCCCCGAGCACCAAAACACTTGGGAGAGGTATCGTTGGAAAGGGGAGAATCTCCCCTTTCCAATGGTACCCTTCCCTAGTGGATCCCTGCTTGGGGATCACCCCAGGAGGGCGATCCCCAAGCAGGGATCCACCCACTAGCATCAGGGAGGGGGGAGCGGCCTCTTGGGCAAGGGCCTTTGCTCCCCCCATTGCGTTTTGGGCACATCAGTCTTTCTGCCCCCCCCGGGGGCAGAAAGCCCAGTAGCGCCAGGGATTTTTTATCCAATAATTTACTTAGGGTGGGGGCTGCCCAAAACAGGCATGCCAATGCCCCCACCCCCCCCTCACCAAAATTACAGCCTTTCTGCCCTGGCAGTGGCCCCCAATCTGCCCCCCCGGGGGGCAAAAAGCCCACTAGACGCCAGGGATTTCTTTTAGGCAAATGAAATTAGGGTGTGGGCTGCCCAAAACGGGCATGCCAATGCCCCCACCCCCCCAAAAAAATGACAGTCTTTCTGCCCCCCAGAGGGGCAGAAAGCCCACTAGCGCCAGGGATTTTTTTTCCGCAATTTTACCTAGGGTGGGGGCTGCCCAAAACGGGCATGCCAATGCCCCCACCGCCCCGGCAGATGGGGGCAGTAGCCCCCAATCTGCCCCACCCAGGGGGGGCAAAAAGCCCACTAGACGCCAGGGATTTATTTTGGGCAATTTAAATTAGGGTGGGGGCTGCCCAAAATGGGCATGTCAATGCCCACCCCCCCAAATAAAATTACAGTCTTTCTGCCCCCCCTGGGGGGCAGTAACCCCCAATCTGCCCCACCCAGGGGGGGCAAAAAGCCCACTAGATGCCAGGGTTTTTTTTTGGGCAATTTTACTTAGGGTGGGGCTGCCCAAAACGGGCATGCCAATTCCCCCACCAAAATTACAGCCTTTCTGGCCCCCCCTGGTCTTCCGATAAAAATGGTGCCTCACTTGTGTGGGAGGCCCAAGTACCATTAAGTCGCCTCAATACGTTTTGGGCCCTTGCCTGTCGCGGGTACTTGGGCCTCCCACACGAGTGAGGCACCTTTTTATCGGGAGACCTGGGGGAACACTGGGTGGTAGGAAATTTGTGTCAGTCCGGTGATGCCACAACTTTCCCACACAAAAATGTATGGAAAAAGTGATTTTTTCAGCTAAATTTGAGGTTTGCAGGGGATTCTGGGTAAGAAAACGTTGGGGGATCCATGCAAGCCATACCTCCCTGGAATACCCCGGGTGTCTAGTTTTCAGAAATGTGTGGGTTTGGTAGGTTTCCCTAGCTGGCCATCGAGCACGGGGCAAAAAACCCAGGTGACTCCCCTTGCAAAACCAGGTTGTTTTGTGATAGGCAATTTTGATGTCGCCTCAATATGTTTTGGGCCCTTGCCTGTTGTGGGTACTTGGGCCTCCCACACGAGTGAGGCACCATTTTTATCGGGAGACCCGGGGGAACGCTGGGTGGTAGGAAATTTGTGTCAGCCCGGTGATGCCACAACTTTCCCACACAAAAATGTGTGAAAAAAGTGATTTTTTTCAGCTAAATTTGAGGTTTGCAGAGTATTCTGGGTAACAAAACGCTGGGGGATCCACGCAAGCCATACCTCCCTAGCATCCCCCGTGTGTCTAGTTTTCAAAAATGTATAGGTTTGCTAGGTTTCCCTAGGTGCCGGCAGAGCTAGGGTTCAAAAGCTACAGCTAGGCACTTTGCAAAAAAAGGGTCATTTTTCACTGTGAAAATGTGGTGTGTCCACCTTGCGTTTTGGGCCGTTTCCTGTCGCGGGCACTAGGCCTACCCACACAAGTGAGGTACCATTTTTCTCAGAAGACTTTGGGAAACGTGGGATGGGTGGAATTTTGTGGATCCACGCAGATTCCAGAACTTTCCACCACAGAAATGTGAGGAAAATGTGTTTTTTGGGACAATTTTTTAGGTTTGCAAGGGATTCTGGGTAACAGAACCTGGTGAGAGCCAGTCAAGTCACCTCATCCTGGATTCCCCTGGGTGCCTAGTTTTCAAAAATGTATAGGTTTGCTAGGTTTCCCTACGTGCAGGCAGAGCTAGGGTTCAAAAACTACAGCTAGGCACTTTGTAGAAAAAGGGTCAATTTTCACTGTGAAAATGTGGTGTGTCCACGTTGTGTTTTGGGCTGTTTCCTGTTGCGGGCACTAGGCCTACCCACACAAGTGAGGTACCATTTTTCTCAGAAGACTTTGGGAAACGCGGGATGGGTGGAATTTTGTGGATCCACGCAGATTCCAGAACTTTCCACCACAGAAATGTGAGGAAAATGTGGTTTTTTTTACACTTTTTTAGGTTTGCAAGGGATTCTGGGTAACAGAACCTGGTGAGAGCCAGTCAAGTCACCCCATCTGGATTCCCCTGGGTGTCTAGTTGTCAAAAATGTATAGGTTTGCTAGGTTTCCCTACGTGCAGGCAGAGCTAGGGTTCAAAAACTACAGCTAGGCACTTTGCAAAAAAAGGGTCATTTTTCATTGTGAAAATGTGGTGTGTCCACGTTGCGTTTTGAGCCGTTTCCTGTCGTGGGCACAAGGCCTACCCACACAAGTGAGGTACCATTTTTATCGGGAGACTTAGGGTAACACAGAATTGTAGAGCAACTGGTATTACCTATTGACTTTCGATGCATTTCTGCCTTCCAAATGAAAGACAATGTGTAAAAAAGAAGTTATTTTGAAAAATGACCTATAATTCTCATGCTAGTATGGGTACTCCCAATTTCGGAAATGTGCAAATATCTACTGTTTCTAAACTCTACATTTTGTTCCCATTTCAGAAATACATAGGCGTCTTTCATACCTATTTTTCCATGTATACATTTTCCCAAAATGATTGCTATATACCCGGTACATAATAAAAAACCATTGCAAGACGCTGCTCAGTTATTGGCTCTGGGTTCGTCGGGTTCTTGGTGAACCTACAAGTCCTATATATCCCCACAACCAGAAAGGTCCAGAAAATGTAACGGTATATTGCTTTCAAACAGCTGTCATAATTAGAAGTTACAGGTGAAAACGTTGACACAAATGGCTGTTTTTTTCAACTAATTTTCAATTTTTCCTATATTTAACTGTTAGTTTCCATGAAGAAACCTTGAAGGATCTACACAAATGACCCCTTGCTGAATTCAGAATTTTGTCTACTTTTCTAAAATGTATAGCTTTCCAGGATCCATTATTGCTTTCATACCCATTTCTACCATTAACTGGAAGGAGGTTGAAAGCACAACAAATAGCAGAAATAGACTATGTCCCAGAAAAATGCCAAAACTGTGTAAAAAAATTTGGATTTCTGACAAAAGTCTGCTTGTCCCTGAAAGCTGGGAAGATTGTGATTTCAGCACCCCCACCCCTTTTTTGATACCATTCGCAGGGAAAAAACCAGACGCTTTCATCTGGAGCCCTTTTTTCCAATTTCCCCCCCCCAAAAAAAATGTAGCTGTATTTTGGCTAATTTCTGGGTCCCCTCCAGGGGAATCCACAAACCCTGGGTACCTTTGGAATCCTCATGATGTTGGGAAAAAAGGACGCAAATTTGGTGTGGATACCTTATGTGGTCAAAAAGTTACAGGGGCCTAAGCGCGAACTACCCCAAATAGCCAAAAAAAGGCTTAGCACAAGGGGGAAAAGGCCTAGCAGCGAAGGGGTTAAAATCAGTAACCACAGACATTTCTAGGTCAGGCAAAATAAACCACTGAAGCATTTGACCTTTTTTAAGTCATTTTCTTCCCTTTCAACAGCTCCCATTTTATGCTGTAAGTTGTAGCAGTGAAATCGCTTATAGAATTCGGACTATTTCAACAAATAAGGGCTGTCTGTAAAATTGCATTTAAATGCTTTTGAGGTCAACAGGCAATAAGGAGTAGACGAGGCAGCTGGGCGCACACGAGGAGCAATTAAGCTGTCCAGCTGGGAGGTGGTGAAAAACGAGGCTGGCACCTATCATCTTAACTTTTAACATCTTGATCATCCTCGTTCAATAATTTAAGATAATAAACCTTCTATACAGCAGCCCGAGAAAAACAGCTTGGCTGCAGGAGGGCTTGATAGCTCAGCGTCTTCATGCACATAGGGTAGAGAAGTGCTAAGCTCAGTCTTGTCTTTAACCAATGGCCCGAATGAAGCTGAACGGGTCTGTTCTTGCCGCATGTGGTACCTTTCTAAGATCAAAATCGTGTTGGAGTAATTACGGCCACTCAGCTAAGTAATCCTGCCATGCTCAAATGAGGGTAGTAAACTGAGCTTACTACATCTGTTCGAATTTGAATCAATTTGTGTCTGAGGAGGCGCCAGAGCTGCTCACTAATAAATAAAATCCATAGTTAACAGAGATTAGTAGACGTCATTGAGAACACGAGGCTTCCAAGGGTGCTGGCTGTGCTCCTAGGAGGCTTGAGCCTCATCCTAATGGTGCATGTAATTGCTGTGAGGAAGGCTGAAATTCCTCCTGTTGCTCCAACGGAAAACCACTGAGCCTGTGTATAGGTGCACCTGACCTTTCTAAGCAATGAAACATGCCTCTACAGGCTACTCCTATAATCAGCAGTGAACTGCTATCCCTGCCGCAGTAGGACCCTTTCTGATTATGATGATGCCTGCTTCCATCTTGAAAAGAGCAGGCCAGGACACAGCATGGGATCTATTCTCTCGTTGGGTTTCATTGCTAAGCAGCGATAGGCTTAAACTTGCCTTTAGTCTATGGTTTAAGTGAATAGCAAGAGACCATAGGCTCCCTTGTAATGGAGAACACCAATGGTTCCCCTATAACAGCAGGGCCTCCAATGGAAGAGGACCTGAGACTGAGAGCAGCGTTCACAAGTCGGTCCTTCCATTACTCAGTATTGCATAATGTGGCAGGTACTGGTGTCACGCATGCGCAGAAAATCTAACAGCGTGACCCTGAATGTGCTGATTTATATTTTGCAGCATTGCAACTGAACCCAGTGTGGTACTTAACCAGTGCTTAATTTGAAACAAGTATTTGCAATGCAATAGGTCTCGCATTTGCAAGAGTTTAACCCGTTTACCGCAGCGATAATTTCGCCGCAGTGCGGGGCGTTCCATTATGTGGGCGGGGCCGCGTCGGCCAACGGACGTGCGCAGCACTACCGAGGTAGTGCTCGCGACGGCCGTTGGCCGACGGGCGCACTTAAGGGGTTAAGCTACTGGCATTGTAAATTACAATGCCTTTTATTTATCTGTTTTGATAATTAACACATAAATAAAAGGCATTGTCATTTAGAAAGCCAATAGCTCAAACGTCGCCATCGCCGAAACCCCGCGAAACCGCAGAGCCAGAGCGGGTGGAAGAGCCTTCACCTACATCGCGTCAAAGACCTGTAACGAGCTCCCGATCAACATCAGACGCTCCCCAACTCTGCACACCTTCAGGAAGAGCCTCAGGACCTGACTCTTCGACTGACTCGGAGCTGCAATAGCACCTTGAGACCCTCACCAGGTGGGTAGCGCGCGTCACAATTCCTTGATTGATTTAATTTCAAATAAGCGGCCGTCATTGTCCTGGGCTGCTTGGAAAGTGAAAGCGCGCTTGGCACGCTTAATGTAGCAGGAAAGCATGTCGTGCCTGCAGTAGGAGAAACTCATTAAAGAAAATAGTGCTTACAGACTAAATAAGACTTACTGTGTAACAACAGAAGTAAAAGGGCCAGTCCTCATGGGAGGTTACAAATGAAGACAAGGCGGTACTAAGGAGGGACTAACAAGACTATTAACAAATTAGAAGCCAGCATTTACGAAGGACATTGACACAAGCCTAGGACAAATATGGGCGGAGAGTGGGCTGGGCTTCAAGTCTATACTCAAATACAGCATGCCTCGTAGAGCAGCGCATGCGCTGCCCAGTCTCTACCTAAAAACACTTTGTGTCACGGTCCAAGGTAATTCTCAAGAGGTCGGTATAGCCTGCTTCAGGCACTGCCGCTGCGAACAACGCTAAATTTCAGTACCAACACAACTACTAATCATCACACTCCTACCTCCACTATCCTTTTCAACCCAAGTAACAGACTCACATGTCTACTGCTCAAATTAATGTCATATTTCCCAATACTAATTCACTACTAATCCTTTTTGGGTTCCGGAGTAGCGTGCTACTCTCCAAAAAGTGCTTCAACGCATCGTCAGAGGTAATAAGCGCTATATAAATGCGATTACAATTACAATACGGCCAATTCTCTGTGCATTAATGCATGTGCAGTGCTGTGAGGCTAGAATCTTGTTTGATATCTTCCGACCTAGCATTGTTCGGATCACTGGTTCACACAACACTTATTTACAAGCCTCTTGCGCCGTCTGTAGGTCACTTTTTCCCATATTAAACGTAACGCACCGGCGGTGCATGGGGCTTGTAAATAAGCCCCTTTGTTTTTTCAGAAACTTGTACCGCTCTTCGCCTTGGCAATGATATTCATCTCTACTTTTATCTACCTTTCGCAAAGTGTTCTAGACACCTATCTGTGCACGTCCTTCATGCAACCCTGACAGTGGCAAAACAATAATGAACATTTTGTAGTACAAGAATACTTGTGACGGAGAGCTATGACTGAGATGCAAAATGTAACCAGTATTATGAACCATCACATGTGCAAGAATATTGCCTCTCTAGTTATAGTTACATGCATAGAGCATGTGAAAGGTTTTTTTAATTTCTTATTAACTTTGACCAAGCTTAGCAAATTTAAACTAAACTTTTCACAAAAACTTAATTCTCAGACTCTAATCTGGCTGAATCATTCATCTATGTATGTGCTCCCTTTTTTGCCTTTTGTTCACCTACACACCCTTTCTTCTTTTTTAACTACCTCCCGCCCTCCTTTCTTGCCTTTCATCCCCGTCTGCGCTCCCTTTCTTGCCTCTTATCCATTTCTTTGCTTTTATCCCTCGCCCGCCATCCCTTTCTTGCCTTTTATCCCTCCCGACCTCCCTTTCTTGCCTTTTATCCCCCTCCCACCCGCCCTCCCTTTCTTGCCTTTTATCCCCCGCCTGCCCTCCCTTTCTTGCCTTTTATCCCCCGCCCGCCCTCCCTTTCTTGCCTTTTATCACCCGCCCGCCCTTTCTTGCCTTTTATCCCGGCCCTCCCTTTCTTGACTTTCATCTCCTGCACTCCCTTTCTTGCGAAGTGCTTGTGAAATCTATTGTTTTTAATATAAACTTAAAAGGGGCTTACATCCCGCACCCTCTCTTTCCTGGCTCTGGCCGCTGGACCACATCCTCTCCACTCTCATGGTGCTTGTGAGGGCGCTCTTTCCTTCGTCCCTGACTTATTGATAAAAACAGCTTATTATTCATCACATAGGCAAAACCAATGCAGTGCCAATGCTTGTTTTTTCTGTCTGGGAGGTGGGATCACCTCAACTGTAATGGCGAGGATGAGAGACAGACGGAATGTGAGAAAGAAAAAGGAGATAAGGGCAAGCAAAAAAGGCAAAGGCAATGAAAGATATGGGTAAGAAATAATATGGCAAGGAAGGAAGGAGTTAATGTGTGAGAGACAAAAGGGGGACACAGATAAAGGTAGTAAATAGGGAGGAGAAAATGAAAGGGATGATATGGATGAGTGGAGAGGAGAAAAGGATAGCGAGAGAGGAAAAAAAAGAAAGGTAATACTTGGAGACTCAGGAACAGGGTTGTAGCTATTATTCATGCAGCAGGTGTAATAACATGGATGTCCAGGAGTGTGAACGGCCCACTGTGCCCAGATTAGCAATAGCTCCATGTTTAATACCAATCCCGGGTGGACATGGGGGCTATTCTTCTTGCATCATCAGATCCCATGACACACATGCTCCTCCAATGCCATTAAACTCTGCCATTAAAATAAACATGTTATCCAAAACCCTTTATTGATTTTGGCCTGAGCTCCCAAATCCAGAATCCTGGAGCTGGGCTTTTTAAAGCTCCCCATTTACAAGACTATAAAACAGTGATACTCAAAGTGCAGCCCTCCTGACGTTCACTTGCGGCCCCCCAGTCGAACGACGGCACGACACTGCTGTTTATTTGAGACAGCATTAACATTCAGAAAAATATTAAATAAGGGGGCAATCGTTTATAACCGAAGTAAAAGAGAAGAAACAAATAAGATGCCTTGCACTATTTAACTTTAAGAACACATTAATTTTTAAAGAAATCTTGAAACAAATGTACAAAAATATGATGCAATTTCTTCAAAAGTGTATTTTTATTAATATGCAGACGTGTTTCACCCAAGTACAACAGATTATAAGTGCATTTAGAATTTTTTTTTAACTGATTTTTTTTTTTAATTCAAAAATTAATGTAGAAACATTTATGCCATATGGACAACAATGCCAATAGTGAACTAAGAGGCAAGTCAGTTGTCCCATGGAACCTTCTGGGTGGCCTGGGTTATTACACATATACAAGATTATCGTTTATTTAAAAAAACACAAAAGAAGGTTTATACAGCATATATCCTGAACTAGTGTATTTTAAAGTGCTCTTATATGTCATAATTATATTAGACCATCGCCTAGCATCACACAATTTAGCCAAGTGGGGAAGCTGGGATTAATACTAGGTTTCTGGTTTCACATTGTGCAATTCTATTTCATTCCAATGCAATAATCAAGTTACTTCTTTTTTACACTTAACTCTCTTAAAGCTTACCCCAAGGTGCGGTAAAGGGATAGCAATTCGGAGACAGAAGAACACAATATTGTCAAATCTATGACTTATTAGAGACTTTGGACTTCATTTAGAGGACAGTATGGAATGCAACACTCAGAATGACCCAATGACTCACTGACCACATCATGTTTTTCTTCCCCTATGACCACATAAACGGTCCACCGTACATCCCCCACCACCACTAAATACCTCTCCCACCATGCCGGCATCAATGCGGCCCTAGGGCACACTACAGACCATACTTTGTGCCCCATGGGAAAATGCTTGTAAGTACCCATTCTAGAAAACAAAAGTTTTAGAATTCGTCCACCAAATACACCTTAAAAGGTGCGCGTTTGCATGCTGCGCTCGGCCACTCATTGACATTACGACTCCAAGAGTCCTAGAGATTGTGATAAAAAAAATATAGCACCCATGGTTGTAAATCATTGCGGAATACAAGAGCATTTTAAAAAAGAAGCTGCCATTCGAGCTTTCTGTTGAAATAGGTAGGTTCTTAATGAAAACGACGAAAAAAAGTATTCAACACAAATACATCTAGAGCAATATACACGTAGAGTCCACATTGTAGGCTGGTGCCACGGGCTGACAATGTGAAACACATGCTGTGCACTACAGAAAATGCACTTCTACATAGTACAGCTTGTGTCCATCTTGAAATAATGGGAGGTCTGTTCACTGGATGGTGAACAAACTTATCAGCGACAAATGAGTTTCACTATAACCTTAAAGGGTGAAAATTAGAATAATTCCCCCCAAAAAGTATTATGCTAAGAAAAAGCCCACTCTTGAATTGTCTATGCTATTTTGATACCAAAACGTACACTAAAATAAACAATTTCTAAAACTCTTTTTCTTAAGTAATGCATTACAAATATTGGCTCCTCTTCATGCGGTCGCTCTTGTTGAACTGAATACAAAACAATCCCCACTTTAAAATGGCCTCCGTATTCCCATTACGCTAACAGAAAAAAAGGGACGAGGGTGTGTAATTCGGTCTTTTTTCTATGTCTACCCCTACAGACAGCAATGAGGAAATTAAGAATCAGCTGAAAAGATTGTTGCGTTTGACGGGGTAACATTCTACATAGTCTAAGTATTTGAGCGCATAAATCGTTACCCTAAAATTAGGAGTGCAGTCTGCGTCCGTTTCTTAATTTCCATAAACACCGCCATTTGCACGCATTCCGTGCTGCTGCAGTACACAGGAATCGACATTCAATAAACATGAACGAAGGACAAGAAGGCACGTTTGTCATGTTGAACAACTCTGAGCCTTTTACGCACCCGGCGCGCCATCTTAAAATTGGGTTTGTCCAAATTTACATGGAACATTTGCATGACAGAAGATTCATGTTCGTAGGAGCTCTTCATTCTGGAGTGGATTTTTTTTTTAAATTGCTTTAAAAGGCATACACAAGGAAATTCTGTGGTAAGACCAGAAGCTTCTGATTAGGCATTCTCCTTCTTGCCATTTATTAAACAGCAGCCAGACATGATTGTCAGTAAACCATGTCAAAATATGAAGACAAACAGTCTATTGAAGTGTAATTGAACTTCTTACTGCACGGCGGGCCGGTCCCATAGCTGCCAGGTTTCCAGGTCAATGCGTGACTAGTTAGACCAGTCCCCTTTTTTTTCTTAGAATTCTGCGACTAGTAGTCTTATTGTAACCAGTATAAAACTAGAACTACAAGTCTCAGAATCCTGGGAAACTGGGCACCTTCGTGCACCACTTAAAAACATTTCTGTGGCATGGATAGTGGAATCTGTGTGGATTGAATGTGTAGCGCTGTTACTAACGAGGGGTACGTGAGCGGAGTTAAAGCTCTGGAGACTGCCAAATATTTTTAAAAACGATTGTGTTATATATTTTACTAAACTCGTTTGCTTGACTGCTTCTCACTTTGCAATTTGCACATTTGATCGGTTCCCATACGTCAGAGCGGGACCTCCGTTTTGGCTATCGCTCTAGTCTTTTTTACAAAGAGCATAATGCACACGCTGACGCGACCGCACAGCGTGTAGTGTTGCGCTCTAGTGGTCGCGCGCTGGCGCGATGACGTCGAGCGCGGCCGCCATTTTGGGTGCGAGTGAGCGCCCGATTTCGGAGCGGTACGGACGTGTTTCCCGGCGCTCTTCTGCATATTAATTAAAAGTTAATAAAGAGTGTTCAGACACACAAGTGTGGGGTATCATTGAGAAGGAAAGAAGCAGCTCTTTACAGTGGCGACGAGACTGGGATCAAAAAAAAAAAAAAAAAAAAACGAACCACAAAAGGACAGTAAAGAGGACACAAGAACCCACCGGAGCCCCAACGGACCCGACTACGACGTCCACGGGCCCAGGGACGTGGCACAGCAGGAGAGCGTGGCAGAGGGCGGTCCTACCGTGAAGCAGCACCCAAGAACAGGTAGTGGCAATCAAGTGAGAGCGCACAGCCCCCTAGGAGGGTAGACACCACGGGGGAGCAGGAAGCCAACCCTCCAGATCCTATAAGACATCCAGGGCCCTGGCGGAGGCGGTGCAGCGCAGCGACGGGGGAGCCTCAGGGCCCCATCAAGACCACACACCTCCCAGAAGCACGGGCACACCGGGCAGTCCAAGAGGAAACGTAGAGGCACAGGAAGGAAACGCCACAATGTGCGCGCAGGCGTCTTCACTCACGACGCCTATACCCTTCCTACCAAAACCAGGCGAACCTCTGATGAAATGGGAAGACTGGAGGGAGTACTTCATGAACTACCTGGAGGCCATAGAAGACGAGAGTGGAGAGGCATTCCCCAGCAAAAGGAAGAAAAGAATATTACTCCACAACTTAGGCCCGGAAGGCATCCGAGTCTTTCAGAACCTGGTCCCCACGCAACGGCAGGTCGCAGACGATGATGTATTCCAACACGCGATTGAAGATCTAAACAACCATTACAGACCAGCAGTGTGCACGTCCATAGACAGATACAACTTCCAACAACGGAAACAAGCGGGAGAAGAGTCCATAGACGACTATGTGGCGGCGTTGAAGAAATTGGCGATCACATGCAAATTTGGCGCCTTGCACGACGAATTTATCAAAGACCAGATTGTCATGCACACGAAGAACACGGCGATCCAAGACAAACTGTGGGTTAACGGGGACGCCACGCTGAAGGACGTCATTGCCATGGTGAAAAAGGCGGAACTATCGAAGAGATGCGCAGAGGCAGCGAAAAAAGAAAGTACAGAGCGGACCATGGTCAATAGAGTCACGGATGTAGAACCGCCGGACAGAGGAAAAAGATCGGCGGCAGGAGGGAGAGCCCAGAGTAGATGGACCCCACGATCCACGCAGACACAGAAATCACACAAGGAGGGCGCCACCACGTGCTACAGGTGCGGCAGTCCATCCCACGCGGCATATGACAAGCGATGTCCAGCCTTCCGAGCCAAGTGTATGTACTCCGGAATTGTTGGACACTATGAAAAAGTGTGTCGCCGCAAGGTAAAGCGGTCAACAGTCAAGTACGTAGCACACGACGGGGGAGGTGAAGACGGAGAAGAAGAGGAAGATAATGTGTTGTGCATCGAAGGTCAAGTTCTAGGCATAGAAGGAAGTCGCTCCAAGAAACCACAATGCGACATGGTCGTGGGGGTGTTCAGATCAAGATGGTGGCGGACTCCGGTTCTCCATACACCATCATTCAAAGGACAGTGTGGACCGAGAACTTCAAACCCAGCCTGGGATCACACCTTGAGCCCCCAGACATACGTCCGGTCACATTCACAGGGGAACCCATCCCGATGGTGGGATATCGAGTCCTGCGATTTGAGTTCAAAAACCGCAGCGCGGGAGTGCAAATTATACGTGGCGGAAAAAGGGCCTTCTGTCCTGGGATGGATGGACCAGGGCGAGTTGGGCATACAATTGAACCCAGGAGGGGACACGCAAGTCCTGATGACCAGCGCAGACAACCAATTGGACTTCGAAAAGACGAAAAGAGAATTCCCCACAGTATTCGGAGGCAGAGTGGGCAAACTAACAAAATTCACCCACAAAATTGAACTCAAGGACAACGCCAAACCAGTATCCCACAAAGTGAGGAACATACCGCTAGCAGTCAGGGAAGCGGTGCAAATAGAGTTACAAAGATTGGAAGACGAAGGGATCATCGAACCAATTAACAGTTCGGAATGGTTGGCCCCGTTAGTGGTAGCGAGGAAACCCAACAGCAAAGTTCGGTTGTGCGTGGACCTGCGCGAATTGAACAAATGCATAGTAGTGGAAAAGTTCCCATTACCCAGAATAGACGAAATGCTGGCAAAGACGAAAGGTATAAAATGGTTTTCCACTGTAGATCTCGCCTCAGCATATCATCAGATAGCACTGCACAGCACGAGCCGTAAACTTACGTCCTTCATTACACCATTTGGATGCTACCAATTCCGCAGGATGCCGTTCGGCTTGGCATCAGCAGCGGCGGTATTCCAAAAGCTGATGCACAAACTATTTAAGGACATAGAGGGAGTAGAATACTTCCAAGACGACATCTTGATAATGGGCAAAGACCAAGCTGACCACAACACAAAGCTAGCAATGGTGTTACAAGTCCTGGAAAGGAATGGCCTGACAGCGGAATGGGAGAAGTGCAGACTAGGAATGACGTCGGTCACCTACTTGGGTCATGAGATTAGTGACCAAGGAATCACACCCAAACACGCGAATGTCAAGGCAATATGCGAAGCACCGGCACCGACAAGCAAGGAAGAAGTGAGATCATTCTTAGGGATGGCCGAATATTACAGCAAATTTGTGCAGCACTTCGCCACCAAGACACATCACCTGCGACTACTGGTACGAGAAAAAACCGCCTTTCAGTGGACAGAGGAAGCGCAAGGAGAATTTCAGAAAATCAAAGAGGAGGTTAGCAGAGCGGTCCCCCTGCAAGGTTATGATCCGCATGGAGAATCCATATTGACCACAGACGCGAGCGACAAAGGCCTAGGGGCAGTTCTCATGCAGGACAGGAAGAACGGAGAGCAGGCGACCATCAGCTTTGCGTCAAGGACATTGTCACCTACAGAACAGAAATTCAGCGTGATAGAAAAAGAGATGCTGGCAGTGGTGTGGGCAATGTCGAAATTCCGCCAATTTCTATGGGGCACAAGATTCCAACTAAGGACGGACCACAAACCCCTTGTCAAAGTACTAACGTCCTGCGGGCATGCAAGTGCCACACCCCGCATCGCAAAGATGACCCTGAAATTGTTAGACTACAGGTATGATGTGGAATACATCCCAGGGGCCAAGAACAAAGTGGCGGATTACCTCAGTCGAGCTTCAGCCATGGAGGACGCTCCCGCAAGTACGGACGAGGACGAGGTCAGAGTGGCATTCATGGAAGATCAGGAAAAGGTGATAAGTGGGCAGGAATGGAAGCAAGCCTATGAAGGGGACACGGACCTCGAAAACATCAAGGCATTCATAATACAGGGGTGGCCAGAAAAAAGGCACCTGAAAGCGGAGCAAAGGAAATTCTTCGAAGTGAGGGAAGAGTTATCCGTAGGAGACCAAGGAACCTTCCTGTTTAGAGGGGAGAGAGTAGTCCCTCCTGGGTCGTTGACGCCACGCCTGCTAGCAGTGTTGCACGAAGGGCACTTGGGCATCGTAAAGATGAAGTTGAGGACGAAACAGATGTACTGGTGGCCCGCAATGGATAGTCAAATCGAGAGACATGTTAGAGAATGTGATCAGTGCCAAAGAGCGGACAAGTCACAAACGTTACTACGTCCGTCACTAGGGAAGTTTAACAATCCAGCCAACCCTTGGGAGGAAGTATCTATCGACATTCTCGGTCCGGTATTGGATGCGGAAGGGACCCCAAAATATGTGGTAGTTCTCATAGACCGGTATTCTAAGTGGCCAGAACTGGACATACAGGAGGTGATGGACACAGAGACAGTGCTGAAGTTTCTCACAGCTACCTTCCTCAGAGAGGGCATTCCTCGTTCCATCTTGAGCGACAATGGACCTCAATTCACATCAGAGAAGTGGAACCGGTACATGGAACGAAATGGCATCCAAATCAAGCACACCTCGGTCTACCATCCGGCAGGGAATGGTCTTGCCGAAAGGTTTAATCGAGTAATAATGGGGTCCATCCAATCAGCCATAGGAGTGGGGAAGGACTGGGAGAAGGAGGTGAGAAGTATGCTGTGGGCCTACCGAATCACACCGACCGGCACAGGGTACAGCCCGTTCCAAATCCTAAGGGGACGTGAACCGTTCACTAAGGACAACCTAGCGTGGAAAGAAAAGACGGTCACGAGTAAATGGTCCCCGGCAGTCGTGCACCACAACTTAGAGAGAGCACAGAGAACTTACACAGAACAATACAATAAGAGACGCAATGTGAAAGGAACGTCCCTGGAAAAAGGGGAATGGGTCAGAGTCAAACTTGCCCAGTTAAGGAGGAAAGGAGACAGCAAATACAGCTTGCCCCTGAAAGTTGAACAGGTGTACAACAGAGCTGCCTTACTAAGTGACGGGAACGTCTGGTCGCAAGATCGCATGTCAAAGTGCAACAAGATATTACAGTGGGACAGAGAAGAAAGATCAGGGACACAAGAGAAACCAAGTTCACCGGCAGGAAACACAGCCCCAGGAGAAGAAGAGAAGGACCTAGGAGTAGAAGGCAATAGGGTGGAGCAGGAGGAGAAAGATAATCGAATAGCAGACGAATGGCAGGAGGACAAGAGCAGGACTCCGGAGAGAGTGAGCCCTAAAGGACAAGGAGAAACACCGGCAGGCCGAGCAGAAGGAAGGGGGGAAGTATCCATCTCCACTCCGGTAAGACGTACACGGGCAGGGAGACTTGTGGTAAGGCCGGCCAAATACAGAGACTATGATTTGGGAGAAGTGAAGTAACTTTTAGCCGAGAGACTCTGGGACTACCTTCCTAATGTTAATGTTTTAGTGCGTTTGGTAAAGAAGGGAGATATGTAGTGTTGCGCTCTAGTGGTCGCGCGCTGGCGCGATGACGTCAGGCGCGGCCGCCATTTTGGGTGCGAGTGAGCACCCGATTTCGGAGCGGTACGGACGTGTTTCCCGGCGCTCTTCTGCATATTAATTAAAAGTTAATAAAGAGTGTTCAGACACACAAGTGTGGGGTATCATTGAGAAGGAAAGAAGCAGCTCTTTACACAGCGCTGTTACTAACGAGGGGTATGAGAGCTGAGTTAAAGCTCTGGGAACTGCCATACATTTTTTTAAACAATTGTCTTATATATTTTACTAAACTTGGGGCCGGATGTACGACCGTTTTTTGCGGTCGCATACAGGAAATCGGCCCGTTGCGACCGCAAAATAGGTCTGGCCCATGTACAAACCCCATTTTGTAAGTCGGTAACCTAATACCGACTTGCAAAATAGGGGTTGCGACTCGCTATTAGGAAGGGGCGTGCCAAGGGCGTCCCTTCCTAATAGCGAGTCCCGATGGTATGTACCATTGTTTTACAACCGCAATTGCGGTCGCAAAACACTCGCAGTGTACCACCTACTTCAAGTAGGTGGTAAGCCACTCACAAATGTGGGGACCCCTTCCCCTTTGTGACTGGCATTGAAAATATTTTTGAAGAGCAGGCAGTGGTCCCACGGACCACTGCCTACTCTTAAAAAATTAAACTAACGTTTCATTTTTGTTTTTTTAAATGCATCCCGTTTTCCTTTAAGGAAAACGTGCTGCATTTAAAAGAAAAAACTGCTTTATTGAAAAGCAGTCACAGACATGGTGGTCTGCTGACCCCAGCAGGCCACCATCCCTCGGAGTGTTAGCCATTCCTAATGGGGTCGCAAATTGCACCTACCTCATGAATATTAATGAGGCAGGCAATTTGCGACCCCATTGGGAATCGCAAACAGTGTCTGAGACACTGTTGTACATTCCTATTTGCGTGTCGCAAATTGCAAGTCACAAAACGACGCAATTTGCGACTTGCAAATTGGCAGGGTCGTACATCTGGACCTTACTTGCTTAACTGCTGCTCACTTTGCAATTTGCACATTTGGTGGGTTCCGGTATGTCAGAGCGGGACCGCCATTTTGGTTATCACTCTAGTCTTTTTTACAAAGAACATAAATGCACACGCTGAAGCAACTGCGCATCGGGCGTGCCGCCGGCATGCCAAAGGCAAGCCCGTCTGCACCCGTCCGCAGTCGGAATGCTCCGTGCGCCAGGACCCCTGCCCATTTTCCTACCCAGGAGATGACCTATCAGAGATGAGTTACTGGATATTGGCCACACAAGGAAGCAAAGTGATTGTGCACCTCTTGATTTCCAGGTGATTGCTAACCAACTGTGCTGGCCCACGTGTAAATTTGTCTGTAATACCAAACAAACAGAATCCTCTAGTCATAGGGCTATCTCTAAACGCATTCAGCCTTTACACAATCAAAAATGACTGGGTCAAGCACTTATTTGCGTGCTGCTAAATACCAGGTCCCTCGCCAAACATAAATATGAATTTGTTGACTTTATGGCACAGAATAACCCGGATCTGATTTTTCTTACAGAAATTTGGACTGATAGTTCATCAGATCCCGATCTGAAAATTGCTATTTTGGAAGGTTATGAGTTTTTTCGAGTAGACAGAGATGGGCAACGGGCATCTCTGGACCGTGCCCATTCCCTGTTCGAAAAGTAAAAAATCTGGGAGTCATGTTTGATAATCAATTGTCCTTTTCAGATCAGATCAATTATATCACAACTTCATGTTTTTATACCTTGAAGATTTTAAAAAAGATTGTCCCTTTCATCCCATTAGATCTACAAAAAACGGTAATAGTTGCCTTGGTTCTATCGAAGATAGACTACTGTAATGCTCTCTGTTTGGGAGCACAAAAACATATGCAGTCAAAGCTCCAATCCTTGCAGAACGTGGCAGCCCGCTTACTACTAAAAATCCCAAAATGTAGTCCCATATTGTTCGAAGCCGGAGTCCCCGTCCCGCACCTCTGTCACTAAATGCGAGACCCGGGACTCCTCCCTCAACGTTAGGCCAAGTAAGGACACCGTTTGAGATAGCCCCGCTCACCCCCTTAGTAGCTTGGCACGAGCAGCCAGGCCTATCTCCAAGGCACGAGTGTACAGTATGTGCAACCACGCTCACAGCAACCCACTGGTGACACCACAAATGGACTCCACACAAGTTTGATAAAACGAGTATAAACTGTATGTAAAAAGATATACGATCAGACCACACGATACATAAGCCAACATATAATAAAGGGTAATATTCGTTCCGGCTGGTTGGTAGGTTCAAATCCCAACCACCGCTTTCAAAATGCTATGCTGGTCGTAATGCTAGAATCACACACGTTGCAATGGACAAACAATAGTGCGTTGCGTAACGATACAATCCTGTGCTGGGCACAGGAGAAATAATACAATGCGTAATGATACACCCCGGTACCTGCAATGGGAGAAATAATGCAATGCATACCGCTACAATCATGTACTGCGCAATGAAGGAATAATGCAATGCGTCACACCCCAATCACGTACTTTGCCATGAAGAAATAATGCAATGCGCACCGCTACAATCATGTACTTTGCAATGAAGGAATAATGCAATGCGTAGCTACAATCATGTACTTTGCAATGAAGAATAAATGCAATGCGGGCCGCTACAATCCTGTACTTTGCAAGGGAGAAATAATGCAATGCGTAGCGCTACAATCGTGTACTTCGTTATGCAGAAATAATGTCAGGCATCATAAGACAGTCCGGCAGTTCGTTAGCAGCAATATTGGCAATGTGTATTACGACAGTCAGCCTCTTCGATAACAGTTGCCCCTCCACACGTATCAACGATGACACAAAGTACAGCTTCTCACTCTGGCCCCAGTACTGCCACTCCTGAACGCAGTACGGGCCCCACTCTGAGCCGAAGCAAAGGCTCACGCCGCCAGAAGGTCTGAGAGGCCGAGTGAGTGTCCCTCCGAGCCCGCGCCCCGCCCAGGCAGTGATCCACGTTACCTGGGGGCGCGACCCCACTCTCCTCTCCTCCTTCAGCGAACTGGGCCTTCCGTGTAGAACTTTCTCAATGGGCCTCAGCGGCTCGGCCTGGCAGCTCAGCTCCTCCTGGCTGCCGGTCCGGGCCGCGACTGTTAGGAAGGTCTCAGGCGACCGCAGGGCACACGTACCCCACGCCCCTGAGATTACGTTTTTCCGGGTGCACTTCACCACAGCACCCTCCGGGTCTCCTCTGGCACGAAGCCACACACACAACGCTGATGGGACTTCCCGTCGACTCCGAGTGCACGCTCACCAGGCACTCCTTCCTGCGGTCTCAGTTGGCACCAAGACCCGCACACCACGTTGCAGAGACTCACTTTCTTCCGGTGCACATGATGATCAGCCGATCACCTCCACAGTCCCAGGTTGCACCAAAGCACGCACACTGCTTCACTCAGACTTACTCCAACTCCGGTGCCCCGATATCCAGGCGCTCTTCACCAACGCCTTTGGCCGCACCCTGACACGCTCACCGTGTCCGAGCCTCACTTCTCCTCTGGTGCACTCGACGACCAGGCGCTCTTCACCAGCGCCTCCGGTGCACCACGACACGCACCCTGCACGTCCGAGACTCACTCCACTTCCGATGCACACGTTGACCAGGCGCTCCTCACTAACGCCTCCTGTGCACCACGACACGCACCCTGCGCGTCCGAGACTCACTTCACCTCCGATGCACCCGCCGACCAGGCGCTCTTCACCAGCGCCTGCGGTGCACCACGACACGCACCCTGCGCGTCCGAGTCTCACGTCACCTCCGATGCACACGCTGACCAGGCGCTCTTCACCAACGCCTGCTGTGCACCACGACATGCACCCAGCGCGTCCGAGACTCACTTCACCTTCGGTGCACACGTTGACCATGCGCTCTTCACCAACGTCTCCTGTGCACCACGACACGCACCCAGCACGTCTGAGTCTCACTTCTCCTCCGTGTGTCCAAGATCACAGGGCACACCTTCCGAGGGTCTCAAGCTGCCACAACACGCGCCCACCGCGTCGCTTGAAACTTCTCCGGAAACTTTTATGTTCCTGTGTTTTCAAACAGGGAGCCAGCTCACCTCGGGCCCTTGGGGGGTAACAAGACACAGCACAAAGCACAGTCTTCTTCAAGCAGGGGGACCCAGCGCACCAAGCACAGTCCCAACAGCCTCTTCCTTGGTTAGAACAGCAAACTGCAGACCAGCCCCAGATCACAAAGCAAGGGTTGGTCCTTCCCCAGCAGTCTCTTCAGTTGTTCCTTCCTTAGCAGAGGTTCCTCTTGACCACAAAATGGGTCCAAGCCTTTTCAGTCTCAATCCATTTCTATTCCATTCCCCCCGTTCAGGGGTCTCAGCTCTCCTAGTTATACCCCTTAACGTCTTTGAAGTTCGTTGTGCTCAGGGGTCCCTGACCCCTGCCTAAATCAGTTCTGGGTGTCTCCCTCCCAGTGTCACCTTTCTCCCTTTGATACTGGGGGTCTGGATCCTTAATCACTCAGCAGGAGATGGGTCAATTGTTTTATAGCCGCAACCCAGGCCTCTTCACCTCCCGGTGCTTTTCCTCGCCTGCTCTCCAGCTGCAGGTCAGCCTGGTGCCATCTCAACCCCTCCCTGGGTCAAGGCCTTCCCCGGCTCCTCTCCCCTCTCAGATCCAGACAGTCAATCCACATTCAGCAGAGACACACAGAAATGCTTAAAGCACAAAACTCAGCCACTTTCTAAAAGTGTGGCTTCTGAACACACACTGATAAAACCACTTTCCTAGAAAGATGTGTTATGCCGCTGTGAGTTCATACATACTAAACTTCACCTCTCCATTTTAAACTTATGGGAAACTAGGCTAACAAACAATACCCAGCCTCCCCCATTCTGTCCTATGGGCAGAATGGCCTTTCACCAGTGAAAAACGAAATGGAGCGTTTTCCACTGTCAGGACATAACACACACCTCAGTATATGTCCTGCCTTTTACTTACACTGCACCCCGCCCAGGGGCTACCCGGGACCTACCACAGGGGGCCCACTGTGTACGCAAAGGAAAAGTAAGGCCTGACAAGTGGTTACACTTGTCAGGACAACATGCTAACTTAGCAAACTGCGCGCAGGCCCTACACTGCAGACCTGAGTTCCCTTCTCCGCGCACCTTTGCATTACTAGCCCTGCACACACAGTGCACATCACTAGGGACTTTACTAGTAAGGCAACATACCAATCATGGCCAACCAATTACCATTACACTTTACACAGGGAACACTTGTACTTTGATACTGATCAGCAGTGGCAAAGTACCCAAAGCATCTAAATTGGCAACTCTATGTCAGGAAAACGGTCTAGGGGGAAAGCAAAAAGTTTTGGGAACTTTAGCCAAAAAGGCCAAGTCCTACACATATCAAAAAGCATCTGGGACCTGCACTGGCTGCCTGTCCAGGCTAGGGTAAAATTAAAGGCCTTATGCATCGTTCACAAGTCCATGGTTTTGGCCCTGCCATCTTTCAGAAGTCACTTAGTTGGCATGTCCCTTGACGTGACCTAAGATCATCCAATGCCCGATTGGTGGTCATCCCCAGGGCCAAGAAGGCAAACTGGGAGGGGGGGACAGTTTTTTCCACTTGGACTGTAAGCTGTGGAACACCATGCCATTCACATTAAGGTCTCAAACAAGCAGGCTAGGCTGTTTAAAAAAAAAATCCTTTAAGACTTGGCTCTTTGCTTTTGGAGTCTAAAGTATGTCTCCCGGTCTCTTGAGTAGTAATAGCACTCATTAGTGCTAAGACGCCTTGGCATTTACACGCTTTAGAAAAACCTTACTTACTTAGCATATTGATGTTATGCCTGTTGTAAAGACACAAAGTCCGATGTAGTTAAACAAGTCACTTTTATTCCACGTGTACAAGTGGCAGCAGAACAATCTGCCTACATGCAGTTAATCTCCTGTTCTCCCATGAACATTCCATGACATCATATAGGTACCATAGTAAACATTCTACAACATTTAAGATCTAAGAGTATAATCATTACATGACTGGCTAATAATAAAGTGTTAGTGTGAATTATCAAGTGTATGTGACTGTAAAATGTACATTAGTGGAATATAAACTAATGCAATCACCGCAGAATATATTATTACTATATACAACATCTCCCTTTTTAAATAAATGAACAAAGATGAAAAAATTTGCTAATACATAATTAAATCAGCAAACTTCTTAGGTACCTTAGCCCTTCTGCCAGAACTTAAAGCATTATCGTCACTATCACTTTGTGAACAAGCATTTTGTACTGTTGGTAAAACAACATTCTGTGATATATTTTGGTACCAATCTCTTTTCCAACATCACTGTTACCCAGTGAGTTATTATTGTCACCTACAACATAATCACTCTTTCCTTTATCTGAACTTTCCTCACAAACCTCTCTATTTTCACAAACTACTTTCTCATGCTTTCCATTACAAATGGTTTTTTACTCCTAGGTAACTACCAAACTTGGGTGTCAATACAATGTTCCCTTTCCTTTACCCTTAACAAATAAAAAGGAGATTATCCTGTGACATCATTGGTTGCATTATTATAGCTGCATACCTTTTCCTGTATGAAATCACAGACTGATAACTGTGTTTCTACAGCTTGTTGAACTGCTTCTTTTAAGAATTTGTTGATATGTTCAGCTTGTCCATTAGAAGAAGGACTTTAAAAGGTGGGTTTTCTTGCTTAATACCATGTTGGTGTACGAAATTAGACATTTTTCCTGAAACTAGTTGTGTACCATTGTCTGGAACTAATATGTTAGGCAACCCTTCTATTGCAAAAATGTTCTTTAAAAATCCAATTACTGTATCTGTAGTAATATTTGGAATAAATTCAAAATGAATCCATTTAGAATAATATTTAGAAAGGACCGCTATAAATCGATAATCAGCTTCCAAAATGTTAAATGGGCCCGAAAAATCAATTGCAATTTTAGACCATGGCTCCTTTGGAATATTAACTTGATGCATTTCATTTTTACTACTTTTCCAATGTTTGTCAGATTTTAAACATTCTACACAGTTATCTACAAATAAATTCACTTTTGAATCTATGCCTGGCCACCAATAGTAATAGCATAGTAGTTTTTTGGTGGCATAAGTGCCTGGATGACCCTTATGAGCTAAAGTTAACAATTTAGTCCTTATTAGACTTGGTGGCACAAATAACTCATGTCTTAACAGCAATCCATTTTCAATAGTCAATTCCTCTGCCACTTGTAATAAATTTGTCAAAATCATGTCTAAATTTCTCATGGGTGGCCAACCTCTAGCCATGTAGGTCATTACTTTCTGTAGTACAACATCACTTTTTAATGAAACCACTTACCATCCTGGATTTCTCCTTCACTATGTACAACAGCATCCCCAGCTGCTACAACGCATTCATAATCCTCCTTATCTTCCTGATTCGCCCATGGTACCCTAGATAAAAATCTGCTTGTTTGTTTAACCCTCCAGGAACATACCTTACTTTAAAATTATATTCCTGTAATTTGGAAATTAACTGTACCAAATGTGATGATGCTTTGAAATTTCATCTTCCACATCCATCTATCCATATTGTAAATTAGTGGTTTGTGATCAGTAATTAATTCAAATTCTTCACCCCACAAATACATTTTTAGCTTTCCAATTGCCCATACACACGCCTGTTTTTCTCTTTCGATGGTACTGTAAAAACATTCAGCATCTTTTAACTTTCTTGAAATAAATGCTACTGTGTGTTCCTTTCCATATTTGATATAACTAAAAACTGCTTATTGCCTACAACACTGGCATCAACAGTTATTATATTCTTTCCATTGGAATCATAAGGTTGTATGAGCCCAAGTCCGACTAGTTATAGTGCTTCCCTTGCCCTCCTAACCTTTCCAGAGAAACAAGTGAGTTGGCACCCCAGAACACAACACTCTCGACCCTCTCAGGGATCGCATTAATAGGACACACTCATTTGCTCTCTCACTGGTATTTGTCCACAATAAAATAAACAAGAAACATGGAGGAAGTTTAGAATATTTATTTAAACTATCATGTTCTAAGATGCAGTATTTGCGCCACAATTACAAAACAAATGGTGCATACTGCCATGACGTGCTTTAAAGACCTGGATGTTTACCAACCTTTAGTCCCTTACTGTCACCCGCCTTCTGTCGTCTGCTCTAGCGCCGGAACACCCCCGTTGGGGGTAGCTGTGCGCTCTATAAATGCCAAAAATAAATAAATACTGAAAATATTGTTAGCATGGTTGACAAACTGTATACCATAAAAAAGCCCTGTCATGTTATAAGACATATTAACCTGACCCCCCTTTCTACTGAAGCTGGGTGATTATATATATATATATATATATATATATATATATATATATATATATATATAAAATCTCTGGGTTTAGTGACGGACCCCGCACCTTAGCATATGGATGTTCTACATCTCAGCTGACGCAGCAATCTTGCCTCAAGACCTTCGCTCTGAGTGTGTGTTTTTAGAACTACTGCCCTAAGTTATATGACAAGATATGTTTGGTCACAAACAGCAGCTGCATTCTCATGCTATGTCTAGGTGTTAGTGCCGGACCAGAGAGAATAACAAGGTGTATTGTTGTTTGACCTTGTCCATGGTGTTCAGACTAAATCCCAGCAAAAGAGCAGAACACGAAAATATATGCAGGTTCTGTGTGAAAATACAATATGGCACAAACGGGAGTGTGTTTATTTAGTAACATGTTCAAAGAAATGCAGCCTACAACGTGCACAAATAGGCTAACATAGGAAAAATTACAATGGGCCATTCAGGAAACACATGACAATTAAATGAACTTTCATGTTTAGTTCCCCACTCAAACTTAATCTGTTTTCTCAGTAAGCTTCTCATCAGTTCCACAAGTAATGAGTACCCTGAAAAAAGTTGTGAATAATATTCACTAAGACCTAAAAATGATTTAAGTGCGTCTTTTTCCTGGGGACTATATGTTTCTCTGATAGCCTTAACTAAATCATCCTTTGGTTTTATGACTTCCGCAGTTAATGTGTGACCCATATATTCAATTTTATTTTGTAGAAACTTGGACTTTGAAACAGTTATACCTTTGTTTTGTAAAATTGTTAGCACTTTATTCAAAATATCATTATGTCATGGATACCCTCTGCATGAATCAAAATGTCATCCTGAAATTTCTGGACACCTCTTACATCTTTAAATATTACATCCATTAACTTCTGGAAAATGCTTGCAGCTGTTGCTAACCCGAAGGGCAGCCTTACATATCTGTAAGCGCCAAATGTGTTACAAAAGTAGTGTGGTCTTTGGACTCATTAGACAACCTTACCTGATGATATGCTAGCTTTAGATCCATCAATGGAAAATATTTTGAACCACTTGTTGCTGCCATCATCTCTCTTCTCTTGGATCTTTTGTAGTGGATGGCAATCCACTATGATATTTTTATTGAGTGATCTCAAATCAGCACATAATGTAATTTCTCAATTTCTTTTGTAATTACAACTGCAGAAACCCACTCAGAGGAGTTTGTTGGCTCAATAATTCCCTATCTACAGAGTTTACCCAACAAATCCTTTAACTCATTCCTTACAGAGAGTGGTTCTGGTCTTACTTTATGCACAACCGGAATGGTCTTGTCTTTTATTTTGATTGCCTGTTCAAAACCTTTTACGCACCTAATGTGGTTAGCAAAAACGTCATGATTATTTTTTTTAAACTTCCTCTACATCTACATTTTCTTCCTCACACACATAAGACACAGGTAGTTTACCAAGTACTATGGGATCTGGTGTACCCTGTTTAAAAAATTATACCCAGCCTACCCAGATCTCTCCAACCAACTATGTTCTTTCATTTTTCTGCAACATATATTTTGGTTATGATACATCTACCTTTAAATTCTAACAAGTTTTCAAAGTACCCTTACATGTTTATGTCGAATTCCCCAAATGCTTTTGGAATTACATCAGTAATTCGTAAAGTGTTGTCCCTCCAACACCGATAAAAGTTTTGATCTGCTAGTAGGGTGATGGGTGATCCTAAGTCAGCCTTAATGCTCAGTTCCACTTCACCAACATGTACTGTTTCTAATGGGGCCCTACATTTCCCAGTACAATCCTCCACAGTAAAAACAATGTTAGAACATATTTCCTCGTCAAAATCTTCTAAAGCATTAACTTTAACATTGGTTTGATAATTAACTTTTGAACTTTTGCATACTGACGCAAAATGTCCATACTATGACACTTAATACACTTTTTGCCTACTGCAACACAACGTGGAAAGCCCCCAGATGAGACCTAGATCCACACCTGTAACATATAAACTTTTTTTGTGTTGAACTTATTGTTTTTGAACTTTACTGGTGTTTTCCTTTCATATTTTGTCTATTAATGCATAGACAGTTGAAGTTTGTGAATTTTCATTTGCTAAACCTTTGGTGGACATCATCGAACGTTCAATCCCCTTGGCAATATCAATAGCCTCATGTAACATTGGGTTTCTACAAGCTAGTACTCTCTCTTGTATCTTTTTTGAATGACAATGAAAGACAAATTGGTCCCTGATATAAATATCAACCATGTCTTTAAATTCATAAGAGGCCGCTAGTACTCGTAATGCTGCAATGTATTGTTCTATGTTTTCCTGTTCAGATTGTTTACGCATGAAGAAACTAGGTCTTTCGACCAATACATTGGGTTCCTCCGTAAACTGTCTTTTCGTGCGTTTGACCACTTCTTCATACTCATTTAATGGTATAAACTGGCCTGGTAAATTTTCATATTCTGGTAGATTGTAGAAGATTTTTTGCCCGGCATTACCAAGTAAACCAAACATCACTGCTTTTTTCCTTTCTGGATCATATTTATTTGCCATCTATTCTCACTGGATACATTTCAAAGGCTCTATGCCAATTCTAACATCTCATAGACGGCTTCCATGGATTATTTAAAAAGAGTGCTGGCTGACTTATGATATTACTTTGCACCATGCTATACCACTTTGAATGATCCTTTTATTTTTAAATTCTTTACTTGCTTCTGTTGTGACAAAAAGAGCTGCTGTACGAAGATAAGTTTTTAAACTGCTCAGTGGTTTTTGAATTTCTTCTTGTCTTTTAACATGCGCTTTTAATCTGCTGCTTTTCTATTTTTTAGTTCTAGAACAAAGTATTGTATAAACAAAGGCACACTCATCGCTGCCGTTTGTCAAGCGATTCTATTGTCTGAATGTTTTTTATTATCATCACTTACTCCGTTGCTGTGTGCCAATGTGATTCCTGCGTTTATAGTTCAATTAATTCAAATGTGTGCCAAAAACTGTACTTTGTCTTCCGGCACCGCACTCGTTTTAAAAATGTTGTAAAGACACAAAGTCCGATGTAGTTAAACAAGTGACTTTTATTCCACAAGTATTAAAGTTATAGGCCCACATGTACAAGCGGCAGCAGAACGATCTGCCAACATGCAGTTAATCTCCTGTTCTCCCATGAGCATACCATGACATCATATAAGTACGACAATAAACATTCAACAACATTATGATCTAAAAGTATAACCACTACCGGATTGGATAATAAAGGTGTTAGTGTGAAATATCAAGTGTATGTGACTGTAAAATATACATGTGTGGAATATTAACTAATGCAATCACTGCAGAATATGTTATAACTATATACAACTATGCGCTCTAGGACCCTGGTGATTCTGGGAGGACGCTGGAGAAGAAACAAGTGATACGTGGGGGAGGTGTTAGGGTGTGGTTAACATGGAGTTTGAGATAATGCACAGTATGTGAGTGTATGCTGAGGAATTTAGAAATATTGGACTCCAGCTCTTCTGTGACGTATTTCATTTGCATTCTCCCGGGCTGGGGAAGACACTACATCTCATGACGAGTAGGGGATACGTGCCCCAAAGAAAACAAGGCTGCTCTCCCTGAGAGTTTGCAACGTTACAGCAAACTGCTTGTGTGTGCCACGTGTACCTCAAATTGATGCAAAGCAGTCTGCGGCTGTTACATGTGGAGTCAAAGCCCTGCTCCAGCTATACACGGCCAAAGAAGAAAGTGTAGGCCCTGCAGAGTATCACATTCAAAACGCCTGACAAAACCGCTGGTAAGGCGGTCGACGGAAACGCTGTGCTACGCCCCGAATATGGAGAAATTACTCAAATGAAGCAGAAAGATAACAGCAGCGACAACCAGGTACGAGAAACAGATCATTTACTCATCGTCAAAGACAAGTGAAGCATTCTACGACTTTAGATCGGGCGTGATGACCCAAGCTCAAGTACAAGGTTTGTGCTTTCAGAAGTTGCAGGGGCCGCCGGGTACAGCAAAAGCTGAACAGCATGTGCTCTCAGTGGCAGAAAAAGGGAGCATGAAATACAATGCATCCGTGTTTCTGAAGCCACCGCTGCCCTTTGACATTTCTAAGAAGCAGAACATTGCTGCCAGGTGGGCTGCGTGGATCGAAACATTTGATGACTTGATAGATGCACTAGAAGATGAAAACTTGAAAAACCTTGAAAGACAATGGAGTGAAAGAAGTAGCAAAGAAAGTTTCACAGACTGAGGCAAAATGATACCAGAAGGTAAAAGAAGCGTAGGAGGCCAATTTCAACCCAATGCCGAATGTCGACTATGAAAGGTATATCTTCAACCAAGCACAACAGGTTGGTGAAACAATGGACAAATTTGTTGATAGACTTGATACACATATTAAACATTTCAAATTCTGTGATTTCACCGACAAAGAAGCCATGGGCCTCAGAGTCATTGATGGCTGCCTGGTAGATTCATTTAGAAGGTTCATGTTGAAAGAAACCCACAGCTTGGAGAAAATGCTGATGGCTGTGAGAGCAGAAGAACCAGTAGACCGACAAGCTGCTCACATGGAAGCAGGAACAGCTCACAATGAATTGGCTTTGGCTGTGCAAAGCAAGAAAAAGCAAGATGCACGTAAGTTGACGTCTTCAAAGAAATCAAAGCTATGCTTCCGATATGGATTTTCGTTTCCCCATGAACGTGAATGTGCAGCCATCAGGCAGGTCTGCAAAGGTTGTGGAAAAAACAATAATTTCATAACTGTGTGCTGACCTAAAGAAAAATCCAGTGTGTCATGATGGAAAGAAAAGATGGACGTGTTAACGTTCCAGAAGCACTCTCGCATGCCACAAAACAAACAAGCATTTGCAATGCAATGCAATAGGTCTCACATTTGTGAGAGTTAGAGATATTGGCATTGTAAATGACTATGTCTTTTATGTATGTGTTTTGTTTGCAGTGGAGTGGATGTATGCGGTGTGGACTGGAATTATGTGGGTTGAATTGGAATTATTAGTTGTGGAATTGTGTGGTGTGTAGTGTTATTATGTGGCATGGTGAATAGATAGGGTGAGAGCTGCACAGAATAGACAGAAAGCAAGATAGAGAGGGATAGGTAATTTGTGCACAAAGCGGTGAATAAATCCAGACAGAGGAGCAGAATGAGTATGTGAGAAAGAGAGAAAGAAGGGGAGAGTAGGCCATAGATGCATAAAGAGGGAGCTCTTGTGTACGCAAAAGACACCCTAAGAAGAGGAGGAACACTTGGGTTTGCGGGACGGAAATCTTGAAAAGGAATGGGAAAGAAACTGTGATCGAAGACCTGAAGTTAAGCACATGAGAGAGGCGGGAAGAGTGCGTGAGAGAGAGAGCGAGAAGTGTGAGAGAGAGTACGAGAGAGAGGGATGAGTGGGAGGGGAAACCAGGGGGGGTGGTGGAGGCGAGTGATGAACCAGTGCATAGCACCAGTAGGAATATGAAGGTGGTGTGTGTGAGCAAGCAGTATAGAGACGAGATAGAGAGTGTGAGGGAGGGATGAGAGGGTCGCAGTGGAATTGCAAGATAAGAGGGGGTAGTGGTAGTGTGAGGGAGAGAGAGGAGGGGCAGTGGGTGTGTGGGGGGGAGATGAAAGGGTTGGTGGAAGTGTGAGGTAGAGATGGGTTGCTTTTTAATTGTTTTGTTGTGGAATATTGTGTTGTGGAACTGTGTGGTCTGGTGTGAAGTTGTGTAGTGGAATTATGTGGATAGTAATTACAGGATATTAACTCTTATGAAATTATGTAGAGTGAGATTGTGTGTGATAGACTTAATTATGTGGAATGGTACTATGCGTTTTGGAGTGGTGCAGGGTAGAGAGGAGAGGTGCAGGGTAGAGAGGAGAGGTGTAGGGTAGAGAGAGGTGGAGTAGAGTGACAGAGTGCAGTAGAGTGCCGTAGAGTTGAGTGCAGTGGCGAGAGTGCAGTGTTGCAGTGGCACAAAGTGCATAGTAGATAGGGGTAGAGTGTACTGGCAGAGTAGAGTGGAGCACAGTAGATTAGAGTGGCATACAGTAGAATGGTGCATAGAGTATAGTGATGTGCAGAATATAGTGGTGCAGAGTGTATTGGCATAGAGTGCAGTGGCATAGAGTGGTGCAGAGTAGAGTGTGGTGGCACAGAGCAGAGTATAGCCAAATGGCGTAGAGTGCATTGTAGTATAGTGCAGTGGCATAGACTGGTGCAGAGAAAAGTGAATTAGAGTGCAATGGTGTAAAGAAAAGTGGCATAGAGTGCAGTAGAGTAGAGTGGCATGCAGTGGTGCACAGTACATTGGCGTATAGTGCAGTGGTGCAGAGTGCAGTGGCGCAGATTGCAGTGGTGCAGAATGGAATAGAGTGGCGTAGAGTAGATTGTTTTGAGGTTGAGTTAAGTGGCATAGAGTGCAGTGGTGCATAGTATAGTAGTGTGGAGTAGAGTGCACTGGAATAGAGTACAGTGGTGTATGGTAGAGAGGCTTCGAGTTAAGTTGCACAGAGTGGAGTGGTGCAGAGTAGAGTGCAGAGACGCAGTGTGGAGTGGAGTGGCATAGTGTGGAGTGGTATAGATTATAGTGCAGTGACACCATGGGGAGTGGCATAGTGTGGAGTGGTGCAGAGTGGAGCAGAGTTGGGTAAGGTGGAGTATGCATTGTGTGGTAGCGCACTGCCATTACAGACAACACATCTTGAATTGAAATGACCATTACATTTGCACAGACATACAGTTTTACTGATAATAGTATAAAGCGCCCAAACGATAATGTGTGGAAATGTCATCGCCTCGTGTAATGATTTGTTTTGATCGCATTAAAATATTTGTTTCCGCCGCATTCTAAATGACAAAAATATGCTTTATTTGTGTTTTCCATATTCTGAAATATCTGCACAGTTCATTTACAGACATTTACATTCTTTTTGTGCTAGAAAAAAAATAACATGGCACAGAATACCCGAGTAGCCAGCATGATTGTTACATAAGGCCTCTCACTTTGAAGTCAGATAGAGAAAAGTAAACACCAAAATCCTTGTAAGACAGAGCCTGACATTTGACCTCTGACTTTTAATGCACAGCAAATGTGATAAGATAAGAACAAGATTTAAAGGCGTGTTTACAGAAATTCTGTACTGTTGGAAGAATACACTAAAAAGGGTTTGGGCAAGGAAAGGGACGAACTCAAGCTGAACAGCCTAAAACAAATAAAGCCAGCAAACAGAAACTAAGCAAATGTGAGTTACAAACCACAAAGCCAATGGTAAGCAATGGGTGGAATGCATTCCCAAGGAACTTATACAAATGTCCCCAAGATGTTGTTAGCAAACCAGACAGCTGTGCTCTCTGTTAGGCTTTGACCTAAAACAGTCTCCCTTGCATTCCACTGGAGGATACAGTAAAACAGACAAGAGAAAGATGGTGAGATGATCAAGGATGTGCCTAACAATGTCTCATGCCAATAGCTAAAGGTCACGGTGCTAAAGAAACCAATGGCTTGAGGAGTTACATCCAAAGATGTCTTATGCCAATGGCTGAAGGTTACGGAGCTAAAGAAGCCAATGTCTTGATGAGTTACATTCAAAGTCCATTAAATTAAGTACAGGAAACTAAACCCAAAAAAACAAAAAAGAGGCTAGGCAACCCGTTATCACCTTACCCTCTTGTCACCTCCATCCCACATGTAGTACTGACAATGTGAAAGAAGCAAGTCATTCTCCAAAAACTTCATTCTGATTGCATGTTATCTCAATCTGTTAATAGGTGCTTAGAGGTGATTATGTGCCCTCCATCTCACCAATGCTGACTCTGGATGTTTTTGGAGCTTTCTTTGTGTGAAACCACTCTTTCCTTGCATTTATCTCGTCACATTATTTTATAACAAATTTTATTAGGTTTCTCAAAGCGCATCATTCCATTTAATAACATACATATACAATATCACTGAGTACATTGCGTCACATTTGGTAACAACGTGCTGTGGCATTAGTGAGAGTCAGCGTCTAATACAGCAGTGATAACATAGTGACAGGTACCGTGCTGGTACAGTCGTGTTTGCCTGATTTAGTTCAACCCAGTTTTAGGAACATAAAAATGAACTGAGAATTATACTGCATGAATCCCCCCCTCACCCCTAGCGACAGTTGCGTCCAGTAGACTCTGATTTCATGAAAGACCTGCTTAGGCAATAGTGTTTAGTAGTGGGGGGAGGCTTAGGTACCCATCTGTTCGAGTTCGTGGGATGGCAGATATCGGGAAGACATTATTGGACCCCCCATGTTCGTAATCTTGTGTGTAGTAGTGAGGAGGGCAAGGGGGGCAAAGTGGGCAAGGTGGGCAGGCCAACAAGAATTAGCCAATTGGCTAGAGACCTAGGAGGCAACTTTCCACCATGTGCCATGATGTGCCCCCCACTACCTCCCCTAGGGCCGACGCGACCTGGCACCAAAATTGGAGCAGGGCAGGCCCAGAGCATGTGAAGCAAATCACCATCTTGTTCGAGGCCCCTGAGACAAGCCGCTGTAGTGTTGGGGAAAATGGGGGGTTACCTATGCGGTGTGAGGTATGCATGTTGTGTTATCATGTGTATGAATTTGAGTCGTAAGTTGGGGGATACCCGCATGGGGTATTCTAATATAGTCTTCCACTCTTTGTCTAGGAGTGTTCTATTGATATCTCTCTCCCAGTTGTGCCGTACTGGTTAAAGAGGTGAGGGTTGGTGTGAGCGGATACTACGATAAAACCAGCAAATCAAGTGTCTGCCAGTCCCCATCAAATACAGTGAATGAACTAGTTCATTTATGTCTGGTTCAGTCCCATCCGATGCCCAATGTCGCTTGATGTATCGCACCAGACTGTAATGTATCATGAAGGGCGCCCCCGTGAGCCCTTGTTCGTGTATAAAGTCTGTGTGGGTAAGTAATGTTCCATCTCTGAACAGTGCCCCCACCACTGACATGCCCGCCCATGCCCATGGAGAAAGTCCACGTCGCGTTAGTGTGCCCATGGGGTTGGGAAGGCAGAGGAGTGGTATCTTGTTGCATTCTTTACAGCTCTACTGCTCCTCTGTAGAAGATGCACCCTTTTCTCACCAGTAATCTTTGTCCATCTAGCACTCTCCAGAATGGAGAGCAGCAGGCCCTTGACTGAACTGAAGATTAGAACGACTTCCCATTGACAAATTGTGGCAAGAAGCACTAAATGCATAATAGGAATGTGCTGCTTTTGAGCTAAAAAATGGATTCTCTGTATACAAGTCAGATGTCACTCAGAGGGATGATTAGCTCATGGATGTGAGGTAGGTGAGTGGCGGAATGGCATCCTGAATGTCTCTGCTGTGGACAAGAGTTCAGGCAAATAAAACAAGATCACCATCACCAACAACAAGGGCCGGCTGAGCAAAGAGGAGATAGAGAGGATGGTGCAGGAAGCAGAGAGATACGAAGCAGGTGATGAAGCCTAGAGAGAGAAGGTTGCTGCCAAGAACTCACTTGAGTCCTACACCTTCAACATAAAAAGCACTGTGGAGGATGACAAACTAAAAGACAAGATCAGCGAAGAAGAAGATAATGGACAAATGTAACCAGACCATCTCCTTACTGGAGAGCAACCAGCTGGCAGAGAAGGAGTATGAGCACAAGCAGAAAGAGCTGGAGAAGTAGGTTCGCCCGCATCATTTGTGGCACTTCAGTATGTCCTCGGTGGAGACTACTCTATCTCCGCTGCTGACATACACCTCCAACGGCCCAAGTAGGGCCATCGGATGTTTGGCCATTTGTCTGCCCACCCTATTTAGAGTGGTTGGACAAATGCCCAGTTTTCACTGTCCGTCACCGCCAGGTAAAACCGGACGGTAAGGGACAGTGAAAACTGTAAAGTGACCCTCAAGCCATAGGAGGATACTACCATGGCAAGATGGTCATTGATTTTTTTATCTTTAAAAATAAAATCCTGGTTTGGTATTTTCTGTTTGGGGAAAAAAACATTGAAAGTTTGCCACACGACTCCATCAAACTTTCAATTCATTTCAGGAACCGCCTTGACACTGGTTACTGTAAATACAAGAAATGTCTGCTGGGTCGGCGGACATCTGAAAATTTGGTGGCATGATACTCTGTCAGGGCAACAAAGTACTTTACCCCGTCACCCTGATGTAGAAAATGCCCGTGTGCCAAAACTCTAGATTAGGCCTTTTAGTGTTTTACTCATTTAGTAAGCACATGGAACAAGCTCTGGCAAAGCCAATAGGTCTGAGTTTGGCTAGCATCCTTTTGGGTATGTTAGTGCTTGTTATTGTTTTATCACGGTGCTAGCAAAATGTCCTATTGGGAAAGCTGTTGGGCCTTTGTGAATTTAAAGAAAAAACACTGGCTAAAAGCAAAAATAAATTTATTTGTCTGAAAAAATGCACAGATGGCCATAGTAGTCAGTGGCACTTAAAGGAATACTTTGAGTGTTGATGAGTTAATTGTGAAAGAGCAGAATGCCATCACTTAGAGAAAAATTAGCCAAGGGATAGAGTGTGTTGACCCATTGTTCCATGCTGTATGCTGTAGTGGGCGGAAGAAAAATGTGAATGACAACAGTCGAATGGCTGAAGAGGGCTGCCTGAAATCCCCAGTAAGTATGTTATAATTTTAACAAACTATAAAGGTGGGCGATCCAACAAATGGATAGGGCGAGCTGAGCCAGAGCAGAGCCAAGGGTCTGGCTTGGCTCTTACAGGCCATGCACGAGCCGACCCCTGGCAATGTTTGATGTGTAAATCATACAACAAACTACGCAAAACATGAAAAGGTCTCTTCAAAAAATGGTATTTCTTTAACATGTGGAAGCTTTGTTTTCTGGTTTCACTTTGTACAAATCAGCCTCTAAACGGATATCTTTTTGTCTATGCTAGTTACCTTAAATGCTAATTTTTTTTTTTACCTTTGTGCATGAGGATAGGGCGAGGGTGACAGGCAGAAGCCACATGAAAGATCAGCTCGTTATGGGTTCGAGGTTCCAACAGGAACTCGAGCTGAGCCAGACCTGAGCTTCAGGCTCAAGCATTCAGTGTCTCGCCTACCTCTAGCAAAATCAAAAGGTCTTCACTAGCACTTGATGGAGCAAGGTTTCAAAAATGAAACTTGCTTGTATGCAATCCTCCTCATAGTATTAATTTATTAAACTTGTACTGTCAATACTAATATTTGCATTCACGAACACAAAAGGGATAGAAGCTTGCCTATGTGTTTTACTAATGAATAACGCTTGTCCATAACTTAAGATGGCCGCTAAAGCGCGGGAACCTCTCTGCGCATGTCGCAACCTGATCACATGGTGTGACGTCTTTCTTTGCTTGGTGGGAAACTTCTGCTTCTGCGCAGTGTGTATTAAAATGGCCGCTCAATGTTCTCACATGCTTAAGCTTGCTCTCATGTCATTATTAAATTGTCGTTTTCTTAACGCTACTAATGCAGGGTAGTATTATGATTAAATGGGAATAGAGTTAGGGAAAGCGGGTATACAGTGAAACGTTTTATTTGTGATTTTAATATTTTCTTCTTGCACTTTTAGCAATTCGTAAACTTGGGCCTGGGTTGGTGTCTTGAAACTCGAGAGACAGAGGGTTCTGCGCATGTGTCCTGTCTGCCTGCCAAGAGAAGTCAACTTGGACGTCTCCCAAGGCCACGACCTATTGGCCGAAGATGATGTACCCAAAGTTTCCGGCTGACAGAAATTGTTACTTTTCTCCTGTAAAATGTATAACATTTGTCGTGAGACGGGTGGGAAATAAAGCAAGTGTATTAATTTGAAGGGGCGGGAACGTAAAGACATTAGGCTTCACAATTTAGGCCAAAATTGACATGGTACGAGAATCCACCCCCTGTCCCTGCCCAATCAGAAGTAGTGGTCCCATATTTTAGCAACATTAAGGGGAGGTACAAGGGCGTAGAAGGGTATAATAGAATATAGCATTAGTAATTAGGCAGAACAGAAGATACCGAAGTCAGAGCTAGATTCCACAGAAGCGAGAACATACAGAAGAGCTCCAGGCTGCCATGCTGATCGATTGCTGACTGAATCCTTATCCGGAAGAGGTCCTGAGGAGGGGGCGGCGGAGTCCATTAGACGGGAGAATCGAGGAGAAATCGAGTGCCAGAGAGGGGAACGGCGCAGGCGTCGTTATAGAGAGGTCACCAGTCCTGTCCTGATCCTGAAGGAGGTCTTTGCTCTTCATCCTTCCAGGGTCCTATCTTTTCCAACTCCTTGGCTAAGGGGCTTGGTTCTCGTATTTAGGTAACTATACTGCAACCTTTAGTTGCGCTGCTGTCTCTATCCTCTCTTATTTCCTTAAACACTGTCATTTATTAGAGAATTCGTTCGTATGCTTTCTCTTGGGTATTCTGATCAAGTACCGTGTTTCTGTAATTTACTCTGCCAAATCTTTAGATAAACATTTTAAAACTTCCTGACTCAGTGATTATTTCAGGATTATGTATTATAGTGAATGTCACTCATTTTAAACTTCCCAATTAGCAAAGGATCCATTGGTAAGTTATTACTCTTCAATCAGAAGGTAATTGGTAGCAGGGACTTTGATAAAAGAGTACATCTGACACCCAGTGTAAGTATTAGTGTAGTGTGAATGTATGGGCCCAAGTGAGTATATGGTGTATGAATGCTGTTGGCTAATATTGCGCTGGATCACACTTGTCCCAAAAACTGTTGTTCTGTGTACAGGTGCCAATGCATATTGATCCACAAAAACTACTGGGCAAACACAGTCGTCTGCCAGACGCAGATATCAGTCAAATATATTCATGAACTTACTCGGAAAAAAAGATTGTCAGTTGCCCTGGCACGATGAAGAAAGTTGCAGTCCATGAAATTATGCATGCGGAGTTTCCAGGCCTATAAAAGCCCATTAGTAACAATATAAGTGAGGGCCGTGCGGCTTCTACATAGAAATGCCCTGCCGGGCAAACAACATTCACGACATGGCACCCACAATATGCTCTGTGTTTCAAAAGGTTTATACAACTTAAAAACAACGCCATCATGTGCAACCCGCTTTTATCGTTGCTGCTGTTCCGGAGCCTACACCTTAAATCCCACTCCCAACTTTTAACACTACTATACATGAAATCGATTTATAAGATTTTTCACCATAGCCTCCGTGTTCAAGGCAACTGTGTTCCTCATAGCAAAGCATTACGTAAATATGTAATGTGCACGCTCGAAGGGGGTACCTTAGTGCTGAACAACAGATGTTTATTGTCACCCAACTTAATGATACTTTAATATCGACCTTAAGAGAATGAAAGGCTGGCTGAACCCGCTCAGATCTCTACAGTGGGTTCCAGAGCCAAGAGACCTGGCTTCCATGAGTATACATTATAAATGCTTTTACCCATTTTTTTGTGCAGAAAGGAATCAGAGTAATTGTCACGAACAGTGCTAAATGACAAACCCCCTCGTCTGTTTAGTTAGGGGAAGGGTCCATTTTGTGTACTGCAGACAATCCGTGATTTTCATCCTCCGTCATGGCTACCTGTTGCCTGGCACTCTCCGGAATCTTCATAATATAGAAAAGCAATGCTTACTGAGAAAAGCACCCCATGCTGTACATACAAAAAAAATAAAAATGCAACATAGGAACTAACTTGGGGCCACAAGGTATTAAGAACATTATACAAATATCCCTGTGTAACTTGGGCTCATGAAAAGGCAAAACATTACAAAAACGTTCCATTTACTTAAAAGAACATAAAGGTAGAGGTTTTCCATATTTCAACACCAAACACTGATCTGGGATCCCAGTTGCTCAAAAAACGCCAACTGGACGGGCAATTTGAGAGCAACTTGAAACGTGTTTTGGTTAATGTACATAGGTAAATGTAAACATGAAGAACTAGTGGATTTGCACTGTATGTTCTTGAAAGGTGAATTTCAACAACTAAATACAAAATGTAGCCTCTCAGACTCAAGGGAAATGTTAACGGAAACAGACAACAAAACTCCTCACCTCTACTAGTTGGTGTTAGGGGGGGGGGATGGACGGACACATGATCACCCACCGTAGTTCCCAGAAGAACTGGGCATACCCCTCTTCAACTCATGACACACATACCTGTGACATTCAAGAGGAATCCATGCGGGCGTGAAACATCACAGAGGGACGTGGATAATCTCAGATAAGAGGTTTATTGTTCTTGACAGTAATTAACCTCAGCCACAGCTCACACCGCCGGTGCCCGCCGTCTCCACGCAGGGAGCTCGACTTCGAACCTTCGGTGTGGCAGCATTCTAAATCATCTCAAAGTGGGCAAGAACATTATGACCCCAGGGGGAGGGGTGCAGCCTTTCTCGCGTTTATCCAGCCATGCTAGGAGCTTTCCTGCCTTACCTCCCACCTCGTAAATAGTGTGCTGGGTCTTGGTGAGCCTGCTCTTCGCCTCCTCCCACATATAGTCCCTGTATTCCTGTTTCGCCAAGTTCAGTTTGTGTGTCGTGGTGTCGTTGGTGTCTGAGGCATGATTTTCTTCAGCCCGACCCACCTCCCTCTCCAGAGCCTCTAAGTGGCTCAGCTGATCATTTTTATGGCATGTGATTAATGAGATTGCTTGGCCACGCAACACTGCCTTGTTTGCCTCCCATAGAGTCGTCGGGGACATGACCGAGTGGTCGTTTTCCGTAAAATACTGTTTCGTGGTTGTTAAGAGACCCTTCCATATCTTAGGGTTTTTGAGGAACCCTGGGTAGATAGGAAATATGCGCCGTTGTCCCAGAGTGTGAGACGTGTATTGAATTAAAACTGGGGAGTGGTCGGAAATACCCCTAGGCAGGTGCGACACCTCCAGTATTCTCTCTAGACCCGTCACCAGTGTGAAAATGTAGTCTATTCTCGAAAGACTGTCATGGACACCTGAGCGGAAGGTGTATTGGCGCTCTTGTGGGAACCGCGACCGCCAGGCATCCACCAGACCAAAGGCGTCTAGGAATTCAGTTAGTCGGAGATTTGTGCCACTCTGATCTCTACGGGGCTGTCGGTCTATGGTTGCATCTACCGTGGCATTAAAGTCACCCCCCAGTATCAACTCGCCTTGTGGGAGTGAAAGTAGAAATTTGCCCAAAGCAGTGAAGGCCACCCGATGCAGGGCCGGTGGGATATATACTGACACTATGTTATATGGTCGTCCCTCCCATTGACATGCTACAGCTGCAAAGCGCCCCTGATCATCTGTCCATGACCCAGTGATTATGAGCGGGAATCGTTTGTTAATCAGGACGCCTACACCGCGTGAGCCAGAAGTGAACGCAGAGTGTACCACCATTTTAAAACCCCACCTATCTAGGGCCTTGCAGGCTGAGCCCATCAGGTGCGATTCTTGGATCAGGGCCACTGCCGGTGCCTTGCGTTTTAGATATTGTAGGACCAGCCCTCTCTTTATCCTATCCCCAAGGCCGTTTACATTCCATGAGATAACAGAGAGAGGGGGCTCTGCGTATTAGGGGTCAGTGATTGTGCAGCCCGTGAGTCAGCCAGGGTAGTCATGTACGCCATCTATTACATCATAATTGGGAGAATTTACAGAGCTTTGAGATAGTAACATCATGTATACATTGTGCATATACCTCGTACTCTGGTCATGTACCTCCAACATTGAAAAAGTCATAACATTGAACTGGTCCCCTCCCCCTCCCTGCCTCCCTGCTCGGCGGACCTAAAACTACCCACCACCCAAACATCGCAGAGTGCTTTTTCCCCATAACTTGTACTTGCGTGAAGGGGGGAGAGTAGTCCCACGATCATCTCGCATCATCCCCACGGTCAAGGCATAGTATAATGGCTAATTGTTCAAACAAAAAGTCTTTGTCCCACCCCAGTGGGGGCGCCGGATAGTGTTAAGTTCACAACATTCCGAACATGAGCGTTGGTCCATTGCAGTCAAGTAGGCCCGCTTCTGGGCCCCGCCGGCAATCTCGCAGAGTCCCTCCACCTGACAGTTATAGAATCGCAGGGTCAGACCTTATCCTCAGCGTCCGCCTTTCGCCTGCGCTGTAATCTCTGTTGAGCTTGAGTCCCTGGATTCCGGAGACGCGTCCTCCCGCAGCCGCTGGTGTTGCTTCTGGCATAGTCGCTTAGGCCCGGATGCCGGGCGCCATCCCTCAAGCCAGTCATGGGCTTCTTCTGGTGTCTCGAAGAACCAAAGTTTTCCCTTGGCTTCTACCCGCAACTTTGCCGGGAATAGCATGGAGTACTTTAGCTCTCTGGCTCTCATTTCTTTCTTGACCTCCAGAAAGCTGCGACGTTGCTTAGTCAGTGTCGCCGTGTAATCGGGAAAGAATGTAACAGTGTAGTTCTCGAGACGAATCAGAGGGGCAATCCGCGCCGTCTGGAGGATCGCATCTCGGTCACGGAAGTTGAAGATGTGGGCGAGTATAGGCCGGGGGGGGGGGCCCGGGTCGTGGCCTGCCACCCTGTACTCGGTGAGCCCTTTCAACTGAAAAGAAGTTGGACAAACCGCGTGGTTGTAGCTGATTCTTTATGAGGTCTTCTACAAAAAGGTCCAGTGCAGGGCCCCCGCCTTTTCCGGTACGCCTATAATGCGGACGTTGTTGCGTCTCGAGCAGCCTTCCTGCTCGTCAAGCTTGGCCGCCATTAGTTTGTTATCCGCTTCCAGTTGCTTGACTTGGCTTTGTAGTACGGCGGTATCTGTCGAGAGAGTCGCCGTCGTAGCCTCAACGTCCGTCATTCTCGTGGCCATTTTCTGGAAGTCAGCACAGATCAATGAAATGTCCGAAGAGATCGATCCCACAGTAGTTTGGAGCTAAGTCAAAGTAGTCATGATGTCCAGCAAAGTGACTTCTGCAGGTTTCTCGTTTGTAAGGCTTTCCCCGCGCTCTGTTTGCGACCCTGCGTGGTCCGGCGTGTCTTTGTTGTTCGCATATTTGTCCAGCTAGAGTTGCTGCGCAGTTCTTTGTCCCCGGCCCCCCATGGTAGCTGGTCCTCCGTAGAGCGCTCTACGCCGCACGGGCGAGCGTCAGTATTCGCCGCTGCCTGCCGCAGAACTAACCGTCACGCGCGGCCTTTCGGTTTTCCTGCGCCCGCACCCTGCGGCGAGTGCCGGGGGATGGGGGGGGTTCTACCAGGAATGCTGGCGTATCTGCGCGCCGAAGTCCTCTGGTTATATTTAAATGCGCCCCAATTGCAAAAGTTCTGGGCGCTTCAGTGCTGGCTTCTTGTATCTACCTCTGGAGGTTTACTCACTGCGGTCTCCCAGTCACCGCGAGCTCATGCTTCATCAGTTGCAGTCGGAAGCCCTCAAAACGTGCAAGGCTCACCCGCAGAATTGCAGCAGGCCCTTACTGTCTGCTAGGCTGGCTGTGCATTATTGGCAGTGCGGTGTTAGCAATAGGTAGGCATTTGGTGTGGTGTCGGAGGCATATGCAGGGATTATCTTTGGCGCCTCCACAGGGAGCATTACAGCTCCAGGCGCAAGTCCCAGCGTGTGCACGCTCAGCTCGTCTGACATTCACTGGGCGATGCGTGTGTGGGCGCCCAAAGTCCACAGTGCAAAAACGGAGGCGGCAGGTCTCAAGCACGCCTCTGTGACTGGCACTGGCGTCTGCAGCTGCAATCAATGCACCTCTTTCCCCGGAGCAGGCATATAACACGGAGCTCCGCTCCCCGCCGTCCTCCTGGCAGAATCCGACACCGCCGTGGGGCCGCCCCTTGCTCACTCGCAGCTCCCGTGGTGCGTCGCGTTGATCGCATAAATCTCCACTCCGCTTGTCCACGCACTCGTTGCTCACATCTCGAGCAGAATGGCTACCTCCGAGTCCCTGGAGTGTCGCCTGTCCATCCTTTCGAGCCAGTCAGTGCCACCCTCAGTGCTCCGCGGCTCCCAGGCCACGCAAAGCCCCGGCTCCACTGCACCTCGTAGGCCGCGTCTCTTGCTCACGACGCAGGCTGTTTATCCCAGTACGCTCGGGGCTCGGGAACCACTCATGCGTTTCCGCTAGGCTTCCGACGTCTCGCCCGCTATTCGTAGGGCGTCCTGCGCTACCGGAACAATGGACGGATCGATTGGGGAGTTGCTTCGGTCGCGGAGCCTCCCTAGGCAGCGGCCATTTGCTTTGGCTGCTAGCCACGCCCCCCCCTAAAGCGGGTTTTTAATCGTGCTGTGTTTTATTTCCTATTAATTCAAGCATGCGTAAGCTTTTCTCCCCATGTTTTTTGTTTTGGGTGCATATTAGTTTTATTTTATCTATTGATTAATACTTAATAAGTGTTAATGGAGGATTTTATCGAGCAAGTCTCTTTACTCGACTCCTTTCTCCATCACGGTAATACCAACTTGTCCATTAGTAGGCTAAGTCTGTTGGCTAGTATTTTATCCAGTATTTTGGCATCACAGTTTATTAGAGAAAGCGGCCTGTGTGCTTCGCATTTAGTCGCTGATTTCCCTTGTTTCAAAAGGGAGATGATCATGGCTTCGTGCATTGTTGGTGGTAGTGTACCAGTCTCGCTGGCCTCTGTGTAGACTTTTTTTAGTATGGGCACCAAATTCCTATGTAGCATTCATAGAAGTCAGATGGTAAGCCATCAGGGCCTGGGGCTTTTCCTGATCTAAGCTGCATTATGGCTGCTCTGATTTCATCTTCCTCTATTTCAGCAGCTAAAAACTCCCTGTAAGTTCTTTCGATCCATGCTAACGTAGTATCTTCTAAGTATGTGCCCGTTTCCACTGGTTGGTCCCTACGAGTTGTATACAGGTCTGCGTAATAAGCTGTGAATGTCTGAAGAATGTCAGCAGTGTCTTTTCTCAGACTGCCTGTAGAGGTTTCCACCTCCAAGATATGACCGGAAAATCTAGGAGGTCGGACAGTTTCCGCTAGTGCTTTACCCGGCCTTTCCCCCTCACCGTATTGGCGCGCCCTATAATATTTGGAGCGGAAGAGACATTCTCGTTCGGCTTCCGCTTGATATTCGGTCAATAAAGCACGTAGTTTAGCTTTGTTTGCTCCCTCTGGACCATCCTCAAGTATGCCCTCTGCAACTTTGACATCGCCCTTTAATCTACGCAATGTGTTTCGGATATCTCTCAATATTCCTCCGCCTTTTGCTATGCATAGTCCTCGCAGCGTGACTTTAAATGCTTCCCATATAGTCGCCATGCTCAGCACTGAGTCCAGGTTTCTTTAAAAAAATTGTCGTTTTCCTGTCTGATCTCTTCCCTGAAACATGTGTCTAGGAGGTGTCTAGGAGATAGTCTCCATGATTGATAGGGAGATATGAGCGTTGGGGGCTGCAGCTGCATTAGTACTGGAGAATGGTTGGAGTATGTACGCGCCAAATGCTCTGTACTAATGAGCCTTGTGCCCAGTCCTCTTGAGATTATCCAGTAGTCGATTCAGGACCAGCTGGCATGTACGCTGGAATAGTATGTGCCTTCTCGTCGTATGGGGTGTAATGTTCTCCATGTGTCTAACAAAAGATGGTCTTGTATGATACCGTTTAGGTGCTTTCCGGCTGTGTTGTAGTGTTTCCCCGTGACCTGTCTTTGCTCGGGTCTAGCGCTAGATTAAAATCGCCCCCCAGGCGAGGTGTGTAGAGCCGACATTTAGAATAATGCCCCATAGTTTGTCATAAAAAGAGGGGTCGTCCGTGTTCGGTCCGTAACAGTTGACTAGTGTTACAGAATGAGTGGCGAACGTGCACCACATCAGACATTATCGCCCCTGCGAGTCGTTTTGGGAGCAACCGTGGTGATATGGCATGCCGCATTTAATCAGTATGCTGGTGCCCCTAGAATACGTAGAATAGGATGCAAAGCAGGTGTATGCGGCCCATTTTGCTGCAAAGTTGTGTGGTCTGCCGGGGTCTAAGTGTGTTTCTTGTAGCATCGCAACGTGGATATTGTGTCTGTCCAGGTAGCTTATGACATGCCTGCGTTTTCGAGGGTCTCCTAAACCTTTCACATTCCAAGACAAGAAGTTATAATGTGGTCTGTGATGCACTCATACGATAGGTGCTTCCGTCGCGCTAGTCGCAATTGGACATGAGTCTGACGGTCCTTAACTGAGGTCTGTGCGTGAAATAGGAATGTTAGTCCAGAACAATGTAAAAACAGTAACATTTCCCCATTCTCGTGTTCCCCCCCACCCACACCAGCAGCCCAATCCCGTCGGTGAATCCCACCCTGCCAAATCCCGCCTCCAGAGAAGCTGGAGGTGCCAACCATAGTGTAACTTTAAAATAGTAACAGATAAGATAAGGGAGTGATAGAAAAAAAGATATAAGAGGAGTGTGATACTCATTCCGCAGTATTAGCAGGTGTAACAGTACACTTGGGAATTCTCACTTGGGGGTATCACCAGAGGGCCAGGCTTGTGCCTCCGATCAAACGGGGGTGCCCGGGTGAAGATTCTTCCAAGGTCGTTGGTTCCTCAAAGAGCATTTCATCGTTCGTCGGGGTTCTGTGTTTAGTTTATATGGGCTGTGATTGGGTAACAGCGTACATGTTTGCGCAGTAGTTACAGTGTTGTTGCCCTAGTCTTGCGCAATCCATTAGTATGTAGATTCATATTATGCATATCCTATAGTTCTAGTAGATCCATAGTCGAGTCGCAAGGGAACTATCTGCACCAGTGTGAGTAAATGGGTACCTTCAATTTTACTCAGTCATTCTCGGATAGTGGGCTTGCAGGTCGCGGGTTTGGGTTCATCTCCACATCAGAGGCGCGCCGTCTTCTGTCCCGTTGCAGAAACTCCTGAGCTTGCTGAGTGCTGGTGAAAATGTGGTGTTTGCCTTGCACTATAATGCGTAGTTTCCCTGGATATAACATGGCATAAGGGATCTTTGCTTGTTGCAGTTTTCGCTTCACGGGGAGGAATTTCCGCCGCGCTTCCTGAACTGCCATTGTAAAGTCAGGGTAGAAAGCTATTTCGTTTCCCTCTTATGTGAGGTGTCAACGTTCCCTGGCTAGCCATAGCACTGCATTCCGGTCTCGGTAATTTAGCAGCTGAGCTATTATGGGCCGGTGGGCACCCCCGGTGGTCATCTTGCTGCCACAGACCTGTGCGCTCTTTCCACGACCAGTTGTTTGGGCAGCGCTGAGGCATCAAAAAGTGTTGTCAACATGGTCTCTACGTAGTCTTCCATTCGCCCCACAGATTCAGGAAGCCCCAGAATACGAAGATTATTTCTCCTTGATCTTGCCTCTAAGTCTTCATTCTTAGCAGCTATAGTGCACAGTAGGCGCTCCATTTGTTGCATTTGATTCCCCCGCTGCGCAGAGGTGTCTTCGATGTTGGATAGTCATTGTTCAATCTCGCCTATAGGACCGTCCTGCTTTTCTAATCTCTGGGTGATAAAGTCCATGCGCACACTCATGGTATCCATTTTGGCTTCTATGGAGTTCAAGCTGTGTCGCATGGCAAGTACCAAAGAGTGCACATCAAGGTCCTCAGGGGTAGTTTGCAAAGGTTGCCCTTCTGTGGTGGCTTCCCCTGCCGGCCCACGCGTCGATTTGCGCGCTTCGAAGGGCAACTTGGATTGCTTCACATCTGTTTGCCCCATCTTTGCTGCTGATATGGATTGCGTATTATGGGTTAGTGCTGTACGCCACCAGAGATGAAGGGGGAGAGATTGAGTATATCTGCTTGGCCCGGCAACACTGGGGGTCAGAGCTAAGGATACACTTTACTCTCTATTTTTCTCTTGATGCAGCTCTATAAGCACAGCATGGAGCAGTGTCTGCTTTTAGTTGTCTCAAGGGGCAGCTCTCAGCTAGAACTTCTTTCAAGCTGCAACTCTCTAGGCCTCTATGCTTCGTGCCTCGCAGCGTGCTATCTGTCCGTCCTCCCAGGCTCCGGTGTGTCGGCACTTGATGGTACGCTAGCCACCCTTGCACTGCTATATAGACCTGTGGCGCCGCAATAGGAGAGCGGAGCAAGTCCCCTCTTCTGCTAGTGTGTTGTGCCCAGCAGGGAGAATCGAGTGACTTACGCAGTCATGCGGTCTGAATGCCGTTGTGGTACGGCTTGCACTTGTCGGGTGCAGGGCGCTGGACTAACGAATTTCCGTGACAATTATGCACCAGTCTCCTCCGCTTCATTTTTCGGAGTGTGCTGTGTATCCCCAGCAGGCCAGTTAACGCGGGATAATAATCTGTTTGATGGATGCAGTTTGCTGGAGAGTGGGCCTTAGCCTGCTTCGTGCTTTTCCCCTTTCGCAGTAAGATGCTGTGGCGGTTTAGGAATAAGGGGGAAAGTGCCTAGTGCTGCTTCTTCAGTCAAGGCGGGCCAGGGCGAGCTGCTTCTCTGGCCCACTATGCATGTCTCTTGTGTTGGGGGGAGGGCAGTCACGGAGACGAGCAGGAGCTTGTCGAGCCTCCTGCAAGCCGCACCCAGGCTTAGCCGGGCCGCCTCCTCGGGAGGCCCTGCTCTCACCCCGCCTGCGGCGCCACCTGCCGCGGCTCTTGCCTCTCACCCCTCAAGTATCTGGGCCCCTTAGTCCTTACCGGGCAGTTGTTTCTTTCGGCCCATCTTCGGCCGCAGCAGATGCCTCTTGCTACGCGGCCGCCATCAACGGCCTCCGCCCTAGTGCTGTGCAACGCAGCTCCACCTCACTCAGTCCGCTCCACACTGCACACCGCCCGGACGGGCCGCACGCACCTCTGCATCGGGTGGCAGGTTGTACTGGTCCGCCTCCGCCCTGTAGTCCTGAAGCCTGATCAGTCAGCTGCAGCTCATGGTAGCAGGGCGCCGCTTTTAGCTGGTGCGCGTGGCCATCTTCTCACGCGTCGCGGCCCCTGTCAAGCCGGCGGAATTTCCAACCTTGTTGGGCCCGATGCGCACTTAATTTTGTATGCGCAGAGAACTAGGCAATATCGGCCTTCAGAATGCAGTTTTTGTACCCCCGATTAGCTCCGTGGGGACCAGGATACATGCCGGATTGTTGTCCTGGGCGGCAGGAGCCTCACGTCAGTGCAGCCATTTTGCTCGCCGGCACTCTAGCGCCCCCCCTCATTGTTGCATACTTTACCAGATGGACAACGTTTCAGCGGTTCAATATAACAGCTGCTTGGGGGGAACGAGATCTAGGATCCTAACAGGCATTGCAAAAGAGTTTTGGCAATTCTGATCACAGACTAAAACTCTTGGTGCCTCCACGACTCCAGCGAGTGGAATCTCTATCCATTGATGTTCTTGAATCTGATGGACAGGTAGCGACCTTGTTGGCCAGACGTCTTTTGCCTCCATATTGACTTATCAGATCCTGTTATTTTACAGCTGAAAAACAGACCCATTAGCCCAGGCAACCAATGCTTTTTTCCTGGAATGGTAGGAACAGAACTATCCTTTCCCTCCCTTCGCAATGATTCCCAGAGTAGCATGTCAGCTCAAGAGACAAGCACAGATCATCCTGATAGCTCCCTTAGGGAAGATGCAACCCTGGTTCCTGATCCTATTTCAACTGTTGTACAAATCTCTTCTCCATCTTCCTTCCATTCCAGACCAGCTAATTGACCCATCAGGCCAACTCCATTCCCTGGTCCTTCAGAACCAGCTCCAATTGGTAGGATGGAATATTTCAGGTCTCTTTGGTAGATGCCAGGACTTTCAAGTCAAGCTGTCTTCTTCATGGACAAGATCTGGTCGGACTCCACTCATAGACGTTATCAATCTGCATGGGATAGATAGGCGCGCTGCTGCTCTGAAAGGTATCTTGATGCCAGTGGGTCAGATGTGGATGTTGTAGTCAATCTCCTAACAACTATAGTTGTCGAGGGTCTCTCTTATAGAACAGTTAATTCTCATCAATCGGTGATCTTAGCAGGGAAAACTCCAGTAGCTGTCCCCAGAACTAAATATTCTGTCCTATGGGACATCACTGTTGTTCTATTATTTCTTCAGAATGGGTCCCCAAATGACTCCTTATATAGGATGCAATTGTCTGACAAACTTACCATGTTCCTCTGCCTTTCATCCTATCAGACAGTTTCTGATATCAAGGCCTTGTATTTGGCAGGTAAATACTTCATGCAGGAATGTGTTACCTTTATCTTGTCCAAGAGAATAAAAACAAATTCAAGATATATTTCCTATCCTAGTTTTCCTGCAGATCTCTGTGTTGCTTATGCACTTATGAGAATGTCACGAGAGAACTCATGCCTTCTCTTTCTGGCCTTTGAGGGATACCGTGTCCACCTTATTACAAGTGATTACAACCTATGGCACTTGTTATAAGGCAGTCAAGTTATCCGTCATGTTTGTGACAAAGTGAGGAAAGGATGCCTAACAATATGGTAAATTAAATGAGGTGGGATGGACTTCCGAGGGATAAGTTGCATAGGGACTGTTATGTTGTATTAAAGCTCAAAACTGTCACACTTTGTGGTATCCAATACAGTATGGATAAAAAAGCTACTGCTGCCTCCATGCATAGCATTTTACACATGAAAAACAAATGCTATGTTAAAATCAAATAAAGAGCTATTTATAAACAAAATTTATGTTACAAAGTAACCCATCCCCCAAACGTTTAATCAGGGCCAAAGTTTTCCTCTACAGGGCCCCAAGTGATTCTATTGTCAAAAGCATGCATGAGTATTTTGAGTTGTCAGACGTATCTTTTGCTAGCTGTCAATGCCAGTTGAAGCTTAGCGGCACACTACATTGATCTGGCTCAACTGCAGATCTGTAATTTATGGATTCTAAACTTTCTGGTCTTGGGACTATGTCCACTTTTTCATAAAAAAAATGTGGAAGCTAGTATCGATGAATGAGATGCTGGAACTTGAAATGCAGGTGGCATTGTTTGACAAATACTTAATGAGTTCAAGAATCCTGCAGCGCTCACCCTGCATGACATATGTTGCGGCTGACTGACAACTCTGCATGGACTGCACTGGGCTTGTGTTGCTTAAAAGATGAATATGTCACACAGGAGAAACTGCAGCTATGGGAACCCTCCTAATGAGTGTGAGTTGAAAGATAAGGGTTAGTGTTCAGTCTTATGCAGGGTCCTTGAGATGGTGGCCCACTCAGGAATTAGGCATGCTCAACATGCGTAGTCACTCAAGAAGACTGCTTGGATAGGTTGCCGAATCTGGATAAGAGCTTGTCCATACAAAAATCCATTAATTTCTCCCCTTTTGCAGCTGCTCCTGAACGCATGGAGCAATGAATGTGTGTCACCAGAACCTACTTCTTGATGTCAAATGCAGACCTCAGCATAGAACATAGCACCCCTTTATAAGTTTGAAATAAACAATTATTGTAAGGAAATGCCTATTTTTGCATGATTACCCCCAAAGTTTTGTATTATTACTGATGTTTTTTCGACTCTAAGAATGCACTGAGGCCTACTAACCAGAACTCAATACCAGTGATCTGACCTTCCAAAGTGTTTGTTGTATTGTATTGTATTGTTTTTGCATTTATAAAGTGCTTACTACCCCTGACGAGGCGTTGAAGCGCTTTTTCGGCGAGTAGCACGCTACTTCGGGACCCATAAAGGATTAGTGTTGAATTAGTATAGTGAAATATGAAAGTAATTAAAGTGGTGGATAGGTTAGTCAGTTATTTGGATTCGGAAGGATAGCGGAAGGATAGAAGAGGAAAAAAAGGTTTGTATTTATATAGCGCTTGTTACCCCTGATGGGGTGTTGAAGCGCCTTTTTTTGTTGTTTTTGGGCAGTAGCACGCTACTCCGGAAAACCATAAAGGATTAGTGGTGAATTAGTATGGTGAAATATGAAAGTAATTTGAGTGGTGGATAATAGTCAGTTATTTGGAGTGAGAAGGATAGCGGAGGGATAGAAGGGGGAGAAAGGTTTGCATTCATATAGCGCTTGTTACCCCTGAAGGGGTGTTGAAGCACTTTTCTGGCGAGTAGCACGCTACTCCGGAACCCATAAAGGATTAGTGTTGAAAATTAGTATAGTGAAATATGAAGTAATTTGAGTGGTGGATATGTTATTCAATTATTTGGATAGAGAATGGTAGCGGCAGGATAGAAGAGGGAAAGAGGTTTGTATTTATATAGCGCTTGCTACCCCCGATGGGGTCTGAAGCGCTTTTTTTGGTGAGTAGCACGCTACTCCGGAACCCATAAGGACCAGTGTTGAATCAGCACAGTGAAACACGAAAGTAATTTGAGCGGTGGACATGTTATTCAGTTATCTGGACAGAGAATGGCAGCGGCAGGACAGACGAGAGAAAGAGGTTTGTACCCACATAGCGCCCGCCACCCCCGACGGGGTTTGAAACGCCTTTTTTGGCGAGTAGCACGCTACTCCGGAACCCATAAGGACTAGTGTTGAATTAGTACAGTGAAATATGAAAGCAACTTGAGTGGCGGACATGTTAGTCAGTTATTTGGACCGGGAAGGGTCGGGGAGGGGTAGAAAAGGGAAAAGGTTCGCAGTTATATAGCGCTTGTAACCCTGATGGGGTGTTGAAGCGCTTTATTGGCGAGTAGCACGCTACTCCGGAACCCATGACGGATTAGTGTTGAAAATTAGTATAGTGAAATATGAAAGTAGTTTGAGTGGTGGATGTGTTATTCAGTCAGATAGAGAAAGGTAGCGGAGGGATAGAAGAGGGAGAAAGGCATGCACCCATACAACGCCTGCTTACCCCTGACGAGCTGCCGAAGCGCCCCCTTGGCGAGCAGCACGCCACTCAGGGACCCACAAAGGACCAGTGGTGAACTAGTACAGTGGAACACAAAATTTGAGAAGTGAACATGCTAGTCTGCTATTTTGATTGAAAAGGGCAGTGGAGGGACAGGAGACTGAAGGATCCTGATTTTATTCTTTTTGGAGGTCATAGCAGCAGGAGGAGGCTTTTGGATGAGTAAAAAGGGGTTGTGGAGGGGAAGAGTCAGAGGGAAGAGCCCAGAAAGGCTTGGTTTGGGGATCGGCACAGCAAAAGGTGTCAGATGATGCAAGGAGGGGCAGAGTAAGGTAGAGTCCAGAAAGGGCCATCCCGGGGATCACAGTAGCGGTATGGAGCCTGGGATGAAAGAGAGTGGAGGTAATGGATACACTGATAGAGGCATAGGGTGAGAAATAGGGTAGTGCATTGGAAAGAGTAGTAGAAAGAAGTTTGAGATGAGTCAGAAAGTTGGGTTAGAAGATACATTGAGAGAAGTATAGGGTGAGAAATAGGGCAGTGCATTGGATATGCCGAACCAGAAGAAAGCAATAAATATATAGACCCATAGGTACATTGAAAGCATATAGATGCATAAAGGAGGTAGGTACATGTAGATTAAAGATATTGATAGAGGTACAGTCTGAGAAATAGGGTAGTGCATTGGACATGCTTTTCAGGAGGAAAGTAACAAACACACAGATCCAAGTACATGGAAGGTACATAGATGCACACCGGAAGAAGCACACGTAGACCAAAGATGCACCAGACAAACTCCGGTCCCCAAGCGCTACTGCACTTCAATTTTTTTAATTTTTTTTTCAACATAATTATTCTACATGTTTATACAAAGCAATACACAAAGATAGGTACACATCCATAGCTAAAACAAATGATTATATTTAATTAGCTTATACCCAATTGGTATAAGTCAACTTACTTATAAGTTCCTAGTACATGGTACCAGGGGTACCCAGGGCCTGTAAGTTAAAGTGTCCCTCATTGGCTTAAGCACTTATTGTGCCACCTTAAGTGTGACAAAGTAAAACATGTCTACCAGCCTTACATTGCAGATTGGTAGAGCAGTTTTAAAATGGTAACTCAACTTTGCCATTTAAACTAATCACAAAATCTAGATCTCCCTTTTTAATAGATATGTCAGAGCTAAGGTAGGCCTATCAAGTCCTAAGGCAGGGTGCTATATATAAAAAATATGTCCTAACAGTAAAAACCAAAATCACAAGGAGGGACGGAGGGCTAAATAAAGGTCCAGCACACACGCCCCCAAAAAGAACTGAAAGACAAGAAGGTGTGCCGTCCCTATTGAAAGGTAGGTCAGTAAATTCCTGAGTGATCAAGTCTGAGGGCGTAACGCCAGGGAGACCGATTGTATCGGGAATCGGGTCCTTACTTGAGCCACTTTCCATCTTTTGTGACCACTTCTTACGACCCCTCATCCAAAAAACTCCCTCTTTTCTCAAAGACACAAGGGATGTCCTCAACTTGATCACTGAGATCAACGAATCAGGGGTACAGATAGATCTTTTAGTCACTCTTGATATAGAAGCTCTCTATACCAATATTCCCCAAGATGCCACTCTAGAGGTGGTAGAGCAGATATTACTATCTGAAACATGGACATCTCCTACACCTGTAAGCTTCATTTTAGAATGTGCGAGCATAGCACTAAAACAGAACTTCTTTCAATTCAGGGATCAACTCTACCATCAGACACAAGGTACTTCCATGGGAAGTACCTTTGCCCCAAGTCTGGCCTGTCTGTATATGGCTAACTTATATCCATCCACAGTGGCCAAAATCCATACTCGTCTTATATTATCATGTGGCGTCGCTACATTGACGACATTCTGATACTCTGGAAGGGAGATACACCAAAGTGTAACATTTTTTGTGAATGGATCAACACTCTTGACCCTTTCCTCCGTTTCACTAAGACTGTGTCAAACGACAATCTACCCTTCCTAGACCTTCTGATCACCCTACGGCACAGTCACCTGCACTCATCCACATATAAGAAACCCACTGACTGCAACAGTCTATTACGATATGACAGCCACCACCCGAGACATCTGAGGGGTAACTTACCTTACGGCCAATTCTCACGTTTACGCCGTAACTGCAGTGCCCTTGCTGATTTTGATCAACGGGCTGCGAATTTGACAGCTAGTCTTGAAACACGCCAGTTCCCAACAAATATTGTAAAGATGGCATGCAAGAGAGCACGCAACAACAACACACCCTCACTTTTGGAAACATACCCTAAAGCACAAGATGAGATACCTACATGTGTAACATCATTCACACCCCAATCCAATCAGATAACAAGAGCGATCAAAAAACATTGGGGTATCCTACAGACTGGGGGACAGCAGTACCCCCTTCCGAGGTTTTCATTCAAACGCACATGGAATCTAAAGGACACCATAGTCCACAGTAGACCCAAAACTGTACAAAAACAAACACAACAATCTCTGTGGGGTCTACCACCTGTGACGGGACACTTCCCGTGTGGGTCATGTGGGGTCTGTGCCTTGACTAAACCCTCTAAAACCATACAACTAAATGAACAACAGATATGGACACAAAGATCACACTCTAACTGCAATTCTACTCACTGCATTTACATGAGCACCTGCGCATGCAACATGCGTTACGTTGGTATGACTACACGCATGGTAAAAACAAGATTAATGGAACATCCCAGTAACATACAATGCAAAAGAATGACGACCAAGTTGAGCACACATTTCATTGAGAAACCACACACTCCAGACAAACTCTCCTGGACAGTTCTAGAAATGCATCCACATGCGACCAAACACTATCTGTTCCAGAAAGAGCAACAATGGATTTTCCGTTTATCCACCCAAATAACTGGATTAAACGACGACATCCCCTGGGGTGAGCTCCACAACTGACGTCACCACAATATCTGACTTTGTTCTGTCTACACCGATAAATATCAATTGGGGCATTTGTCACATCAGATATTACCCCCTCACCTAGAACCTGGATGGACTATACTACCAACCACATTGACAGATACCATCTGCATTCCACTAACTCTGTGTGAACTATGGCACGTACCATACTGACAGATACCATCTGCACTCCACTGATCATGATGACATGGCCATAATAGACAGGTCTTTAGCCCTCTCATGCGCTCTACGAGGTTTGTATGCCCATATCCACACTGCCATATGGGTTATTGTTACAACCTTGAGGTTTTCACCGCAGCACGGACTGAATCACCACTTGAAGATGGAACCCACCTTTCTTTAATCCCATTGGGCCACCCACACCACTCCAAGATGGCCCCCATTTTCGAATCTCCATCAGTCCCAAGATGGCGCCCGGTTTGCTCCGCACGCAGTATCCAAGATCCGGTCTAGTCGCTTACGAACCACCACAATCCAATGCTACTAGAACCATGGATCTGCCGGAAGTACCCAAACTCGAGCACCAGCAGAGCAACGGGTAGGTCGCACGCTGTCCGTGGTGATCCGGAACCGTAAGTACATCAATGTAGTTCCATGTCCTTCCTCTCTAACAATTTTACTGTACCTCATGTATTGTGTAGTTATTCCCTGCCCTTTTGCCTCTAGGCGGGACGACGCTTTGCGCAACTCCGCTCTTGCTCATTGGTGCATTGCCCCTTGTATCTACGGCACAAGAGGGGAGATGCTGTATGCATGAAGAAGTCACACACTGGTGACCATCCCAAGGGCAATGCCAGTGTAGGGATAGGTTGGAACTTGTCCCTGAGAATTCCAGAGGGTACACTGAGGCCACCTTAGATTTATTTGGTGGGAAGGAAATCGAACCCATGGCTCACTGGCCTCCAAGCACAAAAACGTACAGGCAGTGGTCACAAATCCATGGGGTTGAAGTAAAGGCTCTGAATGATACAGGTGCCAGAATAACCATGGTCATGGCTAAGATGGTTTCTCCAAACCAAGTAATCCTAAATAAGGTGCACCATATAATCAGCTCTGACTATGATACCTAGTCACATTCCATGGCTATGGTGGACTTTGAGTGGGGAGGAGTTACTGGCCTAAAGAAGTTAGCTGTGTCCCCTGTCATCACAGTGGAGTCTCTGCCAGAAATTACCTTGAAACTTCTGCCTGGGCAAAGGTGGAGAGAAGGGCTCATTCAGAAATGCTCTGTCTCCCTAAGTGGGTGCCTGTCTCCACTAGAGCACAAAAGAGCTTGAGAAATGTCAAGGGACCCTGGAGTCTGGGGAAATAAACCCAGGTCCCTAGTCACAACAGAAAGGGCAGGAGGTATGGACAGTTAACTTCCTAAAGTCCTCTTGCCCAGATGGAGCCTACTCTGACGGGAAGTGTCTAATGCCTGAAGAGGAGGATGTTGCTTTGGTAGACTTGCCAAAGCTGGTAGAACTTTAAGGAGCAGGAGGTCTCTCCACAGAGGATTTGAGTCATTGCCCACTCTTTGAGGCCTGCGACAGCTGGATGCCAGGCAAGAACACGGAGATGTCAGTGGTACCCATAAGATATACTGGGAGGAGGGAATCATGTACTTTGAGGCAAGGGACCCGAAACCAGGGGCAACCAGGAGAGTGGTGGACCCCCAACAGTACAGAGAGTTCTTCCTTAACCTAGCCCATGACACCCCTTAGCTGGTTGTGAGAAATTGGGTTTTTGGTTGAATGGGAATGAACCCTGTTCAAGCAACAGCCACAGTCCCTACCTGGGTGAATCACAACAGTCACCAAAATAATCTGTGTTCAACCCTCTGGTAAATTGGCACAAAAGCAGTCAGGCTTTTTTTTTTCTTTTTTAGAGTTTTATATAGCGCGAACTAGACCCGAAGATATCAGGTATCAGAACGCATTACATGAGCACCAGTTTCGTTACAGATGGACACATTCATTTTTGTTAGACACGGGGAGATTAAGTGATTTGCCAATACAAATAGAATGTTGAGCGTTGTTGCCGAGACTCGAACTCGGTTCCCCAGCTTTGAGGTCGGCTGCTCTAGCCGTAAGGCTACATCCTCACCCCGAGGCTAATCTTGTGTAAAGTATTTATGCAGCACACAAACAGTAATAAAGTGAAAATACAACACAATAAAACTCCCACACCAATTTAGAAAAATAGAGTGAATTTTAATAAATGATTTGACACCAAGACAACTAAAACCCAATCAGTAGAACCAGGGTTATGAATGTTTTAAGTTTAAGGTAAAAACTAGTGCCTAAAAGATCAAAGTGCCATTTGGACGTCTGGTCGTGCAACATGGTGGTCAAAGTCGAAAAATATGACGGACCGCAATGGAGCACGAGTCGGATACAACAAGTGGTTTGGGCCGGCCGGTGCTTCCCTTTGGACTTAGAAGAAATTCTGAGGAAAATGTTCTGAGAAGGAAAAGTTCAGCGCGGCGAGGCTGCATGCGGTGTCCGCGGAGGACGCAGCCTTTTCAGGGTACAGCTGGATAAAGTTGCGGTGAAGAGTTCTATGTTCAGACTCTTTTTTTGTAAGTCAAAAAACTCCAGCAGGACGATGTCGCCAATGAGAGTTCCACAAGGCCAGATACCCCTTTGGCAAAGGACAGCTGAACAGGATTTGCTACTGCAGAGGAGAAGGTAGCGGGAGCTGCTGTGAAGTCGGACTGAATGGCAATGCACCTTAGGGTGGAGCAACGAGCAGGTTGGCCCCAATCTTCTCTCAGTTCTCAGAGCAGTTTTAAGCCAACAGTTTTCTAAGTCTTAAGTTTAAGATTTTGGCTATCTGGGCATCTTTACCACCACAACCAAGGGTCCAGGATGGGAGGTGCACCACTTGGGGGTGTAGGACTCACTCAGGCTGGGTCCAGGTGCGGGTTCAAGATGGTTGTGGAGCCTTTTCTGTCCTTGAGGCTCTGATCAGGAGGCCAGCCAACTAGCTCTTGAAGACATTCTGGTAGTCCTGGGTTCAAGTGATGAAATAGAGTTGAAGCAGCAGGGCAGGCCTCTGAGGTTTCAAGGCAGTCTCCAGGCAGCAAAGCAGTCCTTCTAGGTGCAGCAAAGCAGCCTTGTGGAGTACTATACAGGCCACAGCAACAGGCAGTTCTCTGAGAGTCTTTCCGCAGGTCCAGAAAGCAAACTAAAGAGTGGGTTTGAGGGTCCTATTTATATATCTGGTGCCTCTTTTGAAGTGGAGTCAGTTTCTAGAGAAGTCTCTTTGAAGTGCTGGAAGTTTTCTGACTCTCCTGCCCTGGCTCCAAGATGTCTACACGAACAATGCAGGGGTGACAAGTTCTTTGTGTGAAGGCAGAGCACAGCCTATTCCTTTGCAAGTGGGGGGGTGCCCAGCTCCGCCCCCCATCCAGTCAGTTGATGGCCTATCCAGATACACCTAATCCCTCTATTGTGTGGCTGTTTGGGAGGAATAATCAAAGTGCAACTGCCAACTACACCCAGTCATGTGACCTAGGACAGGCTACAGGCACCAAATAGCTAGGGCAGGAAAATACCAACTAAATAAAAGTGGCATTTTCAAAATTGTAAGTTAAAATACGACTTTACCATTAAAGATTATTATTTTTTGATAAAAAAAGATGATTTTTAAGTACAATTTCTCTGACACCAAACATGAAAAGTTCACCTGTTTTCAGTCAACAGTTATCACATACTAAATGTAATAAGGCAACCTAATAGGAGAGGTAAGCCTCAAAGTAGTGAAAAAAAATTTAGGAGTTTTTCACTACCAGGACATGCAAAAGTTAATATTACATGTACAACCTTTTAATTATAATGCATCTGTCCTATGAGCTACCTTGGCCCTACCTTAGGAGTGACATATATGCAATAAAATGGGGGTGTTTAAGGCTTGACAAGGGGGTTATATTGCCAATTCGACTTGGCAGCTTAAAACTACATACAGGCTGCAATGGCAGGCCTTGGACATGTTTTAAGGGCCTACATAAGTGGGTGGCACAATGAGTGCTGCAGGCCCACTAGTATCATTTAATATACAGGCCCAAGGTATGTGGTACACCATTCTACAAGGGACATATAAGTAAATGAAATATGCCTATCAAGTTTACGCCAATTTTAACAGGTTTTAAGGAGTGAGCACAAGCACTTTAGCACTGGTTAGCAGTGGTAAAGTGCACAGAGTTCTAAGGTAAAAAAAATGAAATTCAGAAAAAAGTGGAGGGTAAAGCAAAACGTTTGGGGGAAGACCACCATAAGGCTGACAAGTCTAACACTGATGATCTGAGGCAGGCCAAAACCTGGGAGAGGTTAGTCAGTCACTTTCTTATCCCTAGATATTAGATAAAGTGAAGGAGTTATGTTGCTCCTGTTTTACCTGTCAAGCCAGTGGCAAGACAGGGGGCAAGCCAAAGGCTCCCCTAATACAATTTCCTGTTGTTGGGACTCCCTTTGAGAGGGTGGGGATTGATATTGTTGATCCCCTAGACCCACAAACTGCATCTGGAAACAGGTTCATCCTAGTGATAGTAGACCATGCCACTAGGTATCCAGAAGCAATATCACTCTGGACAGTAACTGCTCCTCCTGGGGCTAGGGCCATCTTTTGTATATTCACCAGAGTAGGTTTTCTCTAAGGAAGTCATCTCATATAGAGGGACTAACGTTATGCCTGCCTATCTGAAAGCAGTGTGAGATGAGTATGGTTACCTACTAGTTCACCACTTCATATCATTCCCAAGGAAATGGTCTGGTCGAAAGGTTCAACAAGACCATGAAAGGCATGATTATAGGTTTACCTGAAAAACTCGGAAAATGGGATGTTCTCCTAACATGCCTGCTTACAGGGTGGTACCTCAGAAAATAGTGGTCTACAGCCCTTTTGAGCAACTCTTTGGTCAACCAGTAAGAGATCCACAATGTTAAGTGAAAGAAGGATGGGAGAGGTCCTTCAAAGAACCTAAACAGATGTTATGGATTATGTACTAGCCCTTCACTCAAAGATGACAGAGTACACAGAGAAGGCAAACAAGAATTTGGAAGCTTGCCAGGAGCTTGTGAAGCACTGGATGAGACTAATTGAGTAGAGAGTAACGATTACTATTAATATTATTCTGTTCTACATTGGGCGAACTGTGAAAATACCTGCTGGGTCTCTGTGTGGCTCCCGCCTGTTGGCATTGGTGGTGTACCGGCAGCTACCTTTGCCGTGGGCGGCTGTTACATTCTGGCTTAGCAAATGTTGTTTTGGGCCTAGATATATGTTTAGGGTAGTGATCAGATGTGACTATATTTCGAGTGTCACGGATTTTACAGTGAGGGTGTTTAATAATTCTCATTGAGATGAGAAATATACATGTCAAAGCAATATGAATTTATTTGTGCAAATATCGAGTGCCTTTTAATGATTCCTTTTTTATACACTAATATTGTGGTATATTGAATTGTTCGAAACAAATTAGACTCTCTGGGTCAAATATAAGTTTCTTTTAAATCAATAAGATTTGTTCGAAGAGTAAAAATGAGTTTACTGTAGATCAAAAAAAATGTTTTTAATATAATACCCAAGATATAAATACTAAATAAATACCTATTTGCCTTCTCTATCACAGCTCTATTTAGCTCTCTGATAGCACAATGAGCATGAAATACGAAAGTGGGACCCACTAATACTTGTTGTAAGAAAGGGCCGCTTTAAGGAGAAGACGGACGTACGTCAGTGACGTAACGATCACAGGTGATTCCGATTGTGGCCAACTCCCTGACGTATAAAACACAGACGGTTCAATGGTCCGTTAGTCGATCTGAATCCCGCAGATGAAATACTAGAAGGACTCGTTGTGCCATACGGTTATCTACTTTCACCACATTTCTAAGGTAGGCACTTATAGGGAGGCTGTAGTTGCGTACTCAGATGGGAGTTTACTCTATATATAAATTAAAAAACATAGAGGATGATAGTCGGGACAGATTATGCTCTGAATACCGAGTGTTTACAAACACGCAATGCGAAATTTAAAATACGGTGATTTGAAGGAAGGAGTTACATGGGGTATTTGTTATCGTTAGTGCATTATCCCCGAGTGTTTACAAACACGCAATGCGAAATTTAAAATACGGTTATTTGAAGGAAGGAGTTACATGGGGTATTTGTTATCGTTAGTGCATTATCCCCGAGTGTTTACGAACACGCAATGCGAAATTTTAAATACGGTGATTTGAAGGAAGGAGTTACATGGGGCATTTGTTATCGTTAGTGCATTATCCCCCTTGATGAAGTGACAGGACTCTTAGATAAAGAGAATATAGAGAAATAATGATCCGGATATTTGCCATCATGTCCTTAGCTGTGTAACGAAGGGACTGTAACTGAATGGGGGGTAGGAGAGATTCCTTATTGGCATTATAAAATATATGAGTGACACACTATGAAGGGGATACTCTGATATGGTCCTTATCCTCATCCTTATCCGTGTAACTAAGGGACTGTAACTGAATGGGGGGCAGGATAGATTCCTCATTGGCATTACAAAATATATTAGCGACACACTATGAAGGGAATACTCTGATAGAAGGGCCTTTCGTATTCCGTGACCTGTGATATTACAGAGACTGTAGGTCGGTAACAAGCAATACATACAGTATAGACCCAATCACTGGATACAGCTGATATTAATGGGTCCGCTATAATTGAATAAATTACATTTTATGGAGTGATAGCGGCACCGATAGAGATAGGAATAATAATGATGATATGTCCTTATTGCAGGTGTGAAATCTGTGTGCCACATTTGGAAGGGAATAACGGACTGTAAACACTAATTTTCGCTATGAAAAGATTGCTTTTGAGAGCCTGATTCTCATCAACATAATTATAAAAATATATATGAACGGATTTAGGTGAGTTATCAATCACAGTGTCTGAATGCTGCTACATTAAACCAGACACTGGTATACATATTTTTGAATGTAATTTCATTACTCTTCCTATTAGGATTTCAATTACCAATGAGGTGAATCAATAGTGGATCTAAATAGACCACGTGTGAATTTTAAAATAATTGGTTGGGTAACCATTATCCCTTCCATATACACAATTAGCGGTATGTATCTCTTTGTGAATAAGTGATCTATTTTATGATTGCTTTGATGTGGAAAGATTGGTGTTTGTTGTATGGGTTGTGATGTTAGCGATGTACGAATTGAATATGATATGTTAGTTCACTAAATGATGCTTGACTTTTTTTATATGATGAAATGAGCTATATGGGACTGTGTGGTGACGCTGGAACCCATCCAACAACTGTGTGGACACGTTAATAACGGACTTTTAGATAATGGTAATAAAGGCAATGGGGGTTTTTCTATTTTTTCCATATTTGCGTGGTGTATATATTGGGCATGTATTATGGATTTATCATTGGTTATAAATAGGGAAGGGGTTTGTTTTTAATGAAAATATGAATATACCTTCTGTTTATGTAAAGTGCCTTACAGAATGATGTTTACTATAGGATTATGTTCATTGTATATATATTTTTTGTTTCATTAGGTATATCAAAATTTTAACTTTAGAAAGAGAGACAAGCATTGTAGATGTCCTGATGAAGGTGGTGTTTTTATAAATTTTCTACCACCGAAACGCGTCGACGCCTGAACTCCGATATTGGGTTATATCCAGGAACAGCCTCATGTCTAATGAAACTACAAATACATAGACTGATGGTGTTTATTCATGAGATTCCTGTTGGGAATAACTGTGTTGTTTGATGAATTTAAGTGCTTCACAAAAAAAAATTCTGTCTCTCATGATGTGTTTAAATGTTTTTAATTGTGTAATCTATGTATTTTATTAGTATCAAATGAAACCTTTTTTTATTGTCATTTTAATTAATCTTAATAAACCCTGATTGTGTTATATATTTGAGTTTTGTTGCCATTGTGTGTTATATAGTTGTTTTTTTGGGTTTCAGAGTTTTGTGGATGTATTTATATGTGTGATATAACAGTGTAGACTTGAATGTGAGTTTGATTGACTGTATACTTGATTATAGGTGGATCTTTATGACTATCCAAGAGAGCTCACTTTTGAGACCTTCAAAGAACCTAAACAGATGTTATGGATTATGTACTAGCCCTTCACTCAAAGATGACAGAGTACACAGAGAAGGCAAACAAGAATTTGGAAGCTTGCCAGGAGCTTGTGAAGCACTGGTATGACCAGAAGTCCTTTATAGTAGAGTACCAATCAGTACAGTTGATGTGGGTTTTAGAGTCTGTAGTTCCTTGGGTCCTCCAGGACAAGTGGACTGGGCCCTATCCCATTTTGGAAAATAAAGGGGAAGTCTGATGGACTTAGGCACCCAAGAAACCTTTAGTTGAATTATCCATTTCGTCAGGCTGAAACTCCACCATGACAGAGCAGCCATGACTATGCTCATGGTGACAGATGTAGGAGAAGAAGAGGAAAGTGAGCTTCTCCGTGATCAACAAGGCTAGCACCACCATCGCACCCCATCTCCGCAAGGCCATCAACATCTCCTTCGAGACCGCGACCTTCCCGGAGAGCTGGAAGCACGCCGAGATCAATGCCTTACTGAAGAAACCCAAGGCGGATCCGAGGGACCTCAAGAACTTCCGGCCCATCTCCCTGCTCCCATTCCCGGCGAAGGTCATCGAGAAGACCGTCAACATACAGCTGACCCGCTACCTCGAGGAGAACAACATCCTGGACCCGTCCCAGACCGGGTTCCGCAGCAACCACAGTACCGAGACTGCCCTCATCGTCGCCACCGATGACATCAGGGCCCTGCTGGACAACGGCGAAACTGCGGCCCTCATCCTCCTAGACCTATCAGCCGCCTTCGACACGGTCTGCCACAGCACCCTACGCACACGCCTCCACAACGCAGGGATCCGAGACAAGGCTCTGGAATGGACCACCTCCTTCCTCTCCGGCAGAACCCAGAGCGTCCGCCTCCCCCCTTTCCGTTCCAAAGCCTCCGAGATCATCTGCGGCGTACCCCAAGGATCATCCCTCAGCCCGACACTGTTCAACATATACATGGCTCCGCTCACCCACGTCGCCCCGCCTGCACGACCTCAACATCATCTCCTATGCCGACGACACCCAGCTGATCCTCTCCCTCACCAAGGACCCCCTCACCGCCAAAACCAACCTCCAGGAAGGAATGAAAGCCGTCGTCGAGTGGATGAAGAACAGCCGCCTGAAGCTGAACTCAGACAAGACAGAGGTCCTCATCCTCGGCTCCACCCCCTCAGCATGGGACGACTCCTGGTGGCCATCCGCACTGGGAGCAGCACCAACACCCACCTGTAGTGTAGCTCCTATTTCCCTAATAGGCTCTGCGCATTGGAATAATATATCCTATAGGTTTGACATAGGACTAAGGTCAGTATGTCCCTATCGAGTATATTAAACTTAATTACTTGTGCCAGCTAGCTCAGAGGCCACTAGAAACTCCTTGACAACAAGAAGGGAGTAGTTTCTGGCAGCCGCAAAACATGACCACTGTGTTTCCCTTTAGAATCAGAACGTGTCCCAGAGTCGTGGAAACAATAGATAACTATTTCACTCAGCTCAGTCGTGCATGCTTAGTTTTCTCCAAGTTACACAGAAAGAAATAGACGGGCGTTTTAATAAAGGATTTATTGAACAGTCTTGTTTCTGGTGTAAGTAAAATGTGCTGTTACGATCACAAGACAGTATGCGAGATAAATAATGTACAGGGTGAGCAGTAGAAATAAATAATACTGCGATAGCATTATCTTTTAGTACATATGCATTTACATAAATAACACAGACTAAAAATGCGAGTACTCATACGATGCGTTGCTAAGCTAGTTCTACCCCAATGTACCTAACCTGACCTAGGTGTAGGAAGAGGGAAGAAGTAGGTGAAGTATTCCTTACTACGGTATACTAAGAGTATGTTAAGTCTAGTATGCCTAGTATGCCTAGTATGCCAAGAGTCCCTCTAGGTTCTAGTCAACTCCATACCTGAAGAATGAGAGAGGTAGGAATCTCTGTGCCAGACTCGAACTTCAACACCCCGCAAGGGAAGTCAGATCACTGGAAGCTGGGCTCTCTGCGTGCAGGGATGACAGCGTCTTCTCAGTGCGTCAGGCGGGGAAACAGGCTCCTCTGAAGTCGAGGTCTCCTCTGATTTACAGGGGCTAGGGAAGGTATATTTATACCTGAGAGCACCTAAGAATGTTAGCATTGACGTGAGTTGGACAGCGAAAGACGTCATGAATGAACCCTCTAAGGAATAATGGTTCATGCATAATGTATGAGTCCTTGAAGAAATCAATAGTCCTGGACTAGGGAAACTCCCGCAGCCTAAGGGTCTGTTCTTCATGAACTCGTTGTGACGTTAGGGTGGACGGATGTCAGAGACCATGCCTGTATTTGGAGTGCATGGTTTAATGCCTAAATAAGGGCTGGGATTTCTTGCCTATATAAGGGCAGGGCGAATTGTGCCTATATAAGGACATGATACTGGAAAGCCCGTTTATGGATACCCTAAGAGGAATACAACACCCACTCCTCTTTCGTGTGTACGATAATACTAAAATGCTAAACATTTAAAATGCTAAACATTAAAATGGAGTACCGCATATTTCAAAATTTTTTCATAAAACCATTTAAAAAAGGCATTTAAAAAACCTATTAGAATGCAAAAGGTACTGTACATTTGAAGCATTGCTTTTCATTACAGGCATAAAGTTCGAAAATAAATGCAATTGGAATGAAATAAGCAGTAATATTTACATGTGACAAAAAATGATCGATAAGTTTCTCAAAAATCAAAGTCATTTCATGTCATGAAAATTAATGAACTGTTTTAGACACACAAGATGACTAAGTGTCCGTGGAAGTACCTTGAAGTCTGTATTATAAGGCTAGTTCTACTTTAAGCAAATCAATGTGCCATTTTCGTTCAAAAAAAAAAAATGGGAAAAGTTCAATTTTGGTAGAGTTCCAAGTTATTTAAAAATGAAGGCCAAATTGTCACTGCATCTCTGGAACACTGTATGCTGAATCAGAGTCAGTTCACGGGTCTGGTGTAAACATGAGATCATCTATTTCAATAGACAAAACATCATCCACTGTTGCTGGTGTCAGTTGGAACACCTCGTGTAGTAGATTAATTGCACAGAGATGGGAAGCATTGCTTCCAGCATAGGTTGCCGCAGCAAAGTTCGCGTCCGTTGTTACCTGTGTGCCTGTAGATCTTTCTCGTACCTCAGCAGCAGCCGGAAGCGTCTGTGAGATCTCAATGAATGCTGACATCAGGATAGGAAGCCTCTGGGGACAACACAGAGCATGGGCCGTTATCGGGTCCAGCAGAGTATCGACATCCGTTGGCGTTGCTGATGGAAATGTTAGACAGGTGTATTTGGACAAACTGTTACTTGGTGTTCAAGAGGGATGAGTTCCATTGCATTGTTGCTTAGTCCTCCATCTGTTACAGCTGAATTCTCGATAGTTATCAGTCTTTCAGTCTGAACCTCTTGGATAGTAGCGAGAGGAGTGCGTCTGCTACTAGGTCGGAGTCCACGAGGCATACTATTTAGTATTGGCCACATACTGTGGTTTGATGAGGTCGATGGACACAAATCTTTTCTCCTTTCTTCCAGCAAGGGGCGGCAGAAGTACTGTTCTTGTTCCTTGAACGGCTAGGACAGGTACTGGTTGTCTGTAAGAAGGTCCAAATTCCTTCTTGTCCGCAATTTTTTCTCTGACTAGATCCCCAACTTTTGGAATCCAGACAGGCCTTGCTGGGACAGCCGGTTGATCCCCAGTGGTGGTTGACTGTAGGAATACATTGCTTTGTTTCGTTCTTAATTTGTTTAAGTCCTGTAAAACAGCCAAACGATCTTTGATATCAAATGGTTTATTTTCCACCACTGTGCCTACGTGTTCAATGTCTGGTACCCACATTCTTGTCCCAAATAGGATCTCATATGGAGTGACCCCCCCTAGAGAACTTCTTGGCAGATTGTTCAATGCACGTTGAAACCCACTAAGGTGTTTGACCCACCCATCACCCGAACCTAATACCCTAGCTGTTATAGACTGCTTTATGTCCCGGTTTTTCCTTTCCACAACCGAATTTCCCTAAGGATGGAATGGAGAGGAGTACCGCAATGCAACGCCCAGACTGGCCATGGCTTCTTTGTAAGCCCTAGAGCTAAACGCAGGACCCTTTCAGAATGTAGCGTGCCTATTACGTATGTGCCGATAAAGACTCGCAAATCTTTTATAACAGTTCGAGCGTCAGCCGAGCGCTGAGGCCATAACCATAGGAACCTAGATTCAGTATTTGCGGGAATGCCTTTGTCCAGTAGGACGCAGGCGCGCAGATAGTCGAATGCTGTCTAACAGTGGTGTCTGTACTGGGCTGCCGCATTCGCAGCATGGTGTTTGGTGGCTCTCTCGCTGTAATTTACAGTCTAAGCAGTTGTTGATGAATATGTGAATTTCTGTATTCATTCCAGGCCACCAGTACATCTCTTTTAACATCAAAATTGTTTTAGAGATCCCTTGATGTGACAGACCCTCCCCCAAATGTGTTTCATAAATCAAGGCTGCTCTATGTTCCATGTTTGGAATTACTCTATCCCCCACTCCAGGGATTCGAGCAAAGGAACGTTGTTCGCATCAATTACATAAGAGTACTTGAGTGGAAACTTTTTGGTAACGCTGCACTGCTGCCTTTGCTTGATGCATTGACAGCCAACATTATCTCACCGTCTATTTTTGTTTTTGAACGAGTGATCGCAGCTACGGAAGCCGTTTGCACAGCCCCCTTTGCGGCTTCGTCAGCCAATGAATTCCCTGCAACGTGAACGCCATCACGTTGATGACTCAGTGTGTGTATCACGTGAGCCTTTGGTAGTTCGTTTTTCAACTGAACTACTTGTTCCCAAAGCAATCTGTGCTTTATTGTGCCACCTTTCGCATCTTTGAAACCATTTTCAAGCCAGTTTTGTATATAGTCATTATACGACTGAACACAGTAAAAGGAATCGCACACTAGTAGTGTGGGGAATTCTCGATCTATAGTTTCAAGTGCCAGTTTTAATGCTTGTAGTTCAGCTCGCTGAGCTGTACAATTCCCTATAGATTGTGTTTTAGTGACCATAGGTCTGAAGATGCCATCTCGCATGCGACCTTTAACGATTGCACACGCTGCACTGTAAGCTTGCTTACCCCCTATTGCGGGTTGTGCGGATCCGTCAGTGTAAATTATAAATTCGTACTGATCAAGAGGCAGAATTTCAGTAGGCAGAGGACATTCTTGTTCATATTGTAGGAATGCTTGTGTTTTTAAATCTGGATCAAAAACATATTCAACATCTGTTGCAGCAAGAGAATTAACCCATTGTATCCATCTAGGATGTAATGCTTTAGCATTTGGAATGCTCGCTTTTGTAACAGCTTCTAAAGCCGGTACTGGGGTTACGACAATAATGAGTTTCCCTTGGGCTAAGGCTCTTTCTTTTGCTACAGCGGTTTGAACTGCTGTCAGAATTTTTTCAGTTGAACTGAAGCGCATTTCCGGTTGTGTGTACAAATGGGATTTGTATGCGATTGGTATTTTCTCACCCTCATTGAAGGTTAAGTATGTGAATCCACATTGACCCGAAATTATTCGGATCACCAAATTGCGTTGACTTACGCGTGTTTGTAAGTGATTTGTTGCTAACATGTTAGCCTGGAGTGAACGCAAGATTTCTGTGTGTTCCTGTGTCCAGTTTTTGATTGAAAAATCAGGTTTGATTAATGCGTAGAGAGGTTTAACCCTTTCTGCATAATTTAGTATGTATGTTCTTCCAAAATTTAGGAAACCCAGGATGGATTGTAAGTTTTTAGCGTTTTTGGAGGTTGGAGCAGCGCACACTTTTCTAAAAAGTTAGCTGCCAAGCTCTTGCCTTCACTTGAAAGCTCATATCCTAGAAATAGGACATTGAGATGGGCAATTCTGGACTTTTAAAGTTGAACTTGTAGCCCTCAGAGGCGAAACCCAGTATAATGGTGCTCACCCTGTTCAAGTGTTTGTCCAGGTCATCGTCTGTCAGATATATGTAATCGACATAGGACAATGCCTCATTGTCATAAATTTGTAGTAACTCCGTTACCCTCGCTGAGAATAAACCTGGGCTGTTCTTGAACCCTTGTGGGAGTCGACAAAAGTGACGCTGAGTCCCCATTATGGAGAATGCTGTTAAGTACCTGCTTTCAGGTGCTATGTTTTGACAAAAGAAACCATTTGAGATGTCTAATGTTGTTTTATATTTTTTACGCACAATGTTATTCATTAATGCTGTGCTATGTACATTTTGCACTGCAAAAGTTTTAGAACAAGTGTTTAGGTGTCTGTAGTCCAAAACTAGACGATATGTATTGTCTGGTTTGGAGACAGGAAACAAAGGATTGTTCATTGAGGAGGTGCATGTTTCAATCACCCCTTGATATTCAAGTTGATCTAAGATCTCCCTGACCTGTTTTTTAGCTTCTTGCTTTATTGGGTACTGCCGTTGTGCAGTTGGTTCATGTTTCAGATGTATTTTATGGTGAGGTGAATCCTCATCCTATCCTACATGATTTTTATATAATGCTGGGGCCTGGGCCACTGCCCATTTCCTGGCATATGTATATTTTAGGTGAATTGGAATATGGTTGGAGAAGGCAGGCATAATAATGTCCTCGCCATGTGGGCACTCCCTGACAAATTGTGGTGGCCAGTCCTTTTCTGCTAGAAGTATGTCATAGCCTCTTGATAGTCTTTCCCAAAAAGTGCTTTCACCTGTCTAGGTTTGTCTCCCTCCATCCGGAGTGTTATTTCATATAGCTTTTGTGGAGTACTAACCCTGGTGTCTACAGTCTCTACTGTGATGTACTCATTCAAGTCCACTATCTCCAGAAGTTCCTTCAGGTTCTGGCGAACTATTGTGACTTCTGCTGCACTGTCCAGCATGGTCTGAGCCCATTCTCCGTTCTTTAGTTGTGTTCTCAGTATTCTCGGCATGTCTGAACTTCAGACCTGCTACCTTCTTTTTAGAGAATTGAGGTTTTGTTTTGGTTTTTGAAGCGTGTTTGTCGTCTTTCGATTTCACGCGTTCTTCTTTATGTTCTGATCGTCCTCTTCTTTCCGAAGTCTGTGATGAGATCTGAAAGGGACGAGAGGAACGTGTATCAGTGTCTTGATACCTATCAGGTTTTCTCAAATTATCCCTATTCCTGAGGTTATACCTTCTTTCAGAGGGCTCCTTTTGAGGAGACCTACCTCGGGATTGAGAACGTTTCTCGTTTGATTTTTGTTTAGTAGACTCCCACTTCTTTTTAGAAGATGTAGGAGTTTGTTTTATTGAGTCCTTCTCAGGACTTTCAGATAGTTTTGGTTTCAGTGGTCTTCCACCCAAACTATCTCTGCCTAATTCTGCATAAGATTGTTCTATAATTCTTGGTAGCTCAGTTTGATGTTCTGTAACATCGAATTCCCTCAATTTTTGGCGGATTGCCACTGCTGCTGCCTCCCCTTTAATATTAGATAATATTATTGTTGAGACCCGGTCGAAATTTTTCAGTAATTTCATACCTAAATTTAGAGCAGGCTCTGCCCCGTATTCGTTTTGAATTTGTTTTAGGACATCAGGTATTACCGCAATTGACGAAATGCCATGTGTTTTAGTATAGATGGCAGCAAAGACTGAGCCCCAAGTGGTGCAGTCTTCCAGTTGTGGTGTGATCCCCATCGGTAAACTGATTGTTAGGATTCTGTGTTTCTCATGTGGGCTAGTATTTGGAAATACCGCTTCGATTTGAGTAATTTTTGAGCTATCCAAAATGGAATTTGCTCACGTTTTGTGGGCATTTTACCCATGACTGCGTATAGAGTCTGTGGTGTAATTTTTAGTGTATTCCCCTGTTGGGGAGTTGGATTTGGATATGTCAATGGTGGTCGGACTGTAAAAGTCTGCATGACATATTGGACCAATTGTCTGTAAATTTTTATTAACTCTGTGAGTTGAGTACGTAAATCCTCATCTGACATCTCTTCAATGTCTGGATGAGGTGTGTAGCCGGCTAAAATCGGCCATGTTGCTCCTGGTCTACCTAGTGGACCGAGCCTGGTAATGTTTTTGTGATGTTTTAGGGCGCCTTTAAACCAGAGCTGATGCTCTTGGTATGTTAATGGAATTTCAATATCCTCGAAAGGACTGTATTCCTCTGGTGGTTCATCTTCTTTGTAGAAGTGAAACATGTGTGTTACTGAATTGGATTCAGGAAATATTACCCATGAATAGAATACCTCTGTCTGAAAGGATTCATGTGCCTCTATCACGAAAACTGCTCTACCGCCTCTTGGTGGTAGGCCATGTTTCATAAGTTTTAGAGTGATGGCTCTTCTTAAGTTTTGATGGATGTGTATAACACCCTCCTCGGTTTCATTTAAACCGGTAAAGTTAAAAACTGCTGGTAGGGCTGGATCAGCCACAGCTACACTGTCTCCGGTTTCATTGTCGGAGCCAGGCATTTTGTTGTTTGAAAAATGTAGAACAAGTTTCAAGGAAACAAAGATAAGGTGCACAATATTGTGGAACACTGTATCCTTCAACGTTGAGCAAACCAAACAGCTAATATATAGGGTACTGCCCTATGTAGCCATGGTGGATACCTAACCCTGCCCACTCCAGACGTCTTTTGGAGTATATGGGTAGGGGTCTTGAGAGAAAAAGCACGGCTGAGTTACTCAGTATCTAACGTTGAATTACTGCCTTACCAAACCGTTGGGCGCCATGTAGTGTAGCTCCTATTTCCCTAATAGGCTCTGCGCATTGGAATAATATATCCTATAGGTTTGACATAGGACTAAGGTCAGTATGTCCCTATCGAGTATATTAAACTTAATTACTTGTGCCAGCTAGCTCAGAGGCCACTAGAAACTCCTTGACAACAAGAAGGGAGTAGTTTCTGGCAGCCGCAAAACATGACCACTGTGTTTCCCTTTAGAATCAGAACGTGTCCCAGAGTCGTGGACACAATAGATAACTATTTCACTCAGCTCAGTCGTGCATGCTTAGTTTTCTCCAAGTTACACAGAAAGAAATAGACGGGCGTTTCAATAAAGGATTTATTGAACAGTCTTGTTTAAGGTGTAAGTAAAATGTGCTGTTACGATCACAAGACAGTATGCAAGATAAATAATGTACAGGGTGAGCAGTAGAAATAAATAATACTGCGATAGCATTATCTTTTAGTACATATGCATTTACATAAATAACACAGACTAAAAATGCGAGTACTCATACGATGCGTTGCTAAGCTAGTTCTACCCCAATGTACCTAACCTGACCTAGGTGTAGGAAGAGGGAAGAAGTAGGTGAAGTATTCCTTGCTACGGTATACTAAGAGTATGTTAAGTCTAGTATGCCTAGTATGCCTAGTATGCCAAGAGTCCCTCTAGGTTCTAGTCAACTCCATACCTGAAGAATGAGAGAGGTAGGAATCTATGTGCCAGACTCGAACTCCAACACCCCGCAAGGGAAGTCAGATCACTGGAAGCTGGAAGCTGGGCTCTCTGCGTGCAGGGATGACAGCGTCTTCTCAGTGCGTCAGGCCGGGAAACGGGCTCCTCTGAAGTCGAGGTCTCCTCTGATTTACAGGGGCTAGGGAAGGTATATTTATACCTGAGAGCACCTAAGAATGTTAGCATTGACGTGAGTTGGACAGCGAAAGTCGTCATGAATGAACCCCCTAAGGAATAATGGTTCATGCATAATGTATGTGTCCTTGAAGACATCAATAGTCCTGGACTAGGGAAACTCCCGCAGCCTAAGGGTCTGTTCTTCATGAACTCGTTGTGACGTTAGGGTGGTCGGATGTCAGAGACCATGCCTGTATTTGGAGTGCATGGTTTAATGCCTAAATAAGGGCTGGGATTTTATGCCTATATAAGGGCAGGGCGAATTGTGCCTATATAAGGACATGATACTGGAAAGCCCGTTTATGGATACCCTAAGAGGAATACAACACACCGACCACGCACGCAACCTGGGGTTCTTCCTCGACTCATCACTCTCCATGACCAAGCAAGTCAACGCCATCTCGTCCTCCTGCTTCAACACCCTCCGCATGCTCTGCAAGATCTACTGGTGGATCCCCACCGAAACAAGAAGAACGGTCACCCAGGCCCTCGTCAGCAGCAGGCTGGACTACGGAAACGCCCTCTACGCAGGAGCCTCGATAAAACTCCTGAAACGACTACAACGCATACAGAACGCCTCTGCTCGCCTGATCCTCGACATCCCGCGCCACAGCCACATCACACCACACCTGAGAGACCTGCACTGGCTTCCCGTCAACAAGAGGATCACCTTCAAGCTCCTCACTCACGCACAAGGGCGCTCCACAACACCGGACCGGCATACCTCAACAGACGACTCACCTTCTACAACCCGAACCGACAGCTCCGCTCCGCCGACCTCGCCATCGCCACCGTCCCCCGCATCCGAAGAGCGACCACCGGCGGCAGATCGTTCTCCCACCTCGCCGCCAAGACCTGGAACACCCTCCCCATCCTCCTACGGCAGACCCAGGATCTACTAACCTTCAGGAGGCTTCTCAAGGCCTGGCTATTCGAGCAGTAGCAGCACCCCTTCCCCCCCAGCGCCTTGAGACCCTCACGGGTGAGTAGTGCGCTTTACAAATGTTTTATTGATTGATACTGTCAATCAATGTCCAAGACAATTCAATGGATGGAGTAGTCCTCTCCTCCACTCTTAACAGACAAGCAGCAAATAGATTGTTACAGGCTCCTGAAACAGTTTGCTGGTCTGTGTTTATTGACCCCAGGTCTGGCAACTTGGTGTACCCATGATTTGGACACGGGTGGCAGCTTGTCAAAAGCAAGATTTATAGGTTGTCAGAACACGTCAAATCTAGCATTGTAGTTGAGGTTGCTAAGAAGGTATAGTTTGGGGAGATTGAGCCCTCTAGTAGTCCATGGGCCAGCCTAAGGGTACTAGTGTCCAAGCCAAACCCAAAAGGGGGGTAAACCTGCGATGTAGTTCTCTGTGGACTAGAGGCCTAAATACAATCACCAAGACTGATGCTCACCCCATACCAAGAACTGATGAGCTCATAGACAAGTTGGGGGTGTGCCAATTACCTAAGTACATTTGACCTGACCTTACTGGCAGATAGCCACCCAAGGTTACTGGCAGTTAGCCATCACCCAAGGAGATAAGGAAAGGTCAGCTTATAAACTCCTGAAAGCCACTTTCAGTTCAAAGTCGTGCCCTGTGGGTTGAAAAATGCACCTGCCACCTTCCAAAGGCTGGTGAACAGAGTCCTTTCATGTTTGGAAACTTTCAATGTAGCCTATCTAGATGACATTGCTGTATTTAGGTCCACCTGGGAGGACCACATGGTCCACCTAATGGAAGTGTTTCAGGCCCTGCAGCAAATAGAACTGACTATCAAGACAAGTAAGTGCCAAATAGGGTAAGGCTCAGCGGTGTATTTGGGTCAAGTAGGTGGCGGCCATGTACAACCTCTCCAGCTCAAGATCCAAACCAGTCTGGTCTGGGAGGCTCCTAAGACACAGGGTCAGGTCAGAGATTTTTTTAAGAATGCCTGGGGACTTAAGGAGGTTTGTTAAAAGTTATGTTGCCATTGTGGCACCATTGACATAATCCACTTCCAAAAAGCAATCCAGAAAAGTTATCTGGACTGAGCAGTGTCAAAAGACCTTTGACACCCTCAAGGAGGCATTGGGCACTGCACTTGTCCTAGACACACGATTTCAGTAAAGAGTTTATTGTCCAGACAGCTGCTTCTGAACATGGGATTTGGGCAGTGTTGGCACAGGTAAATGAGGACCAGTTGCCTTTATTAGTAGGTGATTCCTCTCTATGAAACATGTGCCATTATCACAAAGCTGTATAAAGCTGGTCCGCAGCCCTCGGAGGAAACGGTTCAGTAGTTCTTAGGGCGACTCCCGTTCCCAGTCCTGTCACCTGAACAGCGAATGGACCTGGATGCTCCGCTGACGCTTGACGAAGTGCGAGGAACAATGAGGACTCTGCCTTCCCGCAAGGTCCCTGGTCATGACGGCCTTCCCCAAGAATTTTATAAAACATATGCGGTCCCTTTGAGCTCCCAGTTGCTCCGGGTATACACAGAGGCGCTGGAATCTCTTGCCCTCCCTGTCTCAATGACGGAGGCTACGTTTATTACGTTCCCCAAACCAGGCAAGGACCCTACTTCCATGGGGGCGTATCGTCCTTTGGCACTCTTAAATGGGGATTATAAGATATTAGCGGGCATCCTGGCTAGTAGGTTGGGGCCGCTTGTTCCCCAACTGGTCCACCAGGACCAGAATGGGTTTGTGCCGGCCCGCAGCACATCGCTTAACATACGGCGACTGTTCAGGGTGATGAATTGTGCTACTACGGACTGGCCGACAGCTGACTGTGTCGTGCTGGACCTGGAGAAGGCCTTCGACACGGTTGAGTGGTCTTTCATGTTTGCCGTGCTTCACCGATACGGATTCGGACCCTATATACTAAGTCTTATTGGACTGTTGTACGAGGCCCCTACTGTCCGATTGCGGATGGGTTCTCCTTTCTCCGAACCTATTTTGATTGAACGGGGGACTCGTCAGGGATGCCCCCTATCCCCCCTGATCTTCGCTTTGGTTATCGAACCATTGGCAATGGCACTACGTGCCTCAGCATCAGATTGGGGATACCCCTTTGAGATGGTATACATGCCGTTTCGCTTTAAGCAGACGACATCCTGCTGTATGTGCGGGATGTCCTGGCGATCCCGCAGGTCATCCCCAGCACTTTGAAATCTTTTGCATCATTGTCTGGGCTAGGGGTGCACTGGGGTAAATCTTGTCTATACCCGTTTAATCCTAATACAGTGGATCCGGGTTGGACAGTGAATGGGACGGTGGTGGAGTGGCAACCGGTGGCCTTCAGATACTTGGGTGTTCGTATCTACCATAACTCACAGGACCTTCTGGATGGTAATATCATACGGGCGGTTACAGCGCTTAAGTCTCAAATTGACTTCTGGAAGACAATTCCCCTCTCAGTTATAAGGTGGAGTTAATTAAAATGGTAATGTTACCACGTCTTCTTTATTATTTTGCTACCCTACCGCTCCACCTACCCGTGTCCTTCTTCCGATCTCTAGAGAAGATCGCCCGTGATTTTATCTGGAACAACTCGCGATGCCGAGTGGCATTGACGAAGTTATATCTCCCTCGCTCGAAGGGGGGGGCTGACTCTGCCCAACTTTTCTACCTGGCGTCTCAAATCTTGTGGGTGGCGAAATGGGTGGAGGAGATAAATTTGTTAGACTCGGCAGAACAGTATCCTCCGTATTCCATATACAGGATCCTTTATTTATTCAATCCCTGGAACAAATTGAATGAACCTCTCCCTTTGTTGCTATCGATAGCACGGAAATGCTTCCGCAGGGCACTGCGTCTTACTAGGAATGTACTGCCATACGCACCTGGTGTACCTCTACTGGGAATGCCGACCATGCGGGGACATGTTCGGAGTGTAGACCTTGCCCCATGGGTGGAAGCTGGTGTAACAACCTCAGGAGAATTATATGTAGAAGGATCATTACGGCTGTTTCTCGATCTCGCGAATGAAGATGGTGTACCCCTGGCCAATTTCTGAACCATCCCTCCTGGACGGCCACGATGAGACGTTGGTGGGGAGACGTGTCGCAGGAACCCCTGACGAATCTCCTAGTGCAATATGTGCATGTTATGGGCACAGGATCCCACTTGGTGAAGTGGTTCGCGGACTCGATCAGGGGACATACTTTGGCAGATTTAACGCCGTTGCGAGTTAAGTGGGAGGCAGATCGGGGGAGGCCTTATTTGGAAAAGGAATGGTCCATGGTCCTGGAAAGCCCCAAGCAGGTTCCCAGAAACGCCTGTTTCAAGTTAATCCAATTTTATATTGTGCATATGGCATATCTCTCCCCAGATAAAATCAATCTGTATTTTAATAGACAAGATGAGTGCTGCCGCACTGTAAGATGGTGGATGCAGATATTTTACACATGCTCTGGTCCTGCCCCGCTCTGCGGACTTATTGGGAGGGGGTGTTGGATGCGTTGGGCACCTGCACAGAAAGGGAGGTGTCGAGAACATGGGAGTCGTGCATCATTGGTGTGTTTCCTAGAAATAAAAAACACAAAGCCTCCACCAGGTTTCTTGATCTGGGCTTTATTGTGGCTAAACGATTGATTACTCGTAAGTGGAAGTCCGAGGAGTCCCCTCCGACGAAAGCTTGGCTCCTCTCCATGCTGAACTGGGTGAAGGCGGAAGCGGTCTCCCTGATACGCGAAGATACGCTGGGTTTAGCGTAAATTTCCCATCTCCACTGAATGGAATACTATGCTGTGAGCGCTGCAGGGGCTACTGGTGCCTGAGGCTCCCTTAGATGACCCCCTTCCTGATGGTTAGTGAGATAGGCGCAAGTAGCCCGGGTCCCGAATGGTGTGTTGATATGTTGACTGAAACCTCTGCCCACTTTACTGGACAACCTTTACTCCTGGCAGATGGATTGTGAACCCTTAGAGCAGTTGTAAAGACCTTGTACTGCCGCTAGGAGACCTTGGTTCTCCTCCCTCCCTCCCTGTGGCTCTTACCTCCCTTCCCTCCTCCTTCCCCGATTTGTGGGTCTTATTCTTTTGTTGGTTGGTGTTTTCATATAAACGTTTGAATCTATACACTGCTCCATGCGATATGGCGGAGTGAAGCCATACGAAACGTGACTATGTAAATTGTTACATGTTGCATAAGTTGCAGTTTCTTTGCGCCATAAGGCATTCGTTCAGATTCTTGACGGTGGGAGGAAATGTTTTGTTTGACGGGATATGCTGAATGTTATTGCCTATATTATTTATGCTTACTGATGTAACCAAGCAGTTATATCGTTGCTTAACTATCTGGAATTTATGTTTACCTATTGGTTCCGTATGGTGCTTTCTCTGATGATGCACTGCTTTGTATTCATGTATACAAAACAAAACATAAAATCTTTAATAAACAGATCAAACAAAAAATGAAACATGTGCCATTATGAGGTAAACCTTTGTTGTGGTTTGGCCCCTGAAGAAGCTGAGACCCTACTTATTCGGGACACACTTCAGAGTTCAAACTGACCACAGAACTCTCAGTTGGCTTATGCAGATGAGAGGAGAGAACCCCAAATTGTTGGGGTTGTCCATTTCCCTATAGGGTATGGACTTCGCAGTGTAACACAGACCTGGGACTCTCCATGCCAATGGAGGTGGTCTTTCTGGGTTCTTCCAATTAGATGATGGGAACTACCAGGGTGTAGGTTAGTTGCTTATCACCTTTTATCTGAAGAGGGACCATGTAAGAGAATGCCTCTTTTTGCATGATCTACAAGACTTTTGGACTGATGCTGTTTTTAGGTCGAGCATTCGAGACCTCTTGTATATATTTTAGTTGATAAGTTATTGATTTATTGAGCTGATTTAATGCTAAAGCTTTATGCTTTAAGACTTCTCTCAATATCAGAACTCTTTATGGGTTGCTTAGACTGACACCTTTTCCTTCTCACTCTTAGAATAGGGATTTTCTTTTATTTATGGAACACACTTAATGCATTTTATTGCGATATATTGATTCCTTATTGATTTATAGACTAATAATGAGATTTTAATGATTGAGATTGATGAAATTAATTTGTGACTTTATAAATATGACATACTAAAAATTTAGAAAATTAAACCCTTTAACTCATAACAAACTCTCATTGTTGCCTGATAGAGATAGAGATTATGATAATTGATGCAATGTACAGCTCTGATCTTCTCTAAAACAACTGCAAAGATCCATCAACCTGAATACAAAAAAGAGTAGCAGAGAATCTTTGTTTTTACTATCCCTGCTCTAGCAGCTCTGAACTTCCAAAGTTCATGTTTAATTTGCTTATATCCTATTGGCATGAGTTAACTTATTTATAAGTCCCCAGTATATGGTACCAGGGATACATAGGGCCTGTAAGCTAAACTATCCCTCATGGGCAGCAGCACTTATTCTGCCACTCTGAGTGTGACAAAGTAAAACCTGTCTTGCAGCCTGCCTCTGTAGTTTTAAACTGCTAACTCAACTTTGCCTTTTAGACTAATGACAAAGTGAAGATCTTCCTTTTTGATATATATACATGTTTGTGGACTGAGGTTTGGCCCCAGGAAAAACCCTGTCAACCAGATCAGCATACTCAGCATCTTCCCTTGCATCAGGACCACTCCATTGATCTCTATGGTAACTGGACTGAAGACTGCTTTGACTGCAAGATAACTCTACTGCTAAGCCTTGATGCCCCTTGGACCTGCTCCCTCCTGGAGCAGTTTGCCCAAAGTGGGCTGAAATAGTTAAACACAATTTTACAAGACGTTTTGATAGTAACCCCTAACTGCAGTAGTTGTCAATGCTTGTTTGCATTTTGAGTGAAAAGCAGTAATCTACGATTTACTTAAAAATTCATTTCTCTGGAACCCTTCAGTGGATTTTGTTGATTTTGGTGTCTAACCATTCAAGGAAATAAGATCTATTTTGCATCTGGCCAAGGAATCTGGACCTCTTTTCCTGACGCCCCGCTGTACGTCCACACCATGACAATGCTGTTCGCCCTCCTGGGATGTAGATGCTTGATTACACCGGGATCTGCACGCAGATAAACAGGATGAGCCATTGCTAATCCAAGACACTTGGAATGAAGGGCTAGAAAGCGGGTAACAGACAAAAGGTGGTGTGAGGTGTGCCTGGGAGTCCGGATGGTTTCTTTTAAGGTGCAATTTAAACTTATACAATACAACTACACAGTGCCGGCTTTTGGGCGGTGCGAGCGGTGCCACCACATCGGGTGCCAAGGTCAGGTGGGCGCCATTTGTGCTCCGAAATCAGTGCCAGTCGTATTTCTGAAAAGCCTGCACTGTTGAACACTGTTGTCCCTCTTTCTTTTCCACGATGTTAATCTTCGTAGAAATAGAAGAGAGATGAAGATGCAAACTAGCTTGTTTGGGTCCCAGGGCCGTCAATCTGGTAGCACGCTAAAGCGCTACCAATGACGGCCCTGGAGTGCTGTGGAGTTCGACACCAGAGGAGGAGTCAGTGTCAAGGCAAGGGCTGGTTGGCCTTTCCTGCAGCCTGCTCCTGTTGCGCGAGAGATCCATACGTGCCCAGCAGGTTTATTAAGGTAAGATTAGTAGTCGAAGTGTCCACTTCTCCTGCTCTGCCACTGTCAGCTCCCTCTTTCTTCCTCTTTCTCTTTTTCCCTCTCTTTCTGTCTCTCTCTCGCTACTCCTCACTTGCTGAAAACCGTGAATTCGATAAACGTCTCTTACTCTCTGTTTCCTCTACATTAACTTAAATCCTTTGTTTCACATGCTGTACCATTTGAATCAGTCAGTATTTGAGTGCCTTTCTCTGCTACGGCATCTAAACATATCATACGACAATGAACATATTGTCATGAATGCCAGTACCGCCACGATGAATTGCGGGTACCGGCACAGGAGTATAAAATTCCTCCAATCTATCACTGAAACGCTTTGCGTTCTAGTGTTCGGGATCGTGCCTCACTTCCGGGTCACTCCTGCTGGGCTTCCGGGTCGCCGCCCAGTGTTGGGGTCTCTCCTCTTCCTGCCATCGTGACCTCTCCTCGCGGCCCCAGGCCTTTCTTGAATCCCTCGGTGGGTCTGGTATACCTCTTTGACGGCTTCCGTGGCGCTGCAGCCCTGACTTCCCTACAACGAAAAGTGACACAGCATTTCACTTTCAAACAAGACGGTAACAGCGCTTTTGCGCTGTACATAAATTTCTCCTTATTGAAGTGCCATATACTTATCTGTTGGGAACCTGGTCCCTGGAGATTTGCTTTTTTGTTTGTTATTCCTTGTCTTTTGTTTATTGACTGCACCAGAGTATTCCGGAATGTCATAAGGAATTCTCTGTTATATCTTCTTGACGCTAAGGAGGATTTAAGTAATGCTCAAGAACGGAGCTTGTGTTTATTTGAAACAGATATTACGGCACTAAAGTCCTTATCTGGATTCCTGTTTTTAAGTGTCACTAGTAGTCTTAGGTGGGTGTTAGAGTACTCCCCTTTTTGATATCTGTTCTCTAAGTGTAGGTATACTTTATTCCTTTCTGTAGACAAAGGCTATAACACCACTGGAACCACTCTGTTATCATTTAGCGGAAGAAGGCGAATATCTAGGTACTTGAATACCACACATGGTACTCAATATTATTATTTACTTGATATATTTCTTTATACTTACACACTCTATCTCTTTTTAGGCAGGGATTTCTCCTGGTTGCCTGGTCCTGTCCATGAGTAGGGGACGTCGTGGGACATATTCTTTTTTCCATCCCTGTTTTCCCTTCCTCCCCTGGTTTACAGTTGTTGCTTTGACTCTGTTGCGTATATCAGTGACCAGGGGAAGTTGGGACCTCTCATCCTTGCATGGAGTTCTTGCGGCAACGTGAGTAAGATGACCTATATGGCTAAAACAAGGCAGACCTAATGAGTTTGCTAATGCTTGTTAGTAGTACCAGGCAAATAACAATTTCATTGTGAATAATCAGAATTGAAAATGTTTTGATTCTGAAAATATGAGATTGAGTTAAACATTACTAAGTCTGTGGAATGGTTAGTGGACACTTCGACTGCTAATCTTACCTTGATAAACCTGCTCGCGTGACTAAGCCACTCAGTAGACCACTAACCATTCCACTTCTCCTGCTCTGGCACTGTCAGCTGCCCCCCCTTTCTTCCTCTTACTCTTTTTCCCTCTCTTTCTGTCTCTCTCTCGCTGCTCCTCACTCGCTAAAAACCATGACTTCAATAAACATCTCTTACCCTCTGTTTCCTCTACTTTCCTTCATTTGTTCCCCTATGAAATGGATCCAAAAAAGAAAGAAACACTTTTGCTGGAAGTGTCTTTTTTAAAAACATTTTTCTGTTCCAAAGTGCAGCCTCGGGACGAAGAGGAAAATACAAAAAAAGAAATTAATAACTAAATAAAGCATGACAGAGCAGTCCCAAAGTGGCCAGATTGGTTTTATTCACACCGAAACATATTAGCACCACTTTACAAAGTTTGCCAGTGAAGCACTACTTTAGTTTTCTCGTCTTTGTGAGAAGTTGGCCTGGTATATGCTGTCCACTAATTATAGGGGGCACCTTGCACCAGTCCAAACAACCCCTTATTGGAGATAGGTTAAAGACAACCTTTATTGAAAGCTATCCTAGTGGTAGCTATGGAGAGCAGCCTTCAGGCTAAGTCTTGAAGGAATGTAAAGCAGCTTGTTTTACCAGTCTATAATCTCTTGAGTGACCAAATGAAAGAGGACCACACCAGGTATATATTCAAAATATATGTATTTAGTCTTAAACACACCCCTCTAGTCTCTTTATGAGGCTAGAGTTCGAAGTACATAAGTTACAAGTCAGTTATCAACAGTAATAGCACAAATACACGTTTGAGCCCTAGGGGCGTACCAAACCATATACCAATAAAGTGGTATAAGAACCACGACTGAGCTATACACAAGGCCTAGAGCCTGTAGAAATGCTTGGACCACAAGGAACCACCCAAGGTAGTGACACAGGGACCCACGGGGGACGCGTGCAGTGTGAGAACACAGCCGCGAGCCGCCGTTGACTTCTATGGGGAATGTCGCGGTTGGAGTTTTAAAGAAAAAGGACACTTAGAGGAGGACTTGGAGCAAACCCTTTTAGAACTAGGTGATTCTAGAGTCTATACCCACGGGAGCACCGGAGTACTCGAGTTACCTCACCCAGGGGAGCCGGGTGCATAGGTGTCTTTCGGTATCGGGTTTCGTCGTCGTTTTCAATGGCGATCTGCTACAAAGTGCTGCTGGCGACCAAGTCGAAAGTGTTCGGGTGGATCCAAAGGTGGATCGAAGATGTGAGGAACCTGAAGGCAGAGGGGACAGAGTCTGGGTCACTAGCCAGTGACCAGGAAGGCGATGAGCAGATGCCCAGCGATGTCAGGTGCTTCAGGTAGGTTGACGGTCGTCTTGACTCTTCAGCCACGAGGTCCAGGAGGCGTCGACGACAACCAGGAGCTGGATTTGAGCTGTGCCACGACGTCTGTCGATTGCTGCGGTGTTGGCGACCGGATTGGACCCAACAAGCCTTGGCAACGGCAAGTCTCGTAGAAACAAAGAAAGGACGATGTTGCAGACCAGCAAGGTCTGGGGGACTCACCCAGCGAGGGTAAGTCAGGGCACCTCTGGAGCAACCAGGAAAGCCCAAACAGAAGAAGAGTTGCCTTCGGAAGGGCCCACTAGCCAACGGACTAGCGACCGCGAAGGAGCCTCGAGTGGACGCACTTGGAGCTGGCTTGCAGGACACTCGTGGAGTGGAGGCCAGTGATCTTCGGTGCAGTCGGTGCTGGAGGCGGGGGCTACTTGGAGCCCAAAGCACGACTTCGTGGGAGACCAGGAAGAGGATGCACTTGCAATTGTGCTCGGTGTCCAGGGGTCACGGTTCCACGTTACCCACTACAGCTACGGGCCTCAGCTTTGCTGGGGACTCAGGGCAGCCTCGGAGAAGTCTGGAAATCCACCTCTGGTGATGCAAAGACTTCGGCGTCCGGCGGGAGCTCCAGCGATGCAGACCGGACAATTGCTTCTTAGGTGCCTGCCAAGCAGGGGAGTCACTCCTTGACCCCAAGGGAGATTCTTCAGTCCTCTAATCTTGAAGTAGAGCGTCGAAGGTCCAGGATTCGGCGTCAGAGTTTCGTCCAGGGTAATCTAAAGTCCTAAGGACTGGGGTCCCATACTTATACTAAGTTAGGGGGTTGGACATACTCTGGGGACCCACCTATGGGAGGGTCAGGGAAGAGGGGTGGTTACACCCATTCCCTTTGTCCAGTTTCGCGCCAGAGCAGGGGCAGGTAGCCCCTGCAACCGGTTTGAACTGGCATATGCACAGGGACATCAAATGTGCCCCCAGTGCAGGACTTCAAAGCACCAGAGGGTGCTCCCGCCCAGCCCCAATACACACTATCCTGTCTGGGGAGGTGGTTACACCTCCCTGTGATAGGAAACCTATTGTCCAGGCCACCCCTGCCGGAGTTTCAGTCAGCAGCAGGAGGCCAGGCCCGTGTCTGTGGCAGCGGCATCCATTTGGTGATGCCAGGGCTCTGGAAAGAAGTTACGGGGTAGCCCGGTGTGTACATGTCTCTCCCTCTAGAAGGGTGGAATGCTACCCCCGCCGCCAGGACTGGCGGGGGGGGGGTAGTATTCCAAGATGTTTGACACCAAACACGACATGTTTTGGTGCAGCCTGTCCAAAGTTAGCATTGTACCGCGGGGATATAATGCACTTAAGAGTATATGGTCAGGCTGTACCACAAACAGCATCAGAGGAGGGACTCCGAACGCTGCAGAGGGGCTCTGCTCATGCAGGGGCACCCTCTCACATAAAAACCAAGCACTCTGCCTTCAGGATTGTTAAGGCCTGCCATAGGAGTGACTTATAGGTTTATATGTGTGTGCAATGGTAGTGATATAGGTAGCCTATACCACTGTAAGGGGTGCATGCACCACCTTACCCAGGCTGCAGTAGCAGACCTGTGGTGTCATTTTGGATGGCCTGCCAGGGGTGGCACAATACATGCTGCAGCCCCTGGTAGGCCTCTGAGGTACCTATGCCCTGGGTACATAGTAGACCATATACTAGGGACTTATAAGGGCACTCCAGATTCCAATCAGAGATGTGCCTAAGGCACATGGAAACCATTTTAGAGAGGAAGCAGCTAGGCTGGGGTTCTGATTAGCAGGGCCCCAGCCAGACTAAAGTCGAAAAACAGTGAAGCATCAGCAAAAAGTGGGGGTACCCATGTGAAGCAGATACCTACTCTCCTACACAACCCCCCCCCCAAACGCAGGGACATTAAACTAACCTTGACCAGTTGAGTCTTCATGTTCTAAGTGGAAATACCTAGAGAGTCCATCTGCATTGGCATGGTTACTCCCAGGTCTATGTTCCACTGTAAAGTCCATCCCCTGTAGGGAAATGGACCACCTAAGCAGTTTGGGGTTTTCACCCTTCATTTGTTTTAGCCATAGGAGGGGCTTGTGGTCTGTTTGAACAAGGAAGTGAGTACCAAACAAGTATGGCCTCAACTTCTTCAGAGCCCAAACCACAGCAAAGGCCTCCCTCTCTATGGCTGACCAACGTTTCTCTCTAGGGGTCAGCCTTCTGCTAATAAAAGCTACTGGCTGATCCTGACCTTCATCATTCAATTGTGACAGTACAGCCCCTACCCCCAATTCAGATGCATCTGTTTGGACAATGAACTTCTTGGAGTAATCAGGACTCTGGAGAATGGGAGCAGTGCACATGGCCTGCTTCAGGTCATCAAATGCCTTTTGACAGCTAGCTGTCTACTGAACCTTTTTGGGCATTTTCTTGGAAGTTAAGTCATTCAGGGGTGTCACTATTGATCCATACCCCTTGACAAATCTCCTATAGTACCCAGTCAGGCCTAAGAAGGCTCGCACCTGAGTCTGGGTGGTTGGAGCAACCCAGTCCATGATGGTCTGGATTTTGCTCTGCAGTGGTTGAACCTGGTCTCCACCCACAAGGTGGCCCAGGTACACAACCGGACTCTGCCCTATCTGGCACTTAGTTGCCTTGATAGTGAGGCCTGCCTTTTGCAGGGCCTCCAAAACATTTCTGAGGTGGACCAGGTGATCCTCCCAGGTGGAGCTAAAGACAGAAATATCATCTAGATATGCTGCACTGTAGGCCTCCAGACCTGTGAGGACAGTATTCACCAACCTCTGGAAAGTGGCAGGTGCATTCTTCAGACCAAAGGGCATTACCACAAATTGATAATGCCCACTAGGGGTTGAGAATGCTGTCTTTGGCTTTGCATCATCAGCTAGTCTGATCTGCCAGTAGCCAGCTGTCAGGTCAAATGTGCTTAGATACTTGGCTGAGGCCAAAGTGTCTATTAGCTCATCTGCCCTAGGTATTGGATGGGCATCAGTCCTAGTGACTGCATTGAGACCCCTGTAGTCCACACAAAACCTCATCTCTCTTTTCCCACCACTGGTGTGAGGTTTTGGCACAAGGACCACGGGACTAGCCCAAGGGCTATCTGAGGGCTCAATAACTCCCAAATCCAACATTTTCTGGACTTCTGTCCTGATACAGTCCCTGACATGGTCAGGTTGCCTATAAATCTTATTTTTAATAGGCAGACTGTCCCCAGTGTCCACTTCATGAGTGCACCAGGTGGTCTGACTTGGAGTCAGAGAGAACATATGTCTGTACTGATTGAGCACTTGTCTGCAATCAGTTTGCTGCTGAGCAGTGAGGCTGCCTGCCAAGGCTACACCATCCACTGACCCATCATCAGGGTTCTGTGAGAGCAGGTCAGGGAGTGGGTCACTCTCTTCCTCCTGTCCCTCATCAGTAGCCATGAGCAAGCCCATGTCTGCCCTGTCCACATATGGTTTCAATCTGTTGACATGGAGAACCCTGTGGGGACTCCTGGGTGTTCCTAGGTCTACCAAATAGGTAACTTCACCCTTCTGTTCAACAATGGTATGGGGTCCACTCCACTTGTCTTGGAGAGCTGCTGGGGCCACTGGCTCCAGCACCCACACATTCTGTCCTGGCTGGTAAACAGTCAGTACAGCCTTTTGGTCATGCCAGGCTTTTTGTAATTCCTGGCTAGCCTCAAGGTTTTTAGTTGCCTTTTTCATGTACTCAGCCATCCTGGAGCGGAGACCAAGTACGTAGTCCACTATGTCTTGCTTTGGGGGCTTGAGAGGTAACTCCCATCCTTCCTTCACCAAGCACAATGGACCCCTGACAGGGTGACCAAACAAAAGTTCAAAAGGGCTGTAGCCAACCCCCTTTTGAGGCACCTCCCTGTATGCAAACAAAAGGCAGGGCAAGAGTATGTCCCATCTTTGCCTAAGCTTTTCTGGGAGCCCTTTAATCATGCCCTTTAAGGTTTTGTTGAATCTCTCAACTAAACCATTGCATTGTGGGTGATAGGGTGTGGTGAACTTGTAAGTCACTCCACACTCCTTCCACATTGCCTTAAAGTATCCAGACATAAAGTTTGAACCCCTGTCTGATACAACCTCCTTAGGGAAGCCCACTCTTGAGAAAATTCTCAGGAGGGCTCTTGCCACTACAGGTGCTGTAGTGGTCCTAAGGGGAATAGCCTCTGGGTACCTAGTGGCATGGTCCACCACCACCAGGATAAACCTGTGCCCAGATGCTGTTTGGGGATCCATGGGACCAACAATATCAATCCCCACTCTTTCAAAGGGAACCCTCACCACAGGTAGTGGTATCAGGGAGGCCTTTGTAGTGCCACCTGCCTTCCCACTGGCTTGGCAGGTTACACAGGAGCGACAAAACTCCTTGGTGTCTTCAGAAATGTGGGGCCAGTGAAAGTGAGGGACAATTCTGTCCCAAGTCTTGGTCTGGCCCAAGTGACCTGCTAAAGGAATGTCATGGGCTAGGGTCAATAGGAAGCCCCTGAACTTCAGAGGTATAACCAACCTCCTGGTGGCACCAGGCTTGGGGTCTCTACACTCTGAGTACAAGAGTCCATCATCCCAATACACTTTATGGGGACCACTAGCATTCCCAGCAGCCTCAGCAGCAGCTTGCTGTCTGAGGGGTTCAAGAGAGGGGCAGCTCTGCTGCTCCTGGCTCAGATCTGCCCTGGAAGGGCCCCCTGTCCCCAAGAACTCAACCTGGTCAGGCTCAAGCTCCTCTGAGACAGTTCCTTCCTTAGGACTGAGATCATCCCCCTCAAGAGACTGATCTTCCTTCTGAGCCAAGGGGGAAGGCACTGCCTTAACCCTACTACTCCTCCTCTTGGATGGCACTTGGTCCATTTTTCCAGGATCCAAGGCCTGTTCAGTGTTAGACATTTTGCTCTGTGACCTGGTCACAGCAAACACATCTGCAGGGATCCCCAGCATTTCTGCATGGGTCCTGAGCGCCACTTCTGCCCAAGCTGAAGTTTCAAGATCATTGCCAAGCATTGCCAAGCATTGTTTGCACTCACCACAACCTTCTTAAGGCCAGTTACCCCTCCCCAGGAGAAGTTAACAACTGCCAGAGTATGGTCTGTTCTGACATTGCTAGCATTGGTCACTTGGTACATCTCACCAAGTATAATCTGCCCAGGATCCACAAGGTCTTGTGTCACCATGGTGACACTCGCCCCTGTGTCCCTAAATGCCAAAGCCTCTTTTCCATTGATTAATGGCTGTTGCCTGTACTTGCCCAGATTACTGGGACTCATAGAGGAGGTCACATCCATGCCTCCATCACAGACTAGGACAGCCTGAGTGAGTTCTCTGACTAGGCCAGAGCTCATCTCATTACCCAGGGTCAACCCTACTAAACCCTTGGCCTGTGTACTCCAACCACCAATTGTAACTGCACTAGGGGGCACAGGTGCCTTAGGGGCATTGGTGGGGGCTGGAATAGAGTCTTTGGACTTGGTGCAATCACTGGTCCAGTGTGTCTTTTGCTTACAGACTTTGCACCATGGTTTCTTTTGGCCTTTTCCCTTGTTAGACTGTGAATCCCCACCTGAAGAAGATTTTTGGTGGCCTTGTGAAGATTTCTGGTCTTTACCCTTCTCCCCACCCTTATCAGAGTTTTTAGAATCTTGCTTCTTAGGGTCACCACCTTGGTTCTGTACCTTCTGCCTCAACCTGGTTCTGACCCATTTGTCTGCCTTCTTTCCCAATTCTTGGGGAGAGGTCAGATCAGAGTCCACCAGGTACTGATGCAACAGCTGATTTTGACAGTTATTAAGAATCTGCTCCCTCATGATAAGATTGTACAATCCTGTGAAGTCACATACCTTACTGCCCATCAACCAACCTTCCAGAGCCTTAGCAGAACAATCAACAAAGTCCACCCAGTCTTGAGTCTGTGCTTTTTGGGTATCTCTGAACTTTAACCTGTATTGTTCAGTTGTTAGGCCAAACCCATCAATCAGAGCACTCTTCAAGACTTTGTAATTGTCAGCATCCTCTTCTCTAACAGTGAGGAGCTTATCTCTACCTTTTTCTGCAAAGGAGAGCCACAAGATTGCTGCCCACTGCTCCTGAGGGACCCTCTGTACTTTACAGGCCCTCTCTAGAGCAGTTATCCATTTGTGGATGTCATCCCCACTCTGGTAGGGAGGGACAACCTTGCTCAGGTTTCTATGGTCATAAGACCTTTCCCTATCTCTGGGGAAATTGCTGCCACCATGGGACTCTAGTCCCATCTTTTTTCTCTGTCTATAGAGATCTAGGGACTCCCTGTCTATAGCCAACTGCTGTTTTCTGAGCTCAAGATGGGCTTGCTCATACTGAATCAGTCTCTTTCTCCTCTCATGAGAGGATTCCCTCCTATGAGAGGAGACAGAGGTCCCTACTGAGGTGTCAGAGTGGTTAGACTCCTGAGAAGGAGATCTAGACCTTCTGGGCACACTCACAACTCTTCATGGGGGACAAAGGGAGGTCCTTCTGGGCCTCCTCCTCATCCTCAGGAGTAGCTGCACTTTCCAGGTCAGGATCATTGTCATCCCCCTGGCCAGTTTCAGAGGTCAGGTCCTGGGCATTTTCATCCCTGGCCCCTCCCTCATCTTCTGCCCCACCCTCTCTGCCTACCCTTTCAGACCTTATGGGTCTTCTAAGATCATCTAGCAGAAGCATCTCCAGGAGACGTTGGGTGTTGGCACTTTTGCCTGTCTTCAACTTCCTAACTTTGCACAACTCTCTTAATTCCAAGAATGAGAGGTTGTCATATCTGGATGGCAGGAGCTCACTGGTTCCTGGCAGTGAAGACATTACTAGTGTGGTGTGGTTAATGCACTACCTACTCTAGTGTGGCCTACTAAACTCTCTTGAGTTGTAGAAAGGGTGTGCTATCCCTTAACACACAACTCTAAGTTCAGTAGAACTTACTGTATCCTAAGCTTGAATTATATGTACCTAAGGTACCCTTAGTGGTTTTCAGTTGATCAATTCAATTGAGATTATCTGGTAAAACAATAGCAAGCTGGAATCCCACACGCTGCCACCAATGTGAGAAGTTGGCCTGGTATATGCTGTCCACTAATTATAGGGGGCACCTTGCACCAGTCCAAACAACCCCTTATTGGAGATAGGTTAAAGACAACCTTTATTGAAAGCTATCCTAGTGGTAGCTATGGAGAGCAGCCTTCAGGCTAAGTCTTGAAGGAATGTAAAGCAGCTTGTTTTACCAGTCTATAATCTCTTGAGTGACCAAATGAAAGGACCACACCAGGTATATATTCAAAATATATGTATTTAGTCTTAAACACACCCCTCTAGTCTCTTTATGAGGCTAGAGTTCGAAGTACATAAGTTACAAGTCAGTTATCAACAGTAATAGCACAAATACACGTTTGAGCCCTAGGGGCGTACCAAACCATATACCAATAAAGTGGTATAAGAACCATGACTGAGCTAGACACAAGGCCTAGAGCCTGTAGAAATGCTTGGACCACAAGGAACCACCCAAGGTAGTGACACAGGGGACCCACGGAGGACGCGTGCAGTGTGAGAACACAGCTGCGAGCCGCCGTTGGGGAATGTCGCGGTTGGAGTTTTAAAGAAAAAGGACACTTAGAGGAGGACTTGGAGCAAACCCTTTTACAACTAGGTGGTTCTAGAGTCTATACCCACGGGAGCACCGGAGTACTCGAGTTACCTCACCCAGGGGAGCCGGGTGCATAGGTGTCTTTCGGGGTCGGGTTTCGTCGTCGTTTTTAATGGCGATCTGCTACAAAGTGCTGCTGGCGACCAAGTCGAAAGTGTTCGGGTGGATCCAAAGGTGGATCGAAGATGTGAGGAACCTGAAAGCAGAGGGGACAGAGTCTGGGTCACTAGCCAGTGACCAGGAAGGCGATGAGCAGATGCCCAGCGATGTCAGGTGCTTCAGGTAGGTTGACGGTCGTCTTGACTCTTCAGCCACGAGGTCCAGGAGGCGTCGACGACAACCAGGAGCTGGATTCAAGCTGTCCCACGACGTCTGTCGATTGCTGCGGTGTCGGCGACCGGATTGGACCCAACAAGCCTTGGCAACGGCAAGTCTCGTAGAAACAAAGAAAGGACGATGTTGCAGACCAGCAAGGTCTGGGGGACTCACCCAGCGAGGGTAAGTCAGGGCACCTCTGGAGCAACCAGGAAAGCCCAAACAGAAGAAGAGTTGCCTTCGGGAGGGCCCACTAGCCAACGGACTAGCGACCGCAAAGGAGCCTCGAGTGGACGCACTTGGAGCTGGCTTGCAGGACACTCGTGGAGTGGAGGCCCAAAGCACGACTTCGTGGGAGACCAGGAAGAGGATGCACTTGCAAATGTGCTCGGTGTCCAGGGGTCACGGTTCCACGTTACCCACGACAGCTACGGGCCTCAGCTTTGCTGGGGACTCAGGGCAAGTCTGGAAATCCACCTCTGGTGATGCAAAGACTTCGGCGTCCGGCGGGAGCGTCAGCGATGCAGACCGGACAATTGCTTCTTAGGTGCCTGCCAAGCAGGGGAGTCACTCCTTGACCCCAAGGGAGATTCTTCAGTCCTCTAATCTTGAAGTAGAGCGTCAAAGGTACAGGATTCGGCGTCAGAGTTTCGTCCAGGGTAATCTAAAGTCCTAAGGACTGGGGTCCCATACTTATACTAAGTTAGGGGGTTGGACATACTCTGGGGACCACCTATGGGAGGGTCTGGAAAGAGGGGTGGTTACACCCATTCCCTTTGTCCAGTTACGCGCCAGAGCAAGGGCAGGTAGCCCCTGCAACCGGTTTGAACTGGCATATGCACAGGGACACCAAATGTGCCCCCAGTGCAGGACTTCAAAGCACCAGAGGGTGCTCCCGCCCAGCCCCAATACACACTATCCTGTCTGGGGAGGTGGTTACACCTCCCTGTGACAGGAAACCTATTGTCCAGGCCTCCCCTGCCGGAGTTTCAGTCAGCAGCAGGAGGCCAGACCCGTGTCTGTGGCAGCGGCATCCATTTGGTGATGCCAGGGCTCTGGAAAGAAGTTACCGGGTAGCCCGGTGTGTACATGTCTCTCCCTCTAGAAGGGTGGAATGCTACCCCTGCCGCCAGTATTGGCGGGGGGGGTAGTATTCCAAGATGTTTGACACCAAACACGACATGTTTTGGTGCAGCCAGTCCAAAGTTAGCATTGTACCGCGAGGATATAATGCACTTAAGAGTATATGGTCAGGCTGTACCACAAACAGCATCAGAGGAGGGACTCGAACGCTGCAGAGGGGCTCTGCTCATGCAGGGGCACCCTCTCACATAAAAACCAAGCACTCTGCCTTCAGGATTGTTAAGGCCTGCCATAGGAGTGACTTATAGGTTTATATGTGTGTGCAATGGTAGTGATATAGGTAGCCTATACCACTGTAAGGGGTGCATGCACCACCTTACCCAGGCTGCAGTACCAGACCTGTGGTGTCATTTTGGATGGCCTTCCAGGGGTGGCACAATACATGCTGCAGCCCCTGGTAGGCCTCTGAGGTACCTATGCCCTGGGTACATAGTATACCATATACTAGGGACTTATAAGGGCACTCCAGATTCCAATCAGAGATGTGCCTAAGGCACATGGAAACCATTTTAGAGAGGAAGCAGCTAGGCTGGGGTTCTGATTAGCAGGGCCCCAGCCAGACTAAAGTCGAAAAACAGTGAAGCATCAGCAAAAAGTAGGGGTACCCATGTGAAGCAGATCCTACTCTCCTACAGTCTTTCTTTGAACAGTATTGTTTTCCCCGGGTGGGGAAGTGCACCATTCCTGGAGGTACTGCAATACCTGGTTGATGACTGGAGTGGTAAATGTTTAATGTGATCCTTATCAGCTGGTTTCCTTATTTTAGTTTATAAAATGTGTACCGCTGCTCTGTGTTCAGGGATGGGGTCTTTTTAAACCATACTGCTCACGTTTTGTAAGGATATACGCAATAGACATTGAAACAGGTCCCTTAGCGTTTCAGGTAAAAACACTCATTGATTTCTGAATAATGAGTGTAAAAGTCTTAAGGTAACCATGTTGTTCTGCTTACGTTTCACATGCTTTACTTACTCTTGCATTCCCTATGAGGGTTAGCTTTTTTCAGGATGTGCCCCTTTTTAAAATTATTTCCCCCATATTACTCTTGTCTAGTGCATAATTTGAATTGAGTCGCATCCAAGTGTTTTTTTTTTTTAAACTCTTTTTATTAGACAGAGAGAATCAACATTATGCGTACAGATAGGAGGAATAAAGCAGCGTTAAATTACAATTACGTCTTTACATTGAGCCACACAGGCGGTACTGACAAATTCAGGACTCAAGGCGTTACAGGTTCCTCTAGGGAGGGGATAGCAGGTGGAACACAAATGTCACCCCGATTTTCTTTCCATTTGTTCCAAATCGCGGACCAGTTTTTAGGGCACCCACGAGCTATATACACTGTCTTTTCTCTAATCATGCACCAATCCATGTCTGCCCTCCATTTGTCAAGTTTAGGTGGCACTCCAGAACCCCAGAGCTGGGCTATATTCCTCTTAGCCAACATCAGACCCAGTGTGACCCATAGTTTGTCTTTGCTGTTTAAGTCCGTGGGTTCCCAAACATTTTAGCTTCAGGTCTGAGGCTTACCCCAAGGACCTCTTTCATGCACTCGTGTATCTCCTTCCAGTAACTATGAATATACCCACATTCCCATATTATGTGCATGAATGTACCTTCCTGACCACACTGCCTCCTGCACCTCCCCTCATTCACTCTTCCCATGCTGACAAGCCGAGACCCAGACACATACACTCTATGAAGAATCTTTAACCGTACCAGATGCAACCTAGAGGAAATCGCAACCTCTCGAGGGGAGGAGACCGCTTCTTGCCACTCTTCGTCGCATCCAAGTGTTTATTGCGGGGCACAATTGGGTCGTAGCTGAAGGCAGTGCGAGTTTCTCTCAGTCGGGCAGTATGGTGTTCAGTGGGGGAGAGGATGTGGCACTATGGCCAGAGCTGCCAAATTTAGAACTGGAGAACTAGTTCAGCCTTCATGTCCATTCCACCAGAAAACTCTCCTGAGGGAGCACATTCCCATGCTAGACATTAAAAGGCCCAGCTTGACCTTAGAAGCCCAGGTGTCTTAGCACCTTGAAGGCCTATTCACCACAATCTATACTGAAGTTCACCTCCAGTCTTGCGGGCAGGCCTACGAAGCAGCATTCCCTAGAGCAACAGTGACTCTGTTACTGAGGTCACAGGACCCTTGAGGCCAGTCTGTCTCACCCATTGGTACCTCCATTGACCTTGTTTCAGCAGTAGTAGTGAAACTCACCAGGGATCGGCAATGCAGGATTTGCACACACACCAAACTAGGGGGCATATTTACAAAGGAATGTCAACGTTTGAAAATGTTAATAATTGCATAAACAAGATATGTATATTGTTTTAGGCTATAAAATAAAAGTTATATTTGACTGATGGTGTCGTAATATCTGTTCCTCAACTAATCCTTATTTCATGTACATGATATTTGAGCCTACATTTTATATACTCTAAAATTTATCATGTATATATTTAATATGTGGTTGAGAAACCATACAACTCAACACAACAAATAATGTTTGTTTGGGTGGGCACCAACAAGGGGCCCCAACAAAGATTGTCGCACAGGGCGCCACAACCTCTAAAGCCGGCCCTGCAACTACACCCACATGACATACTTTACCCCGTTGAAAATACACATGATATACCCAACTATCACAGGCAAGTGTTGCCGATGCGGGCTCACAGTTGCAGGCTTCCTGCTCTTGATATGGTAGCGCCAAGGGATCCACATAAAAGGAGGGACTACACTCACAATAAAGATCTACATTCTCAATATCCTACTGAAGAGGAAAAAACTAAAATGAATAAAGGCCAGGTTTTTCGAACTAGGTGCGCTACTGGCCAAAAGATGCATAGCCATACACTGGGCCAGCCCTAGGTCGCCCACGACCAACGCATGGAGGGCGTACTTGATAGAATGGGCAACAGCTGACGAGGCACATATGCAAATAGTGCAATGTGAAGACAAACTAATTGACAACCTGGAAATGTGGGCGAGATGATACAGGCAATCTTAGACCCGCCAGGGACCAGACTCCCGTGACCTGTACTAAGACACTCAAGAGACCTTGAGCAACAGCATGAACCCTACATAGATATACACACAAATACAGGTTAGGAGTAGGAGGGGCAGGGGGGAGCAGGGGAAGGGCCACGGTGCAGTCTGGTGGATTAAACATAGTGCGAACACACTGGTGGGGCAGCCGGAAGGGTGGGTCCGTGGGTGGGAGGACAGAAGAACTCAAGTGAGAAAATTTTGTGCACATACAAAGAGAAAGTCTGATCAAATTGATGAGCTTTTATAGTTATGTAATGTTGACTAAGTACAGGGAGATACAGAAAACGCCGCAAATAACACTATGCAGGGTAGGGTTGGCATCACAGTAATTAAAATGTATGAGTAGCCAGGACGGATATGTGGATCCTGTGATTCACGTTGATGTACTTCTCCTGTTCTGATTGTATTCTCAAAACTCAATAAAAAAGCATTAAAAAAAATAAGATCTATTTTTATAAACTGGTATCATATTTAATATTGTCACATTTTTTCTTATTTAATTGTTCTGGTACTTCTAATGCTTTGCATTTGTTCCTTCGTTAAATTCTGACTTCTTGAAGCCACCCAGCGACCCAGGGTTGAGGTAAGGTTTTACAAACAAGCCTGACTGGATCCAAGGCAGGATTGTGAGTTTATTACACGGTGAGGTCGCACAACCACATCATATAATAAACCGCATTGCCTCACAATTATGTACAGCTTACAGTCTCTTTAATTGACATGGATGGGCTGCAGGGCATACCTTCCATGCACTTAAAATGTGCTGCTGTCTCTCATGCTTTTGGTCATGGCTTAGTGCTCTGTCTATGCTTTGTTGGTGTAGGATACTTGGTGAAAGAGATTTGGCCTAGATCATAGTCCATTTCCAAACAGAGGATTTAGTGACGCTGGGCGGGCGCTTGTTACTTTCTTGGACGCTGACACATTTTTAGTCATCTTCTTACCATTTACAGCTATGACCATTGTGTCACTGGTATCTATTACTATCCACAGGGTACTTTAATAGGGTGTGCAAAACTTTTCTCTTTGATGTCAATCATATCACGTACCATTTCCCCTATTCCGATGGTGGACATTATTGCGACAAAACACTTCTTCTTACTTTCCTTAGAGCTTTTAGTGGTCTGAGTCCATAAAGAGGTGGTAGGTGTGATATCCCTTATTACTTTCCTGAACAACATGCTACCTGTGGGAGGTAGGAGTATACCTGTATGTGCATAAGAAGTGGATGGCCTAATCTTGTATCTGAACAGGCAAGGTATCCAGATCACTTTCCTAGAAGAGACACTCTTAACAGCTAAAAAGGGGGTCACATTACAACGTAGATGGCTGGGTCAGGCCTACTACGCTACATACTCAGCATACGCCAGGGGGGTCCTGATTTGGATTAGAGTGGGGGTTCCCTTTCAGCTTGTGGAGCAAATAGTTGACCCTGAGGGGAGATTTGTGGTAATAAGAGGTCGGCTGGAGGGGAGGTACATTTCCATCGTTAAGGTGTATGCCCCAAATGTGGACCAGAGCGCATTCCTAGCGAACCTGTCAAGGCAACTAGCGTCCTGCGTGACCTCCCTGACGATTTTGGGTGGGGATTTTAATTGTGTGGCAGATGTCAGATCGGATTGCTGCCACCCCTTTTTACGAGACTCACAGACTCTAAGCATAGTCAGTGCTTACAGAGAATGGCAACAACACTGGGGACTAATGACTCGTGGTGGTGGGCCCTGTTGGTTAGTTGTTTTCCAACGTTGCTGTTTGTTTGCTGACTGGGGGTAACTCTGTCCTTTCCCCTTGAGCCCTGGTGGGACAGGAGTCCCAGGGCTTTCTTCACCGAGGACTTTCCACCACTGCCGGTCCGTATTCTACAGGGACTACCAGTCCCAGCATTCTCAGCTCCCGCCACAGGTGCCGCGAGCGAGGGGGAGGCAACATCCATCGCGCTTATAGCGCTGCCTCTCCCCCCGCGGGGTGGTGGGCCCTGTTGGTTAGTTGTTTTCCAACGTTGCTGTTTGTTTGCTGACTGGGGGTAACTCTGTCCTTTCCCCTTGAGCCCTGGTGGGACAGGAGTCCCAGGGCTTTCTTCACCGAGGACTTTCCACCACTGCCGGTCCGTATTCTACAGGGACTACCAGTCCCAGCATTCTCAGCTCCCGCCACAGGTGCCGCGAGCGAGGGGGAAGCGACATCCATCGCGCTTATAGCGCTGCCTCTACCCCCGCGGCGGGGACGCGCGCGGGACGCAACCCGGACGAAGCCCGGACCAAGGGCGGGCCCGTCTGAGCCCGTCCGAGGCAGGAGGAGGCAGGGCTGGGCCTCCCATCGTAGTCGTCGGAGCCATCATATAAGGTTTTTATTGACTATTTCATCGTAATACGTATGATTGCCTAGTCTGCCCAGGACTTTGTGCCACATATATTTCAAGGAATAGACTATGACTTCAAAACGTAAGGCAGTAGGAGCGCGGGGAGGGGGCGGGGTTGTGGGAACCCTGGATGCGTTTTTGACTAGGGCTGAGTCAGTTTTGACATATCAAATCCAGCTTACTGAAAAACGACTCTCCATGGACACTTACGCAGGACAAAAAAGGTCATCTTTGGGAGGCTTAATTATGGCTAAATCTCCAGTGGGTGGATCTCAAAACTCGGTTCATCAATGTATTGAGACCCCAATTATAAGTTCTGATGCGAAACGAGCTGATGATGTAGTTGCTGCATTGGGGGCTCCGGACATAGGCCACTTCAATAATCTGGAACCTGCCCAAGATACAGCATTGAGCCAACCCCAGGATTTGATAGTTAATCCAACTTTGGAGATAGTAGACCCCCCTGCACCCTCGGTTCTATCCCCAGCCTACATTTCGAACATAACTTGTACAGCCCAAGGTGACCCTGTGACTAGACCTAAAAGAGGGATAAGGGAAAGTATGGCACGCCCTGTTAATCTTTTGCAGAGAGGCAATGGTGAGCCGCCTGCGAAACGCACAAGGGCAAGTGTGGCGCAGAGGAACAAGCATAACCTTAAATCTACGCACCAAGAGTCTGGGCTTCATGAACTTCATGCCTTAGAATCTGCTGGTGGCATGTCCCATTTGTCAAATATCGACCTTCACACCAGTGCGGACTTTGGGAGTGACCCTGATCATTGGAAACGCTTAGAGACTTTAATAACTGTTCTTCTAGCCCCCCTACTATGTAAATTGGGAGTAATTGAGGAAAAATTGTTGCACCTCCAAAAACTGAGTAATGTATCATCTAACCGGGAGGCTTGTGGGTGTAAATGTGCAATGCGGGGGGCAGCTGAAGTATCGACGGTTTTGGAAATGCCAGAAGTAAATAGGATTGTGGGAGGTAGCAATAGAGAACCGGGCCATTTAGCAGGTAAAGGTAGCATGGGTGCCAGGGCTCCGGTCATATCTCGATTATTATCTATTGCATCTGGCCCCGGGGGAAGTACAATCAACCAGGGGCGGGGAGGACTGGAGACAGGTGGGATGGCCAATTCTTTTAATTCATCTGACTACACACTGTCCCAGCCGGCGGGACCTTCAAGTCTTTTACCTATTACCCAGGCCAATACCAGTATTGGAGACAGCAATAATGGTAGGGGCGGCCCAAATGTGATGAACCGTTTGATTGTGAAGGGTTCTGGAAACATACTAGACCTACCTTCGGCTGCATGCCCGTATGTCTTGGTTTTGGCTGGTGTGCCCCCTCTTAGGCCAGATCAAATTGAATCTTGGACCCAATTGCGTAATAAATCTGTAGACTGGTTATCTAAACATAAAGGGTTCAGGGTACCTGTGAGTAATAACATCATTATGGTCCGCAGAGTTGGGTGGGTGGGATCATCTCCAAAGAACATCGACGGGGATTGCGTGGTAATTAACTTCCGTAACCCATCGGTTGTTAAATCAATACTAAGGGCCCAAGATTCTTGCTCTAATAATCCTACCTGTATCTGGGCCTTGCCACTGGGTTTTTTTTATAAGCCGTTTGCAAGATTCCCGTTGTTGGTTGTCTCCCCTACTTCTGTATCTAATAGGTTTCAGGTCCTTTCTGGTATGGATGCTCAAGATTGACTACCTCTTCCCGATGTAGTATCTCCCATTATGGATATTTCCTCTGAAACAATGGCTGAAGAAAACCTTGGCCACACGGTCACCTTGCCAACTTCTACCATTTCTTGTTCCCTGACTCAACAATCTCAGGCCACTACTGCTAATATAGTAAAATCCGTTTTAAGGCCGATAATAACTGATGATGATACAATGAAAGTCTTAACATGGAATATTGCTGGTTTAAGGACAAAAAAGGGCGATGTCTCTTGGGAACGTTTTCTTGCTACTCACCACATTATAGCTCTACAGGAGACCTGGGAGTCAAATGAGCATTTTTACCTGGATGGGTTTATATCTTTTTGTAAATTCGCTATACCGTCCAGTATGGGTAGAGCAAGGGGGGCTATTATTATTGATCAACCTTAAGCTTTCTTACAAGGCAAGGCTGATTGATTCTTGTTCTCCTCACATGTTAGTGGTAGAGTTGACAGGGAAGAATCTCCCGACCCTTTTAGTGGTTAATTTTTATAATTCTTTTACAAGAAATCAAGAGACAGAGCATCTTATGGCTCTCATGGCCTTTTTGGAAAGCTATGGAGATAGTTCAGCAGTATACTATGATATATTAGTCCTGGGAGATTTTAATGTTCATTTTTGCCCCATTAATTGTTCAGCCAGGCTGGAGGAGGAATGTGGTCCACAGGGGCACAATCATTTTGAACACACCTCGTCTGGCATCTTTTTAGAAAGTCTTTTAGCGGCTTATAATTTGGTTTGCCTTGAACAATCAGACCGGATTGCCCCCGTACCTACTTATGTTGGTCGTGGCCGCGAAAGCATAATTGACCATATCTTGGTTTCATCTCCGTTGCTGACGGTAATTGGCAGATTAAGTATATTAAAAAATTACGTCAGCGATCATAACCCTATGATATTGGATCTTAATTTAAATGCTGTTAACAAGGGAAGGACCATGACCAACCTTACTAATACTAATATTGCCTCTAAAGATCAAGCTCGTAGAGTGAAGTGGGAAAGGATTACCCCGGAAAGTTTCATTGATAGTTTGCTTTTTAAATGTGCCCAGGAGTTTAGGATTTGTATAGACCAGGATTCCCAACCAAGATCTGTGTTAAATGCTTTTGATCTAATTGGGAAGCAGGTTACTTCAGATTTAACTATAACCAGCAGACCTAGGCGCAGAAAGTTTAAAAAATGGTTTGATGAAGCTTGCATGCACACCCACAAAGATTTCATGCGGGAGCTTAAGCAAAAGCCAAGGGCGGTATTACGGGTTAAGGAGGTAAGGAAGGCTTATAAACTTGCAGTAGAAAGCAGGAAAAGGCAATTGCGGGAGATGGCGTGGGAGGAGCTTAGCCAAGCCAGCGTGCTGGCTAATAGTTCTAGATTTTGGTCTGTGGTAAATAGTCCTCTGTTTGACGATACACCAAACTCCAGTAAAGATTCTCTAGTCCCCGCGGAGACGTGGGTGCAACATTTTGGGAAAGTCTACAGTGATCTGACCTTAGGGGCTTCCACTGAGATGCCCGTTCTTGGCTTGGTGGGTTCCCCCCTTGTCTTTACAACTGATGAAGTTTATAAAGCGATCACTACAACTCTTGGGGGGAAAGCTCCAGGTCCTGACGGAGTACCGGCGGATCTTTACAAGGCAGACCCTGAGCTTTGGGCCAAGATTTTAACTCACGTTTTTAATGCAGCTTGCGTGTCTGGCTTTCCCTCTTCATGGGCAAAAGCGGTTATCGTACCAATCTTCAAAAAGGGGTCAAGGGGTGATCCGGCTTGTTACAGGCCTATTTCGCTCCTTGACTCCGCGGCCAAAATCATGGGGAAAGTCGTCTTGGAGCGTTTAACAGAGTGGCTTGAACAAACAAGTATAGTCTCCGACCTCCAATATGGTTTTAGGCAAGGGAGGGGTACCTTGGACCAATGCCTTAACCTCCATTTGGTGATAGGGAAATACACAGTTGTAAAACGCGGGGATCTTCATCTGGCCTTTATGGATTTAACCTCGGCGTTTGACCTTGTTAATAGGTCAAAGCTGTGGCTGATCCTTCGAGACATAGGGCTAGATGGTGACCTGATTTCATTTTTGGCTGCCATTCATGAAAACACAATAGCGGCAGCACGTTTTAACGAAGAGGGCAGCCTTACCGACTCTTGGGCAATAAAGAGAGGGGTCCGGCAGGGGTGCATATTAAAGAAAAGTAAGTCCGTTTTTATATAGCGCAGCTACTCACCCTTACGGGTCTCAAGGCGCTGGGGGCCGTCGTGGAAATTAAGTGAGCTATTGCCCAGAGTCACATGGTGCTGAGCTGAGCTGCCGCCGGAGCCGGGGATCGAACCGTGAACCCTGTGCTCCGAAGTCAGCTGCCCTGGCCGCTGCACCACACCTCTCCACACATATTGGCCCCCTTGCTGTTCACCCTCTATATTAATAAACTAGGGGATTCTCTGGTTTCTTGCTGTAAAGATATACCCAGAGCCGGTACTAAAATGATTCCCGCGCTCCTGTATGCCGATGGCGCGGTTTTAATGGCCAGAACTGCAAGGGGGCTGCAACTTCTTTTAAATTGTTTTATAGATTTTATGGAATCATTGGACTTAATAACTAACTTGAAAAAATCGCATACTATGACCATAGGCTCAAGGAGGGCAGCGAAGGCCAAATTCTATTGCAAGGGAGTTGAGTTACTAAAAGTCCCCGCTTTCCCCTATTTAGGGGTCCTTTTCGACGACCAACTCACTTGGCATACGCAGCGTGTCCATAAAAAGAATGTGCTAGTTAGAGCATCGGGGGCTACTCTAGACTTTGCTAAAAGAGTAGGATCAAAACCTCTCCCTGCACTCATGAAGATTTATAACGCCAAGTGTATCCCTATGGCTACTTACGGCAGTGATATTTGGGGCTACACAGATGTGAAAGTAATCCAGGGGGCCGAGAACACCTTTATGCGTAAGCTGCTCTCGGTCCCCGCATCAACCCCAATTTTTAATATACATGAGGAACTGGGAGCGGGCTTTATCTCGGATCAGATTGCGGTTGCGCCTTTATTACGCTGGCTGAGAATTTGGGCTCAACCGACTCCGAATTTAAATCAACTGATCATACGAGATTGCCTTACCCTTGAAAAGGTGTTAGAAATCCCTTGGTTGAAATATATTAAGGACCAAATGGAAATTCTTGGCTGTCCAGACTTATTTTCGAGTCCTATTGCTCTGGGTAAACCGGCCATCAGAGACGTTAAGCAGCAGTTTCTGGATAGACGAAAGGGACTAAGGGAGGAGAACGAATTAAAAACCTTTGGTGAGAAGATTTGTCACATTGAGCCTGGCCCAACATATACAACCATATCTATCCTATATTAATAAACCGTACCATCTGTTTGTTCTAACAAGATTTAGATTGAATATGGTCCCCTGGCTACTAGCCTTCCCCAAAGGTTACTTTAGGGAGGGCACACTAAAACCTTGTCCCTGTGACAACTTCTCGGAGCAAGACACTCTCCATATAATGTTTTTTCTGCGAATATTACAATTCATTGCGCAGAAAGTTTATCCTCCCTTTGCTTAAAAATTGTAATTTTGTTCAGGTTAGGCCGGCGTTGGTCTACCTTCAAACATTAGCGTCACCGATGGTCTGTTTTGGGGTAGCTAGTTTTTTATTAGGGGCGATTAGACTTAGGAATAGGTTGCCCTTGAGTCTGTCTGCGAACACTGTTTTTAATCATGTCCTATGTTTCCTCCAGCGTGCGCGCCTGCGCGCGCGCGCTGACTGCTACCCTGAAGCACCCAGAGTCCTTAATGGAGCGCGCACGTCGCATCATAAACCAGCTTTGAGAGCTGCACAGCACAAAGGAACCAACAGTGAAGGAGGTCGGACGTGTAATTAGCAGAAGGAGAGAGATTTAAAAGGCTCCTCTCGCTAACGCCGCTTCATTCAGAGATAGCCTGAGGGAACTTTATTGATGTTTGTCTCCCAATTGCCCATCGACCCCCCAGCAACCCCGAGGTGGTGTTACAGCCTTGCCCTAAAGTAGCAAAAGCTTAAGTGGACAAAGCACAGAGAGTGAAAACAGGCAGGCATTTGGTATAGTGAGATGCTGGGAAAGGCCAGTCTTGAAGCGCCGTTGTAAGTAAAACAGCAAACCTGACAATGTATGTTCTCCTGCTGCCAAAAGCTTCCTGGTTTTGAAATGTTATATTATAAAATTGCATTGAGAATGAGACACATTTATCAAAATAAATAGTTTTAAAACATGAAGTTTGTCACATTTAGTCCTCAGGATCCGGCAATAATGCAAGAGGCATGTCAGTGTCACTTGTACCGAGTGTGTGACCTACAATCTTACACTTCGAGCAACATAGTATTGGTAGAGTCAACAAATTAACAGGGAGGGCAGAGTCCATCCCAGGGTATGCTCATGCAATAGACATCCTTAAAATAGGATAAGGTGTCTTTCAACTTCAATAAAGTTCTTTAACACATGGAAGCTTTCCAACTTAGTGCATGAGATTGTTTTTAAAGTAATTATTAAAAGTGAGAGTTTTTAAACATGTACCGGGAAACATTCCTGCCCCCGGCCTGATGACAGTGCTGTTAGTGCACTAGGCTAACCACCCCCCCCCCCCCTCCCCACCATGATTTAGCAGCCTGGGATGGCAAATTTTGCAGCAAAGAAAGCAAAAGTTACGAACCCAAACCACAAAATTTGCAGTATTTTGCGGCAGGTAGAACATGTGCTTGTCACAAAACTACCACTTGATCACTACTGGAGACTCTGGCCAGTCACTTTCTGTCACCTGGCAGAAATGTCCAGCAGCACTGCACCACAGAACAGGGCGGTGTTTGATGCTATAGAGTGCATTTCTACATTTGAAAACTGCTCTCTCTGGCATCGGACAGCCTCTATTCCTAAGGGAAACCCTGCTGCAGGTGGCAAATGGAGTGGCGAGTACACAGTGGAGACTTGGGAGTGGGAGGGCAATGGGGGTGAAGAGACAGGCCAAGATATGTCCTGGGTTATTAGGGAGAGGTGTGTATATCATGGGAGAGAAGAGACACAGGACAGGGTGACTCCTCTTTTCTGTGGTAAACTGAGGATGTGGTGGAACGGCCAGAGCTACAGACTTTGAATCTGTGGGACCAGGGCTGAGTACCAGCGTTGGCTCAACATGTGATTCTGATCTGATCACTAAATCTCGCCGCACCGAGAAAAAATGGGTTTAATGTAACTGGAGCTGATGAAACAAACGGCAGGGGCATGGCAGGGGCCTGATAACACAGGAGGAGGGCTTGTGTATTTTAAAGGCAGGTGGCAGAGGAACTTAACACCTCTGCCACCTATTCACCTGTTGCTCACCTTCCTTTTATTGATTCAGCACAGAGCAGTCAATAGAAGGGGAATCGGCCTCAATTTATTTACAATGGCAAGTTTTGTGGGCTCTCCTGCAAAAATCATGGGACTTTTACAAAAGTGCTGATTTTGCATTTTGTTTGCTAATTGCGATATCCTGGGTGGGGTCTGACTAGGAGCCGAGTAAGTTGACATGTGTACCTTAAACATAGATTAGATTCTTATTATAAATAGAGCAACATTTTAGGTTATTAAATCAAATAGATAGAGGTTTTTGTACAGAGCTCACCCTGAATAAACTTATTCAAGGGCGCTCTCCTATATTACAATGAACAAAAAGGTTTGGTCAAATAAAATGTTTACCTTTGACCACACAATTTGGTCAAGCAGGGAAGCTGGGATTGATTCCAGATTTTCCAGTATCGCACTGCAATTAGACCAATAGATGGGTATCTCTGACATCAAAGGTTAATGTTTTGTTCATAATTCTTGGAGGATGAGATTAGAGAGTAGATGACAAACAGAATTCATAAAATATTTTTGGCAGGTTCACACAGCTCACAGCGCAAACCATACCCAAGGACATAAGAGCTCTCCACAACAGAAACCGCCAGCTAAAAATGTTTTGTTTCAGCACAGTGAGATTTTAAACCCTGTTTACCATGTGACATGGTCGGCAGTTATAGCTACGAGTCCACATTGTCTCCTGCGAACGTTTGGCTCAGTTTGGGCTTGAGGGTCCAAGAGGACCTTGAACTGAGCCAGAGCTACATACTTGGATCGAGCTTCCAGTGGCTCGCCCACCTCTAAAGCAAACTTTTAGTCTATTAAAACAAACACAGCAGGATTTTGTCCAGCGCACATCCTAGACTCACATATTTGTACGTGCTGTCTTATGTAATAATGAAGAAAAAGGAGGCTCAATGAAATAAAATATTTGCATAGAATCACACAATTTGGTGAAATAGGGGAGCTGGGATTGAGCCCAGGCTTTCTAGAGTCACATTGGCAGTTCAGCCACAAGAGGGGTGTATCTTCCTCTTGCCTGCTTTACATCAGAGTACTGCTTTGGTAGGCAGAAACCTCATGAAAGCTTGGCTCTTTTTGGGCACCAGGGTCCAAGAAGACCTTGAGCTGACCCAAAGCCAGTCATCTTGCTTGAGCTTTCAGTGTCTCATCCACCTCTGCATCAGACCATGAAGGGGTAGCCTACCGCAGTCCACTGACAGGAGTCGGGCTGTGTTCACATGCACTTCAGCTCAGGGCCAGAGAATTATGAAGGCCGCAGAGAAGGGGTTTTTTAAGTGAAGGAGAGGAAGCACAGAGAGATGCCAGTGCCGATGCTTTCTTTTGCAGGGTGCGCTGTTGTATAGGGTATCATGGAGACCTATTAGTAGGTGAGTACCTTTCCTAATCCAATAGTTAAGGTTGGGATACATCAGTCATAGGTCAGATACAGTGTGAGGCATAGTCCCATATATGACTGATTCATCCCGGCACTATTGTCCTTTAAAACATGTCTTTGGTGCACGCAACCTTGGCTGTGGTGCACGGAGATGTTTCATTGCCGCACACAGAGGAATAAAATTAGAGGGAACATTGATCATGTCATGTAATTTCTTCTTTTAAAATATATAATACATTTTTATTAACTGTAAATACGAGCAAGTGTATATGGGGCAAATTTTATTTTTTGTATTCTCAGGTTGAACTATGCAATGATGATTGATTTTTTTTATTCATGTTTTGTCATTGGTTTTATGATATGCGTTTTAACTTCCTATGAACTGTTAAATAATATGATGGTGTGCATTTTGCTCTGCTGTTCCATAAAGGGGCTGCAGATTATGATTTTTGTTTTGAGTAGGATCTGCACTTTTATGGCTTTAAGTAGCCGAATAAAGTTAATTTTGATTGATTGATTGATTGACTCGTGGAGACAGATGTACCCACCTGGGAGGGATTATTCCTTCTTTTCAGGTCTCCATGCAGCACATGTCCGACTGGATAGTTTCCTGTACACTCCGGATACGCGTAGCTTAGTACACACAGTCGAATATTTAACCCATACTATATCAGACCATAACCCAGTCTTCTTGCGGCTGCAATGGGCTCAGCCTCGCCCATCCATTCCTACGTGGAGGCTAAAGCCCGAATCGTTGGAGGTTCAAGCCTTTCATGAAATGATACAGGAGAAAATACTCCAGTACTTTGCCGTCAATGCTGGCACAGAGTCTTCTCCGCTGATGGAGTGAGATGCTTTAAGGTGGTTCTTCGAAGCCACTGCTCGGCGGAGGCAAAAGGTATTCGGCATACCCTGATGGGGGAGGTCCAGACAGCCGAGAAAGCGCTCAGGGACTTAGAGATCCAACGGCCGGAACTGGCAGTCGTACAGAAGTTGCTAGTAGAGGCTAGAGAGGAAGTGGTGACCCAGGTGGAGCGCCTCAGGTGCTTTGATTATAAAAAGTACATGGATAAGACGCATGCTAAGAGGGACAGATCTAGTTCCCTATTAGCCTGGCTGGCTAACCCCTCGAAACGAGGGTCGGCCATCTTAGGATTGGAGGACAAGAGAGATGACAGAGTGTACTCCCAGGAAGGAATTAATAGAGTATTTGGCAGATAATACGAAATGCTATATACTAGCGTTGCGACACGACGGTGGCCAAAGCATTTCTGGCAGCACTGCCGCTACCACATCTGGAGGAAGACGAGGAGAGGGCCTTGGGAGAAGATATCTCCCTGCATGAAATATTATATGCCGTCAAACATATGGCACAGAATAAGACCCCTGGGACAGACGGCTTACCGGTGGAATGTTATGCCACCTATTCCAAGGAACTGTCTCCCAGACTAACTGAGCTATATGGAGCGACTAGAACCGCTGGTATCCTGCCCGATACCACTAGAGAGGCAGTGATAATTCCTATCCTGAAGCCGGACAAACCAGCACAAGATCGCTCTGCGTATAGGCCCCTGTTGATGCTGAATATCTACTATAAGATCTTTAGCAGGATCCTGATGACCCGCCTTTTGGCCCATATTCCACATCTGATACACCCAGACCAGACGGGGTTGATCCTGGGGCGAAATATAGTGACTAATATTCGATGCCTCCTGGCTATTATGGAGGCTGGTGATCCAGCGATCAGGGATCAATAAATTTGCAAATAAACAAGGCCCAATTACGTTACCCAACAAGTCCCCTCACGCTGGGTTCAGTAGAATGCAAAGTTCGTTCCTAACTTACCAATCTCCAACAGAACCTGCATTACTCATAAAAAATATTGTGGCGATGACATCTTTTTATAGTTGGTTAGTTATAGGCAATAATCTATAAACTCACTCTAAATAAAGACGGACTCAATGTGTATATTTATAATGTTTATCGAAATAATGTGAAATAAATGCTCATCAAGTACCAATACACAGTACAAATCATGAAATATCACTGAGAAAATTATTAGCAAAAGAAATCACAAATTCACATCATATTGACAGTGCATTGAAGGAGTGGAAAGGCGAAGAGAGAAAAGGTTCAGAAACAAAATACATTTGCAAATGAATATGCCAATTCAGGTTTCTATCTATACTAACCCAGTAGGAACAGGAAATCTACTCTCTGGCCACGAGAGCAGCAAGGCCCCTCAAGAAGATTTTGTAAGGGCAAAGATTAAGTCAGGAATCAGGAACAGGAAGAAAAACAGGTAGGCCTCTACAGCAAACCGACGACAGCGACGATCTCCCAAAGATCAGCCAAAATGCCTTCAGCCCACCCCTCCCACCGGGCACCTCAATTATACCCTAAAACCCAAATGTCCAACCCAAACTTGTTTCAAAATAAGGAGCTGTTCTACATTTGATTGGTTAAGGGGGTGTACTGTCACACCACACTCGACATGTCCATCTCACTCAATGTTCTATTGTTTTATTTTTTCAACTTCATGACGGAATCTTCCCAGGAAATACAAGTATACAAATATCAGGCTTCAGCTTCCTTCTCTCCGCTAATGTTTCGAAATCTGTTATTTCTTGTGCCACTCGTGCGCTTCCAGAGGAAACGTTCCTCACTTGCTGATTGTTTTTCGTCTCCACGTTTAACTTTCGGCAGGCACACGTAAATTCAAAGGTTGCTCGTCTTTGCCTTTGCCTTTCCTCCACGTTCTCTTTGCTTTTTCAGCTTATGTTGTAAAAATCATTCTCCTTAACCCATGCTTCTACGGAGAATAAAACAAGCATTATTACTCATTTTGTAATGCTCTTCTTTACGCACCCTCCCAATGCTGCATCTAACCATGCGCAACCCATATTATTATTTTTCCTAGCAAACGTTAATAACGTGCACAAAAGCAGCATTAGTCTCTTTATTTTCATTAGTCAAGCATTTGCGGCCTAGTTCAGTGCTTTAGTACGCGCTTGCGCAGTATTATTTTCCCTCATGTTAGTTTTTAAAACCGCGTGAAAATGTTAATAGGGGTTTCAATCCGAGCAGGTTTCATTTTATGGAAAACCCTGCTCCATCAATCCCCCCTTTGATGGCGTCTTTGAGCCATCACCAAATACCCACCAATACAATTTGTCACTTAGAAAGCTGTTGTTCTTTCTCGTTTTATCATTATTCCATCTAAATCCCTCATTATTTCATAATAATTTCCTCTTCTATCTTCTAGTTCTATCTCTTCTCTCTTTCTCTTTCTTGCTCTTTGTTTGTTATCAGATGTCTCTTTCTTGCATTTGCAACACTTATAAATCAAGAAAATCATTAGTATTACTGTAACCACTACAATGATAGGTGTTAATATTCTCCCTAATAAACTATTCCCAAATGTAGAAAACCAATTTCCCACAGAGAAAAAACTCTTACCAAGTTTCTCCCAAGCACCATCAACCTTCAATTCAGACAAATCTTGATGAAGATTTGTAATATTCTTAATATACCCCTCAAGACTCTTACTCTTATCAGGGATATAAGTGCAACATTGTTGTATTTTCAACATATTGCAGACTCCACCCTCTTTTGCCAATAATACATCAAGGGCAAGTCGATTTTGCAAAACCATAGATCTAATTGCAACCATCTCAGTATCAACCATTAAAAACCCACCTGCAGTGTCTGTTGATAAACGATCAACCACTGTGGACAATTTCCTAATAACTCCAACTGAAGGTATCAGTGCTCCAAAAACATCCCCTATTATTTCTGAAAAGCTCGCTCTCTTATTACGTATTAGTCCATTCTTTACTTCATTGATTCTATTATTCTTATCCATGTGATACATTTTTGGAAATACTATTGCTAAATAACAACACCCATACCAATATGCAGGCAACCTATAGTAGGCATTCTTACCACACACATAATAAATTCCCGGAAAGACAGGATCAGTTCCTCCTTTTAATCCCCATCCTCCTGTTATTAGAAAGGTATGATCACATTCACTGGAACCAATTAAATAATTATTATAATCAGTCTTTTGTCTAAGCAAACAAAGCTTTCCTCTTTGATACCAGTCTAGGGTCATGGCAGCGTAAGTCTCGCCCTTCTTGTAATCTCCTTCTCTGAAAGCCCATGGAGGTACATGAGACTTTTGCTCAGCAGCTTTTCTCTGAAACTCTTGTCTTCTATCTTCAACCATGTTAATGAATTTTATTTCTTCAAATCGTAATCTACAGGTGAGGTTGTGTCTATATGCATATACTGTATCTATTGTTTGTGTAGAATGAAAAAATTCTCCCATGTATTCTGCATTTCTAGCACTATTTATTTTATTCATATTCTTTCTAATAAGAATTTCTGAGGATACTAGATCCATGTTGGAATATAAATACTGCAAACTACCCTTCTCGTAGAACAGACTAGTTAAGACACTACAAGACACACCATATGTTAAGGGTAGGTGATGGTAAGTCACCCCCTCTGAAACAGACGACGGTAATTGCATGCACACATAACAATCTCTCACATCCATTACATCAACATACTCATACAATAACTTGGTAAAGACATTTAACGAAAAATCATTAATTGATTTATCATGATGATAGATGCTGTCATCTTTCATCTTTTCTATTTTAGTATGTGAATCTTCCTCTAAACCTTTATTATCTATTTTTCACTCATCACACAATTAGTATTAGTATTATTTTTGAGATTAGTTACCATTAATACAGGCACAATAACAATTAATGTTAACCATACCAACATTAGTAGAAAAATACTAAATAAGCAAACATTAATACATCTACGTTTAAAACTACGATTTTGATGTCCAGTCTCAGCTGTATTTGCAATTTCTAGTTAAATTTTCACCAAATCTAAAACTAAAAACTAAGAAAAACTCAAAAATCTATCAATAATCTAATAATAATTTTGTAAGATCTATCAAAAGTAGTGTAGTGTATCCCCACGCACTTTATGGCTTTCTTCTTTACCCCCCCTTTTTTTAATTTTTTTTATATCTTCTTCTTCTTCAAATCTTTTGAATGATTCAGAATAATTTTCTCAAAACTTGTTGCACCTTAATTTTCACAGTTCTTTAAGGTGGTTCAAAACCGTCTCCTTCACTTGACTCTGTACCAGTATTTTCTTTGATCTGATCTGTGTTTTCAATTTCTTCCAACACCACATATGTCCATTCTGGTGCTATGTATTTCTTATTTGGAACCCTCACTCTTTTCGTTTTCTGAACTGATTCTTCTTTAGACTCACTTTGCTCAGTCTGATCTGAAACTTCAATTATAGTGTCAGGTGATCTTTGTTTCAGAGTGTAGTTCAGTCTTTTCACTCCTTCTGGCCACACATCACCTTTCCTTGTTTTCTTTACTTGAACTGTTTCTTCAGCATCATTGTCAAGATCGCAAGTTCTTTTATTCAGTCCTTTTCTCTGTTGATTCTCATTAATCACTTTCTCTTTTTCTTTCTCTTCAGCAGTCTTTTGAGACTCAGTAGCTGGTGCCCACTCTATTCGACTTGTTCCTTGTTCGACTTCAGAATCTGTTACTTCAGACTCTATGACTTCACTTGCTCCACTTTCTGCTTCTTCTTGTCTTTCAAGTGGACCTGGGACTCTTCTTGTATGACTTGCATGTATCCAATTCGGCAAGCCACCACACTTTACTGCTGTCGTTGTCACCATTATCACCTGGTAAGGGCCGTGCCATCTAGGCTCCAAACACAATTTTCTCACATGTTTCTTCACCAGGACCCATTCTCCTGGACTTAGATCATGTGCTTGTTCTTGCTGAGTTGTAGTTGCAATTTCTCCAACCTGATGAGACACAGAACGCACTACATCAGCCAATCCTTTGCAATAATCAAGCACCAGATCATCAGTAATATTCATCAGCTGATTTGCTGGTACAATCGGCTGTCTCATTGCTCTCCCCATAATAATTTTGTGTGGGGATAATCCAGTCTTTTTATCAGGAATACTTCTCAGACTCATCAATACCAAGGGTAAAGCATCTGGCCATTTCAGTGCTGCGGATGCACAGACCTTTGATAGTCTGGATTTGATAGTGCCATTAATTTGCTCGACCACTCCTGATGCTTCTGGTCGATAGGCGCAATGCAGCTTTTGTTCAATTAGTAATGCTGCACAAATCATCCAAATTATTTCATTGTTAAAATGAGTTCCTCTATCCATTTCTAAAGAGACTGGAAATCCAAACCTAGGAATTATCTCTCTCAAAAGCAATTTAGCAGCTGTTAGACTATCATTTCTTCTTTTGGATATGTTTCCACCCAACGAGAAAACAGACAAACAACAACCAACACATATTTTAGTCCTTTACAACGAGGGAGCTCAATGAAGTCTGCCTGCAACCTAGTAAAAGGTCCAGCAGCTTTCCCAATTCGGCCCCAACTAACAACTGTCTTTCTCCCTGGATTTTGCTGCAGACACACTGTGCATCTTTGGCATAGACTCTCTGCAATGATCCTGAACTTTGGATTGTACCATGACTGTTTGAAAAGTTTAATCATAGCATCTCTCCCAACATGTGCTATTCCATGGTACATCTTTGCCATCTGTGAAAGTAAACAGTCTGGCATTACTGGTCTATCATCTACATACACCCATACTTCATCATCAGATCTCTTTTTACAGCCTGATTTGATCCAAATTTCTTTTTCCTCTTCATTAGCTTCTTCCTGCAACTGTTTAATTTCATCCCATGTTTCTATTGCAGAGAACATCAAGTGACAATTTGTATTATTTCTCTCTTTTCCTCTGTTTATTGAAATTGAATTTTGGGCACAGAAACTGAGCCACTTGGTCTGCGTATCTGTTTCCACTGGTCACATAGTCATTTCCCGACTTATGTGCCGAACATTTAACCACTGCAATCTTTTGGGGCAATTGTAGTGCATTCAGTAAATCCTTCACATTTTTACTGTTTTGGATTGGGGATCCTGAAGAAGTCAGAAATCCATGTTGCATCCACAATTGACCAAAGTCATGCACCACCCCGAAACCATATTGACTGTCAGTGAATATGGTTACTCTCAAATTTTTGCCAATTATATATGCCCTGGTCAATGTGACCAACTCAGAAATTTGTGCTGAATTTATCCCTCTTAGACAAGATTCTTCAAGAACAATGGCCACTGTACATACAGCATACGAAGCATTCAATACACCTTTCTCATCTCTCAGACAAGATCCATCTACAAACATCACACAATCTGATTCCTCCAGTGGTGTATCTTTTATGTCAGGTCTTGGTTTTGTACACAACTCCGTCACATCCAAACAATCATGATCTGCCTCGTCTTTCACTTCTTCACAATTTGAACTCGGCAACAAAGTTGATGGGTTCAATGAGGTACATCTTGTTACTGTCACACTTTCAGCACCCAGAATCACTCTCTCGTATTTAGTCAAACGACTATATGTCATGTGCCGAGTCCTGGTACGAGTCAGCAAAATTTCAACAGAATGTAGAACATACACTTTCGCTGGATGTCTCATAACAATTGCTTCACTCTGATCAAGACTCACACAGGTAGCAGCCACTGCTTTCAAACAACCTGGTAACGCTGCAGCCACTGAGTCCAAAGTAGCAGAAAAATATGGCACTGGTCGACGTGCCATTCCGTGTGTTTGTGTCAGAACTGAAAGCGCACACCCATCTCTCTCACAACAGAATAATGCAAAATCTTTCGTATAGTCTTGCATTCCCAATGCAGGTGCTCGACAAAGACTATCTCGCAGCTCAATAAAAGCTTTCATGCTCTCCTCATCCAATTCAATCGGATCAGTCACATCTTTGTGAGTCAAGCTCTGTAGAGGCTTGGCAGTCAGTGAAAATCCACTGATCCATTGCCTGCAATATCCCACCATGCCCAGAAACATTCGAACTTCTTTCTGTGTTTTGGGAGGTTCCATTTGCAAGATCACATTGATTCGATCCTGTAATACTTTCCTGACTCCTTTCTCAATTTTGTGTCCCAAATATTGAACTTCTTTTTGACAAAATTGTAATTTTGCTGGTGACACTTTATGCCCACCTTCTGCCAAATGGTTCAGTAGAGCAATTGTATCTGTCACACATGCCTCTCGTATTTTAGATGCCACCAAATGGTCATCTATATACTGAACTACCACTGAATTCTCTGGCATAACTAATGACTCTAGACATTTTTTCAAAATCTGATTAAAAATTGAAGGGCTCTCTGTATACCCTTGAGGAACTCGGCATCATGCCAAAACACGGTCTCCAAACCGGAAAGCAAATAAATATTGGCTATCCGGATGTAAAGGTATCGAGAAAAATGCTTGACACAAATCAATCACTGTATACCATTCCGCATCACAAGGAATTTGGTAAAGAATCACTGCTGGGTTTGGCACTATTGGACAGCAAGGTAACACAATTTTATTAATCTTATGTAAATCTTGCACTATTCTGTACTTTCCACTTGGTTTCTTAATTCCCATAATAGGTGAATTGCAAGGACTTCCTAATATTTCTTTCAGAATGCCCTGTTCATTAATTTGTTCTATTACAGGAATAACTCCTGCTATGGTCTCAGGACTCATCTTATACGGTGGCGTTTTTGGAAACTCTGCACCTTGTGTGACCATAATTTGAATAGGATCAACACCCTTCAGCAATCCAATGTCTTTTCCTGTAATATCCCACACATCAGTTCTTACTGTGTCTCTCAACTCACCAGGCAAATCCTCTAGTGTGAGTAATGAATATTGACCCCCCTAGGACCCTAGAGAAAAACAACACAGAGGACTTGAAGATATAGGTCCCAGTGTATCCAAAAGGACAGTAGGACTGATAAATTCTGATGATCGTTTTTTTTGTATGATTTATTTGTTTAGTAATTAATGCAGTTTTTATTACTGTATTATGTTTGTGGATTTGCCTTTTGCTCTAACTTTTTGTGAACACTATAGTACTTTGTTGTGTATTATGTATATATTTTATTGTATGTTCACACTGTCCCTGTAAATACCACAAATGATATAGAGGTGTAGGTGTATGTCTTAAACCATCCTCAAAAGAAGGGAAAAAACTCTTAAAAGTTATATAAAAGATAAAATAAGTAATTAACCTCGGAGTTAATAAATGTAACTTCTGAGTTGAATTGGTTTGTAGTTGATTTGTGGTTGGAGAGGTATTTTGTATATTGACGTTTTTGGAAACTCTGCACCTTGTTTGACCATAATTTGAATAGGATCAACACCCTTCATCAATCCAATGTCTTTTCCTGTAATATCCCACACATCAGTTCTTACTGTGTCTCTCAACTCACCAGGCAAATCCTCTAGTGTGAGTAATGAATATAAATCATTCACTTCTGTCCCTTGCTTTGCTAACATCATTTTAAAAGCAACATCTTTATCTGGTGTCTGAAAAAGCAATACCATCCGGTGTACAATAGATGGTGCAATTCATTTTGCAAAGCAAGTCCCTAATTAAAAGATTCACTGGACTTGTGTCACATACCACAAAACGATGCATATCTCTGAATTCTCCTATATGAACCTCCATTGGTTTTATTATTGGAGTCTTAATATATTTATTTGAGACTCCCACAACTTGGATAGTTTCTCCCGAGAGGGGTAGGTTTGGAATTTCTGCTGCTCTTACAGTAGAACGGGTAGCACCAGTGTCCACAAGAAATGTAATATCATTACCTTCCACTTTCCCATCAACAAAAGTACCTGATTGATCTACCACTAGAGATGTGCCAAGCACGCACTCTTCCTCCCCCCTAAGGCACCGTCATTGAGATGAATCTGAATCACTTTCAGGACACTGCCTCCAATATTGTTGTACATTTTGATTCTTACCATTTGTTCACTCGTGTGAAATCCAGCATTCGCACTGTATCTCTGTACCTGAGCATTCACATTATTTGGCATAGGAGCTTGAGGTACTTGTATTTGTTGAACCTGTGGTGTAACTACCTGTTGCTGTTGCAGTTGTTGTTGATTCACAACCACTTCATTCTGCATATCATTCCATTATTTCCTAACAAGGACTTAAACTCGTTCTTCCAATGTCCTAACTTTCCGCACGCATGACAAGGAAATTTCTTTTTCATTTCTTCTCTATTATTCTTACCTCTACCTCTTCCTCCATTTAATACACCATTCATTTTAGGTACCTGACCATTCTGAAAATTCTGATTCTGTCCTTTCATTTGAAAATCTGTTTGAGAACCATTAACATAATTCCCATCTTTCTGTTGCGCCACTTTCACCTGTGCCCACATCATCTTCTCTTTTATTTTCTTATTCCTTGACTCAATATCATCACTGCAATACTTAGAATATCTCAAAATTTCATCCACTGTCTTACTCTGCCAACAAATCAAATGTTGCTGAATCATATTACTAATCTCAGGTCTCAATCCAAATACAAACCTGTACACAAAATGTCCCATATCTTTGTCAGTTATACTTTCAAAACCACTATACTGTTTAAACACCTCTAAACGCCTTTCATAATATGCATGTACTGATTCTTTTGACTCTTGTGTTGTCCTATCAATTTTAACCCAATCTGTTTCTTTTGGAGAAATTCTACCCTTCAAGTAAGTAATTACCTTATTATATTTTTTCTTCACTTCTTCTGAAGGTGCTCCTGTTTTGACATCTCTAGGATATTCCTCTTTTGGCCAATCAACTGCAATTTTACACTTAGTCCATAAATCAGCTGGAACTACAATGTCAAACAAACCATCCAAGTTTTTCAACAAGACCTTTGAAACTTTTACAAACCTCTCTACCTGTTTGTACCACTCGACAGGCTTTTCTCTCAATCTGGGGAAATCATTAGTAAAAGACAATATATCCTGTCTTGACCAAGGAATGTGAACATATCCACCACCTGGAACTTCTCTCATCTGATATATCATTTCAACTTGCTCTGTTTCTCTCAACGGAAGTAAAGAAGATGCATTCACATTTTTACTAGCAATAATTTCTTCCTTCTTTTTCGCCCATCTACCTTTCCACATCACCCCATTATGAATCAACTCTTTTATTTGCAATCGTTTACCAGATGGATTCAAACTCTCTAAATCCTTTTCAGTAAAATCCATCTATATGCTTTCTACAAAGCTTTAGATTTCCCAATATCCACTCCATATTCTTGTGCTGCTTCTGCCAACTTCTCATGCAAATTTCTCGCTTTCAGAGTAATATTCTTAGACAAGAATAACAACTCATCATCCTGATATTTACTCAATCTCTCCGGACTTATTGTACCAATAATCATTTCTTCCAGATCTACTCTTAACCTACTTATATCTATACTCTGTTTGGACTTATTAGATACCATTCCCCTAATCCAATCATCCAACTCTTCTGGCGAAGGTCCCACTGAACTCCCTGATACTGAAGTTGTTTCTCTCACATTTGACATTAATTTTCTAGGATCAATCTGTACACTTCTTTTTGGCGTTTCAGTCATATTTCCATTTGCTGGAATATCAATTAGTGACGTATTCATTTCATTTGATTCTGGTCCACTAACATCTCTAGTACTATTCACTGGAACTGTTAATGCATGCACTCTCGAAATATTTTGACCCTCACTATACACTATAGGACCAATTGTTACCGGAACTGATAACGTTTCAGCATTTAAACTCATCTGACTAATTTTCTGAGTTAACTCCTCTCTTGTTCTATTTAACATGTCAATATCTCTTTCCTGCAACTCTCGAGTACCCAATGAAGACTGTGAAGCTGCCGAAACATGTGTAACTTGTGAAACTTGTGGAACTTGTGGAGCTTCTATTTCAATTAACGGTGCACTCGGAGAAATCCCATCTGGGCTCTCCTGATATGGTGGAGGTCTCTTTAATAGCATCTCATCTAATAATTCATCATCGATTTCATTTGGATCCATATCTAATTCTGAAATCTCTACATTATTCTTTTTCTCTTTACATTTTCCTCCAGCCTGATCCTCAGCCACAATTACTGGATATAATCCATCCGCGATCACTTCTCTCCTCCATCTTTTCATCTGATCATCCCACCTAGCTTCTGAATACCTTCTCAATGCATTCCTATATCTTATCCCATTCCTGTCTCTCTCCCTTTTATACGCCTCATGTTCCCACTCTTGAAGCGCCTCATGCTGCATAGGTCTAGGATTTGGTTTTAATAAATTCACTTGTCTCCTCAAATTCTCCAATATCCTCACGTTAAAAGTACCATACTTTGGAAAAGCTAAAACTCCATTATCTTCCGTGTAACCCATCCAATTCTCTAACCATTTACACGTATGGTATCTATGCTCTAACATCATGAAAGAAGCAGGTGATCTTGGAGGAGGTACAGGAAGTCCCTCTCTAGTAACTATCGGCTTGTCCTTTTTAAAGAAATCTTGTATTCTTTTTACCATCTTCATTTTTAAACTCTCTTGTTCTTGCTAAATAAACCAGAAACAAACAAAGAAATCTTCCGTAATTCCGCTCACTCTATTCGCTGAATCTCAGGCAATACCAGCGCGACTCACACCAACCAACCAATCACGGCTCGCTAGGCGCCCACTATCTCAACCAATGCCAGCGCGACTCACACCAACCAACCAATCACGGCTCACTACGCGCCAACTATCTCAACCAATGCCAGCACTGCTTTTTGTGACGTCAGTATAACTTCTGCTACTGACCCTCCCTTTACAAAATAATACGGCAATGTACTACAAGGTTTTTTTTAACTAAATTCTTGTTAGAAACAACACAAAACAATGCTACTTTGTCTGCTCCACTAATTAAAGAGATAGTTCAAATATTCAAAGAGATTCTTTTACTTCTAGTAAAATAACGACCAGCGCTACTCTACTCCCAATCAAGTGAAAAGTGGACTTGGTACTCTCTTGGGGATACTAGCCAAAGTATCAGAAGAGAATTTTCGAGTGAAAAAGTCTTGGTACTCCTTTGGGGATGTAAAGCCAAAATTTCGGAAGGGGACTTTCACTATTTTACACAATATTACAACAACAGACAAAGTACTTCTGCAGTGTGATACTTTTCCACACTATTCCTCTGCCACTGAGGCTAAAATAACATCATTATCATCATCCCGGGATCTTAGGCAACTCCGTACCCGTATTTCCAGACTACATAAAAAAAACACAAACTTTTCATATTAATAACCACAAATAAATAATCAATAATTATTGCCAAACTAATCAATAGTAACCATCCTCTGCTACCAAAACTGATCTAGTGATCCAGGGATCAGGGATCAATAAATTTGCAAATAAACAAGGCCCAATTACGTTACCCAACAAGTCCCCTCACGCTGGGTTCAGTAGAATGCAAAGTTCATTCCATTCTTACCAATCTCCAACAGAACCTGCATTACTCATAAAAAAATATTGTGGCAATGACATCTTTTTATAGTTGGTTAGTTATAGGCAATAATCTATAAACTCACTCTAAATAAAGACGGACTCAATGTATATTTATAATGTTTATCGAAATAATGTGAAATAAATGCTCATCAAGTACCAATACACAGTACAAATCATGAAATATCACTGAGAAAATTATTAGCAAAAGAAATCACAAATTCACATCATATTGACAGTGCATTGAAGGAGTGGAAAGGCGAAGAGAGAAAAGGTTCAGAAACAAAATACATTTGCAAATGAATATGCAAATTCAGGTTTCTATCTATACTAACCCAGTAGGAACAGGAAATCTACTCTCTGGCCACAAGAGCAGCAAGGCTCCGCAAGAAATTTTGTAAGGGCAAAGATTAAGTCAGGAATCAGGAACAGGAAGAAAAACAGGTAGGCCTCTACAGCAAACCGACGACAGCGACGATCTCCCAAGGATCAGCCTAAACGCCTTCAGCCCACCCCTCCCACCGGGCACCTCAATTATACCCTAAAACCCAAATGTGCAACCCACACTTGTTTCAAAATAAGGAGCTATTCTACATTTGATTGGTTAAGGAAGGGGTGTACTGTCACACCACACTCGACATGTCCATCTCACTCAATGTTGTATTGTTTTATTTTTTTAACTTCATGACGGAATCTTCCCAGGAAATACAAGTATACAAATATCAGGCTTCAGCTTCCATCTCTCCGCTAATGTTTCGAAATCTGTTACTTCTTGTGCCACTCGTGCGCTTCCAGAGGAAACGTTCCTCACTTGCTGATTGTTTTTCGTCTCCACATTTAACTTTCGGCAGGCACACGTAAATTCGAAGGTTGCTCGCCTTTGCCTTTCCTCCACGTTCTCTTTGCTTTTTCAGCTTATTTTGTAAAAATCATTCTCCTTAACCCATGCTTCTACGGAGAATAAAACAAGCATTATTACTCATTTTGAAATGCTTTTCTTTACGCACCCTCCCAATGCTGCATCTAACCATGTGCAACCCATATTATTATTTTTCCTAGCAAACGTTAATAACGTGCACAAAAGCAGCATTAGTCTCTTTATTTTCATTAGCCAAGCATTTGCGGCCTAGTTCAGTGCTTTAGCACGCACTTGCGCAGTATTATTTTCCCTCATGTTAGTTTTTAAAACCGCGTGTTTTTCACTGCACGCTGTTAGAAAAATTAGAAAATGTTACTAGGGGTTTAAATCCGAGCAGGTTTCATTTTACGGAAAACCCTGCTCCATCACAGGCGACTACACCTGGAACGACGCAACGGTATTCGCTGTTGATATTGAAAAAGCTTTTCACAGCCTCGAATGGCACTACCTCTATGAGATGATTTTGTGCATGGGACTGGGAGAGCGCTTTGTACCCTGGATGCGATTGTTATATACCAGGTCAACGGCCCGGGTGTGTACAGGCCGAACTATATCGATGAATTGCCCAGTGGAGCGAGGGACATGGCAGGGGTGCCCCCTATCTCCACTGCTCTTCGCTCTTTGCCATTGCCATGGAGCCACTGGCGGCATATGCGAGAACTGGTAGGGCGTTTAGGGGTCTGACAATACAGAACCACTTCCACAGGATAGCACTATATGCCGAGTGTTAGAACTGGGGGTCTCTAGTTGGCAATGGTATACACCTTTGACCAAATAGGGACCCTTGCTTCTAGTCAGGGAAAGGGGGATTACACTACTGGATAACCCCTGCTCACCCCCTTGGCAGCTTGGCACGAGCAGACAGGCTTATCTCAGAGGCAGTGTATTAAGCATTTGTGAACACATACAGTAATACAGTGAAAACACTACAGATGGACACCACACAGGTTTTATAAAAACAAGTATTCTTTATATAGACTTAACACAAGACCACAAACGACAAAAATCCACAATACTGTACTTAAGACTTAAAGATGGTAGAAGTAACTTAGTTCAAGATGATGATAAATGCGACACGTTTCTCACAAAAGTACCTTGGAAGCGTAACGCAAAACAAACAAAGGGTCCGCAGGGAGGGCGATGCGGCGAGCAGGCGCCGCGATGCGACGATCCGGTGCGATGTGAGTGCGCCCTTGATGCGATGCAACGACGTGAAGATGATGCGTGCACGCCCGACGGCTGTGCGGCGAACTCTGTACCTTTGGAGCTGCGACACGCCTCTCCGGTGATGCGACGGCAGGCAGCTGCAATGGCGACACGCTTCTCCAGTGATGCGACGGCGACCCTTGCGGTGGCGACACGCTTCCCCAGTGATGCGACGGCATGCAGTTGCGACGAAGACACGCTTCTCCGGTGATGCGGCGGCGGCGACACGCTTCTCCGGCGATGCAACAGCTGCGTCAGCGACACGCTTCTTCTCGTTGAGTCGCGCTTCCAGCTCCCAGCAACACGCAGGCTTCTGCAGACAGAATCCCCAGCAAGGGAATTCAGGAGGGAGCTGGTGGTGAAGTCTTGTAGCCCTGAGACTTCAGCAGGAGGCAAGCTCTAGTTCAAGCCCTTGGAGAAATATTCTGCAAGATGATGAACGTTCTTTGAAAGTTTCTTCTCCTTTCCTTGGCAATGAAGACCACTGCAGGCCAACCCAGCAAACAGCACACTGGCAGAGGGGCAGTCCAAAATCCTGCAGCTTCCTTGGTTCTTCTCCTTGTCAAAGGTTCGTCTTGTTGTTCCAGAAGTGATCTAAAGTCTTGGGGTCTGGGCCCCACTATTTATACCAGTAAATCCTTTGTCCTCTGAAGGCAGAGGGTCCTGTACCTAGTCCAAACCAGTTCTGGGGGCATTCTGCCAGTGCACAACTTCTTCCTTTGTCAGTGTGGGCCAGGGTCATCAGACACCCCACAGGAGGTGGAGCCAGCATTGTGGAAGGCAGGCACAGCCCTATTCAGGCCCAGGTGCTACTCCTCCCACCACTCCTCATGCAGGTAGGTCTATTCAGCCTAGTGCTGACTCACCCTGTCTCCTGGAGTCCCCCGGCCCCTGTCACTCACAAAACCAGACATACAATACACAAGCTAGCAGAGGCAGGCTGAATGGTTAGGCAAGAAAATACCTACTTTCTAAAAGTGGTATTTTCAAACACAGAATGTTAAAACCAACTTCACTAAAAGATGTATTTTATCATTCTGAGTTCAGGCATACTAAACTCGAATTTCTACCATGTTCCCTGGGTCAGTTAGGATTATAAGATGGTATAATCAAACTGCCCATTCTGGCCTATGGGGACAGGTAGCCTTGCAATAGTGAAAAACGAAATAGGCTGTAATTCACTATCAGGACATGCCACACACATCAGGGCATGACCTACCTTTTACATACAATGCACACTGCCCTAGGGCCTACCTTAGGGGTGTCTGATATGCAGAAAAGGGAAGGTTTAGGGACTGGCAAGTGGGTGCACTTGCCAAGTCGACATGGCAGTCACAGACTGCACACAGGCTCTGTAATGGCAGGCCTGAGCTACACTTTACAAGCTGCTCCGGTGGGTGGCACAACCAGTGCTGCAAGCCCACCAGCAGCATTTGATTTACAGGCCCTGGGCACACACGGTGCACTGTACTAGGGTATGACAAGTAAATCAAATAACCCAATCATGGAGTCACTAATCCATTACATCACTTTACAGGGACAGCATATGCACTTTAGCACTGATCAGCAGTGGTAAAGTGCCCAGAGTCATTAAACCAACAAAAACAGGTCAGAGAAAATACAGGAGGAAGGCAAAAAGTTCAGGGATGACCCTGCAAAAAGGGCCAAGTCCAACACTGAGGACATGTTGCTCTTCCTGCATGACACAGAGATGGACTTGAGGGGGGCCAAAGACATGTTGGAGGAGTTTGGTCAGCTCTCTGGACTGCGGGTCAAATGGCTGAAATCCAAGCTCTTTCCCATGCCGTGGAGAGAGGACCCACCAGTGCAACTGAAGATTGTGCAGTGGGAACCCCAGTGTCTGCTTTACCGGGGGGTCAAGATCTATCATGCCAGAGCTGACTTGCTAGAGGGCAATGTGGGGCATGCGATCAATCAATCAATCAATCACGGCATTTATAAAGCGCGCTACTCACCCGGGAGGGTCTCAAGGCGCTGGGGGAGGGGTAGGTTACTGCTCGAACAGCCAGGTCTTGAGCTGCTTCCTGAAGGAGAGATGGTCCTGGGTTCGCCGAAGGTGAGTGGGGAGGGAGTTCCAGGTCTTGGCTGCCAGGTAGGAGAAGGATCTTCCTCCGGCGGTGGTTCTGCGGATGCGTGGTACGGTGGCGAGGGCGTGGCTGGTTGATCGTAGCTGGCGTGTGGGCGTGTAGAAGGTCATGCGGTCGTTGAGGTACTTTGGGCCCAGGTCGTGGAGGGCCTTGTGTGCGTGGGTGAGGAGTCTGAACGTGATTCTCTTGCTGACGGGGAGCCAGTGCAGGTCTTTCAGGTGTCCGGTGATGTGGCTGTGTCGGGGGATGTCCAGGATGAGTCGTGCGGAGGCGTTCTGGATGCGCTGGAGTCTTTTTTGAAGTTTGGCTGTGGTTCCGGCGTAGAGGGTGTTCCCATAGTCCAGTCGGCTGGTGACGAGTGCCTGGGTGACGGTCTTCCTGGTTTCAGTGGGGATCCATCTGAAGATCTTGCGGAGCATGCGCAGGGTGTTGAAGCATGAAGATGAGACGGCGTTGACTTGTCTGGTCATCGACAGGGAGGAGTCCAGGATGAAGCCCAGGTTGCGTGCGTGGTCCGTTGGCTTGGGCGCGGTGCCCAGGGCCGGGGGCCACCAGGAGTCGTCCCAGGCGGAGGGAGATGAGCCCAGGATGAGGACTTCCGTCTTGTCCGAGTTCAGTTTAAGGCGGCTGTTCCTCATCCAGTCGGCGATCAGTGCCCTAAGGTCCTCTATGACTTTTTGGGTGACTCTTCTGCTCTCAGCAATGGGAAGAATAGCCCTCTTGAAGATGGTGGCCCTCCCCTGGCTCCTCTATTTTTTACTACACTCCCGATGTGGATACCAGGGATGTAGTTTTAAGAACTGAAAGCCCTGAGTATGGAGTTCATTTGGGGGACGGGACGCCGGAGAGTGGTGCTAGCCACATTGCAACATCCTACAACAGAAGGGGGCCTCGCAGTTCCTGATTTTGAGCTATATTACATAGCGGCTCAACTACAGTGGCTGATCCAGGGTGTTGCTCATAGACGCAATCCAGATTGAACCCCCTGTCCCCTTTGTGCCACCACTTCGGGAACTCCTTTGGGTTCTCCTTCAGGTGTGGTGATCCAACCTAGATGACTCTGCAGAGTTCCGCACACTGGCAAGGTGCTGGAGCAGAGGGCTACAAAGAATATGCACTAAGATCCCATACTCCTCGGAGATGCCCCTGGATTTTCTAACTGCACCTCATCACGGGGGTGATTGGCGGGGACTGGCACTATTGGTGGAAGCAGGGGCGACGAAGGTGCGTGACCTGTATAGGGATTCAGGGCTGCTCCCGTTCGAGAACTTTAGAGCGGAGTTTAATTTACCCCAGGGACTTTTTCTCCTCCACAGGGCACTCACAGCAGCAATGAAGGAACACTAGGGGGGGTGGGGACCACCGAACCCACAGCCTCCCATAGCTGCCAATATATAGCCCTCTCTGCAGGCATCATTAGAACAGTCTCATGCCTTTATAGAGCGCTGCAAATGGACCAACAGCTGCCCCTACAGACACTGAGAACTAGATGAGAGGAGGACCTAGATACCCTTATTGAGACAAAAGACTGGGATAGGATTATGGAACAGACACTAAAGATCTCTAGAAACGCACGTTTTAAACTTAGAAATTATTACGTACTGCACCGGTCATACCTAACACCTGAATGCATAGGCAGGTACTTCCATGTACCTGACGCAGCCTGTCCCTGATGCAGGGAAGAAAGGGCCCACATCCTTCATATGTTTTGGGCATGTCCCGCAATTCACACTTTCTGGGAGGGAGTCATACAGGGGACTGAGGGGTGCATAGGCAAGGAGATGCCATGTACCCGAGACGCTGCCAACTAAGCTGGTTCCCCCATCCTGCCAAGACGAAAATAACAGGGAGATTTCAGAACTTAGCCTATATTCTTGCCATACTCGAGATAGCTAGGAATTGGAAGACGGTAAGAGGCCCACAACTGATAGTGTGGAGAAGGGAGCTGATAAAGTGGGCAGGCAGTGAAGGGAGAGTCCTCCTGAGAGAGGCGCAGAGGGGCTTAGGCAAAATGGAGGGTGCCCGGGCTTGGAATCCGGACCCGGACACACCGGAGAGCACCCTGCGGGATCCCCATGATGACCTCTATGACTGACAGTGGGAGTCGCGCCTAGGATCAGATCCCTCATTAAGTTTGATTAGTGCCTGCTCTTAATGCGAAGCTGGACGTCCCCCAGGCCTAAAGCCTAACGGCCTAGCTCATCCACCGCTTGAACAGTTGACTATTACAGGAGGGATGGTGTCTTGACTCACGAAGGGAGGGGAATGTTCTGCTATTTTATTTCAATGATGATGAGATGTACTGCCCATTATGTTAATGCTTATTGAATCCTACTGACACACGTGAGATGTAACGTGTACCCTGCTTATTTCTGAAAACTCAATAAAATCTGTTTAAACAAAAAATAAAAGTTGATGGCCCAAATTCAGAGCCCATCATGGGTGCCTGGGCCTCTAGCACAGACACATAAGACAGAAGGAATAAGGCCCATGCAGCAGCCACCGCTGTCTCTGCTGCTCGTGCTGCCTGCCCCAAAATACAGGCAGGGGACTGGAAGGCTGTCCTTAAGGATAGCGCCCTAAGCTGTTACCCTAAAGTGTCAACACGACCAAAGATAAAGCAAAAACAAGGAAAATTGGACAAATTTGCCAAACCACTAGGGCACCCCCCCACAAGGAGAGGAGGCTAGCGGACCAACAGTGTCATCTGCCAATGAGACCAGCAAGGAACCCCACCCAGGCATGGATGCTTTACTAAGAATAAGTGAATCTTCCCGCCTGCCCCTTGAGACCAAAATTGGGCAGGTAGGCCTGGACATAGCACTACTCCAACAAGATCTGGGAAACACCACGGTCGATGGACGGAAGCTGAATCACACATAAAGACCCTGGAAAGTACCTTGAAAGAACTACACCAGACAGTCCAAAAACTAAAAGGCCTCTCTGGAGAGATGGCAGCCCATGTCGACGATGCTGAGGGGCGCTCCAGGTGCAACAACCTCCGGTTCCTGGAGTTTCCCGGAGGGGGTGCAGGGCCTCGATCTGGAGCAGTTTATTGAGACATGGCTGCGCACCTTTCTGCCCTCGGACCAACTTTCACTGTGCTTTGTAATAGAACTGGCACATAGAGCTCTGGTGCAGAAACCTCCCCCAGGCCGGTCCAGAGACTGATGACAGCAAGCTTTTTGAATTATCGAGACAGAGACTTAGGGCCATATGTACAAACACATTTTCCCATTGACGGGCAAACGCCTTTCATACATATGGACCTTGGTGCTACGCACGGTCAGGGGGCAAGGAGAGGTCAAACATGAATCTAGATGAATCCTTATTTTTCCAGGTTACACTAGGATGGTGCAGCAGCATAGAAAAGCGTATGATGAAGTGAAACAAAGATTGTGGGCCATGGATATAAAATATATGTTACTTTACCCAGCCAGGCTGAGGGTGCTGTTTCAGGGCAAGGCATACATATTCGACCACTCAGACCTGGTGTGGGAGTGGTTCAAAGAATGACACCCGAGATGAGATGAATGAATGGACTCGTTTCCCCAGGCCACTCCTGGGGTCGACAAAGAAAAGTCTGGGGGAACAGTGCGTCACCACACTTGCAGAGGCCATCATAGATGATCAAAGTCAAGGAGCCGGGGGAGGCAGTCCAGCTGCCCGAGGGACGGCAGATGAGGAAAACAAGCTAGCCACCCAACATCATACAGTGATCTGCAAGGAGGCCTCAGACACCAATGACTAAGCGGCACCAATCATGTTATGATTCATACGGTGCAGTGAAGTTGAATGATTGCTGAGGGAAAGGAGGGAGAGAGTGCCCGATCCGAGTTACAAGTTTGATGCAGTTTATTATTTGAGCATGGGGTGGGGTTGGGCAATAGACGTTTCCCAAGTTGAATAGTTCAAAACCCATGACAGGAAAATGTGGGCTGCGGGAACAATTGGGTTTGTCAGTTCTAGTTGTTGATTGTTGGGTACAGCACACCACGCAGCCAAGCACACATATCAGGGCAGGGGAAGGGGAAAGACAAGCAGATATGCAAGGGTTAAAATGCAGTTCTGGTGCAGGAGTCAACCCGAATGAATAAGTTAGGCCTTAACTCGCTAACAATCCTTTCGTGGAATGTCAACGGGCTGGGCTGTAAAATAAATCAAGAGAGGGGTTGTGACCCAAAATCTTCAAAGACATTTCCCTGATTTGGCACTCCTACAGGAGACCTACTTGTTGGTTAACATCTGCCACTGCCTACACACGGGAGGGTACACTGTTCTAGCCCATGCGTGATACACAAGAGGCTCCCGGAGGGTAGCTATCTTGGTTAAGAAGACTGCCCCACCCCTCCTCCTTTCCAGGTGGAGATCAAATGGGTAGATCCCAAGTGCTGCTATGTGACGGTGAAGGGAATGTGGAACAGGAGGAACATCCTCCTCATTATTGTGTATGCCCCACCGAGAATCCAGAAAGGGTTGCTGGAGAAACTGGGCTCCATCCTAATAGACTCAATTGGAGATTTTCATATTCTTGGTGGGGACGTAAATGAAGTAATGGAATAGGACCTGAGCAGGTGCTCGCCCTGCGGGTTGAGAACGAAGCACCCTTGGAGTTAGCGTGTTCTTCCCATGCACTAGGTCTAGGTAACATTTGGAAGTCACTCCATCTGCGAGACCAACAATACTCATTCATGCCAGGGGCTCATGGAACCCTGTCAAGGCTGGACTTTGCGTTTGTTCCCATGACTGAGCTAGCTGGGTGAGGGAGGTGATCTTCCTGGCCCTTGGGATTTCAAATCATTCACTGTTGCTAATTAAAATGGGTGCCCAACAGTAGGATAAGTCATAGAACTGGAAACTAGAGGTGTGCGCTCTAAAAGAGGTAGACATAGAGGAGACCCTAAGAGTTGACACCCAAATATATTTCAAAGAGAAGAAGCAGTCAGTGACCTCACCGGTTATTCTCTGGGAGGCACACAAAACCATTATCAGAGACAGGGCCCAAAACATAATAGCCATAAAAAAGAAACACAGGGTTGGAGAGGACGCAACAGTTTGAACGTTGTCTCCTACCGCTAGAGTGGACATGAGTGGACACAAGGAGCCCATCAGCAACTAGAGAATGATACCATAATCAAGTGTTACAGGCAGGCTGCCAACACGTGGAGGGTGCAGTAGAAATTGTATGATAAAGGGAATAAGGCGGGCCATCTCCTTGCGTGGTTGGGAAAAAGAGAAGAAGAGGCACACTGGGTGGCTGAGGTGCTTACAGAGGCAGGAGAAGTGGCTAGCTCTGACAGGGATATTTCCCAAGCGTTCACGAGGTATTACCGAACTCTCTATGCCACCCAGAGGGACCGCATGGAGCAGGACATTGAGGCATTTCTGGGGGAGGTGTCAGTCCTTGTCTTGATGGAGATGACCTGGAGGTAGACATGAAGATGGATGAGCTAGGGGAGGCAGTGGTGAGCATGCAGTCAGGCAAGACTCCAGGTGCCAATGGCCTTTCTGAAGAATTGTACAAACGACTGTCCGCACTCCTCAATCCGCACCGCTACCTACTGAATTTGTTTTGTGCAGCCAGGGACGAGGGAAGCTTGCCACATGACATGACCTTAACAATAGTATCCCCTAAAAAGGTAAACCAAGTAATTTATTTTCCTCCTACAGCTCTGCCTCACTGATAAACACAGAGAGCAAGATTTTTTTTATAACTATTGTATTTGTTGAGTTTCAGTAAGGGTAAAGCAAACACAAAGTACCACAAACATGAGGACAAATCAAACAAAGAAATAAGCAGAGCAAGACCTTAATATTAGTGCAGGAAGACAAGTGGATTGAGTGATAGCACCACAGGACTGCCGGCAGTTAACAATTATAACCCAGTGGATCCACATTATATCATTATACAAGTCTAGGAGCCGCTAGATTCTGTAGGTCATATGGCTCGATGACCAATAGGAGAACACACCAGCTGGATGGCTGGTGCAATCAAGGGAAGAAGGATTTGCTATGCAGGGGTGTCGGCACTCTCAGGGGAGACCCCCCCCATTCAATGGGGGTCGAGGGTGTTCTTTGCTCCCATATAGTCTGTGCCGGATGAAAGATAAGCAATGATGGGGGGCCAGATATCTACAGGGTGGGAACCCAGGGGCAGCAATTCCCAGTAGGATGTAAGTTGCTCTTGGCAATGTTACATCATGCAACCAGCTATCTATTTGAGGGACAGAACGGCAACCCCAGTGTATTGCAACTCTACGCCTAGCCAGAAGTAATAATATTGCAGTCAGGTGTTGAACTCCACTAAGAATGTCCGTGACATAGCCTAAAAGGGCGACCAATGGAGTATTTTGGGGCCGATAATCAGTGATTGAGGCGACTGCATCCTAGACAAAGGACCAAAAGCAGTCTACTGCAGGAAATTCCCATGCCAGACGAAGGAATGAAGCACCGTCGCACCCATACCTACAACAGCACTCATCATCCGAGATCCCCATATGGACATCTGTGCACGAGTACTTTTGATGATGACATTTTATGTGGATTAAGCGCAGTTTGTAGTTGGAGGAGAGTCCCTAGTCAGCCAGGAGCAATATTGGCACTGTGTTGCAGACAGTGGGGGAATCAAGCACAGCTTCCTGATTGGAGTACGCTCTGGGAATGCATATGGGTGACTTCTCTTGCATGATCCCGTGTAGACGCTTGATCACTTTCCATGGAAATGGGTTGGTCAGTAACATATTCAGTGCATGAAATGTGGGAGGGGCAGCAGGAAACGTATTGTGCTGAGAGGAATTGTCCCTCTGAGAGACATAACCAGGTCAGTTGGCGGCATACTACTTCATCATCTGTTGCCGGGAGTTGCGAGTGACCACTCAGGTGAGTATTTGGTGAATATAGAGTGTTTAAGCTGGCAAGGATGAGCCGCCTATATCACACCTAAGTTGTATAAGTAACAGTATCTATTGCGGTCCAGAGGCGACGGACCGGCAGGTATAACTCACTATTTAATGGGCAGGGGGGTGCAATGGCTGACTCGATGGCCAAATGTTGAAAGGGGGGGGCGTATCCAAAAATGCGTATATTGCAATTGTGTGCAATAGTAATGAAGTTCCAGGCGCTAGAGAGGTAGCAAATGTCAATGTGGTCTCGGTGTAGGTAAGCAAGTACTAGACGGGCTTTGCGCTGATCATTTAACCTGCAACATTCCAAGTAAGACATCTTAGGGTAGTTAGCTCCTCGAACGGGGTTGGGAATGTTTGGTATGCGGATTGTACTAGGTCATAGTACGCTAGTGTGTGTATGCTCTTCAGAAATTTGAAAAACTGAAAACCAGAACGAAACCCCTTTTCCTGCCACCCACCTCAAACCCCCCCCTCACCCCCCTCCCCAACTGGTTGAACCAGTCATAACCTCCCCCTCCCTTACCAACACAGAAACAATCAAAAAATGATATAGGAATACATCCTTCAGGGCACCAGGAGGCCTTACAAACGACACAGCAAGAACTAAATAGGTGGCCGAAGGAGAGCGCTAACAAAAAAATCACAGGGCTTTGCGGCCATTATTCAAGTATGGTGCCCGTTGGCCAGCTGAGACCAAGTCAGACACAGAGGGCAGACTGTTTCACAGAACATGAGGCCGCGTCCGGGCCCTGTGACATGTGCATTGTATCCAGGTGTCAGTCATTATCACTAAGGGTATCACCCGCCACTGCGTCCAATGAGTTGGCTCGAACCTCCCTGGGGGTACGAGCTTGCGAGAAACTTTCAGGGTCGCCTTAGGGTCAGTGAAAGGTGAGTTTGATCATGAAATGAGACACACAGTTTAGCAGGGTCGATCAGTAAATATTGCACCTCAGCCTTCCGAAGTAGGCGTTTAGCTGGGAGAAATTCACGATGGGCCATTTGTACTGACAGCATAAAATCTGGAAAAAACAAAAGTGCATTTCCTTGGTGCTGGGTATTCCGGAGCTCTCTATCCAACCTTAAGATAGTGTCTCTGTCTTTATAGGTAAGGAGGAATATTACTATTGGGCACTCTGGGGCCCCTAGTGGGGGGCGAGGGCCCAGCAGCTGTGGGCATGGTCGGTCGCGATTATCAGGACAAGGTCTCGCCAAATAAAGAGCAGAGCATGCCCAGCATGGATTAATAGATGATCTAAGTGACCCAACAGAGGCCAAGATCCTCGTGACTCGAACTCAGGTAATTCTGGCCCTTGCACTCAGGATCCTCTCTCAGCGCTCTTACTTTTATTTTAGTCTCATATGTTGCTTTGCTCTCGTTTTTTTCCAGATTGTTGAGATTATAATTAGACTTCTCTTGACTTCCTTCATTAAATTGCTGAACCTCCGGTTAGAGGCCTGAGACCACCCAGCATATGCATATCTCGCTGTCAACCTGTTTACCCACCAGTATAATGGGTCTGATGCCAATGGTTCTGCTCAACACTGTACCATACCTTTTTCAATTGTTTTAGTTGGTCCACTTGTTTTTTACACACTTTCTAAGTGGATGTAGTTGCACTATTCTATTTGCTCCACATGGCTGAGCTCATGTTCTAAAGCAGATGCATCTACTTAACCATTTATACAGCAGCAGCTGCTGCCAAAATAAAGTGGTGGGGAAGATAATTTAAAAAAAAGCACATACCTGCTACTCCCGCTGCCGGCCGCCTTGGTGCTCCTCTCTTCTAGAAGTTTTTGGGACAGCACAGGCTTCCAGACTCCCCACCCAATCCAGACGCTGCTCTCATGCTGTGACAGCACCACATGGAATGGTCTGAGAGGCCTGGTTAGGCGCTCACTCAGGTACTGGGAGCATGGTCCATTTCTCCACCCAGCTGGGTTGGAAAAAAGTAAGTGCGCCTGCCTGTTTGGCCAGCCTAAGATGGCCGGCCAAACTGACATGCGCACTGACAAGTGCCCTCCACTCCTCGGCCCAGTCCCTGCGCTGTCAAGAGAGGATTGCCCGGCCCCTTCCTAAACTTGGCCGCATCACCTACAGTGAAAACTAAAACAATAATAATATTGTTTTATTTTTGTTTTATTTTTCATTTTGCAGTGGGGCGACGCTGCTCCTTTATTAAGGAGGAGCAACCGCTGCTGTTATGCCTATGAATAGGCCTCTTTTTCCCTCTGCCCGTCACCCCGCATGTTGTTACAACGTTGTAACAACGCATACCATTACCACGCAAGTCGTAACCATGACTTGCGGAGGGGGGCTCTGGATGTTGGAATAGTATAATTTACTATTCCAACTCCAGTCTGTGCGGACAGTAGGGAAGGTGTTGGATTTTAAATCCAACACCTTCTCCCCCCTCCCCAAGTCGTGGTTACGACTTGCGTGGTAATGGTATGCGTTGTTACAACATAGTCGTTGTAACGACCGCGTTGTAACAACATGCAGGGTGACGGTTTCGTGGTCAGGGTTGTTTACCTATGCCTATCACCACATTATTTGTCCTTACCATACCACTCCGGGCAAATACACTTGCCACGCTTCTTCCCACACCACAACTATGTTGGGAATCACAGGCGCACCGTTATCATGCGATACCCATCTTCGTTATTTCTGGCCTGATGAAATTCCTTTTATCTCTTCTGATTCTTGTGGCGAATCCATCTTGACCTCAAAACATACCGGACTCCTGCCACCTGCCGGATTTGTATATACTTTCTATTTCACTTATATTTCTGTTGATATTTTGTACTATTCATGCTTTCATGCTATCCTTGAAACATTCATATATGTCAAATTCAGATTGTGTTTACAATGTTTTGTTTGTATATTGACTAATAACATTGCCTGTACCCTTTTACTAAAAGCATATTATATTTTGGAATTCCATGGCATTACAACTTGCCTAACTTTGGGTTCTGGTTGGAATACATGCATTTTTTTCTGATCTGCTTGCTGCCCACATTTTACCTTACTCTACCATTGTTTTGCTTTTTAAATTGTACAATTTCTTTGTTTCCTTTGGGTTGGATCTCTTGATGCTTTTACCTACTTGGGTTGAATTTTCCTTTAATTGTCCTGTCCTTGACATGACTGACCATACAAATGCGTTGGTGTCTTCTGTCTTATTTTAGGTTCTCTTCACTACTTTATGTTGTTTGCTATGTCAGCCTTGAGAAAGCCTCAGGCCTGCATGCCTGGAAGGAGCAAAACACGTGTTGGCGGTTCCTACACTTTTCGGTTCACCTCTTGGAACCTCGTTTAATTATAAGGAATAAAAATCATCCTGCACAAATTCAAGATAACTGAAATAATGAACTCATTTGAACTACAAAAACAACATATATCGCAGTTACTCAGTTTTGTCCTTCAACTCTCCAGAGAGAGTTTTGTGCCATAGAGAATCTGGCTTGGATCGCTTTGTGGAATTATTTGCATCCCAGGTCCTGAGCTTCCTGAGCTGCTGCCATGGAGGCTACAGGGTATCCTTGAAGCATCCTGGATTTTTCTCTGTGACAGTTTCTTGCCAGTGGATTAGCAGACTTTGTTTCTGACACAGTTGGGGAACTAGTATGACGTGACAGATACTTGGCAAAATTGCTCACACCGGGTCTATAATGTAAATCGAACATGTGAATTTCGAGCCACTCGCTTCTCTATCCTAGGAGATGGGTGTGATTATGTTCCCTTAAATTACAGTATCAGGGGTTTGCAGGGCTGGACTGGAAAAAAAGCGACCCTGGCAAAAATGTTCAAACCAGACTCGCTCACTTCCTCTCCTCGCTTTATCACTCTCTTTCCATTCACCCTCTCTTTCTTCTTCTCTCTCATCTCCCTCTGTGATTGCTCACTTTCTTTTCACCTCTCTCTAACTCTCTCCACATCTTTAAACCCCGTGTCACCTGCTTCAGTTAATATCGGGGACCTGGGAAAACGAACAGTGCAACATCAGCAGCTCTGGGCTTGCAAAACTGGGCCTTCAGTGCCACCAGCCAAATAGGGAAATGCCGGATGGAATAAAAGGCATGTCTGGTACTAGTGGTTTGTGGCATGTTACAACCTCAAATTTGTTCCATAACAGGTAAAGGTAAAAATGCAGGCATCCCTACTTTATTATGAACACTTCTTTCTCAATTTGCAAAAACCTCCTTGACCTCCTGTCACGGAGCCCCCACCACCGGTGGGGATACCGGAACGCAGGACGAGTGGTGGCGTGTGCCTGACAGCCCGGTTCCCCTCCTTTCTCCATAGACGGAGGAGTCCCCGGGCTGGTGTTCTTTACAGGACGGGTATTCTCCTGATACCGTGAACGGCCCCTTTAACTGGAACCTGCATCCGGAGAACCCCGCCACCTGGCCACGCACCATCAGCCCCAATCCAATTGAAGAAGGGGAGGCCGAGAACGAGACGACGGACCCAGGAAGACGCTGGAAGAAGGAGATCCCAAGACCGCGTGGAGGAGACGGAAGCCGGGATCAAAGACGCAGCGTTTCCAGTTTTGGCAGCCAGGAGAGAGGTGCCCGAGGCGTCAGGAGAGCCTGGAGGCCAACGTCCCCGTTCTTCGCCGAGCCGCGCTCCAGGAGGAGCGTGGCTTTCACAGGTGCGTGCACGGGTTGCGGGGTGGGTAGGGAGGCGGGAGAAGGTCGGCGGTAAAGTGCGAAGCGAGTCCCCGAGTCCCTGAACCGTCCAGACCGCCCTCCCCTCTCACTTGCACAGCCCTCCCTGTAGTTTTCAACCGTACCGGGTGTCCCTTCACTCCCTTCCCCTTGGTGGAGGCATAGAGACGAAACAGCCTTAAATCAAAAGTGCCTTTGTTTTCTGTTTTCCGAGGGGAGCCCGAAGGTGAAGACGTCCCCATAGAGTTCAGGAACACCCTGAAGTGCCACTGAAAAGAAGGAAGGCAGACCGGATAAGACGAATAAACCTGGCAAAACCATACCGACGTGCGTACAAAATAAAAGCATCACAAAACCCCATAGTTGTGGACCTCGATCCTTCCGCCCGCTTACACCTCCACAAACTGAGCAAGCTGAACAATGAAATTTATGGTCAGAGGTAAGTCATATAGTGTACGTGGCTAGAAGTAGCTTTGTAACACTGTGTCCCTGTCCTTTGTGCACAGCAACCCTGGGGCATAAACGTGTTACAGAGTAGACACAGACTTCTAGCTATAAAGATATCTGGATCACTGTATCTTTCTTAACATTAATACTTTATTATTTGCTGTGTATAAAGAAATAACACTGCCTGATAAAATATATTTTGCAAGTGATACATGTGTGTTGGGACAGAAATGTCCTCTGCATGCACCTCTGCCCTGAGTGCCCAACTGTACTGATGTCTGAATCCCTAATGCATATTTTTGTTGTCATAGGCAAACATGGATCATGAGTGTAAACCATGACATTGACCTGTCTCAAGGATTGTGGTCTTGTTGGACTGGGAGCAGCGCCCATAGTGATATCCTCATAGTGGTGGAAGGCTAATGCGTGGTTCACAGTCTCAAGGCCTATGCACTCCAGCTTACCATGCCCAGACAGCTGTGAGTGTGGCTCGGCAGTGTGGGCATAACCTGTGTCGCAGCGCAGGTTAACGATCACAGTGACTCAGCCTATGAAACATGCTGCAAATGCTGACAGCCTCACCAATAGTACTTTGCAAGATCTCTTCAAGGAGTGGACTTAAGCAAATTTGCCCTATAGCTCCACATGGCTCCCTTTTCAGGCTGGTGAACATGCCCTTTAAAGCAGTAAATGTTTCACAATGTTTGTCAGATACTATATTCCTGGGGAAGGCTCCCGTCCCCACAGGGGAATATTTGAGCATCATAATATGTCAATGGAAAAGAGAAATAAGGTCCACTACTCAGCCTTCCAGTTTTTAATCGCGTGGAATGTAAACACCAGTAAAAAACATTTTAGCTCACCCACATACAATTTTAATATTTATCTAACAGTTTAACAAAGGCAGGACATAAATGTCAGTATAGGTGACACTCAATTTAGAGCACCTATAACCAGAAGATTGTACATCCAGTGAACATTAGTACTCTTGAATGCTTCCTAGTATGGAACCCACTAATTAAGCATACGGCGTAAGGCAGGTGAGCATTCATCATCCTATATGAGATATGAATGTATGGTAATTCAATAAGAGGTTTGGCTGTTTCTTCCGGATTTGTGTACTTCTTGTACGTTTATGTCTTATTATGGAAATCATACAACAGTCCTTTAACCCCTTCGCTGCTTGGCCTTTTCACCCCCTGTGCTAAGCCTTTTTTGGCTATTTGGGGTAGTTCGCGCTTAGGCCCCTGTAACTTTTTGACCACATAAGGTATCCACGCCAAATTTGCGTCCTTTTCTACCAACATCATGGGGATTCTAAAGGTACCCAGGGTTTGTGGATTCCCCTGGAGGGGACCCAGAAATTAGCCAAAATATAGCTAAACATTTTTTTTTGGGGGGGGGAAATGGGAAAAAAGGGCTACAGATGAAAGCATCTGGTTTTTTCCCTGAAAATGGTATCAACAAAGGGGTTGTGGTGCTGAAATCACAATTTCCCCAGCTTTCAGGGACAAGCAGACTTTTGTCAGAAAACCAAACATTTTTACACAGTTTTGGCATTTTTCTAGGACATAGCCTATTTTTGCTATTTTTTGTGCTTTCAATCTCCTTCCAGTTAATGGTAGAAATGGGTATGAAAGCAATAATGGATCCTGGAAAGCTAAACATTTTAGAAAAGTAGACAACATTCTAAATTCAGCAAGGGGTCATTTGTGTAGATCCTTCAAGGTTTCTTTATAGAAACTAACAGTTGAATGTAGGGAAAAATTGAAATTTATTTGAAAAAAACAGCCATTTGTGTCAACGTTTTCACCTGTAACTTCTTCTAATTATGACAGCTGTTTGAAAGCAATATACCGTTACATCCGCTGGACCTTTCTGGTTGTGGGGATATATAGGACTTGTAGGTTCACTAAGAACCCGACGAACCCAGAGCCAATAACTGAGCAGTGTCTTGCAATGGTTTTTATTATGTACCGGGTATATAGCAATTAATTTGGGAAAATATATACATGGAAAAATCGGTATGAAAGACACCTATGTATTTCTGAAATTGGAACAAAATATAGAGTTTAGAAACAGTAGATATTTGCACATTTTCGAAATTGTGAGTACCCATACTAGCATGAGAATTATGGGTCATTTTTCAAAATGACTTCTTTTTTACACATTGTCTTTCATTTGGAAGGCAGAAATGCATCGAAAGTCAATAGCTAATAACAGTTGCTCTACAATTCTGTGTTACCCTAAGTCTCCTGATAAAAATGGTACCTCACTTGTGTGGGTAGGCCTAGTGCCCGCGACAAGAAACGGCTCAAAACGCAAAGTGGACACACTTTATTTTTACAGTGAAAACTGACCTTTTTTTTGCAAAGTGCCTAGCTGTAGATTTCGAACCCTAGCTCTACCGGCACCTAGGGAAACCTAGCAAACCTATACATTTTTGAAAACTAGACACCCAGGGAAATCCAGGATGGGGTGACTTGACTGGCTCTCACCAGGTTCTATTACCCAGAATCCCTTGCAAACCTAAAAATTTGTTTAAAAAAACACATTTTCCTCACATTTCTGTGGTGGAAAGTTCTGGAATCTGCGAGGATCCACAAAATTCCCCCCACCCCGCGTTCCCCTAAGTCGTCCGAGAAAAATGGTACCTCACTTGTGTGGGTAGGCCTAGTGCCCGCGACAGGAAACGGCCCAAAACACAACGTGGACACACCACATTTTCACAGTGAAAACGGACCCTTTTTTTGCAAAGTACCTAGCTGCAGATTTTGAACCCTAGCTCTGCCGGCACCTAAGGAAACCTAGCAAACCTATACATTTTTGAAAACTAGACACCCAGGGGAATCCAGGATGGGGTGACTTATCTGGCTCTCACCAGGTTCTGTTACCCAGAATCCCTTGCAAACCTCAAAATTTGTCCCCAAAAAAACATTTTCCTCACATTTCTGTGGTGGAAAGTTCTGGAATCTGCGAGGATCCACAAAATTCCCCCCACCCCACGTTCCCCAAAGTCTTCCGAGAAAAATGGTACCTCACTTGTGTGGGTAGGCCTAGTGCCCGCGACAGGAAACGGCCCAAAACGCAATGTGGACACACCACATTTTCACAGTGAAAACGGACCCTTTTTTTTGCAAAGTGCCTAGCTGTAGATTTTGAACCCTAGCTCTGCCGGCACCTAGGGAAACCTAGCAAACCTATACATTTTTGAAAGCTAGACACCCAGGGGAATCCAGTATGGGGAGACTAGTCTGGCTCTCACCAGGTTCGGTTACCCAGAATCCCGTGCAAACCTCAAAATTTGTAAAAAGAAAAACACATTTTCCTCACATTTCTGTGGTAGAAAGTTCTGGAATCTGCGTGGATCCACGAATTCCACCCACCCCGCATTTCCCGAAGTCTTCTGAGAAAAATGGTACCTCACTTGTGTGGGTAGGTCTAGTGCCCGCGACAGGAAACGGCCCAAAACGCAACGTGGACACACCACATTTTCACAGTGAAAACGGACCATTTTTCTGCAAAGTGCCTAGCTGTAGATTTTGAACCCTAGCTCTGCCGGCACCTAGGGAAACCTAGCAAACCTATAAATTTTTGAAAACTAAACACCCAGGGGAATCCAGGAATGGGTGACTTGTCTGGCTCTCACCATGTTCTGTTACCCAGAATCCCTTGCAAACCTCAAGATTTGTAAAAAAAAAAAACACATTTTCCTCACATTTCTGTGGTGGAAAGTTCTGGAATTTGCGTGGATCCACAAAATTCCACCCACCCCGCATTCCCCAAAGTGTTCAGAGAAAAATTGTACCTCACTTGGGTGGGTAGGCCTAGTGCCCGCGACAGGAAACGGCCCAAAACGCAACGTGGACAAACCACATTTTCACAGTGAAAACGGACCCTTTTTTTGCAAAGTGCCTAGCTGTAGATTTTGAACCCTAGATCTGCCGGCACCTAGGGAAACCTAGCAAACCTATACATTTTTGAAAACTAGACACCCAGGGGAATCCAGGATGGGGTGACTTACCTATCACAAAACAACCTGGTTTTGCAAGGGGGGTCCCATGAGTTTTTGGCCCCGGGGTCAGCGGCCATCTAGGGAAACCTACCAAACCCACACATTTCCGCAAACCAGACACCCGGGGGAGTCCAGCAAGGTATGGCTTGCGTGGGTCCCCCAACATTTCCCTACCCAGAATCCCCTGCAAACCTCAAATTTAGCCGAAAAAATCACTTTTTTCTCAAATTTCTGTGTGGGAAAGTTCTGGAATCTGCATGGATCCACAAATTTCCTACCACCCAGCGTTCCCCCAGGTCTTCCTATAAAAATGGTACCTCACTCGCATGGGTGGGTCAAGTACCCGCGACAGGCAAGGGCCCAAAACCTATTGAGGCGACATCAAAATTACCTGTCACAAAACAACCTGGTTTTGCAAGGGGTCCCATGAGTTTTGGCCCCGGGCTCGGCGGCCATCTAGGAAACCTACCAAGCCCACACATTTCTGAAAACTAGACACCCTGTGGAGTCCAGCAAGGTATGGCTTGCGTGGGTCCCCCAACATTTCCCTACCCAGAATCCCCTGCAAACCTCCAATTTTGTTGAAAAAAATCAATTTTTTCTCACATTTCTGTGTGAATAAGTTATAGGATCACCGGGCTGACACAAATTTCCTACCACCCAGCGTTCCCCCAGGTCTTCCGATAAAAATGGTACCTCACATGAGTGGGTAGGCATAGTGGCTGCAACAGGAAATGGCCCAAATCGTACTGAGGAGACTTCAAAATTACCTTTAACAAAACTACCTGGTTTCGGGGGGGCACCTGGTTTTTTGCCCCGGGCTCGCCGCCATCTAGGGAAACCTACCAAACCCACACATTTCTGAAAACTTGACACCCTGGGGGGTCCAATGAGGTATGGCTTGCGTGGATCCCCCAACGTTTCCCTACCCAGAATCCCCTGCAAACCTCAAATTTAGCTGAAAAAACCACATTTTCCACATACTTTTGTGTGGAATCACTGTGCCGGCACAAATGTCCTACCCCACAGCATTCTCCTTAGTGTCCCGAGTAAAATGATACCTCACTTGTGTGGGTGTCCAATGCAGAATGGGCTAAAAACGTATTTTAAAAAAAATGTAGCGCTTAGAATTGTCGGTGCTATACCCTAAATCCCTATGTTTTGGGCTCTTCCCAGTCACAGGCCCTTGCCCTACCCACACAAGTGAGGTATCATTTTACTCGGGAGACTGAGAGGAACGCTGTGGGGTAGGACATTTGTGCCGGCACGGTGATTCCACCCAAAAATATATGGAAAATGTGTTTTTTTTGGCTAAATTAGACGTTTGCAGGGCATTCTGGGTAGGGAAACATTGGGGGATCCACGCAAGCCATACCTCGCTGGACTCCCCCAGGTGTCTAGTTTTCAGAAATGTGTGGGTTTGGTAGTTTCCCAAGATGGCCGCCGAGCCCGGGCCCAAAAACCCAGGTGACCCCCTTGCAAAACCAGGTTGTTTTGTGATAGGTCATTTTGATGTCTCCTCAATATGTTTTGGGCCCTTGCCTGTCGCGCGTACTTGACCCACCCACGCGAGTGAGGTATCATTTTTATCGGGAGACCTGGGGGAACGCTGGGTGGTAGGAAATATGTGGATCCACGTAGATTCCAGAACTTTCCCACACAGAAGTTTGTGAAAAAGTGATTTTTTCAGCTAAATTGACGTTTGCAGGGCATTCTGGGAAGGGAAAGCATTGGGGGATCCACGCAAGCCATACCTCGCTGGACTCCCCAGGTGTCTAGTTTTCAGAAATGTGTGGGTCTGGTAGTTTCCCAAGATGGCCACCGAGCCCAGGGCCAAAACCCAGGTGACTCCGCTGCAAAACCAGGTTGTTTTAGTGATAGGTCATTTGATGTCTCCTCAATACGTTTTGGGCCCTTGCCTGTCGCGGGTACTTGACCCACCCACGCAAGTGAGGTATCATTTTTATCGGGAGACCTGGGGGAACGCTGGGTGGTAGGAAATGTGTGGATTCACGTAGATTCCGGAACTTTCCCACACAGAAATTTGAGACAAAAGTGATTTTTCAGCTAAATTTGAGGTTTGCGGGGCATTCTGGGTAGGAAAACGTTGGGGGACCCACGCAAGCCATACCTCGCTGGACTCCCCCAGGTGTCTAGTTTTCAGAAATGTGTGGGTTTGGTAGGTTTCCCAAGATGGCCGCTGAGCTCGGGGCCAAAAACCCAGGTGAACCCCCCTTGCAAAACCAGGTTGTTTTGCGATAGGTAATTTTGATGTCTCCTCAATATGTTTTGGGACCTGGCCTGTCGCGGGTACTTGACCCACCCATGCGAGTGAGGTATCATTTTTATCAGGAGACCTGGGGGAACGCTGGGTGGTAGGAAATTCGTGGATCCACGTAGATTCTAGAACTTTCCCACACAGAAATTCGAGAAAATTGTGATTTTTTCATCAAAATATGAGGTTTGCTGGGGATTCTGTGTAGGGAAACGTTAGGGGATCCAAGCAAGCCATACCTCCCTGGACTCCCCTGGGTCTCTAGTTTTCAGAAATGTGTGGGTTTGGTAGGTTTCCCTAGATGGCTGCCGACTCTGGGACCAAAAACCCAGATGCCCCCGATGTATCCGAAAATGACCTAGTTTTGCAAGGGGGGTCACATGAGTTTTTGGTCCCAGGCTTGGCGGCCATCTAGGGATACCTACCAAACCCACACATTTCTGAAAACTAGAGTCCCGGGGGAGTCCAGGAAGGTATGGCTTGCGTGGATCCCCCAACGTTTCTCTACCCAGAATCCCCTGCAAACCTCACATTTTGATGAAAAAATCACTTTTTTCTCAAATTGCTGTGTGGGAAAGTTGTAGGATCACCGGGCTGACACAAATTTCCTACCACCCAGCATTCCCCCAGGTCTCCCGATAAAAATGGTACCTCATTCACGTGGGTGGGTCAAGTACCCGCGACAGGCAAGGGCCCAAAACGTATTGAGGAGACATCAAAATGACCTATCACAAAACAAACTGGTTTTGCAAGGGGGGTCACCTGGGTTTTTGGCCCAGGGCTCGGCGGCCATCTTGGGAAAGTACCAAACCCACACATTTCTGAAAAGTTGACACCCGGGGGAGTCCAGCGAGGTATGGCTTGCGTGTGTCCCCCAACGTTTTCCTACCCAGAATGCCCTGCAAACCTCAAATTTAGCTGAAAGAAACACATTTTCCACATATTTTTGGGTGGAATCACTGTGCCGGCACAAATGTCCTACCCCACAGCGTTCCTCTCAGTCTCCCCAGTAAAATGATACCTCACTTGTGTGGGTAGGGCAAGGGCCTGTGACTGGGAAGAGCCCAAAACATAGGGATTTAGGGTATAGCACCGACAAATCTAAGCGCTACATTTTTAAAAAAATATGTTTTTAGCCAATTCTGCATTCGACACCCACACAAGTGAGGTATCATTTTACTCGGGACACTAAGGAGAATGCTGTGGGGTAGGACATTTGTACCGGCACGGTGATTCCACCCAAAATATGTGGAAAATGTGTTTTTTTCAGCTAAATTTGAGGTTTGCAGGGATTCTGGGTAGGGAAACGTTGGGGGATCCACGCAAGCCATACCTCATTGGACTCCCCAGGGTGTCTAGTTTTCAGAAATGTGTGGGTTTAGTAGGTTTCCCTAGATGGCGGCGAGACCGGTGCCAAAAAACCAGGTGCCCTCCCCAAAGCCAGGTAGTTTTGTTAAAGGTAATTTTGAAGTCTCCTCAGTACGATTTGGGCCATTTCCTGTTGCAGCCACTATGCCTACCCACACATGTGAGGTACCATTTTTATCAGGAGACCTGGGGAAACGCTGGGTGGTAGGAAATTTCTGTCAGCCCGGTGATCCTACAACTTTCTCACACAGAAATTTGAGAAAAAATAGATTTTTTCAACAAAATTTGAGGTTTGCAGGGTATTCTGGGTAGGGAAATGTTGGGGGACCCACGCAAGCCATACCTTGCTGGACTCCCTTGGGTGTCTAGTTTTCAGAAGTATGTGGGTTTGGTAGGTTTCCCTAGATGGCCGCCGAGCCCGGGGCCAAAAACTCATGGGACCCCCCCTTGCAAAACCATGTTTTTTTTCTCATAGGTAATTTTGATGTCGCCTCAATAGGTTTTGGGCCCTTGCCTGTCGCGGGTACTTGACCCACCCACACGAGTGAGGTACCCTTTTTATCGGGAGACCTGGGGGAACGCTGGGTGGTAGAAAATTTGTGGATCCACGCAGAGTCCAGAACTTTTCCACACAGAAATTTGAGAAAAAAGTGATTTTTTTCAGCTAACTTTGAGGTTTGCAGGGGATTTTGGCTAGGGAAACGTTGGGGGACCCACGCAAGCCATACCTTGCTGGACTCCCCTGGGTGTCTAGTTTTCAGAAATGTGTGGGTTTGGTAGATTTCCCAAGATGGCCGCCGAGCCTGGGGCCAAAAACACAGGTGACTCCCCTTGCAAAACCAGGTTGTTTTGTGATAGGTCATTTTGATGTCTCCTCTATACGTTTTGGGCCCTTGCCCATCGCGGGTACTTGGGGCACCCACATGATTGAGGTACCATTTTTATCGGGAGACCTGGGGAAACGCTGGGTGGTAGGAAATTTGTGGATTTATATAGATTCCAGAACTTTCCACCACAGAAATGTGAGGAAAATGTGTTTTTCTTTTACAAAGTTTGAGGTTTGCAAGGGATTCTGGGTAACAAAACCTGGTGAGAGCCAGACAAGTCACCCCATCCTGGACTCCCCTGGGTGTCTAGTTTTCAAAAATGTATAGGTTTGCTAGGTTTCCCTAGGTACCGGCAGAGCTAGGGTTCAAAATCTACAGCTAGGCACTTTGCAAAAAAAGGGTCTGTTTTCACTGTGAAGATGTGGTGTGTCCACGTTGCGTTTTGGGCCGTTTCCTGTTGCGGGCACTAGGCCTACCCACACAAGGGAGGTACCATTGTTCTTGGAAGACGTTGGGGATTGCGGGGTGGGTGGAATTTTGTGGATCCACGCAGATTTCAGAACTTTCCACCACAGAAATGTGAGGAAAATGTGTTTTTTGTTTTACAGATTTTGAGGTTTGCAAGGGATTCTGGGTATCAGAACCTGGTGAGAGCCAGACAAGTCGCCCCATCCTGGATTTACCTGGGTGCCTAGTTTTCAGAAATGTATAGGTTTGCTAGGTTTCCCTAGGTGCCGGCAGAGCTAGGGTTCAAAATCTACAGTTAGGCACTTTGCAAAAAAAGGGTCAGTTTTCACTGTGAAAATGTGGTGTGTCCACGTTGCGTTTTGGGCCGTTTCGTGTCGCGGGCACTAGGCCTACCCACACAAGTGAGGTACCATTTTTCTCGGAAGATTTTGGGAAATGCGGGGTGGGTGGAATTTTGTGGATCCACGCAGATTCCAGAACTTTCCACCACAGAAATGTGAGGAAAATGTGTTTTTTTTAACAAAGTTTGAGGTTTGCAAGGGATTCTGGGTAACAGAACCTGGTGAGAGCCAGACAAGTCACCCCATCCTGGATTTCCCTGGGTGTCTTGTTTTCAAAAATGTATAGGTTTGCTATATTTCCCTAGTTGCCGGCTGCGCTAGGACCCAAAACCCACAGGTAGCCACATCCTGAAAAAAAGTCAGCGCCTAGTGGGCCTTCTGCCGCCCTGGAGAGGGGGGAAATCGGGGGCTATTGCCCCAATATGCCCCCAAGGGGCAGAAGAACTGTGGCTATTCTTTTGGGGGGGGGTGGGGGCATTGGGATGCCCATTCTGGGAAGCCCCCACCCCTACTAATAGAAAAGCTAGCATAATCGCTGGCGCCTAGTGGACTTTCTGCCCCCCCCGGGGGGCAGATCAGAGGCTACTGCCCCATCTGCCTCCTGGGTGGGGCAGAAAGGCTGTGGCATCTTCTTTGGGGAGGGTGGGGGCATTGGCATGCCCATTTTGGGCAACCCCCATCCCGAACTCTGGAAAAAAAAAATCCCTGGTGGCTAGTGGGCTTTCTGTCCCACCCCGGGGGGGGCAGATAAGGGGCTATTGCCCCATCTGCCTCCCAGGGGCTGCAGAAAGACTATATAATTTTTTTGGGGGGTGGGGGCCTTGACATGCCCATTCTGGGCAACCCCCACCCCTACCTATATAAAATTTAAAAAAATCCCTGGCGCTTAGTGGGATTTCTGCCCCACCCCCCCCGGGGGCAGATCAGGGGCTATTGCCCCTATCTTCCTCCTGGAGGGGCAGCAAATCTTTAGTTTTCTTTGGGGGGTAGGGTGGGGGCATCTGCATGCCCATTCTGGGCAGCCCCCACCCCGGGCCTATAAAAAAAATAATCCCTGGTGTCTAGGGTACTTTCTGCCCCCACGGGGGGCAGAAAGACTGAAATGTTGGAGAGGGAGGGGTGGGGCATTGGCATGCCCATCTTGGGCAGCCACCACCCCTAAATTAATCGTTAAAAAAACCCTGGCATCTAGTGGGCTTTCTGCCCCACCGGGGGGGCAGATTCGGGGCTACTGCCCCCATCTGCACCCAGGGGGGCAGAAAGACTGTTATTGTGCAGGGGGGTGGGGGCTTTGGCGTGCCCATATTGGGCAGCCCCCACCCCTAATTTACATAATAAAATAAATCCCTGGTTTCTAGTGGGCTTTCTGCCCCCCAGGGGGGGCAGAAAGACTGGAATTTTGTGGGGGGAGGGGTGGGGGCATTGGCATGCCCATCTTGGGCAGCCCCCACCCCGAAATCAAACATAAAAGAAAAACCCTGGCGTCTAGTGGGCTGTTGCCCCCCGGGGGGCAGATTGGGGGCTACTGCCCCCATCTGCACCCCCGGGGGGGGGCATAAAGACTTTAATTGTGGAGCGGGGTGGGGGCATTGGCATGCCCATATTGGGCAGCCCCCACCCCTAATTTATGTGGTAAAAAAAATTCCTGCCTGGTTCTAGTGGGCTTTCTGCCCCTCCGGGGGGGCAGATTGGGGGCTGCAGCCCCCATCTGTCCCCCAGGGGGGGCAGAAAGACTGAATTTAGCCCAAAATGTATGGGGGGAAGCAAAGGCCCTTGCCCAAGGGTCCGCTCCCCTCCCTGGTGCCTAGTGGGTGGATCCCTGCTTGGGGATCGGCTCAGGAAGCAGGGATCCACTAGGGAGTGGAACCATTGGAAAGGGGAGATTCTCCCCTTTCCAATTATACCTCTCCCGTCTTTCTACGTGCTCGGGGGGCTGAGATAGCCCCTGAGCACGTAGAAAGTGAAACTGAAATGAGCCTCAAGGCTCATTTCAGTTTGATTTCACTGAAATGACGTCAGCGCGACATGCGCGCTGATCGTCATTTCAGGAAGCAAAGAAACAGCCTCGGGAGCTGGGGAAGCTCTTCCCCAGCTCCCGAGGCTGTTGGAGGAAAGGAATCCCCTGGTGCCTGCACCAGAGGGATTCCCAGTGCCATGTGATCGGACGGCCGGGGGCCGTCCTACGCACATGAGCACTGGTGCGTCGGACGGCCCCCGGCCGTCCGATGCACTCAAGGGGTTAACACTTCTCACTCACTCTTTAGTGTTCTAGTTACCTGTGTTGTACCTGTCCTGTATGTGTGAGAATCGTGTTATGTTTCTTCTGCTAATGCCATCTGTCCTAAGCTTATTTGCATTAGGGAAGGTTGTGCTGCTGTTGTCCATGAAAGATGACAGGTTAACCTTTGTGAAGGGCATTCTAGTACACAATAAACCATGTTGCAGTGTTTTTAGTAATTTTGGATCAGTTTGAGATAGAAACAGTTAGATTTTTGTTAAAATCTGCAGCTATTTCAGTATATGATGGATTATGCAGCATATGCAGAAAAAAAACTATTATTATATTATAACAATGTAAATGTAAAAAATGCCACAGAATCTCATAATTCCGGTGGCCCTGATTATAGCCAACAACACTTTGCCTACTAGGTTTTGAGCCCACAATGAAACTGTTAAAAGTAAAACTACAAGCCCCACAATGCAACATGCTGTTGGTTGAAAAATAAAACATAAGCAGATGATTATATCCTTTGACATGATGTCAAAGCTCAGAGTTGTGAAAAGCAAAATAAAATGTAGTTCTTGGCTTTCTACCTTTTTTCTTGTAGGCCATCATGGGTTAATAGCCTAGTGGGTGAGAAGGCAGAGGTAGCCATTCAGATGCAAATGCCTGCGTCTGACTTATAATGGGTTAATATTAACACTCCTGGGAAAACAAAAAACGTTATTTACTAGAAAAATGGGAGAAGCAGCAGATAGAGGTGTCTAAAAACACAGAGACAGTAAGAATAATTACCCGTCACCCCCTCTTTCCAAGCACATGCTCAGTGTAGAAGCTGGAGCAGTTTCAGGGACATGCTTCTAACACCACTGTGAAGCTTCCTGCACTGAATAAGTGCAGCACATGGTGCAATTGCTGCCCCCGGGAAGAATGCCAGTGCCAGGGGAGAGGAGGTAGAGAGATCCCTCAAACAGATTTGTGTATTGCCTGCATTCCTGTAAGCTGGGTGGGACACGCACTGGGGAGGGCCAGGCCTCCCCTGTACACTACAAAGGGTGGTCTTTAGTTCAATGAGAGATCACAAGGAAGGTCTCTGGCCACATCTCAGGAAGGAGATGGGGCTGATAGGAGAATCATACAATTCAGGGCTCATGATCAGATCTAACCTTTTGATGCACATATCACTGTGACTGACTTTCAGGCGTGAACTCTAGTCCATCCCATGGCCTGTGTTGTGGGACTATCAGCAGACTGCTTTTTAAGAGGAAGCAGAGGAGTGGACATTTTAAAAGAAGCAGACCCCAACATAAAAAACTTCAAAGACTCAGACCCTAAATCACATTTGTTGTCTGGAAATGGACTATAAGAATAGGAGTTTGAGAACCCAAAATGTGTTATCTGCCAAGCAGCCAGAGGGGCTGTTTGAGGAGGTAAAGCTCTGCAAGACGTCTGCCTTTGACAAGTTTTGGGGCCATGGCCTGCTCATCTCCCTGCTGGGTGAGAAAATACCTGCCCTGGAACTTCGAGCACCAGTGCCTGCCTGCTTGCCAGGACCAGTGTGCCTGTGAGGAAGAGGGAGGAAAGCATTGGAGTGAGCAAGGCCCAGTCAAGTGGACTCACTGTTTGCGTTGTGAGGGAACAGCTGCTGCACTGATCAGGTTGTTGCCGGTGTGCAGAACAGATTTGGCGACCCCCATATGCCAGTAGAGTGCCGACGTAAAATTAGCTGTGTATCGTGCTGCGTCGATATTGCCGGAGCCTGTGCATAGTAACAAGTTGGGGACCCCACCTGCCATAAGGGGCCGCCATGGGAAAGACTGCTGTGCTGTCAGGGTCGAAGCCTTGTACAATAGAATCACAGCGACCCCGCATGTCAAGAGGGGACGCCATGGAGAACTCCACCGTGCTGATTAGGTCGGAGACATGGACAGGGAGTTGCGGTGACCCTGTATGTAGGAGCGGATCACTAGGCTCACTAAGGACTATGACTTGTTCTCCCCATGGTCCCTCCTCCCACCTTTAGGCTGGAAAACTGAGGGCACCGTGGGAGCCCCTGTGAACCTTTACCCAGGCAAGGAACCCAAGACAGCATTGTCATAGCCACAGCCATCAGGAACCAAACAAACACTTACCCAGCAGGAAGAGCTGCAGAAAGCCTCCAGTTGCTTCAGGAGTGTATCTGAACTTAGCTGCAGTCTCTGTGAACACCTGTGGACGGGTGCACTCTGAAACTCCAAACGCTTCACACCTGCCAGTGCAGGTAAGACTGGTTTCGGACCTGTCAGCCTCTGGGGGAACTGCTGCTAATTTAGCGCAATAGGGCTGGAACACTATTAACTTACAGTTAGAGTCGTAGTGGACTCTTGAGACTAGATATTACCAATAGTTATTGGGAAATAACCACAATTTCCAATGCAAAAAGTGAGTGGGACAGGGAACAGCCAAATAAACATTAGAGCCCAGATCTCAGGCGAGGGCTATGTAATGGTTTGTGAATGTCATATTCTTCCTTTCTGTTAGTAAGTGGTAGAAATAAAATACTTCTCTTTTTCATAAAAGTGTGTATTTGGCTGGACAATGATGTATTGCTGCTGCTGCACGTATATTGAGTTGTGAACCCGTATTCACTATCCTGTATCTACAGCGCCTCCCCGAATGAACCTTGGACTGCTCAGACCACGTCTAACCTGAGAGTCAAGTGCAGAAGGGATACTTGGCCCAGTTTCTCGGAATCCGTAGTAAGTTGGGCCCTCGGACATCAGGAGTAAAAGGCCTCAACCTTCACGGTTTTGCCCAGTAACCCATGCTTTCCCCATGGCCCTCTGAAAGGGGTTCTGACATCCCAGTATTGGGAAGAGGAGGTACTGCACCTGATACAAGCGATGATTCTTACATGCCAATCGTACCCCCTTCTCAAGCAAGGCACGATGCTGCATAGATTTGCGGCACTTGGCCTTCTCCTGGCCGAACGCCATGTAGCAATCCATTGGTTGTCAAGCAGTGACCCCACGAAATTCAAATGGGGAAAGACATGATGGAGTGCGCAGTAGTGGAAGAGAAATGTTTGAAAGCCGTTAGAACTGATGAGAGAGCTGAGAGTGACCTGCATGAGTGGTCAGATATGATCTCTAAAGTGACTGACTATATATAGTGAAAATGAGGATGAGTGAGATACGCCTAATGAGAGACCCTGTCCATTGTACAGATGGGCGGTGAAGCTGGGGGCAGACACTCCACCCCTCCATCACGACCCATGCTATATTGTTAGGACCGCAATTTGTGAAAGTGAACGAGTTCATGCCACTGTATTGCAGAAGTCGGGAGAGGAGTATATAGTGTATGAAAGAAGGGTGAGAGGACGTGGAAAGTTGGGCCATGTTCTACACTTGTAATATGTCTAAAAGAATCTCACAAGTGTCGATGATGCAGAATACGAGCTGAGGTTTTTCTTCTTTTTATATATGGGCTGAAAAAATGTTTTAAAATGAAGCTCCTGTCATGTCGGACGCTAAAATATAAATAAAGATGTTAAAAAAAAGTATTCCCACTCATATTCACCCATCAACTCATATTCACCGAATCACTCACATCCGTCTAACCCCTTCTTGAATATTTATTTGCAGCAGCCATGCGGAAACCATAAACGCATTTTAAGTATGGTAATAAAAAATACTACAATACTAATAATGCAGAAAAGAACTTCAGCCCCCCCAGATCCCCACAGCCTCTTAACGAATCACAACTATGAGGTCCTTATAAACTGTGTTGAATCCTTTCTATTGGTCTTTTTCCAATCTTGGCCTGCAAACGATGTTTTGTCACATAAGCAGCTCGCAGCTAAGTTCGCCATGCTCATTTACTCAGCTTCATGTCGATAAGTCTCAGATGTCTGAGCGATGGAGTTGACAGGTAAGGTTTTTACTCTGGAAAGGGTCACCTTTATAATTTTCAAAAAGACAAAGTCTTCTTCCAGACAGGTTTCCTATCAGGTTTTCCTGGAGATCTGAAGCATTATGTGGTCAACTGGTTAAATACATATGAAAGCATTTCTGTGGGTCTCAGATACTCGCCCTCTGGCATACTCCTAATTGCAATTGACCAATTCTACAGCCATTTCATGCCCCACGGTGGTCAGGTGGATTAGGTGCATCTTATCTGAAGAAGGCATAGATGTAGGGTTATCACCTGGCTGTTTTTACAGGCATGGCCAGAATTCAATGTCTAGGTCGGATCCAAAAAGTAGGAAAATCACTTAAGCTGGTATTTTGTCCTCATCAGTATTTACTTAAAATAGCAAATGCAAGCGGAACGTGCTTTAAAATGTGCTCTAGAGCTGCCTTAGTGGTCCATGACTGATAGTTAAAGTGAACAAAGACAGTAAGGCAACCTTAAAAATGGATACAGACGATTTCATATTAAGTCCTATTCAAGCATCATGTCTGGGCCTTTGCAAAATCTTAAAACATGAACAAATGGGCAGTATTTTTCTCTGGGAAAGGTGGCAACCCTACATAGATGTTGTTTTTGGTGGCCATTCAGCGATAGGTGCAATGGCGTCCAAATCTTTCACTCTGGGGGCACGTCTTGAAAACATTATCCGTAAAGCAGACTGGTCTTAAGATTCCAGATTAAAGCAGTTCTATTTTAACCAGCAAGTAATACTTTTTTTCTGTGGTTCTGGGGCAGCTGTGAACGTGCATAATCCAAGCCTTCAGTCCTGACATAGAATTAAACATTTTCTAGCAGTCATAATCAAGAATTTACAATTCTGTTGAGGATATGGAAGTGAGGATTGTCCCGCCCTGTTATTCTCAATTGTGAGTTTTCAAGATGACCTATGTGTTATCATGGTTATGCTTTAATATTCCTTTTGCACCCCAATGGAAAGCTATGATAAATTTTCCTTGTTTTAATATTTAGTTTCTGTGTTCCGTTCAGATCACAACCAAGAGTCAAAGTTAGATATGGGGTTTAGCAGGGCTGAAAAAACTGGGGTGGGTCTCTCAAAGGGGCGTAGCCAATGTAATTAAGGGCTTGGCTTAAAAACACGTAAGCTAAAAATCTGTGCTTAGCATGGTGTGCCGCCTGACTTGTATTTTGCAGTATGTGTCATTGCATCCAGCTATATGATAAAACAAGTAACATCATACCTACAACAAGTCAGGACTATTGGCTTTGTCAATGGTTGTTAGTTGTACAAGATAAATAAGCAGCAACTATGGCTTGTATATAATATTGAAAAAGCGTCCACTTAAAGCCCTGGTGACACCACGACAATGTTGCTGCTCCTGAGTTTCAAAAAGAGAAGGGAAATCCCGACAGAAAATGACTCTCTTTAAAGGATTTCCCTTCCCCTACAACGCTCACCTGGCATGACGTCATGCCTTAACTTCTCCACTAGTGAGAAGTAAGCAGTGTGAGCATGCGCACATGATGCGCCTGCTGTCACTGCAGTCCGGGAAAAAAATGGACCGCCTGTGCCAGGGCACAAAACAGAGCCCGATAGAGACCCGTTTCGAGGCCCCCTTTAAAAAACTGCTGGTGCTTTGCACCGGTGAGACCTGGCCCACTTAAAGCCCTGGGGTTTAGGACGTCTTATGTTTCAAACAGCAAGAAGAGGCATTCTTATGAACGTGAGCAGTTCTTAGATGGGCCTTGGAGCTGTGGTTTGTTAAGAGACTTTAGGGAACTTGGTGCTTGTAGTTCTTTTTTGAATGTTGGTGTTGTAGCCTTTACTTTATTATACCACACTCAAAATGTGTTGTTTATGGTTTTGACATGGCGGTGCTAAATAAAGATGCAAGAAAGATAATAATGCTTAAACCTCACCTCCATGTTCTTAAATTGTAAATTCTTGACCAAGACTGCTATAAACATTATGATCCCCTAACATCTCCATCACCATACCTATCAACCGCTTCAATAAATAAGCATTGGCAAAGTCTATATGTTTCGATTATGCAAGAGCTATTGGCTTTGCCAATGTGGTTTAGCAATGTTGTACACCAGTGTGGCTGCTGCTCAGCATGTTTAAAAGGTAGTAGTGTAGAGAACAATGGCGTGGAGTGGGGTGTTGTAGAGTGGAGTGTCGTTGAGTGGAGTAGAGTGTCGTAGAGTGGAGTGGGGTAGAGTGTCATGGAGTGGCCTAGAGTGCAGTGGAGTGTTGTGTAGTGCCGTGGACAGGAGTGTCATGGAGTAGAGTGGAGGGGCATAGAGTGGAGGTGCATAGAGAGAAGTAGAGGTGAGTAGCATAGAGTGTTGTAGAATGAGGTGGCATAGAGTGGCGCAGATTAGAGTTGTGTAGAGTGGAGTAGTGGAGTGGCATAGACTGGAGTAAGGTGGCGTGGAGTGGCGTAGAGTAAGTTGCGCAAAGTGGAGTAGAGTGGAGTGGCCTAGAGTGGAGTACAGTGTTATAGAGTGTGGTAGAGTGGAGTAGCATAGAGTGGGGCAGAGTGTCGTAGAGTGGAGTGGAATAGAGTGTTGTAGAGTGGAATACAGTGGAGTGTCGTAGAGTAGTGTGTCATGGAGTGAAGCGGAGCAGAGTGGTGTGGAGTGGCGTACAATTGAGTGTCGTAGAGTGAAGTGTCATGGCGTAGAGAGGAGTACAGTTCCGTAGAGTGGAGCAGCGCAGAGTGGAGTAGAGTGTAGTAGAGTGGAGTGGTATAGAGTGGAGTGTTGTGGACTGGATTGTCGCACAGTGTCGTACAGTGGAGTGTCATACAGTGTCTTATGATGGAGTGTCATTAAATGGAGGGTTGTAGAGTGTTATGAAGAGGAGTAGATTGGCGTAGAGTGGAGTGTCGCAGAGTGTCTTATAGTGGAGTGTAGTAGAATGGAGGGTTGTAGAGTATTATGGAGAGGAGTAGAGTGGCGTAGAGTGGAGATGGGGAGTATAGAGTGAAGTAGAGTGACCTAGAGTGGAATGGAGTGGCGTAGAGTGGAGTAGCATGGTTCAGAGTGGCGCAGTGTAGGGTGGCATAGAGTGAAGTAGAGTGGAGTACAGTAGAGTGGAATAAAGTGGCATAGAGTGGAGTATCGTAGAGTGGAGTGTCAGAGTGTCGTGGCATAGAGTGGAGTACAGTGTGGTAGAGTGGAATGGAATGCAGAGGAGTGGGACAGAGTGGAGTGTCGTGTAGTGGAGTGTTTTAGAGTGGAGTGGAGTAAGGTGTTGTAGAGTGGAGTAAATTGTCATAGAGTGGAGAATTGTAGAGTGGAGTGTCAGAGTGTCGTGGCATAGAGTGGAGTAGGGTAGAGTGGTGCAGGGTGTTGTGGAGTGGCACAGAGTTGTGGAGTGGTGTTGAGTGGAGGGGTGCAGCGTGAAGGGGCATAGAGTGGAGTAAAGTGTTGTAGAGTGGAGGGGTGTAAAGTGGAGTAGAGTGTGGTAGAGTGGAGTTTTGTAGAGAGGAGTAGAGTATGGTAGAGCGGAATATCATAGAGCGGATTGGTGTTCTTTGGAGTGGGACAGAATAGAGTGGAGTGGAGTAGAGTGGAGTGGCCTAACGTAAAGTGGAGTAAAGTGTCGTAGAGTGGAGTACAGTGTTGTGGAGTGGCATAGAGTGGAGTAGAGTGTCATAGAGTGGACGGGCGTAGAGTGGTATACAGTGGACGGGCGTAGAGTGGTATAGAACGGAGGGTCATAGAGTGGAGTAAAGTATTGTAGAGTGAGTGGTTTAGTGTAGAGTAGAGTGAAGTAAATTGTCATAGAGTGGAGTAAAGTAGCGTAGAGTGGATTGGCATAGAGTGGCGCAGAGTGGAGTAGAGTGGCATAGAGTGGAGTATTGTACAGTGTAGTGTCACAGAGTGCTGTGGGATAGAGTGTCGTAAAGTGGAATGGAGTGTCGTGGAGTGGGGTAGAGTGGAGTGTCGTAGCGTGGAGTGTCACAGAGTTGAGTGCCATTGAGTGGAATAAAGTGTCGTAGAGTGGAATTAAGTGCAATAGAGTGGAGTAGAGTACAGTGATGTATAGTGTAGTAGATTTGCGTAGAGAGACACAGAGTATTTGGAGTGTCGCAGAGTGGAGTGGGATAGAGTGGAGTGTCGTGGAGTGTTGTAGAGTGGAGTGTTGTAGAATGGAGGGTCGTAGAGAGTTGTGGAGAGGTGCAGAGTGGCATAGAGTGGAGTAGAGTAGGGTGGCCGAAAGTGGAGTGGCGTATATCCGTCAGCGTGGCGCAGAGTGGCATAGAGTAGAAGGGGATGGAGTGAAGTAGAGTAGAAGGCAGATAATGCGCATCAAACATAAGTAAGAGAAGACTGCATAGCAATACACATGATTGGGTATAGGGTTTTCAACACGAAGAGGAGAGGCATATAGCTCTTAAAAAGGCTGTGTATACTTTATGGATGCAGATATGCACACATAACGAGTGCATTGAATATGCATGTTAAAGGTGGGCTACCTGGGCCCTACCTTGCAAACTCCAACGCGAGCTGGGTTCATGAGCATGAAGGTAAAGCTTGTCACAGAATGGACTGTGCATGCTGAAGGTGGAACACACGCCGGGCTGTGCTTTGAAAACCCCATCGTGGATGGTGGTTACGGACATTTAGGTGTAGCTAGTTACACGCGATATGATTTTACCACAACTAGATGGCCATGGTGAATCTTTCACGCTGTGGCTATGATTGTTTTTAAATAAGGCGCACCCAGTTGAAATGATACACCAGTGGTGTAACACCATGATGTACTGTATGATAGCTGCCAAATGAGCACAAGTGTGATATGTTGACATTTTGTGTTGTGCTGTAGGTATCAGTTGATGAGCCAGGTCTTGAGTCCCTTCCTGAAGTTGTTCAGCAATGGTGAAATGCGGAGGTGGAGGGTGTTCCAGTCTTTGGCGGTGAGGTGGGAGAAGGAGCATCCACCGGAGCGGCTGCTGCGTATACGTCGTGTCTGAGCGAGGGCAAGGTTTGCGGAGCTGAGTCTTCTGGTGGGCCAGTGGAAGATAAGGTGGTGGTTCATGATGTCCGGTCCCTGGTTGTGGAGGGCTTTGTAAGTGTCGGTGAGGAGCTTGAACAGGCATCTCTTCTGGATGGGGAGTCAGTGGAGGTTTTTCAGGTGCTGGGTGATGTGTTTCCTCATGGGGAGGTTGAGGATCAGTCTGGCTGTTGCATTCTGGAGTCTTTGCATGAGTTTGGCAGTGGTGCCGGCATAGAGTGCATTGCTGTAGTCAAGCCGGCTGGTGATGAGGGCCTGCGTTACAGTTTTCCTTATGCTGACGGGGAGCCATTTGAAGATTTTGTGGAGCATGCGGATCGTGTGGAAGCAGGCTGAGGCGACAGCTTTGAGCTGACGTTTCATGGAGAGTTCACTGTCCAGTATGATGCTGAGGTTGCGGGTGTGGTCTTTCGGCGTGGGGGTAGGTTCGAGCTCCGCTGGCTACCAGGAGTCGTTCCACAGGGTGGTGTGTCTGCCAAAGATCAGAACGAGCATATTATTTATACATGATCAAGGTGGAACACATGTTGTGCCACACCATGGTGACTTTAGCATGCTTGCTGTCCATTATCATTTAGTTAATAGACTTGACTCACCGCATAATTGCATATAAATTACTGACTGGCATGCAGAGGTCCATGAGCACCTCTATTAAGCATGCCATACATGCACCTGTGGGAAGGCCCTACATTCTTGTGAATAACTACTTGTTCGTGATGACTTGAACCCCATTTTTGGGTAACGAGAAAGGTCTATTAGTAGCATTGGTTTACTTCCCTTGTGATGGATTTCCGATGAATGGCTACACAGCATTGGTGATTGTTGGAAACCTGGGTACCCTTGGTGATGGACCGTAGGGCTTGACTAATCTGAATATATGTTGTCTGGATTTATGTAGGCACTACTATGATTGATGGTGATGTAGCCTTGAAGTAGACTACGAATTACTCCCAATTGGTGAGTGTTTCGGAGGTCTTATAATCTCGCGATATGACCTGTTACTCCTGCAGTTGTGTATATTGACCGACGATTGGTTCTGGATTTCTGTCTCCACTTATATGCAGGTTCTGACCAGATGACTTAGGGCCCAATTTAGATATTGGCAGACGGGCTACTCCGTCACAATGGTAATGGACATCCCGTCCGCCGAAATATAAATCCCATTATATCCTATGGTATTTACATTTTGGCGGGCCAGATATCCATCACCGTTATGACGGAGTAACCTGTCTGCCAAGATCTAAATCATGCCCTTAGTCCCAAAGAGACCCCTTCATTCACTCAGGGTCGAAACGTCCTCTCCCCTCCTCCCGGTTTCCAGATTGAGTGTGATCAATAGGGATTGTGTACTAACCCACAGTATCCTAACTTGCATATCTGAAATCATGTATTGAACCAGTGACTTGTACAGTGTCTTATGTATATGTTTTGTGTGTTTATGCACTCACTTGAGCAGTGCGTCGTCTTCACTTTTTTGTACAATGTCATACTGACTACTACATATATTCTGGGTAATACATCAACAGGACCCTCTCAGTCTCTTGTCTTCCTTGTATATAATTAAAGTAGGAGTTCATTACTGAATCATTGAATTAATATATTGATTGGTGGACTCCCCTAACAGTTCATGGGGTGTCCAACTTGTTCAATTAGACCCACAGTACACTATATACATAGTAAATACTGATCCTGGTCCCCATGAGCATATAGGGTTGTCCCTGTGATAAACTACACCCTCAGAAGACAGAGCCTGTCATTCAACCTCTATCTTTGAATGCACAGTAAATGTGACCAGAACAAAATTTAAAGGCCTGTTTGCAGAAAGCGAGCACTGGTGGAACAGGCTATGGAAGAATACAGTCAATCAATCAATCAAACATGGGTTGTGAAGCGCAGCTACTCACCCGGAGGGGTCTCAAGGCGCTGGGGGGGGGGGGTGGGGGGAGCACGCGGCTCCAAGCCTTCGCGGTGCCGGATGTTCATGGTGATTCGTCGAAGAGCCAGGTCTTGAGGTTATTCAGGAACTTGGAGAGAGTTGGAGTCTGGCGGAGGTAGAGAGGGAGGGTGTTCCATGCTTTGGCCGCGAGGAAGGAGAAGGAGCGACCTCCTGTTCTGGCCTTCTTGATGCGTGATTTCGTGGCGAGGGAGAGCTGGGTTGAGCGGAGGGATCTTTGGGGTGTGTGGAAAGAGAGGCGGTGGTTCATGTAGGCGGGGCCGGTCTTGTGGAGGGCCTTGTGGGCGTGGGTGAGGAGCTTGAAGGTGAAGGTAAATAGGCTATGGCCAACGGGAAAGACAAAGACATGATGGACAGCCTAAAATAAAGACAGAAAATAGAAAACAATCAAATGTGAGTTACAAACTACAAAGCCAATGGTAAACAATGTCCGGAATGCATTTTTAGGTCAGCTTTCAGAATGTCTCCAAGAAATCTTTGGTAGGCTTCCACCTAAAAATGGGTGAAGTCCGGTGTTTAAGAAGTTAAACCTCATTAAAGGAATGGGGAATGAACACGAAAAAGAGGGAGAATTGACAGGTAGGCGTCACTTTACAAATACTTGCATATCAATTTGAAATCAAAATGAAAAAGTCACTTGAAGGATCGACTCAACACAGTACGCAGGAACTTCTCTCTTTATTGAAGTCGTATACATCAACTAACTTCAGTGAAGGACGGTGAGGTAAATTACAACACGTTTACGCCAAACAGATCCCCTCAACATCTGACATTTAACCTACGGACCAGCTGGGCATTCTAGAATACCAGCTGACTACATCATAATACGAGGGTTCTAACCCTGGTACGGTGTCCTATGAGATACGCTCTCAGCAAAAGGATACCATCACAACAGCCCAGCCCTGCTAAGTACCACGCATTAGAATAACGCATTTCAGTGTGGTGGTCCGCATTACCACACTGAAAAGGAAAGTCAAGCATTTATAGTGCCTCCTGAAGCTGTCAAGCCAAGTGCTGCCAATAACATTCAGCAAAGCAGTGCCCTGTACGTGCTGCTCTGGCAGCCGCAGAGTCCAATCCTTCCTTATGGAAAATCGATGTGTACAAAGCTGTTACATCTATTGTAGCTCAATTTTTGAACCATTGGGAAAATATTTAGATTTTTTCCTTCAACCGTTTGTACAATATTGGAGATCGTATGTCAAAGATACCACAGATTTCCTTTTACGTCTTGAAGCACTTCCACAACAAGGTAATGCCAAGTGGTGGTTATGTACTATAGATGTAAAGGCTATGTACACATCAATTTACCATCACAAAGGATTGGAAGCAACAGAATGGGTGTTGTTACAACAACTGGCAATTAAAGCCGACAAGGTGTTTTTATTAGAAATTCTACATTTCTGTCTACACCATAGCTACTTTAAATGGGAAATAATTTCTTTCTGCAGTTAAACGGAACATCAATGGGATTTGCAGGAGCTTCCGCAAATACCTTTATAGCAAAATTCGAGCAAGACACATTTTCAATGATCAAACGTGGCAAAACAATTTCATTATATATTGTTGTTTCATTGATGGTTTCTTTTTAATCTGGAATAACACAAGAGAAAGTTTGGAACTAAAGTTTGTAGACTTGAATTTAAAGGATCCCAGAATACAAATTAGTAATTCAATAACCAACGTGAATCTTGCCTTTTTGGATGTCAAGATACAAATGACAGATTCAGGTATGGAAACCCTGGTCTCTAAAAAACCAACAGATCACAACAATACTCTATTGAATCAAAGCTTTCATTCTCCCAGACTCATTGAGAATCTACCATATTCTCCGTTTTTGAGAATTAGATGGATAACTTTAGACACAGCTAGGTGCAAAGAAACATTGGAAGAGAACAAACGCAGGTTTATGGCACAAGGATATCCGCAAAAGATACTGGAGGAAACTACATCCCGGGTACTGGCATTAAATTGGAAGGATCCTTTGTCAAAAATGTTTAAGACACAATCAGACAGAGTAGCTTTTGTTTCAAATTTTCCATTAAATCTACAGCAATAAAAAGAATAATAAATAAAAGAGGGGAGTTGTTACAAAGTGAACGGGAATTTCGAGGTTTATTTGAAAAGAAACCATTATTTGCATATACCAGGACCAGGAATTTAAAAGAGTTATTGACCTCATCAATAGCCAAATCACATTGTCAGGCTGGAGGTATGAAGGAGTGCAACAACTGTTTCAAGTTCTGACTATGTATGCGTACAAGCTCTTCGGGATCAGAACGATGCTCAGATTGGGTCCATCCCTTAATGCCCCCAATTCCACATACAATAAAGGCACAAAAGCTTGGAGTGATTGAGTGAGGGAAAGGGTAGTGGGTAAAGGAAATGCAAGGAAGGAGACCTGTAAAGAAAAGATAAAGACAATTAAGATCACTGCTATTAGAAGATAATTTATATATATATTTTTGCTATGAAAAATACCTATCACATGGGGTGCTTATGGAACCAAGGACTTTCCTTATGCACCACATTTAGTCTCATATATCTTTCCTTGCTGATATGTACAAAAATGCTGTAATACAAACGAATCACAAGTAAATTCAAAAATCCTCATTCAAAACCTTTATGGTACTAGTGTAAGGCAGGCTCTATGTTATATAGAAATTCATACATACCATGCACACACTGTAAATCCCATGTATGTTTGTCAATGATGAATATTCTCATCAAGGAACCAAATGATGTCACCAAACATTAGATTCAGAAAATCCTTTCTTCTCTGTGAATGGGAAATATGCAGCCAATGGACCAAAATCAGCAAAAAGCAAAAATCCTTAGGTAAATGATAGTTACTCACAAAAGAAAATGTTCATCCAAAGTGTTCATTTATCTCCCAAGTTTAAATGTCACAAAGAAAAAACTCCCTTTACAAAAATAGAAGAACCAGTCTTGTATTTTGGGAGTTTAGGAAAAAGCAGGAAGTAAAAAATAACACTCTGTGATTCAGCAGCACGACAATCAAAGTAAAAAAATCAAATATTCACTTATCTGTATAATTGTCAGACCTCTGAATCACCTGGCACATGCAGTGTGTGCATTACTGAATAAAAGACATTGGTTAAAAAGGAGAAATCAGCCTTTGATTAACAATTGGAAGATGTTATGTCGCGAGTGGAGTTCAAAGATGGCCGCCGATTCCAAACCTACATTAGCGGTTTATTTCCCCACAGATGCCTTGAACCTTGATGAAGCGCGCGCTCTATAACGAATGCGCACTTCACCAGAGAAATTTCAGAGTGCGTACCTCAGTAGAAGAGCTCCATGTCAAATCCTTCCATTCCCTAGAATATCGCGTCGGGTATTCTCCCGGGATTCGTTCCGCTCAATTCTCGTCGGGAGTAGCTCCCATTTGTCTCATCCGGCGAAGTTCCCAGCGGTTGTTTCCTGAAGTAAGGGGCGTGTATAGGCGTTCCTATCTTAGATGCGCCTCCTTCGTAGCAGTATATTGACAGCCTTCGTTGCCAGTTAACCCGTTCGCAGCAGTTTCCAGTCACCGGCTGCCAGGAAAAAAAGAAGAGAAGAGAGAAGCTAAGTGACAGCACGTTTTTTCAAAAGACAAATAATAACAAAGACTAGAAAACTATAAAGAAAGCATGTATATAGTTTGAATATATAGAAAAAAGAACTTACCTTGAATTTATATTTTCGAATGCTGTAATAAAGAAATAAGAGAAGGAAGTTAAGCTTCTAACAAACAGAACTAGCAGTACAGATAAGGACATTAGATATTTACATGATTATCACAGTAAGAAGAAAAGAATTCATTGTGAAGAATTAAAACAGTGACTGACAGGAAAGTAGGTAAGGCATTACTAGTTAATCATATAGTTAGAATAGAACTGAGTAGAAAACATAGTAATAATATTGTTGTAGGTAAGGCATTACTAGTTAATCATATAGTTAGAATAGAACTGAGTAGAAAACATAGTAATAATATTGTTGCTTGACAGGTAAAACCTTCTGAGTACTGTTTCCAATAACAGAAGAAAGAAGAAAACATTGCAAAAGAATAATATAGAAGAGAAGCTTAATACTTGGAACGTTAGGTACGTAGTTAAGCTAAGAAAGGTATTAAAACTAGTTTAGAGTAGAATAGGAAGTACAGTAATCTCTGTGTTTAGTATCCTCAGGTCTTCTAGGAATTTCAGTCTGCAGGACGGACGAAAGCCAAGAGAAGCTGAAAGAACAGTTCCAGGACCAGTCTCTTCTGTTGTTTATTATTTTATCCACTCCCCCTTCCCCCTTGGGGGTCTTTTGGAGTCTAGATTATTATCAGACTCTGGAGTATCCCTGAGAGGGAGTTGGGAACTAGCATCTTCTGTTCCTGTGCAAGTTCATGGTAGGAATTCTCTGTTGGTCTTGACAGAGTGAAGTGCCCACGTTTTACACTTGCACCCGAACAGAATGGCCGAAGGTATTAATTTGCAGACTTTGGGAACAGTTTTAGAGGCGATACAAAAGGAGTTAGTAGCTGTTAGAGAGGATAATCAGAGTCTTAGACAGGAGATGGTAAATTCAAGGAAGGAAACAGCGGAATTAGCTTTGAGAATGGGACAACCATTTAGTTCAGGAAGAGAAACCTTAAACCTCTCACCGAAAGCTCAAATAGAGTAACGACACAAGTAATCCATTCATTGTCCCCAGTCATTCCGTTAGCTCCCCCGGAACGATTTAGTGGGGATCCACAAAAGGCACAAGTATTCCTCACTCAATGCTCCCTACACTTCATGTGTCGCCCTTTTATTTTCCCAGATGCGCAGTCAAGAGTGGCCTTTGCTTTGTCGTACTTAAGTGGCGATGCAGCGTCTTGGTCCATGCCCCTGGTCTCCCGCAATGATCCTCTTTTGCAAGACTATGATGAGTTCAAAAAGGAATTTCTTCGAATTTTTGACAGGCGAAGAATCTCTCAGGCTGTCGACAATGAATTGCTAGAACTACGACAAGGAAACCGGGACCTTGTAGCCTACTTGGCTCAGTTTAACAAATTAATAGTGGAGACGAACTGGCCGGGGAGTAAAAGAGCTGCGGTCTTTTATCGAGGTTTAAGAGATGAGCTCAAGGGCGTACTGGCGCAAATACCAAATCGAACTACAGAAATCTCGGCACTAGTAGATTTGGTGTTAGAAATCAATTTCCGTCAAGGCGAAAGAAAAGGTGAAAAAAGGAGGGATTTCAAACCAACAGTTCCAAGATTTGATAGAGTCAGGTCCGAGAGCAGCAGAACTACCGAAGGACAATCAGGTTCGGAACCCATGCAGATTGGAACGATAAGGGGCCCTTTAACCAAGGAGGAAAAAGAGAAAAGGAGAGCTGGAAACTTGTGCATGTATTGTGGCTCGAGTGGACACTTCGTGAGGGGTTGTCCAAAGAAACCCAAAACTTCATTTAAACCGAAGGAAAGCTTGCAGCACCACCTGTAGGAGGAGTTGGACCGGTGGATGCTAATCAAGAATCAACTCCAAAGGAACATCAAGTGGCCAATACCCTGCAGTCGTCTTCACCACATTTAATTTTGTCCATGGTTATAAAGTTTCGACAAATAACTCTGACAGACGTTTCTGTAATGATAGATTCCGGAGCCACCGGAAACTTTTGTGATCTCAAATTTGCAGCTAAGGTAGGGTTGCAAGCTATACAGAAATCCAAAAGTGAGCCAGTTCGAGCAGTGGATGGGACTAATCTCTCATCTGGGCCCATAGTGAGCCATACAGAACCGATACAAATGATTTCAAGTGATGGGCATGAAGAAGTGATTCAATTTAATGTAATCGACGCACCCCAGTTCCAGCTCATTCTAGGACTACCATGGCTTACAGAGCATGACCCCACCATCAACTGGAGCTCCAGAACGATAGTGATGGATTCCGACTATTGTAAAGGAAATTGTTTTGGAGAAAAGGAAAGAACCTGTGAGGGTAATCCTGCTCACTCTTTGTGTATGGCTGGAGCATCTGTGTGCATCATCGATTCTCAGGAAATACCAAGATTTTGAAGATGTCTTCAATGAAAAGGAAGCTGAGCAGTTGCCTCCCCATCGTGTTTATGATTGTAAAATAGATCTGGAGCCTGGTTCGAATCTACCTTGCAGTCGAGTCTATGCTCTAACCGAAAAAGAACATCGGCACTTGAAGGAATATTTAGACAAATACCTGGCAAACGGTTTTATCCGGCCATCCCAATCTCCTGTATCTTCGCCTCTGTTTTTCGTGTCGAAGAAAGAGGGAGATTTGAGGACTTGCATAGATTATCGTGCAATTAATAAAATCACGAAGAAGAATCGTTATCCGCTCCCCCTCATTTCAGTCTTGTTAGATCAAGTTAAAGGAGCGCAAATATATACAAAACTAGATCTAAGAGGGGCCTACCATTTAATCAGAATGAAAGAGGGCGACGAATGGAAGACAGCTTTCAAAACAAGATTTGGGCTATTCGAATACTAGGTTATGCCGTATGGTCTGTGTAATGCCCCAGCAGCCTTCCAGTACTTTATTAATGACATTCTCAGTGAATACATAGATCAATGTGCAATTGTATACATTGATGATATTCTGATTTATTCCGCTGACAAGAGCAAACACCAAGAACAGGTGAGAGGAGTGTTGCAGAAGCTCAGGGAGAACACACTGTTTGTAAAACTGGAAAAATGTGCATTTAATGTTTCCAAGGTGGAGTTTTTGGGTTTTATCCTTTCACCAACCGGAATGAACATGGATGAGCGAAAGATAAAAGCCGTCGTTGATTGGAAGTCTCCTGCAAGTGTTAAAGAGGTTCAGAGCTTTATAGGGTTTGCAAACTTTTATAGAAGATTTATCAGTGAGTTCTCACGAAAGATACTTCCTCTTACACGGTTGCTCAAATAAGGAATTCGTTTTGAATGGACAGAAGAAGCAGAAGAAGCCTTTAAATCCTTAAAGAAAGGTTTTACTTCTGCACCTGTACTTCTACATGCAGATCCCTCTGAACCATTTTACGTTGAGACTGATGCCTCGGATCAAGCGGTTGGCGTAGTACTATCCCAAAGATATAAAGAAACAGGTCAACTACATGCAGTCGCCTACAGATCAAGAAAACTAACACCCGCCGAAGTGAATTACACAATAACTGAGAAAGAATTGTTGGCCATCAAGGACGCCTTTAAAGAGTGGCGACACTACCTTATGGGAGCCCAGCATCAAGTAACAGTTTTCACTGATCATCGAAACCTGAAATTCTTGAAATCAGCTAGAACCTTAACTCCAAGACAACTCAGGTGGTCACTGTATTTTGCTGAATATGACTTTGTAATCTCTTACAGACCAGGGGCTCAGAATGGGAAAGCAGACGCCTTGTCCAGATTAGGAACTGACAACCAAAAGAGTCAGATGAAAGTTCAAACAATAATACCAAACTCAAAAATAATTTGTGCCACTACACCCATTGATTTGAAGGAGCAAGTCACTCAAGCCATAAGTCCAGAAGCTATGCAGGATTGGGTCAAAAAAGAAGCCGGGAGAGAAATTCGACATCAGTTGCCTTACCACAAAGGAGCCTTGCACCTACCTACTAAGGAATTACAGAACCAAGTAATGTACGAATGTCACGATAATCTTTTGGCAGGACACAAGGGAGAATCCAAGACAGAAGAATTGGTGAAGAGACATTATTGGTGGCCTCGCATGACTACAGATATTGAAAAATATGTTAAGACCTGTGAAATCTGCGCTCAGGGAAAATCAGAACGGCAGGCTCCAAAAGGGTTGTTGCAACCAATGCCTACCCCCCCTTTTCCATGGCACACAATCACCCTAGATCTAATAGTTGACTTACCTTCCAGCCAGGGTTACAATACGATTTTGGTGGTTGTAGATGCATTTTCAAAAATGGCACACTTTATGGCACTAAAAGGGGTTCCTACTGCGAAACAACTAGCTAGTCACTTCAGCACACACATAGTTAAGATTCACGGAATCCCAAAAATCATTGTTTCAGACCGAGGTTCACAGTTCTTGTCCCATTTTTGGAAGGCCTTTGTTGAAGGTTTAGGAATTGAAGACAGATATTCAACCAGTTACCATCCCTAGACAGATGGGCAGACAGAGAGGGTGAACCAAGAATTAGAGCAGTATCTAAGGTTCCTTTTGAAGCAAGATGGGGATTGGCCAGACTATTTATGGGCAGCAGAGTTTGCACACAACAATGCTAGAAATGTTTCCACAGGATATTCTCCATTTTACTTGAACTATGGCAGACACCCAAATTCCACAGTAAGACAAACTGAAATTTCAGTCCCAGCAGTAAAAGATTTAGTAACCCATTTAAAACAAGTTCATCAAACTGCTTCACAAAACTTAGAGCAAGCCAAAAAGAAGTATAAGATCTATGCAGATAGAGAAGAGAAGGCCCCCTTTTAGAGGAAGGAGATATCGTTTGGCTAAGTACAAAGAACCTTAGGTTAAAAGGTAATAGAAAGTTTCAACCTAGGTTTATAGGGCCTTACTTAATTGAGAAAAAAATGAATCAAGTTACTTATCGGTTAAAACTACCTACCAAGCTGAAGATCCATCTAGTCTTCCATGTTTCTTTGTTAAAAAGGCATCACCAGAGTTACGGAAAGACTCACCTCCAAGGCCTATCCAATTAGAATCTGGAGTAGAATTTGAAGTAAAAGAAATCCTAGATTCTAAAAGGTTAAGGGAAAGCTGTATTATTTGGTGGACTGGAAAGGTTATGGTCCAGAGGAACGATCTTGGGAGCTCGAGTCAGACGTTCATGCTCCTAGGTTGGTAAAATCTATTCATCAAAGATTCCCTACTAAACAAAGATTGGAAGGACCTCCTTTGTTTGGGGGTACTGTCAGACCTCTGAATCACCTGGCACATGCAGTGTGTGCATTACTGAATAAAAGACATTGGTTAAAAAGGAGAAATCAGCCTTTGATTAACAATTGGAAGATGTTATGTCGCGAGTGGAGTTCAAAGATGGCCGCCGATTCCAAACCTACATTAGCGGTCTAGTTTATTTCCCCACAGATGCCTTGAACCTTGATGAAGCGCGCGCTCTATAACGAATGCGCACTTCACCAGAGAAATTTCCGAGTGCGTACCTCAGTAGAAGAGCTCCGTGTCAAATCCTTCCATTCCCTAGAATATCGCGTCGGGTATTCTCCCGGGATTCGTTCCGCTCAATTCTCGTCGGGAGTAGCTCCCATTTGTCTCGTCCGGCGAAGTTCCCAGCGGTTGTTTCCTGAAGTAAGGGGCGTGTATAGGCGTTCCTATCTTAGACACGCCTCCTTCGTAGCAGTATATTGACAGCCTTCGTTGCCAGTTAACCCGTTCGCAGCAGTTTCCAGTCACCGGCTGCCAGGAAAAAAAGAAGAGAAGAGAGAAGCTAAGTGACAGCACGTTTTTTTCAAAAGACAAATAATAACAAAGACTAGAAAACTATAAAGAAAGCATGTATATAGTTTGAATATATAGAAAAAAGAACTTACCTTGAATTTATATTTTCGAATGCTGTAAGAAAGAAATAAGAGAAGGAAGTTAAGTTTCTAACAAATAGAAATAGCAGTACAGATAAGGACATTAGATATTTACATGATTATCACAGTAAGAAGAAAAGCATTCATTGTGAGGAATTAAAACAGTGACTGACAGGAAAGTAGGTAAGGCATTACTAGTTAATCATATAGTTATAATAGAACTGAGTAGAAAACATAGTAATAATATTGTTGCTTGACAGGTAAAACCTTCTGAGTACTGTTTCCAATAACAGAAGAAAGAAGAAAACATTGCAAAAGAATAATATAGAAGAGAAGCTTAATACTTGGAACGTTAGGTACGTAGTTAAGCTAAGAAAGGTATTAAAACTAGTTTAGAGTAGAATAGGAAGTACAGTAATCTCTGTGTTTAGTATCCTCAGGTCTTCTAAGAATTTCAGTCTGCAGGACGGACGAACGCCAAGAGAAGCTGAAAGAACAGTTCCAGGACCAGTCTCTTCTGTTGTTTATTATTTTATCCACTCCCCCTTCCCCCTTGGGGGTCTTTTGGAGTCTAGATTATTATCAGACTCTGGAGTATCCCTGAGAGGGAGTTGGGAACTAGCATCTTCTGTTCCTGTGCAAGTTCATGGTAGGAATTCTCTGTTGGTCTTGACAATAATGTCAGAAGCCCAGCACAGTTTCCCACTACAGGATAAGAATTACAGCTAATCAGCTGTTCCTAGCAACAGGCTTGTAGAGTGCAAAAGGTCATGAGACTTGCAGAAGAAGAAATGAATTCAAATAAATCAAGGGCTCCTTGCGCTTCAGAAAATGAAAACACACCAGCTGGTGTGTATTGAAGAACAACCAGAGAAATCCTTCCCTGGTACTTTAACAGGAAACGAGAACGGCAGAAAAGGCAGACCTCCTTATGCCATCAAAATCCACAGTTCCTTTTACTGGAAAACATAGAAATGCTGCCAAAACTGGCAGCCATAAATCCTCACTTCTTCAGCTCACTCGAGAACAAAACTGACTTCACAGGTGAATGGAATTAAGCACGTCAGCCTACGTGCAAGTACTTATAGTCACTCCCCCTCATGACTGATTGAGCTGTTCGCAATGGACTATGGGAGTTGTAGTGAAATATGCCTTTAGGGGAAATAACATTGTATTACCTTTTCTTTTATCATGGGTTTCTTGAGCCTGAATATGAAACATGAAGGCGCCTATGCCTGCCTTTTCCTGACAGTAGGCCCTCCTTCCAGGTGCCTCTTATAACCAGGCTTAGTTGGCTTGGCCAAATGAAACACCTTTATCAATTGAGGAGCGTGGATGTGATTGTAGGGTTCCCAAGAACCATCCTCAGCTGTATATCCTTTCCAAGACCAGTGTACAAATATAGGGGTTCCCCTGACAATGAATGAAGTTCCTAAGCCAGGGACAAAAGAGCAATTGTCTTAAAAAATGCTTAGGCAACTATATGTTTTAAAAGTTCTAATAAACAAAGAGGGGGGCTTCAAAACTATAAGACCAGAAACGACCCAAATACTGAACTAAATATGGAATATTTATTGTATCAAAAATAGAGAGAGAATGAATAAATATTTATTATTTTATCACAAATCTTTGGTATAAAAATATCTTATCATTGCTAATAATGAATCAAAATCATTCATACATCCTCATTCATACTATCGTGAATTATTCATAGTGTAGTATTACACAATTATATCCTCATTTTAACATGTTATTCCTTCATTAATCTGTTGAAATTAAACATTTTGATCTTTACATGGAAGATATAACCTCCTACATTTGATCCAATGACATTAAATATTCAATGGAATAGGTTATTCATCATGTGTTTTTATAACGTTGTTGTCATTTTTAAATAAAACTGTCAAATTGCAAGGACTGTAAGAATGACTCTTTTGTCAAACATCATGAGCGTGTATTCCCATCTCCTACGCACGTTTCGGCTAAACAGCCTTCATCAGGAAGCCAAGTACAATTGAGAAAGTCCTATAAGAACACATATAACACAGATTGGAGTCGATGACTGGAAAAATGCCCTCTTAAATATCTAAATAACTACTATCATTTAGTCTGTACGCCCAGTTCCTAATGTGTCACCTTATAGCCCAAGCGTGTGTAGTAAAAATTGTAAGTGGATAAAATGCCCTGTCAAGAGCCCTGGACACAAGTGTATTAAACATTCGTCTCGTAGGGCCTTGAGTGGGCTCAGGCGATTAGATATAATGCCAAATGAGGGTGCTGTTTTCCCTCTCCTGTCCATATACCTTCCACAGGTTAGGAGCATACCTTTACAGGATTGCTAGTTATGAGATTCTTCCACTAGCTAGATATAACATCTGTCTGCTAGCTCCATGCACTATATCCCTCTTAGTATCTGTCACGGAGACCATCATTATGGTGATCCTAATGTTAGAATAGATATGCCAACACATTCCAATTTATATCTAAGGACATGATTTTCCCCACTATATTTCCAAACATAGATGACTACATCATGGACATATATAAGTCCAATGTCATCTCTGATTAGTGTACATACATTTTTCCATGCTAAGGCGACTCTCAGTAAGGTTCATATCATTAACATTCTTTTAGGGCTATTGTCCACTATATATAAGCTCTAAGCATCACACATCACTCCTTATGAAGAAGTAGATAACATTCTCGACTATTCTAATATGGCCACCATTACGAGCGATATGGATAACTACTATATATAAGGGCTATGCACTGTATATTACTCCTTATGAAGAAGCAGATAACATTATCGACTACTCCAATATGGCCGCCATTGTGAGCGTTAGGAGACGAAAACCGGAAGTGAGTTTACATCCTATGCCTTCATTCGTCACCAATTGGTCCACCTGAAGTCTGGGAAACACGGCCAGCGATTTGAATTTTGCACCTTCATAGACCGTGAGCAAACGGCAACAATAGCATATTTGCTTATTTAGCGAGACGTGCCATTCCTTCAAAACGTGTCCGGTATATATATATCACGGTCCCTCACCAGGCGTAAGACTTGAACCCAACGTCCATCTCTAGCATGAGAATGGGATTTAGTACCCGAATGTCGAGATACATGGAATAAGCTCCTGCAGATACTCGACCAGATATAGGGCAACACAGCATTAAGGAACATCGTAAATTCCATCATTAGGTAAGAGAGATTATGGATGATGAGACGAGCGGAACATGATATTTACGGTAGCCACTGAAACCTTTTATATTAATTTGGGCTCTACTTTCATCTTTTAGGGGCACTACCGACAGCAACATACAGAGTTAAATTATGATCGCATTCTGCTCTAGATATATTTTTTAGCGTGAGTGTGATACTACAAATTTCTAGAAATACTGTGAAGTGTATAGATAGCTAATGCACTTCTGCAATCTTCCCACTTTTTCTTAAACTGAAATATATATTTTCTCTGCCCTGATTATCGAATCTGGCCTATAGTTTCTGGGACCTTTTGCTGAGAATGTTTATTCCTGGATCCATCCGACCAGAATAGGTGAATCCTAGATGTATTATTTCAAACAGTTATATGTCACATTAGGTGATGGTCTGGTGATTTCATTTCTATTTTTATTGTTTATAAAGGGCCATATACTGTCCTCCAGGACTATGTGAACCAACTTTACATTGGCCTCATGTATTTCCTATACATGAGCCCACTCAAGGCCCTAGGAGACGAATGTTAATACACTTGTGTCCAGGGCTCTTGACACTTTTCACGCTATCCAGGAGCATGGCATTTTATCCACTTACAATTTTCACTACACACGCTTGGGTTATAAGGTGGCACATTAGGAACTGGGCGTACAGACTAAATAATAGTAGTTATTTGAATATTTAAGAGGGCATTTTTCCAGACATCGACTCAAATATGTGTTATATGTGTTTTTATAGGACTTTCTCAATTGTACATGGCTTCCTGATTTTTTTTGTTTAAACATATTATATTGGTATTTTCACATTGACCATGTACATACATTTGCATTTAGTCATCAGTAGTATCTTTCATTGTAGTTCAGCAGCGTGGCCGTTACTTAGGTTACATTAGGTCAGGCTGCTTGTATCATTCTCTATTTGTCGTTGGTAATTTCTAAGGATCGCATTCCGAACAGTGTAGTCCTCCCGTCGTCCGTTTGAGGACTGTCCCCCCCCCCCAACTCCCCAACTAGCACATGGCTTCCTGATGAAGGCTGTTTAGCCGAAACGCGCGTAGGAGTTGGGAATACAGGGCCATGATGTTTGACAAAAGATTCATTATTACAGTCCTCGCAATTTGACAGAGTTTTATTTAAAAATGACAACAACAACATTATAAAAAACACATGATGAAAAACCTATTTCATTGAATATTTAATGTCATTGGATCAGATGTAGGAGGTTATATCTTCCATGTAAAGATTAAAAATGTTCAATGTCAACAGATTAATGAAGGAATAACATGTTAAGATGAGGATATAATTGTGTTATACTATACTATGAATAATTCACGATAGTATGAATGAGGATGTATGAATGATTTTGATTCATTATTAGCAATGATAAGATATTTTTATACCAAAAATTTGTGATAAAATAATAAATATTTATTTATTCTTTCTCTATTTTTGATACAATAAATATACCAAATTTAGTTCAGTATTTGGGTCATTTCTGGTCTTATAGCTTTGAAGCCCCCCCTTTGTTTATTAGAACTTTTAAAACATATAGTTGTCTAAGCATTTTTTAAGACAATTTATCTTTTCCAAGACACCAGGTACCACAATTGACCTCCTCTGAACTTTGAATCTAAGGTATGGCGTACTTCATACTTGCTTTGACCGTCGCGTATCACCGGTGGCCCCGCTTTCATCTTGGCCGTCTTTGCTGGTTTAAGAACACTGCTCTGAAAAACTGGATGTATTTGTAGGGTTTGTGGCAATTTGAGTTTGTATGCCACAGGATTACCTGTCTAAGCACTTCATAGGGGCCTATGTATATTGGATGGAATATACTTCTGAACTTAAAATGTATATTTCTTGTGGACAACCATACCCTGTCACCTGGCTGATATTGTGGTCCTGGACAACGATGACGATCTGCCCATCTCTTATATTGTTTTTTGCTTGGTTGAGATGTCTTTGTATCTTCTCTGTGCCTTGTTGTATTTCTTTTACACATGACAGTACGTTGGGCTGATTTGAGGTCTCCGAGGGTATGGAGACTGGCATTGTTTTTGGATGGAAGCCATAATTTGTGAAAAAAGATGAGGCACCAAGGGAGCAGTGCCACACATTGTTGTATGAAAGATCAGCTAACCACAACAAAGACACCCAGGATTCGTCAGCCTCTGTTGCATAACACCTTAAGTATTTTTTCAAAGTTTGATTTAGTCGTTCTGTCTGCCCATCTGTCTGCGGGTGAAAACTAATGGAAAGAGCTGCTGATATCTTTAAAGCCTTACACCATGCCTGCCAGAATTGGGTTGAGAACTGAGGGCCCCTATCCGAAACGATGATCTCTGGTATTCCAAGTAACTTCACAACGTGCTCCATTATCAACAGAGCTGTTTACCCAGCTGTGGGTAAGGTTTTACAGGGAACGCAATTACCCATTTTGGTTAAACTGTCAATTAACACTAGTTTGATCTTTTGGAAGTCCTGTAACAAAATCTATACTAATGGTTTTCCATGGCTGATTAGTAGTGGGTATAGGTTGTAGCAACCCTTGAGGTTTGGAATGATCAGTCTTTGCCTGTGCACACACATCACATCTCTGTACACAAAGCTTAATTTCTGAGGCCATCTTTTCCCACCAGAAGTTTCATTGAACTAACTCCAGAGTCTTTGCAACCCCGGGGTGCCCGGCCAAAGGGGAAACATGACACCAGTCAAAGGCTTTCAACTAGAGACCTTTTATGAGTAGGAAGAGTTTTTTGTTATGAAACAGTAACCCTTGCTTGACGTTCCTCTGGGGATGTTGAGCAGCCCAATCCACCCAATAAGTGGCAGACCTGATCTTTCTAACAGAATCCAGGAAATTGTTCACTGTTACCACACACAAAACCTTTGATGGGGCCACAATAGATTCAATGAGTCTCTCCTTTTGTGTACATTTTGAGTCCGCCTTACGATTATCACTCCCAGGGCAAAAAGTGACCACAAAATCATACCCAGCAAAAAATAAGCATCCAATGCATTTGATGTTGAGATAGTTATCTGGCATCTTTCATATAGTGCAGATTTCTATGATCTGTATATACAATCACCGAATGACTAGCCCCCCAGAAGTACTGTCTCCATTCAGAAAAAGCTCTTTTGATAGCTAAAAGTTCTTTTTCAGCTACTGTGTAATTCTGTTCTGCCGAATTTAGCTTTTTTAACATATATGCTACGGGATGCAGCTGTCCTGTCTTTATGCTTCTTTGTGACAAGACTGCCCCAATTGCCACATCAGAGGCATCCGCCTCCACGATGTACGGTTCCTCTGGTTGAGGGTGAGCCACAATGGGTGCTGTAGTAAAGGCCTTCTTTAGATATTTAAAGGCTTCGTTAGCATCAGGGGTCCAAACAAAGGTGACTCTCTTTCTCAACAGTCTTGTTATGGGGGCCACCACATGAGATATAAATCTCCTATAATAGTTAGCACCCCCCAAAAAACGCTGCACATCTCACACACTGAGGCACCTGCCATTCATGGATTGCTTTGATCTTTCTCTCAGCCATTTGTAACCCCGTCGGACTCAGAATGACTCACAAAAATTTCACCTCTCTCACGTGAAACTCACATTTACTGAGTTTGCAGTATAAGCAATGGCGTCTCAAACACTGCAAAACCTGTGACACATGTTCTCTATGTACATTCTCATCTGGTGAGTACACCAGAATGTCATCGATGTAGACGATCACAAACTGATCCAGATACTCTTTCAAAGCCTCATTTAGAAAATACTGCAATGCCGTCGGGGCGTTACAAAGCCCAAATGGCATCACAGTGTACTCAAACAATCGGTTTCTGGTCTTAAACGCTGTCTTCCAATCATCCCCCTCCCTCATCATCACCAGATGATACGCTCCTCTTAAATCTAACTTAGTATAGATGTTAGCACTTTTCACCTGATTTAATAACACAGGGATGAGAGGAAGTAGGTATCTGTTCCTAACTGTGTTAGCATTCAATTTTCTATAATCTATACAGGTGCATAGATCCCCATTTGCTTTTGATATGAAAAAAAGAGGAGAGGTTGCGGGAGACTGGGATGGATGAATAAAGCTGTTTGCAGTATAATGATCCAAGTATTCCCTAAGATTACATGTTTCTGGCTCTGACAACGCGTACACTCTACAAGATGGAATAGTAGCCCCGGCATTAAGGTCGATCTTACAATCATATATCCTATGCGGGGAAATGGTCTCTCCTTTAGTTTCGCTGAACACATCTTGATACATCCCGTAACAGATGGGCTACTCGATGTCTCTTTCTGCTGCAGTGGCTATGTGCAGGGTGTTACATAACGCCGCTCTATGCGACGACGAGGGTCTTACGCACTTTTCTCTACATTCAGGGGATTGAAAACGGAATGACTTTGTTTTCCAATCTATTACCGGGTTATGTTTCCATAACCATGGTATCCCTAGAATCACTTCAGTTCCTTGCCGTATGGTGCTGTGGGTGTGAGGGCCCATAGTATCCGGCTTTCCAGCTCTGCGGCGGGTAGATTACCGGCATATGTCCTCCTTGGGCAGGACACCACCACATTGGTGTCTGGAGCTGACAAGACCGAATGGAGTGAGTGTTTCCCTCCAGATAGGTTACAACTAGGATTGGCGGGACTCCGTGCTCGTCTCCACGAAGAGTGGTAGGTAGGAACTCCTCCACCCACCACCAAGTGTAGATAGTTTTACACCTAGGTCCTGATGAAATGCAATGGATCAGTATTGACCGCAATGCATGAAACATGTTGACCACTTTGTAAGAGTTGAGCTCTGCTCCGCTGGACCATTGTGCCAGAGAGCAGCCACTCCATTTCTCTTTTAATAAGGTGGATAGCCACCCTAATAAATAGTTTATCTGGATTATCCAACCTTTTTATAATCACCCACTCACATCACATCTACACTGTTCTCTAGGGCCCTCACACCCACAGCACCATACGGCAAGGAACTGAAGATCTCCGCCAAAGAGCCCCTTTATGGGTGCCCGTCGGGTATTGCAGCGCCGACCCGACGAGGAGCAAGTCCATATGATGAAGCATGACACCTAGCTTGCTGGGTGTGTGAGGACTCTAGTTCCGAAAAGGAGTATTTCCCTCATCCCCCACCTCTGTCACACGTTGTCCACACCTTTTTATTGGGGAACAGCTCACCTCTCGTGTAATTTATTGTTTGGGCATGTGTGCTGGACCCCGTTAACAAGCCCTAATAGTCCCCCTTTCTTGTTTAAGATATCCCTAGAATCACCCCATACTGAGGGGCATCAATGATGTTCAGGACTATTTCCTCTGTGTGCCATTGTGATTCCGCCAACCCTGATAAAGAAAATGGGCCAGTTTGTTCCACAATGGGACCTGATGTTAATGGTTTTCCATCTACAGCTAGAACCGTTTCTGGTTTAGCGATCGGAATCCTAGGCAATCCAAACTGGTCCACCAACCCTTGATCAATGAAATTGCCTGTAGCTCCTGAATCAATCATTACCAAGGTCTGAAATGACTCATCCTTCTCTTGTATAGTCATAGGTACCAATATATGAGAGGCAGGGTCTTTTGGAACTGAAAGTGTTACAGAGGGTACACTCAATGCATCAGTTCTCTTTTTCTCACCCCAAGAATCCTTACCGGTACTTTTTCCCCCTACTGCCTGAAAAAGGGCCTTTTGGTTTAATAGGACATTCTCGCACAAAATTTTCTTTTTTGCCACAATACATACACTGTCTATTTTGTCTACGAGTTTCCTTTTCTTCACTGGAAAGTGGAGACCAAACCGCTCCTATTTCTATGGATTCTACACTTTGTTCTCCACTATGAAAATGTCTTCGAATGTTTTTCTCAAATCTAGATACATTCCTTTACCCCTTCCTCTTGTCTGATATCCTATCAGCCATTCGGTGATCTAATCTCAATGTCAAGTTGATAAGGTCAGTGCAATTCGCTGGCTGAGGTTCTTTTTGAGCCAAGACGTCTTTGAGCTCTTCACTTAAGCCTTGATAATACAGAGACATACGTTTTTCCTCTGGCCATGCTGTTTCTGCAATCAAATGATTAAACATAGTCAAATATGTGACCAGGTCCTTTTTTCCCTGTCGCAACTCCAGTAATTCTTTGTCTGCGCAAAATGTAGTAGTGCGTCTATCAAAGACTCTCTCAAATTCTTTTCTGAATTCGTTCCAATCAGATAAAACAGGATCTGATTGGATCTGACTAGACCAATGGAACTGCCCAAGTCACTGCATCTCCTATTAAGAAATGGCGAAAGCCACCTGGGAATGTTTGGTAGGAAAGGAGGAAGGCTTGCAAGAGAAGTGCAGCAAAATCTGAGTCAGAAACACTTGAACCTTATTAGGATCCCCAGCATACATTTCGGGAGTGGCCAACAGAATGGGAGGTGGTACTGTCACTTGTATCTGAGGGGAACCCATTGCTTTATCAAAGGGATTTTTATTCTGTTTTTCAATTTGGTCTCTCAAGGCAGCGGTTTCTGCTCTTGAAGCCACTAACTCCAGTTAAACGATAGCTAATGCCTGCAACACCTCATCCATGGATGCCATGTCTGAACACGCACTGATCAAGAGAAGCTATATTTGTTGGTGCATAATTCTGTCAAGTTCTGACTATGTATGCGTACGAGTTCCTCGGGATCAGAACGATGCTCATATTGGGTCCACCCCTTAATACCCTCAATTCTGCATACCATAAAGGCACAGGAGCTTGGATTGATTGAGTGAGGGAAAGGGTAGTGGGGAAAGAAACTGCAAGGAAGAAGACTTGCAAAGGAAAGATAAAGACAATTAAGGTCTCCACTCTAACTGCTATTAGAAGATAACTTATTTATATATTTCTGCTATGAAAAATACCTATAACATGGAGTGCTGCCTTATGGAACCAATGACTTTCCTTATGCACCACATTTAGTCTCATATATCCTTCCTTGCTGTTATGTACAAAAATGCTGCAATATAAATGAATCACAAGTAAATTTAAAAAAATCCTCATTCAAAACCTTTGTGGTACTAGTGTAAGGCAGGCTATGTGCTATATAGAAATTCATACATACCATGCACACACTTTAAATCCCATGTATATTTGTCAATAATGAATATTCTCATCAACGAAAGAAATAATGTCACCAAACATTAGATTCAGAAAATCCTTTCTTTTCTGTGAATGGGAAATATGCAGCCGTTGAACCAAAATCAGCAAAAAGCAAAAGTCCTTTAGGTAAATGATAGTTACTCACAAAGAAAATGTTCATCCCAAAGTGTTCATTTATCTCCCAAGTTTAAATGTTACAAAGGAAAAAACTCCCCTTACAAAAATAGAAGAACCAGTCTTGTATTTTGGGAGTTTAGGAAAAAAGCAGGAAGTAAAAATAACACTCAGTGATTCAGTAGCACAACAATCTTAAAGTAAAAATCAAATATTCACTTATCTGTATAATGTCAGAAACTAAGCACCTTTGCCAAAAACAGGATAGGAATTACAGCTAATCAGCTGTTCCTAGCAACAGGCTTGTAGAGTGCAAACGGTCATGAGACTTCCACAAAGAAGAAATGAATTCAAATAAATCAAGGGCTCCTTGTTGGTGTGTATTGAAGAACAACCAGAGAAATACTTCCCTGGTACTTTAACAGGAAACTTGAGAATGACAGAAAAGGGAGACCTCCTTTAGACACCAAAATCAACAGTTCCTTTTACTGATAAAAATAGAAATGCTGCCAAAACCGGCAGCCATAAATCTTCACTTGCTCAGCTCACTCGAGAACAAAACTGACTTCACAGGTGAATGGAATAATGCATGTCAGCCTACGTGCAAGTACTCTATTCATAGTCACTCCCCCTCATGACTGATTGAGCTGTTCGCAATGGACCATGGGAGTTGTAGTGAAATATGCCTATAGGGGAAATAACATTGTATTTCCTTTTCTTTTATTGTGGGTTTCTTGAGCCTTAATATGAAACTTGAAAGCCCCTATGCCTGCCTTTTTCCTGACAAACTGCATTCATCGTAACAATGTAGTAATCACCAAAAACATAACACATCCAAGAACAAGAGAACAAATCAAACTTGCATTGACAGCTAATGTAACACTTCCAATGTAATCTACTGTATAAAATGTCCTTGTGGATTAATTTACATTGGAAAAAAAAGAAAGGCAATTGAAGATAAGATTAAATTAGCACAAAAGTTTGATTCGAAACAAAAATACAAATTCAAATTTGGCTTTGCAATGGGTGGATTCCAGACATACCATAGCACAACTGCGATTTCAAACTATAAAAGTCCTAGGGAACGTCCCAGGTCGTAGCAACTCAAAACTCCTTTCACAAAGAGAAACAATTTGGATTAAAAGAGTGGAGACCATGACCCCCAATGGGATTAAACGACAAATTGGAAATGAGTTGTTTCCTATAATGGCCTGAACGAAAGAAGATTAAAACAAGTTTAGATTTTTTGCTTCAATAAAGATTGCATGTCATATCAGATAGTGATCAGTGAGCACCACAACAGAAAATAACATAAGACACACTTCATCCAGTCAAGAAACTTGAGGAAATAAGTATTGAGAAATCTGTTGATTTCTTTAGGTGAAAAATACACACGCAAGGGATAGAGCTCACAGAGTATTCTGTAATACAGAACTTCAATACGTTACTGCAGGTGTTTAACTTGTTGGTCCCATTGTCAACACATGCAAAATACCAATTTATGATTATTCACCATATACACACAGCACAACTCACACATCTTGTAGAGGTGTTTCACTTAATTGTTCGGGTGAAGGTGGCGAATTGTTTTCTATGGTTAGTTTGGAAATTAGTATACTTTGGAATTATTTTAACTCAGGAGTTGATTTACTTTTCATTCTCATATATATTTTTATTTACTTGTGTACTTTTAAGTTGGACGTTTTATTAAAAACGGTCTTAATATAACAGTAAATAGGTACACTTAGGTTGACAGTCAGCTAAATACGGGCGTATTAAGCCATTGCAATACAGTGGCGGATTAAAATATAGCGAGAATGGTTTGTGCTGTCTCTATAACTAACACAGAAGACGCGCTTCAATCGCAAGAATTAGATGCCGAAGAGGGGGCTGTATAGAGATGGCTCGAGAGCACCGAATCTTCACTGTTATATGCTGATCAGGAAAGGTATGTTGGAGACGATGGAGATCAAAAGGGACGGTTGATAGATTTGTTTATAGATTGGTTAGTTCATAAGGTTTTAATTAATTAATAGTACAGGATATAAAGCTGACTATTAAATTTGGTCGTCTGTGGAGGTTGTCGGGAGACAGAAACGGTTGTCATAGGGTTTACCCTACTTATAGACGAAAGTATGTGCATGTACGGGGTACACTTTTGTGATTAGGTTATTGTTTGGTTTAAGGTCGTAATCATTTTTAACATTTTGATTACACAGTGAAACCGATTTCTGGATGGATTGCAAGTTAATTATTGTTTTCATTAGAGATGTTGTGAGTATTATGTATGGATTGGATACCTACTAAGCATGTGGTTGAAGAGCATGAACTATCTCACTACGGGTAGGGCATGGACAGGTGGAAGGGTTCGCACTTGTGGTTTCAAAATAGCAATAGGGAGGGTTTCACACAAAAACATTCACAAAAAAACAGAACATGCACATTAAGGTTGGTATTCTTTTTTATTTACATTCCACTGTTTTTACTGTTTTGCAACATATTGTTTTGGTACGCATGCAAAAGATTTAGTAAAGAGTTTAAAAACTATCATAAGGGTGTAAGGTGGTTAGCACCAATGAAAAACATGTTGTAATCATTATCTAATATCCTCCATGTATCACTGTTTATTTACAGAAGCCCCTGAAGAAGGGATACGGTCCTGAAATGCATTTGGCACAGACAGATAGAGTTTTTGTTTAAAGCAAATTGTTAATCAGCATTGGTTGAATGTTAAATTGATTGTTGTTTGCTTAAGAATTGGACATACTTTACCATAAGAACAGGAGTGGTTTATGTATTAGCATAGAAATAAAACATGAATTCTGTGATGTTAATAGTCTAAAAATGCAGAACACTGAAAAAAACTTTGATTTGTATTGTATGATATATTTGTCAGGGGGGGCGTGGCCTAGCTGAGGATCATGGCGGACGCGTGAGCCGAGAGCTCCGCACCAGCCCGCATTTAATTCTCTTGAAACCGGGAGCCGGGCGGGCTGAACAACTCTCAACTGCCCCTCAGGGGTCCGTGAGCTGAGGGGTGCGCCCAGGAGAAGTTTGGAGTCCCTCGGAGGCTTCAGTTGGGCACAGCGACCTGCTGCGTGGAGCGCGCAGCAGAGGCCCGAGCAATGGCGGCCGGGAAAAACGTTGAGGTGCCCGGAAGTTTCCCCGTGTGTGGAGCCGGGCCTTAGATGGGCGACCGCTACCGCCTCTGCGCACTGAGGTGCAATTTGTAGAACGGCAGCGAGAGGTGCGGTGGAGGTCCCACGTGTACGGAGCGGAAGCTGTGGCCCTGGGGTGAGCCCTGAACATTGCTGGAGTGACGCAGGCGGGCCCCCTTTGACGAGCCTACCGGCAGGGAGAGCGGAACAACCGGTGCATTGCCTGGCTGAGCCTCGGCGCTGGGGCGCCTTCTCCAGTGCTGGACTGCCTCCCGGGATCGAGGTAACGGCTGAGCGCCCCAGGAGGGAAACACCTGAGCCTGAGGCCCCGACCGGGGACGACGCATCAGCGCCTGGATTTCGCATGTGGGCCTAGTGGTGTAACAGTGGATTGGGGCCCTAGGGTGACAGGCCTAGAAGTGGCACTAGTCATTGGGGAGGCCCCCCATGCCCTGAATTGCAGTCGCTGCCGGACATAGCTGTGGGGGTGCAGGAGAGCTGGGCGAGGCTGTCTGGAGCTGCATCACAGGGATTGTCGGCGAGGCTGGAGAGGTGGGCAGCGCTGGTCTGGCCTGGGGGTCCTGCCGCATAGACTTTGACCACAAACGGATTGGTGGCTGTAAGGAGATGGAAACTGAGGCCCTGAGGTGAGCCCAAACACCGCTGGTGTAAAGTAGGCGGGCCCCTTCCTGGCGGGCCTAACGGCCGTGAGCGCGGAGTGACTGGTGCGCTGCCTGGCTGGCCCTCGGCGCTGGGGTGCCTTCTACGACACTGGACTGCCTCCCGGGACCTAGGTAGAGGCTGGGTGCCCCGGGAGGGAACCATCTGAGCCTGAGGCCCCGGCCGGGAACAGCGCGTTGGCGCCTGGGACTTCGCATGTGGGCCTAGCGGTGAGACAGCTGACCGAGCCCCCGGGGACGGGCATAGGCCGTGTGGCACTAGAAACTGCGGTGGCCCCCCCTGGCCTGGACTGCAGGTACTGCCGGATATAGAGTGCAGGTGCGCCAGAGGGCTGGGCGAGGCCGGCCTGAGCAGCGTCTCAGCGATTACCGGCGAGGCTGAAGAAGCGGGCAACACTGGTCTAGCCTGGGGATCTTGATGCACAGACTTTGGCCGCAAACGGATCAGTGCCCGCAAGGAGTCGGGCCTTAGCCAGGCGACCAGGACAGGGCGCTGACAGAGACACACCTGGGCAGATCGTAGGGCCTCGCCTGGATTATTAGGAGGTGGTGGAATCGGCCCAGAGTTGGAACTATGCGGGCTAGCCTGGCGGCGGGGGCTCCGGGATGAATCAGTGACCGCGAGCCAAGATGGACCGCCTCGCGCGGGATGGCGCAGGGAGGGGTGCAGCTGGGGAACCTGCGATGCCTGAGTGGGAAAGGTGCCGGACTTTTGCTGGGAGCCTAAAGTTTGTGCTGGCTGTGCCCGTGGGCTGGTGGGCTCCACTGCCTACGACCTCAGTGGGCAAAGGAAAAACCAGTGGGGTCCAGGCGGATTTGTCGGCCCTGAGGAGGTGCAGCATTTGGGGCCCATTGCGCACAACGAGGACTATCAGAACAACGTGGTAGGGGCCAAGTTGGCTTATCCTGGCAGGTCGTGGGGCGGTCCTGTCTGTGGTAGGGGATCTCCGTCCATTGCTGGACTCCATCTGTAGCGTGTCCTAATCTTAATAAACATCGTCAGCGGGGGCGTTGATTTGGCCCAGTGAGCCACCGACACGATGGGCAAACCCAGAGGCCGACAGACTGGGGCCCTTCAAGATCCGGAAGACAGTGCTCAGGAACAGTCGCAATCTACCCCAGAGGATCCGGTGCAACAACATCTCAATAAAATTCTGGAGGCCTTAGCCGACACGAAGGCCACCCTCCATCAGGATATTAGCACGGTTGCGGTGGGGCTCGGCCTGCTGCGGGAGAACATAAGAAATTGTCGGAGAGGGTTAAAGAAACTGAGTCTAATGTCGCGGAACTGGAGCCGGCACAAAAGGCTCTGGAGCAGCGGATGGTGCCCTGATGGACAGAGTGTGTCTGCTAGAACGAAGGGCCGAAGATGCCGAAGGGCGCAACAGGAGGAACAACATCAGGGTCCTAGGGTTGCCGGAAGGGGTGTCCTTCTTGGAGCACTGGCTCAGAAGCGTGGTAGCACCAGAGGGCCTGTCCACTTTTTACACGCTGGAAAGGGCCCATAGAGTACCGGCCAAGCCATTGGCTCCTGGGAGGCCTCTGCAGCCTGTGGTGGCCCGACTGCTCCACTTCCGGGACAGGGACCTTATTCTGCAGAAGGCGAGAGCAGAGGGCCCTTTCACTCTAGACAACAGTAAAATCTCCCTTTTCCCGGACTATACGTTGGAGGTGCAGAGGAAGCGGGCCTCATATCTGGAGGTCAAGAAGGCGTTGAGAGAAGAGGGCCTCCAATACTCTCCGATGTTCCCAGCCCGGCTGCGTATAATGCTCGAGGGAAACACCCACTACTTTGACAGTCCTAAAGATGCCTGGGACTGGTTGGAGGCCTACAAGGGTGAGACACCGCGGGATAGGGGCCCTGGATCTGCCATACGGAAGGCCACAGAGCTTGGGAAACACCCGAGATGACCACCTCGTAGGGGTACCTCGAAGAAACCATCCTCATCGCAGACGGAGGAGGAGAGGGCCGAGGCATTGCAGGCGGTGGCGGCACTCATGCAGGGTCGGAGTCCTGCCTCGGGGGCGGGGGCCGGCTCCTCGAGAGAGAGACTGAAGACAATGAATCTGACACTTTCCGCAGCGACAGTATGAAGCTGCCGGTGGTGACTCCTAATACTGCAGACGATATTATCTGATGTAACTGGTAAGCTACGGTGAATGTGCTACACAGAAGAGTGTTGAATCGCAGCTGACTGTTCCAAGCCCCGAGCTGACCCATCACATTGGGGGTTGGTGCGTTCTGGTTGGTGGGAGCGTCCTGATGTATGCTTTATTGGCTAACCCCCGTTGAGTGCCGTACTAGGTTAGGGCCTCATTTAGTACTAACTGTTTCACATGATGTTTGTGCGGCCGACCGTTGTTGGACTGCCCTGGGGTCGGGATGTTGACCATCATATGGGTCCATTTTTTTTTTTGTGTTTTGATGTTTGCAGAGGGGGGGGGGATGGCGCAGGATTGACGGGGGTGATGGGGGGGGGGGCTTTCCTCCGCAAGCCGCTTGATGATACCCAACACGAATGGCAGATGCTCGTAGTGTTATACGGTTCCTAACATGGAACATCAGAGGAATGGGGTCTATTGCGAAGCGCCATAATATTTATTCATACCTGAGGCGCAGAGACATACACATCGCGCTACTTCAGGAAACCCACTTGAACAGTGAGGAAGCTGAAGCGACGATGGAGAGGCCAGGTCTTTGCGACCACCTCCTCGGCTTTTGCCAGAGGAGTTCTGATATGGGTGAAGCCGGGGGTCCCTTTTGCTCTTGAGCGTTCATGGTTGGACGCAGAAGGCCGGTACGCACTGGTCACAGGGAGATTGGCGGGGCAGGAAGTTACTCTTGGCAATATCTATGCTCCTAACCAAGACCAGATTGGCTTTCTGGAATCCTTTTCTGCTGTATTGGCCGATAAATTAAGTGGCAACTTGATACTTGGGGGAGACTTTAATTGTGTTGCAGACGTTGTTATTGACCGCTCGCACCCTCCCTTGTCGGGGTCTCAGCCGCGCCGCACAGCCTTGAGGTTCTGCACCTGGATCTCATACTGGGGCCTTGAAGACAAGTCGAGGCTGCACCACAACAGAGATAGGGAGTTCTCCTTCTTTTCGCCGGTCCATCAAGTACATACACGCTCGACACGTTCTTGTGCTCCCCTGCCTTTAATAGCTCTGTTAAACATACCGAATACTTAGGGCGCACACTATCGGATCATAGCCCTCTGATAATGACACATCAGCCCCCAGGACGATGCCCTCCGATTCCTACCTGGAAACTAAACCCTGCAACGCTCGAGGATGCTCCTTTTCGCGCATCCTTGCATACACTCCTAGACACGTACTTTCCCACTAATGTCAATACTGCATCCTCCCCTCAAGTGGAGTGGGAGGCATTTAAGGTCGTTGTGCGGGGCCATTGTATGGGACAGGCGACGGGGGCCCATAGAGAGCTCCGTCAGGAAATATTAGACCTGGAGGGGAGCATTCGCAGGTTAGATAATGCTCAGGGTACGGAAGAAGCGGCTCGAGTGGCACTACAGACCGCGCGGGCAAAGTATAACAATGCACTGGGGCGGTTGCGATGTTACAATCATAAGGACTACTTAGATAAAGTGCAGAGAGAGGAAGGGAAGGCGGGCCGACTTTTAGCAAGGTTAATTAGACATAAACTAGGGGGCTCTCCAATCACTCAAATTTGCTTAGATACAGGGGAGGTGGTGAATGACCCAGATGTGATCAACGATTCCTTTCTAACATACTACGAGCGATTATATACGGCCCGACTGCGGCTCCCCAGGTGCACATAAGAGAATACTTGGAGCCTCTGCCCCTCCATGCACTGGAGGAGGAGGACCGGGAATAACTTGGAGAACCAATAAATTTGCAGGAAGCCAAAGCCGCCATTAGTGCATTAGCGCCTGGCAAAACGCCGGGGCCAGACGGCCTACCGGCAGAATTTTACGCTTTACAGACTTGCTACCACCGCAACTAGTCAAGTTGTATGCAGATGCGTATGAGTCTGGGGAGTTGCCTTGCTCCACCCAGTCAGCTCTGGTGATTCCTCTCCCAAAAACTAAGCAGGCTGGTGCGGGTGTTAAAGATTATAGGCCCCTTTCCATGCTAAACATGGACTTTAAGATTCTACGCAAGGTGTAGGCCGGTAGGTTAATCCCACCTATGAAGACACTAGTACACCCTGACCAGAACGGGTTTATTCCCTTTCGCAATACCTCTTATAACCTCCGCAGGCCCTACTCTGTACTCTATCACGCCGAGGCCCCAACCAAACACCAGGCAGCGGTGCTTTATGTCGATCTAGAAAAAGCTTTCGACACGGTGGGGTGGGAGTTCTTATTGAGGTGATGTTGCGCATGGGCCTGGGAGAGGAATGGGTGCAGTGGGTGCAGCTTTTGTATGCTGTCCCTACGGCAAGGGTTAGAACGGGCAGAACAATCTCCAGGCAGTATAAGATATCCCGCGGGACTAGACAGGGATGTCCCCTTTCTCCCCTCCTGTTTGCCCTGGCAATCGAACCCCTCACTGAGAGACTTTGTCAGAGAGGGGTTAGGATCGGGCTGTCTATTGAAGGGTGGTTGAATCATGTCTCCCTCTACGCAGACGACTTGCTGATATATTTGTCAGAGGCAGTCGCGGGCACCTCAGTGGCCATGCAAATCCTGGATGACTTTGCGTGCCTCTCGGGCCTGCGAGTCAATAAAACAAAGACATATCTATTCCCAGTAGCTGGCCCAACACACAGGCCTGATGCATTGATGGCCGATATATCATGGGCTCAGAATACGTTTAAATATTTGGGCATACACATATTTCACTCCCTAGAGGACCTGAAGGAAGGAAACTTGGGTAGGGCGCTGCGCTCGCTATGTTCCTGTGTGCAGTTTTGGCGTACTGTGCAATTACCTATCATGGCCCGGGTCTCCCTTTCTAAAATGGTCATGCTACCGCACTTATTGTACTTTTTTGTCAACCTCCCGGTCCTCATGCCCAGCAGATGGTTTCGCCCCTTGAATGCCCTACTACGGGATCTGGTGTGGGGAAATGGGCGCCCCAGGGTGTCTCTTAAAACGCTACAGCGCCCCATGTCTGATGGGGGTCTGGGGGTACCAAATTTTGAATTATATATGTTTGCTGCTCACTTGCAGTGGCTGGCGCAATGGGTGGAGGGTGTGAACAAGGAGGGTAAGTGGAATCCCGTCCTAACCTAGTGATGGCGAAATTGCTAATACCGCCGACCCCGTACTGCTCCCTGTTGCGGCGCACGGCTTTCCAAGCCTGGAGGCGGTGCCAGGGCAGGGAGCGGCGGATCGTCAAATACACCCCTATGCTACCTTTCGTAGGACTGCCACATGGCGATCCACAAACTTTATTCACAAGCGAACAATTGGCCCGCTGGACTGAGGCAGGGTTAGATAATGTTGGGGATTGCTTCCTAGATAAATCCCTGCTCCCGTTTGAAGGGCTTGTGGAGGACTGTGGTCTTCCTTCGGGCCAGTTCCTACAATATGAAGCCTTGACACGTACATTTGCGCAGCTATGGAATAAAGGGAGGGACGAACCAGGGACACACCCAGTACTACATGCCCTGTTCACATTGGGGATGGCGAGGCACCTAGTGAAATGGTTCTATGTCGCATTGCAATCTGCATCCGTAGGGCCCCTGAGTGGGTTGCGGGCAAAATGGGATAGACTTGGGGGCAGAGAGCTTACGGATGCGGAGTGGCGCAGGGTCCTGCACTATCCTAAGAAGATTTCCCGCAACACACGCTTAAAATATATACAATTCAATTACACACATGTGGCTTACATGATATCGCACCGTCTTAATGTGACGTATGGGGGGGAAGTCCGTCTATGCCCCAGATGCATGCACCCAGATGCGGACTTTGGCCATATGACTTGGGACTGTCATGGGCTGCGTCCTATCTGGGAGGCTGTGCTTGGTAAACTCACAGAAGTGCTGCCTCCCACAGTACAGACGTGCTTGCTAGGTCTTTTCCCCAGACCCCCAAAGCGTAAGGTTGGGAATAGGCTAATAGACCTCGCATTGGGCCTGGCTAAGCACAGAATAGCGATGGAATGGAAGTCCCCGAGGGGGCCGCAGTTCGAGACCTGGAACAGAGACATTATCATGTGGGCTGGGGCAGAATGTAGAGCACTTAGCTGGGAAGAGTCTAAGGGCATGAGGAAGCACCCAATAGCCGGACAATGGAGGGAGGTGATGGCAGCTTGGGAAACGCCTGAGGATGCTGCGACTGATACGACAGGTTCAGAGCCTGGCCTAGGGTCTCACCCTGAAAATGTGCATTGCGAGAATCCCATAGGGCCCTAGGAAAACCCTGAGTGTTGACCCGATTAGTAGATGTTTGTAGGGAAATACCAGGCAGAGGCCGGCTGTTCAGGCATGGTAGCTTTGACAATTGCCGGGAGCCCTTCCCCCTGCTCCCTCAACTTGACAGGAGGTTTATCTTTGTTGTGATTCCCCCTTACATGTACTATTACAGATGTGATCTACCCCTCCCCTCTGCACAAGGTTTAATTACTTCTTTATTTTTTTTCAGTTTCGGTATTCCTTTTGTTATAAGGATTGTTTTTAATAAAAGAAGTAGCATTTAGATACATACGAATGTTATGTTTGTACTTCGGACCATTGGTGGACACCCCCATGTATAAGATATTGTGAACAAACTTTAGTGGAACATGTACTAGGAAATGTAGTCATCGATTTAAGTTGGTGGCAATATGATGGTATACTAATTTGATGTGCTTTACTGTATATATAGTCTGCACGATGAGTAGCTGGAACCAGCTTCGGGTTCGGCCTTTGAACATTGAGACCTGTTCCTTTGAGTTGTGATATTGCTGCCAACTGACAAATTATCTCTATTCACGTTGCAATGTATGCTATAACATGTATGTTGAATATTACAAAATGCCAATAAAAATACTTTAAAAAACTAAATTATATATTTGTCAGCAGTGCACACTGTATCCAAGTGACTAGCAGCAGTCGATGAAAAGTCAGAGATTTCACGCATGTGTGTTTGGCAGCACACAATACCAATGTAGCACGCAATAGTGGAGTAATTTTGGTTTTAAGAGAGAGAAAGATAATATTGAGGAGAACCAAAAGAATTGGTGTGCACAAATACACTTTTATTTAGCATTTGATTGTCTTCCAACCTCAGTATAGTAAGAATGCTACAGTGGTTCAGGTTCTTAATTAAAAGAAAACATTTGTGACTTTAAATGATTCATATCAATAATTAAAAAAATGATGATTAAGTATCCTTCAGAAATTTGTCAAAAAATATTTTTCTTTAGTAAGAAATATTTTTGTTCAGAAATACAACAATACAAAAAGTGCTCCTGGGATTACACAAACATATGTCAATAACAAGGACAAACTTTAGTGTAAACATAAAATAATTGTGGCAAAAAAGGAAAAAGTTATATACAGTGACAGGTTTGTAGAATCACAAAAACAAAGAACACTCAATGCTTCCTCTGACAAAACATATAAGGAGCAACTGTCAGTCGTTCAAACTAGAAAAAGGAGGGATAATAATCATAAATAAGGGTACTGAAATCTATTTTTTAGTTGTAATCAATACATAGAGCATCAGTTAAAGTACTCATATTAAAGAAGGCCCAGGGAACAAGGAAAAGATCCTTCGCCAACCCTAGACTAATAGAGGGAAATAAGTCAAAAACAAATAAACTGAAGCAATTAATGAAAGAGTCTAAAAATGTGCAAAGAAATATTGAACCATGGAGCACACCATGTGAAAGTGAAACTACATGCAAAACTCATACAATAAATGGTTACCGAGGCTAAGGAAAACTCAGGCAACACGAGGGTGCAATGGTCGCTCTGTGAATCAATCACGATGCCTACTGAAAATCAGTTATTCCAAAGTGAATAAGGTCATGAAAAAACTTCAATCAATGTACACTATAAAAGAAAAGAAAGGAAAGGAAACTTGCTTAGTCACTTACAATTATACGTGGCCAAAAGTAAGACGGGGGGCTATTGGCTTCATGGATTAATTTATTCCTTCCCCGGTCCGATCCATCTAATTCTCGTTCTGATGCAAAGAAAAGAGAGCTGTCAAAGTCCTTGCATAACCCAAACAGGGAGGGGGGGGCATTACACCAATAGATGGCTACTCGAAATGTATCAATTTCCAAGTTTCCTTAGGTGAAGATGCACTTTGCGTGTCACCGCATTCCAAATTACACGAATGCCGGCATAGGGGCCGTGTGTTTTAATCAACCTCAGTATAGTGGCACTCATAAAAATGTCTTTTGAAGCAATTTCAAACATTACAGAAAATCGAACAGACACAAAAGCTTACAAGCCGGAGCAAGCACAAGAAATATTTTCTTTGATCATAGAAATCATTCAGTGTAAAAGGAGGATCTATTTCACAACAATTAAAAAAACTGGAATATCTCACACGACGAGAACTGAATCAAAGACTACACACATGAACTCTCATTCAGTACCATAAAGTCAAAAGGATTCCACGAGGATTCAGATTGACCATAAAACCAATTTTATTCAGGTTTAAACATAACAAAGCCTTTATGGAAAAATGGTATGCGACTTTGAAAAAGTGTTCATTAGACCTGATACTTTTATTAATAAAGCACCATTAAAGAATTGGAAGAAGAAATTCATAACTCCAAACAAAATTGAGAAGCAAGATTAGAAACTGATACATGGACAATCATGATTAAGGATTCAAACTCCAAATTAGAGGTTTATGGCAAAGAACTTCAGGAAAGAAAATAAAAGTAATTCAAGTGTGACACGATAGATTATAAACTTAATGAGGCATACACTTTGGCAGATAGGTATATCCAAAGAGGATCTACTAGAAAACCAAACACCTCTTCAGAGGAGAGCGAAGTTTCAGATCGAGATATAGATCCAACTCGCGGACCTATTAACACAACATTACAGAAGCAAGATACATCAGTAGCGTCGACTTCTAGAGAACCAGTACTAACAACAGCTTCAGAGTCATCAGAAAGTTTAGTAATCAATATTTATTCCAAATTTTTGTCTTCCCACCAATTGAAGGTATTGAATAAAGTGACATCTTTTGTAACAATGCATAGTTCCAATCAACTAGTAAGTGAAATAGCATTATTTACATTCATGAGAATTCTGAGGTTACAAACTTTTTTTGAAAATATGATACCACCCAGGGAGGAGAAGGAAGAACCTGAGTATCGGGAGTTCAAGCCGAAATGTACATTCATGGCATCAGATTCGCATAAAACATTAGACACTTTTGAGTTACTGGTCAAAAACAATTTGGAGGTGTTAAATTACAAAGGGCAGAAACCATCAAATTTATCTAGAGCAGAAATGAACACTCTAAGTTCTATGGCAAAAAAACAAGAAGTTTGTTTTTCAAACAGCGGTTAAGGGAAGAGCTTTAGTAGTGATGGATGAAGGATACTACAAAGCAAAAGTAAACAAACATGTGGGAGATGAGTTAACATACTTAGCGTTGGTGGAGGATCCCACCACTGAAGTAGTGGCAACTGTAAATAAGATTTTTGATAAAGCACTAGAATTGGAATGGATCCGCTCCACCGCAAAAACTTTTTTGACACTACACATCCACGAAGACCTCAATTGTATTTGCTCTCAAAAATTCACAAAAACAGTAGTGACCTGCCATTCAGAACGATAGTATCGGGTTGAAGTTCAATTTTTGAATCCTTGGGAAAATAATTCGATTTTTTCCTTCAACCGTTTGTACAATCATGGATATCGTATGTTAAAGATACCACAGATTTCCGTTTATGTCTTGAAGAACTTCCCCAAAAAGGTACCGCCAAGGGGTGGTTATGTACAATAGATGTAACAGCTTTGTACACATCGATTTCTCCTCAGAAAGGATTGGAAGCAACAGAATGGGCATTGTTAGAACAACTGGCAGTTAAATCCAACAAGGTGTTTTTATTGGAAATTCTATGTTTCTGTCTATACCATAGCTACTTTAAATTAGAAAATTGTTTCTTTCTGTAGGTAAACGGAACATCAATGGGATTTGTGAGAGCTCCCGCTTACGCAAATACAGTTATGGAGAAAATCGAGCAAGATCACATTTTTAATAATCCAACGTGGCAAAATAATTTGATTAAATATTATTGTTTCATTGATATCATCTTTTTAATCTGGAACAACACAAGAGAAAGTTTGGAAAAGAAGATTATAGACTTGAATTTAAAGAATCCCAAGAATACAATTTACTAATTCAACGGGCGATGTGAATCTTGCCTTTTTGGATGTCAAGATACAAATGACAGATTCAGGTATTGAAACTCTGGTTAATAAAAAACTGACAGATCCCAACAATACTCTATTGTATCAAAGCTTTCATTCTCCCAGACTCATTGAGAATCTACCTTATTCTCAGTTTTTGAGAATTAGAAGGATAACTACGGACACAACTAGGTGCAAAGAAACATTGGAAGAGAACAAACGCAGGTTTATGGCACGAGGATATCCACAAAAGTTACTGGAGGAAACTACATCTCGGGTACTGGAATTAAATCAGAAGGATTTTTTTGTCAAAAAAGTTTGACAGAATCGGACAGAGTAGTCTTTGTTTCCAAATTTTCCATTAAATCTACAGCAATAAAAAGAATAATAAATAAAAGAAAGGAGCGGTTACAAAAAGAACCGGAATTTTGATATTTATTTGAGAAGAAACCATTATTTCCATACCAGGAACAGAAATTTAAAATAGCTATTGACCTCATCAATCGCCAAATTAGATTGTCAGACTAAAGGTATGAAGAAGTGCAACAGATGCATTGATGTAACAATGTAGTAATCAGCAAAAACATAACACATCCAAGAACAGGAGAGCAAATTAAACTTTCATTGACAGCTGATTGTAACACTTCCAATGTAATCTACTGTATAAATGTCCTTGCGGATGATTTTACATTGGAAAAACAGAAAGGAAAAAAGGTAAACAACCACCGTCCCCCGGCGCCCTGGTTCACTGAGAAATTAAAAATGGAGAAAACTAAATTTAAGGTGTTGGAAAGATGCTGGAGGAGGAGCTATGCATCCGATTCCAAATTTGCCTATAAGAGGGCCAAAAGAGAATATCATAATCTCTGTAAGTCCGCTCGTGCGGAATACGTATCCGCAACCATCTTCAGTGCTTTGAACTGCTCCATGACATTATTTAAAATGGTCAAGGAGCTTTCTGGCTCGGAAACTCAATCTAGGCCACCTTCTTTGAATAGTCGGCAATGCGAAGACCTAGCTAAATTTTTTCTCCAGAAAGTGGAGAAAATATATTTTGAAATAGAAGGGTTGCAGTCTGATAATTCCCCCCAGTCGCAATCTGTCAATCCCCCCCAGCCAGCATCTACACTGTTTTTAACAGATATCTACTCTGATCAAGATAGGGTGACCTTTGAATCCATGACTAAATTGGATACATGGTCTCTACTAGACATGGACTCTTTTAAACGTCTTTTAGACAGTGTTAAATCAGGATCTCCCAGGGACCCTCTCCCTATCTCTGTGCTCCAGCAGCTCGAGCCACCATCACTGATGGTAATCATGGAACTCTTGAATACCTCCTTACAGGAAGCAATAGTCCCACCAGAGTGGAAACATGCTATGGTGCTCCCCCTTCTGAAGAAGGCTAACGCGGATCCTGATCTGCCCTCCAACTATCGGCCTATTTCTTTGCTACCGGCCTTTTTAAAGATTTTAGAGAGGCATATTAATTTACAGCTGTCCCAATTCGTAGAGTCACAAAAGTTTCTACACCCATCTCAATCGGGCTTTAGAGCCGGCATTTCAACGGAAACAACACTCCTTGGAGTCACGGAAAGACTGCGTCGCCACCTAGATTCTGGAGATACGGTGGCCCTCATATTGCTTGATTTAAGCGCAGCTTTCGACACGGTGTCGCACACCGTGTTAGTGAAAGCCTTAAGATCATTGGGCGTCAGTGGGTCGGCTCTCAATTGGCTCATTTCTTTCCTCGCTAATCGGACCTTCCAGGTCTTCTCTCCAACGGCCAGTTCCGATACCCATTCTTCACCTTATGGGGTACCTCAAGGCTCCATTCTTAGCCCTCTATTATTTAATCTATACGTCAGACCTTTGGCTGATGTTGCAGAGGAAACTGGGCTGTCCTTGTTCTCTTACGCGGACGACACCCAAATTATCTTTTCTCTTTCAGTGGAGAGGGCGGCTGAGACTTCCCCCCCTCCTAGTGGGCTTGGGTAAAATTGCTTCGTGGATGCAGGCAAATTGTCTCAAGCTCAATGGAGAGAAGACTGAGGTCTTGGTTTTGGGGAAAAATAAAGATCTTTGGGGTCCCCAGCACTGGCCTACTGAAATGGGTGCCCTTCCTCAGCCCGCTTTAATCTATACGTCAGACATTTGGCTGATGTTGCAGAGGAAACTGGGCTGTCCTTATTCTCTTACGCGGACGACACCCAAATTATCTTTACTCTTTCAGTGGAGAGGGCGGCTGAGACTTCCCCCCTCCAGGTGGGCTTGGGTAAAATTGCTTCGTGGATGCAGGCAAATTGTCTCAAGCTCAATGGAGAGAAGACTGAGGTCTTGGTTTTGGGGAAAAATAAAGATCTTTGGGGTCCCCAGCACTGGCCTACTGAAATGGGTGCCCTTCCTCAGCCCGCCCGCCAAGTTCGTAACTTGGGATTCATCATCGATGATTCATTAACTATGCAACATCAAGCAGTAAAGGTGGCTCCTACATGTTTCACCATCATGAAATGGCTTAAAAAGATTATTTGGATGCTGCCGGATCATACCCAGAGAACCGTAGTCCAGGCTCTTGTCACCTCTAGACTGGACTACGGCAACATTCTTTATCTGGGGACTAACAAGGAGGTGACTCGTAAGCTGCAGATGGTCCAGAACTCTGCCGCCAGATTGTTATGCCAGGTTCCTAGAGCTGTTTCTGTCTATGGCCACCTGCGTGATCTTCACTGGCTCAGGGTGGAGAACCGAATTAAGTTCAAAGCCCTGAGCTATATGTTCAAAATCAAAACTGGAGTGGCCCCCCAGTATCTGTAGTCCTTGGTTTATCCTTATGTGCCTTCTCGTCTCCTCCGCTCATCCACTCAAGTGAAATTCTCTGTGCCCAGAATTAGATTGTCACGGATGGGCGGTCGATCCTTTGCCTGTCTTGGTCCCTCCTTATGGAACTCTCTTCCCATATCGATTCGCAATGAAACTGTATATGTCCAATTTCGCAAATCCTTAAAAACTTGGCTTTTTAACCAATAATCTTCAACTTGTTCTGTTCCTTGTTCTGGTTGGCGCCGCGAAACCCTTTTTGGGTAGTGTTGCGCCTTATAAATTAAATTAACAATAACAATAACAAGATAAGAATCAGCGAGCACAAAAGTATGATTCGAAACAAAAATACAAATTTAAATTTGGCTTTACATTGGGTGGATTCCAGCCATACGTTAGCAAAACTGCAATTTCTAGCTATAAAGGTCCTAGAGAATGTCCCAGGTCATAACAACTCAAAACTCCTCTCACAAAGAGAAACAATTTGGATTAAAAGATTGGATACCATGACCCCCAAGGGGTTAGACAACAAACTGGAAATGAGTTGTTTCCTATAAATTCCTGAATTAAAGAGTATTAAAACAAGTTTAGCTTTTTAGTCCTCTATAAAGATAGCATGTCATATCAGATAGTGATCAGTGAGCACCACAGCATAGAAAAATAAAATAAGATACTTTTCCTCCAGTCAAAAAAACTTGAGGAAATAAATAGAGAGAAATCTGTTGATTTCTTAAGGTGAAAAACATACACAAGGGATAGAGCTCACAGAGTATTCAGTAATACAGAACTTCAATATGTTTCTGCAGGTGTTTTACTAGTTGGTTCCATTATCAACACATGCAAAATACCAATTTATGATTATTCACCATATACACACAGAACAACTCACACATCTTGTAGAGGTGTTTCACTTCTTAAGTGTTGGGGTGAAGGTGGGGTATTGTTTTTTATGGTTCGTTTGGAAATTAGTATAATTTAGAATTATTTTAACTTGGAAGCTGGGTGGATTACTTTCTCATTCTCATATATATTTTTGTTATTTACTTGTGTACTTTTAAGTTGGACGTTTTATACAAAAGCGGTCTTAATATAAGAGTGAATAAGAACACATAGGTTGACAGTCAGCTAAATACGGGCGTATTAAGCCATTTCAATATGGCGGTGGATTAAAATACAGCGAGGATGGGTTGTCCTGTTTCGATGACTAACACGCATGATGCGCTGCGATCGCGATTCAACCACCTAAATTGGACACCGAAGAAGGGGCTGTATAGAGACGGCTCGAGAGCACCGAATCTTCATGTTTATATGCTGATCAGAAAAAGTATGTTAGAGACGATGGAAATCAAAAGGGACGGTTGATAAATTTGTTTATAGATTGGTTAGTTCATAAGGTTTTAATTCATTAATATTACAGGATATAAAGCTGACTATTACAGTTGGTCGACTGTGGAGCCTGTCAGGAAACTGAAACGATTGTCACCGGATTTACCCTACTTATAGAGGAAGGTATGAGCATGTACGGGGTACACTGTTGTTAACTGGTTTAAGGTCGTAATAATTGTTAACATTTTGCTTACACAGTGAAAAGGATTTCTGGATTGATTGCAAGTTAATTATTGTCTTCATTAGAGATGTTGTGAGTATTATGTATGGAATAGATACTCACTAAGCATGTGGTTGAAGAGCACGAACTGGCTCACTACTAGGTAGGGCATGGACAGGTGGAAGGGTTCGCACTTGTGGTTTCAATATAACAATAAGGAGGGTTTCACACAAAAAAAATCACAAAAAAACAGAACATGCACATTAAGATTGGTATTCTTTTTTATTTACACTTCACTGAATGTATTGTTTTGCACACGTTTTGGTAAGCATGCAACAGATTTAGTAAAGAGTTTAAAAACTATCATAAGGGTATAAGGTGGTTAGAACTAATGAAAAACGTGTAATCATTATCTAATATCCTCCATGTATCATTGTTTATTTACAGAAACCCCTGGAGAAGGGATACGGGCACGAAATGCATTTGGCACAGACAGAGATTTTGTTTAAAGCAAATTGTTAATCAAAATTGATGGATTGAATGTAAAATTGATTGTTGTTTGTTTAAGAATTGGACATACTTGTCCATAACAACAGGAGTGGCTTATGTATTAGCATAGAAATAAAACATGAATTCTGTGATGTTAACAGTCTAAAAATACAGGACATTGAAAAAAACTTTCATTTGTATTGTATGATAAATTCGTCAACAGTGCACACTGTATCCAAGTGACTAGCAGCACTCAGGAAAGTCAGAGATTTAACGCATGTGTGTTTGGAAATACACAATAGAAGTGTGGCACGCAATAGTGGAGTAATTTTGGTTTTAAGAGAGAGAAAGATAAAATTGAGGAGATACATAAGACTTGGGGGCATATTCACAAGGACCTATCGCCGAATTAACGGCACTTTATCGCAGCCAAAGTCGTGATAAATTTACCTCCCCATTCACAAGCTGGTGTTAACAGCCCACAGCACCAGTTTACCCGCGATAGCGGCCGCAAAAAACATCGCCACAGAGGACCCCCGCAAATATCGCTAATGAGATGCAGAGTAGGCGTTCCCGTGCCAAAAGCCGAGACAACATCACACCTCAACATTCTCAACAACCAGCCACATCGGCGATAAAAACACAAAACAGGCGATAAGGCGCGTTAGCACCAGGAAATTTACACCTGCTCTGACCTGGTGTAAAGTCAGACGGCAGCCAGCACAACAAAAGGGAGCACAGCCCAGGGCCACATCCGAAGGGCAACAGATGCCATGGAGCCACTCATCATGAGGCCCGGACACCCAAGAGGGCCACAACACCCACCGACACCACACCCAGGCCCGCAACATCCCCCCCGGGACCACCCCCAACCCTGGACTAAGAAACTGCACACCAACACCACGAATCCCAAAACAAACATTTTGCCTGATGTCGCACAAGCAGGAAAATAAACATACATGCCTGGCCAGAAAATGGAGAATCAGTCATACAGCAATGCAATCACCAACACAAAACACCATACAAACAAAAGCAGAAACAACCCTTAGGATGAGTCCTAGCGGCTCCTCACTGGACAATCCATAGCACACAGCCTGGAAGACCAAATCCAAGAGAAGAAGGTGTGCCATGCGCCCAACAAAGGAAAGAGAGGGAGAGCGAGGGAGAGAGACGGAGTGAGATAGCACAAGCAGCGCAAGGCCGCTCGGGCACCTGGCTCCACATGCCAACATGTGTGTGTGCATCGCCATCCGTACACCATGAGCCCAAGGCCGTGTCCCAATCTCAGCTCCAAAGCCACATCACATTCCGAAAACGCAAGTAGTAGTCAGACAAACATCAGGGATGAAAGCACCATTGTCCCAATGCAGAAGGCGGGAGGACACCTGCACCTCTGACCTTGGTCCAGAACGCGCCTGGAACATCCTGATAGAGATGCAATGGCAGATGGGGACGACTCCCACACCACGCATTCCACAAATGAACCATCCGACTTATCCACAGCCCACACACAGAAGCCCCTGCCTGTGGTACCCCCGCATGGGATGCCCTTGACACTCACGGAAACAGCAACCCATTACCCGCAACGTTGCACACACATTCGAATCATTGCTCAGAGCTGTGGCATATCCTTCACACAACTGCCGCAGTTCAGAAGAGTGCCGGTTCACGAGATGCACCAACGCAATGGCAGGCCATACCAGGCACATGCACAACACCCGTCACGTGGAACAGTACCGTGCACGTATGCTGCAGTTACTGGGCGCACTGCCACTGGCAGTGCTGCGGATCAGTTACAGGCTCAGCTTCCGGATTGCCCACGTCACCTGCGTCCAGCCCTGGTTCCACTGCCGAACATGCACATTCGAGTGTCCCATGGATGTCTGCCTATCCAACACAACTGTTGATGAATTGGACTATGACTTGCGTCTGCGCCCCCTGTTGGATCACGAACAGGAGTGTAACCGAGACAGCCGTGCATGGGATGCCTTGACATACTGCGTATGTATTGGTAGTTGTGCATGGGAGATTGCACAATTTCTCGTGTGCAGTGACCACATCGAGGTGCTCCCCTATTGGGCTGTGTTGCGGATCGGTGAGACGGCGTGGGCTGAGCACCCCTGCCCGGACCACCTAATCGATTGGCTCACCCTGGTGTTTCTTGAACATGACAACGACGTACTATTGGAACACATTGCACATGAAGCTGCACGGGCATTCATGGACGAGTAACTACGTTCCTGCAGCCACATCCGATTGCCACCCACAGCACATGGCCCAACATCTTGTTGCATCGTGGGGATTGCTCACATATCCCACCACAACAGAGGACACGTCTGCCTTCGTTCGGGCTCTGGATGCATGTGCGTGGAACAACGCGTGTGTACACACACCTGTGCAAGGTGACGCAGGTCCATGGTCGGAGCAACACAGCGTCATTTGGCAACGTTGCCAATTCGGACACACTGCTGGGGGAGAGCACACACATGGCAATGTAGCACGACATGTGAACCTGTCGGACCCTCACACCTGATCACTGTCAGCAGAGCAGACAATCGGCGCACTCCGGAGGCAGAGCACCATGCAGATCCCACGTGCAGTAAGTCGTGCCCCCTCACACGGGGCAATAGGCAGACGCCAAACAACACGACTCATCCAGCAAGGCAAGGTGGGCTGTGAGCGTTGCCATCCGTGATGAATGTTGTCCATTTCAGCCCCAACATTTTCTGAACCTCGACATGTACCCATGCTGCGTGTAAGTGTCTTAAGCATGTCCTTGCCTGTTGTGGCCGTTGCCTCGTCCGTACTGACACGCACATGACTGACTGAAATATTTATAGAGCGCACTATTGCCGAGGCATCTTGGCGCTGGGGGAATGTGAAAGGCGGAACAGGCAAAGAAAATTAGAGTTGCACGAAGAGCCAGGTTTTTATGTTTTTCCTAAAAAGCGTACGGCAGGACTGAAGTCGAAGTTGGACAGGGAGGGAATTCCATAATTTAGCTGCTTGGAATGAAAAACTTTTTCCTCCCCATCTTACTCTTTTTGTTCTCGGAAGATGTACCAGTCCAGTGTCAGTGGATCTTAGACAACGCGATGGAACATACCGAGGGAATAGAGATTGTAAGTCCATTGCCCCTCCTCCATAGAGGGCTTTATGAACTAGGCAGAGGGCTTTAAACTGCACCTGCCGTCTCACTGGAAGCCAGTGAAGTTGCTTTATACTGGCAGAGGTGGGGTGGTGTTTAGGTAACCTAAGCAGTACTCGTGCTGCTGCGTTTAGCAGTGATTGGAGTTTAGTGAGCTGCCGTGCTCCGGCGCCAAGGTAGAGGGCGTTGCAATAGTCTATTCTAGATAGCACTAAAGCTCCTACCACTGTTTTCCTCAGGGAGAAAGGAATAAAAGGAAGAATCTTCCGTAGAACCCTCAACGTGAAGAAGCAGGCTGAAGCCACTTGGTTTATCTGAGAGGCAAGTGTTAAATCTTTGTCGATCAGAAAACCAAGGTTCCGAGCCTTGGGCACCGGAGTCGGACAAGTTCCGGCTTCGATGGGCCACCATGATTGGCTCCAAATCGATGGTTTCTGACCAAATTCTGACCAAATTATATAATCTCCGTTTTTTCAGTTTTGAGGTTTAAGAAGTTTGTATTCATCCAAGACATCAGTGATGTAATAGAATTGCGAAACCGTTCGGCTGTCATGTCCCCGTTTTGCGTGACTGACACCACTAGCTGCGTGTCATCAGCATAGGATACGAGCACATGCCAATAAAGTCTATGCCACTCCACTGGTGTCTAACTGTGAGGTGTGTTGTTTAGATTGTCCACTCGTGTGCCACAATGAGCATCGTCCCAACACAGGGAGGAACTGACTGACGCATGTGCAATTGGGGTGTGTCTCTTTGGCAAGCTCCACCTCTGTGAGCCATTGTTTTTGGATAGGTGCTGGACGACATGTGCACTTACATGACTTCAGCTATGTGTGTATGGTGTCCAACCTCTGACCATGTGGAGCAATGTCATACATCACAATAGAATGTGTCCACACAGATGTGTGTAAGTAGGTATGCGACGTGAAGTTCTGTTGTCACACGTGGTGTAGGACACCACTCCTGGCCTGCCACCGTTTTGGTCACTCCTACACACAGCCCTATTCAACACATGGACGTGTGCCTACGTTGGGGGGTTGTGAGATTGTTGTTGATGTGCAATGGGGACACAGCTAGTACTCACCTTCACAGTCATCCAATTGGCCATGTGTCTCAGGGATAGACATGCGCATAGATGTCAGTTACCAGGGTGTACCTTCATGTGCAATCATTGTCCCTACATCCAGCCATACTTCCATACGTGAGTGAACATAGTGATGACACATCTGTGTGATTTAGAATGTTTTATTCACATTCAGGTGATTGACGGAGCTGGAGTTGTACATGGCCATCCAAGCCCACATCACATGGAAGCCCAGTGGTGGGCCAACCAGAGTCCTTTGGGGATTGCACAGTGATTAGGAAGAGGGAGAGTGCAGTCCACAGCAGGATTGCTATGTAATTGGCCAGCGGTGAAGAAATGGCAGTCCGTGTCGGGGTCCGGGTGAATGTCGCAGAGTGTTCCGGAGGTCAGTAGGAGGTATTTCCCAGGGCATGATGCATAGGTCATAACCAGGCAGGGACAGGCCATATGGCGGTGATGGATGCTACTGCCTCCTTCCTCACACAGTAGTTCCCATCCCCTTCTCACTCCCCTGATACGGGTTCTGTGTCCGGTGTGTGTGGCGGGGTGATGGCTGCATGGCTGTGCGCCCCTGACACATCAGACTGCGTAGGTGATGGGGCAGCATCACAGTGTGCCGCGGACACATCAGGGGTCGGAGCTGTGTGTGTCGATGTTCCCGCTGCAGTCATCTGGGAACGGCTCAGTGGCAGCAATGGCAAGATGAAGTACTGCAGGGCATTGAAGTTCCCAGCCACTACTCGCTGGTGTCCAGCCGTGGCAGACATACTTCCAGCTTGCATCTGCTCCATGGTCTCCATTGACCTCCGCATCTGTGCCAACTCTGTGCTGTCATGGCTGGTGCCTGTCTGACAAGACAGTTCTTGTATTAGATTCATGGCATCAGCGAGGTCAGCCAAGGTCTGTGGCGGAGCATGGTGCGTACAGGGGGTGTCCGATAGGGACTGTACGTGGTCCCTGATGGGACTCAGACACCCACGTATGGCATCGAGTTTGGCTGCCACGAGCTCGAAACCCACCCTCAGCTGATGAGCCAACTCCACCTGGCAACCCAACACACGCCGTTGGAATTCCATGTATTGGTCGGGGGGGTCCTGGGAGACAGCGGTGGTGGTGTGTGTTTCCTGCTGTGTGGTCTGTGCAGGTGGTGGGGTCACCTCGAGGCAGCTGGCCTGGCCTGCTCCTGGGGGTGGGGTGCAGAGGCTGTCCATAATCCGTTGGAGGGTGTCTTGACATATGTGCAGGTTGTCCTCTTCATCATCAATGATGGGAAGTGTGGTGTGCTCTGCAGGAGGTGTTGTTTGTCCCTCTGCAATGTAAAGGGGAGATGCAGGTTAACAGAGTTTCACATGTATGTTGATGATTTGCAGATGTTTACATTCAGACTGCATGCCAATGTACATTGTGACTGTTTTGGGGGAGCTTGCTATTTGATGGCAGTCAGTATGTTTTTCGACTACACGACGGATGTGTGGTAGTACCCGTACATTATCATCACACAGTGTCAGGCAATGCCAGATGTGAGTGGACAGTTACTACGCACGAGCGGAACCTGTTGTGAGCTCTGTCCTGTGGTGCTGGTGTTGCACTTTGTACCACATTGCCGTCATTGCTGAGGTTCTGTGATTGCTATGTGTGTGTGCTGCATTGTGGGGGAGTTGCCCCTGCAGCTCTGATTTCGTGTAGCCTTCTCCCTTTGAGGCGGGGTGCCTTTGAATTGTGTGCTTTTCGGGGCCTGATTTGCTTTTGACTTGGGTCATATGTGCTCTCGGACTGTTTTTCTGGTCTGGTGCATTGTTCGTCTGCTGCGTGTATTGTAGGGCATGGGTTGTGGGTGCACGTGGACATGTCGGAGTGTGACCTGCTCCTTTACGGATGTGATCCGCACTGGGCTACCTCCATGTCGATTCGTGGGCCATGTCATTTTTTTTTGGCTGCTGCCATGCTATCGGACATGCAGTGTTACTTGCATAGTCAGTGTGGGTCACAGAGCCGCTGCTTTGCTGGATTCAGCACATGTGCACGGGTCGGTTGTGATATTGGTGATAGGGGGGGGCCCCTCTGTGCACATTGTGGATGGGGGCCTACTTGGCGTTTCTATGTGTGCTGCAGTGTGCCAAGGCAATCAGGGACATGTTCCACGGTCATTGTGGGTGTGCTGTGTGCTACACGTAATTGTGCATGTGTGCCATTGTGCCCCCCCCGTCCCTAGTCGTTACTCACCCTGTTGCTGTTGGGTCAGGTCGTATCGTGCTGTGTCCAGGCCCCCCAATCCTGCCACCGTCTCCTCACTGCTGACTGTGGCCACCATTTGCTCCAGCTCATCCAGCTCCTCCTGTGTCGTAGGACTCCCATCTCCAGTCGCCGTTGCTGCCTCCCTGTTGGCGGCGAGCTTATGTTTGGTCTGCCTTTTCAGATCATGCCAGCGCCTCTTGACCTCCTTCAGTGACCTCCTCGACACTCCGACTGCATTGACGTTGGTGACGATGGCCTGCCATATTTCGGTTTGGGTTGCCAGTGCCGCAGTGGAGGTGCCGAACAGTTGTTGATGGTGTTCGGTCACCTCCGCGACGATGATCCGGTCTTCCTGCGGACTGAACCCGGTCTTCCTCTTCCTCTTGTCCTTGCCCGAATTCGGGGTTCCTGGCTGGTCCTCCGTGGGGCTTGTGGTGTTCGGCTTGTCCTCTGCACTCGGTCCGGGTGCATCCATGTTGCTACGCAGTTTGAATTGTTTTTGGGCTTTTGTTTTCTTTCTTTTATGGTGCTTTTTCCCGCCGGACGCGTGGGATTTGCAGGCCTGTGGCTGGTGTTCGCTGATTTCTGTACCGCGATTGGCCTCATCGCATGATTTCTCGCGTTTCGTATTTTTTTGGCGTGGCGTTGATTTTCACGCTGACATTTGACGCGTTATCTGGTGACTATCGCATGCTACCGCCTTGTTGTGAATTCCACGTTGACATGGGGTTATTTTCCCGAGATAGGCTGCGGTAGTTATCACACGTTCTTGTGAATATACCCCTTGGTGTGCACAAATACACTTTAATACAGAAGAAAACAAGTCAGGTTCTGTAAACATCCACATGATGGCTTTAACAAGGGAGGTTAGAGTCCGACCCCACGAGCATGCCTCATTTATTGTGCATTTTCTTTAATAACACAAAACCAGAGAGAAGTCAATCAGACTCTGACAACAATGCGCACCACAGAGTTCGATCCGTCAGCCCACAGATCCACGCCTGAACCCTTCAGCTTATTTTGTAGTTTCATTTTGCGCGCTAACATCCGGCCTGGGAGCGGTGAAGTCTCTTGCCATGACTTTGGTGCTTCCTGCTGGACCCGTCTCACTATTGCAGTGACCAATGAAGCCGCGCCACTTGAAAAAGTCATCCAGTCACAAATGACTGACAAGAATCTACTCGTAAAGGCTTTACTCAGAAGTTAGTACAAATACAGAATTTCGTTATGAGCAGCTCAAAGTAAAGCAAAGAACCATAGAGAGTTCTCCATAAAATCGGGCATAGATTCGCCTTCATAGAATGGGGAAAGGGCTACGTTGCAGCAGAAATTACACTCTTTTATAGCAAGTTAAACAAGGACTGCATAGTTACTACATTAGTGTGACGTTCTCATGGTCTAGTCTAATAGAGATTTCTTCACAGGGCAAACATCGAGACTTGTAGCAATTCTGTCTTATGTCAGTGCCTGAGACCACTCTGGCACCTCCAGCATTTAGTTAGTGCCCTTTCGTTTCTAGTACTTTGCCGTCGTTTTAAGATCTTCTTAGAGTTTCTCGTTGCTCAAATGGGTGTAATTTCTGATATTTATGTTTCCTTCGTCTTCCTTTGTCGGATTTTGCTCGCGAGAAAGTGCCACTCTGACTCATAGTCTTGAAATGTCACTCATATTTACACTGAATTTACCAAAATGCCACACATAGCAATCTGAAACCTTGGCAGCTATCTGTCACGCATTGGAACATTTAGTTTATAAACGCATTTTATAACGAGGCGTTGGGATTGATGTAAATGTTCTCCACTCTGATAATAATCGTTAATAAAACGCGTTAAACTCAAAATATCTACGAAACAAGATCAAACAAAAAACTGGAACGCGGAAAAATCGGTCGAGGTGTAGAACGGCTTACTCCGGAGTAGACGCCTCGTATCTAATACTCTGTTGTGTTGGCCTTTACACGGTTCGAGGTTGGTGCGTAATACGGGCATAAAAAAGGGACAATAGTAGGCGCCGAATAAGCATTTATAATGATACGAAAAATATAGTGATCACGTTGGGACAGATCAGTAGATCACTAAGACGAGGAAACGCTTCACAGCTCAAAGAGACGATAAGGTTGTAGACGTAGTACTGGATTTTGAAAGCTACCTTGAAATTAACCTAGACTGAATAACGTTGTTTTAGTCTTGCTATTAAGATACGGTGTGTCAAAATATAAAGCTAATTTATACTTTGTTGGAACTTTAAAAGGTACCGTTCTCTTAAACGGTTAAATGTTTTACTCTTACACATACACACACATAACCTATCTTAAAATAGAAAAACTATTTTCCAAGATGGCCGAGTTATTTCTCAAAGCCAGATTTTGTTGTCCTCTCTTCTTGTTCATGTTTTTGGGCCGCGATGCAGGCCGGGAGCTGTCAGTGCTGCCCTGCTTTGATCCCCTTCGCCGCCGCAACAAAACCACTGTAGCAAGCACTGGGTGCCTGCCCGAGGGGGCTGCTAGAGGTGAGTTTGGCGCAGGAGCTAGTTGACTCCTGTGCTTAGGCTGCTAATGCCGGGTTGTGGTGGGTGAGGAATAGTGACTCCCGAGGCATCCTCTGTGAAACTATCCCCTCGCATGTTCTCTTCGCAGGTTAGGTGTAATTACATCGCGGGATGGTGTCGCTTCCAGGACCAGTCCATCTCTCACAGGTCGTCGGTACCCTCCAGTTCCCAGGTGTTTTTTCTATAGTTCATATGAATACTCTGACTGATGGAGGTGTCTTTTAGTTATGCGGCAAGCCACAGTGTCCGCTTTAGATCTTGAGGCGGACGAGCCATCAAAATAATAGGGCAAGCCCAGCCAAAGTCCTGGCTTGGCCCTTTGAGCTCCAGAGCATAACAGAAGCAACCATGATGGTTGACCTGAATATCGTGCAAAAAAGTCCCGTAAAATATCCCAAAGACTCCTCAAAATCCGAAGACATTGAGAATATCGCTGCGCCGAGTCTATTTAAGGAGTACCACCTCACCTGGTCGATGTTTTACCGGCCTGACCCGCATTTATTCGTCAATGCCAAGACAAAAAAACTGGTGAAATTCAGTGAAATGTTTTCTCTTTTATATATAAATATAAAACAGTAAACATGCGAAGAAATTAATCAAAATTATTTGACAGCTGTCTAAATAGTTTCACATTGAATCATTAAAGCATACCGAAGGATAATTCATATATTAAAATGAATACTTACGAGTTTACAATACATACATTTGTATTCAACTCTTGGCCCTTCCAAAATAACAAAATGTAAACAAATGGAAAAGTGGTATCCCAAGAGCATTTATTAGAAGTGTTAGTTTGTAGGCCTGCCGAGAGCTAGAACCTTTTGATACAAGTAAAATAATATAGATGAAATACTTACTTATAGGGGCTATCAAATAAGCTCTCTTCATCTATTGGTCATTTGTTGTGTCATTCTCATTTTCTTCCGCCCCATACAGCATGGGTAGCGAGTGAGCCCACTGTAGCCATTTGCTAACTGCACTGAAAAATACAGCATTCTCCTCTTTCGCAAGGAGCACTTCGGCACACATGGTAGTTCCCTTTAGCGCCAGGGACTGCAACAGCACTGTTTGCTTTTTGAAACGAAACATATTTTTGCTTTTAGCCACTGTTTTGAAAAGTGCCCGTCAGCTCCCATAACAGCTAACAGCAAAGTTTTACAAAAACCCTGACAAAACGAAACAAGCATTGACAAAGCCAAAATGCTGTCAGCCTGCACCAGACCTATTGGCCTTATCAATGCTTGTTAAACATTAACTTGGAGACAATTATGAACTGCCCACTAATGACCTAAATATGGTGCCATTAGTCACCAAAAAGCAAGTCTGTCATCCAGCGCTCTACTGTATCGCCATTATTGTCATTACATATGGAGCAACATTATGCTCCTTTTCACCATGTACATGAGAGGTTTTTGAACAACGCACAACCTAAACTCCATTATTCCTAGGTGCTTACGAATGCTATAATCAAGGAAAATGAGGCCCTGTGAAGAAAATTAATTGCTTAGGATCACACAATTTGGTCATGTCAGAAAGCAGGCGTTAAACACGTTTCCTGGATACCCATTGTGCAGTTCAGTTACTGGATGGCTATATCATTCTCTCTTCCGTTTTATACCAAATTGCTGTTTTTAATTCTTAGGGGTGTTTGACAAGTATATGGTGTTAAATAAATACACGTATAACTTATTAAAATCAAGTTGACACAAGAAGGTTTTCCTGGGGGAAAAATTGCAAGTTAAGCGAAAGTAGGACACTGTTTTTATTTTGCTATCTCTCTCTTTCCCTGACTGAAAAGAGAGGCCGATTTTAGGAGAGGCACTACACCTCATTAGTGCCTATTAAGCTAAAATAAAGGTCTCGGAGATCCCACAAAAGTGCACAGCTTGGCTGCGAGACAGAATTTCCTACAGAGCTGACACTATCACAGAGGTGACTGCAGGCTTTTCCATTTTTGATTACAAACTTAGGTGGGACGGGGGCTCACATTGGCTGATCAAGAAGCCACCGGAGTGCTGAGAAAGTGCTTGGAGAGGGATGTAATGGTTACTGATTTTTTTTTGAATATTTAATCACACAACATAGTGAAAAATCACTAACATAATGTCCCTCTCCGAGCACTTCAGCACTGCCCATCGACTTCGCAAACAACCCATCTAATTGTCCCTCCCTTTCACCACCTGGGAATAATCAAAAACTCAAAAAGATCGTTCTCTGGCCCACACCTCCCCTGCTGCTGTTTTGCAGAATGATGTGAAAGTTCAAGTGCTTAGTAGAAGACGCATGAAAACTCCTCTTGTATTTGGCAAAGAGTCCCAGATACCCAGAGTTGAGACAGATATCAGGCTTGAGGTAGGCTCAAGCTTTTAGTGACGTGTAATCCTCTGTTCAGTGCTTATGGATGTGCTGTGAAGATCCTGGGGATAGGACAAAAGCAGTAATCTGTTTCAGGAGATCTGTTGTTTTAGACACTGGCAAAACATGTCCAATCTAGAGCATTACTAAGAAGCACAAATAAGTGGTGTACAAATTGCGCTGTGGACTCTTATGTAAGTAAAGAAAATGACCCCGCCTAGCGAGTAGCACAAGATGGCCCTAACTGGAGTGTAGTGGAATTCTTACACTTCTTTACCTTGGTGTCGCCTCAACTGCTGCAATATTGATCATGTTAATGCCACTGGTGAAAGCTGTTGATTTTTGGTAATGTTGGTTCTAATGGATACTTTGTTTCTTCTGCAGCCATGCTGGTTACTCTCAACTCTTGTCACCTTGTCACAACAATATGGAGTGGTACACTTGCCATGCATAATGCATAGTGCCTAGTGGATACTGCAAGAAGGAATATAATGTATGTTTATGGTATTCTTTAATGGCAACGTATTCATAAGGCAGCGTAGCGCTGCACAAGTTCAAAGACCAGTATAAAGCCAATGAATAATAGTAGAGGTAGCTGATTGTTGGACTGTTAATGCATTGTGATGTGTTCTTTACAGAGGTGCACTCTTTCCTAAATCGAAGTAGAGTTAGGGAAGTCCTGATGGATATGTGGATGTCATTCCCGATCCTAGGTACATAGATGGAAAAGACCTGCTGTCTTGCTTTTTCTTTTTTACACTTCTTATTCTGCAGTCTGATGGTGTTCTGGTCGCAGGTGTGTTCAGAGCCACCAGAGATGGTGAGCTTGTCTGCAAGATAAGTGAGAGTGCTGGTTGGGATGGCTTTGTAAATGATGCATGTGGTATCTGGTTTGTGTGTATCTTGACAACCAGATGAGCCACAGCATTCTGGAATGTTAGGACAAGGAGGGTGGCAGTTGGAACGGTTACTCTGAAGGTGGAAGCTGTGCATGCCTGCTGCCTAATAAACCGTACTTCTACCACTGTTACTTGTGGTTACTTCTTCTACAAATTGGCGATGATCTTCCATGCGTATATGGAGGTTTATTTAGCACCTGCCATTGGAGAGCAGGCAAGGAAAGGTGGTGCTGCTTGTTCAAGGTAACTGGGGCTTTGTCAAGCTTGGCGGACAGAAGACTATGCAATCGGCTAGTCCGCTGGCTAGCACTCCCATGCTGAGGGTGTCTGGCTACATACAGGCACATACCAACAAGGGATTTCGGTTGGCAGCATGATTGCAGTAAGCCCTATGACGGCTTTGTTCAGGCTCGCGGCCCAGCTTCATACACCCTCCTTTGACTGCGTGAGTCTCACGAACCCCTTTACATAGGGTGAGACTGTGCATGCTTGCTGTGCACATTGGGACTGTTGCATAGGAGGCTCACGTCAGAACGTCACGCAGTGGCCATTTTTGATTGGGGTAGGCCATTCAATAAGGCCTATTGCCTGTAGACAGTATTTTATACATGGCAGCCATTTTGAGTCAGGTTTAATGCAATTTTAACGGCGAGTTCAGAACTGGCAGCTGTAAATGAGAACACATTATCTCTGCTGCTGGATGGATTAAAGTGGGTGTGTGCAGAGCTCTCAAAATCATAAAAATGTTACTAGACCTGCAGGTCTAGTAACTTGAATAATCTACTCGACCTAACTGTAATGTCCTTGACCCATGAACTGGTCTCAAATTATGTGATCCTAGGCAAATATTTTGTCTTTTGGAGCCACTTTTTCTTCATTATCACATGAGAGAGCACCTTCAAATATACAAGTTCACTATTTCTGCTGTACAAAAAAAAAATCTTTGTTTACTAGACTAAACGTTTGCTCCATGTATAATATGAACTAGCCCACATATAGGGTATACATGATTCCTGGCTTGCCTCTTAGTTCACTAATAGCATTGCCATCTGAGCAGGAGCACGAATATTCCCAGTTCATGTTTAAAAACTCACTTTTCATAAATATATTACTAAAGCATGATGTGGTAGTGCACTGTCATTTACAGCTAGCACATTTTCCATTGAACTGGTCACAGAACTATGCCACTAACATGTCGTTTTACTGATAAAACTATATAGCGCATAAACAATGTGTGGAAATTTGGTTTCAGCAAGGATATTTTGAATTTGTACATCACCAAGTAAAGTGTTCTGAAAGTTTTGATCCCATAAGAATCTTTTTTTTTCACCACAGAATTACACAAATGTGTCTTCATACTTAGTGAATTGTTTGAACAGTTCACTTATTAGCTATTTCAATGTTGTGTTAGAAAAAAAAGCCTGAAATCTTACAGCCTTTTATTTCACATGCTTTGCACAGAGTGATTGTCACACAGTTCACTTTACAAAATCCTCTAACTTCAGTCACAGAAAGAAAAGTAAATGTAGGAAGACAAACTGACTTTTGACCTCTGTCTCTGAAAGGAGCAAATGTGACAAGATAACAAGATTTAAAGGCATCTTTATTGCTCATTCACTCTTTGTGAAGAAGCAGAACACCTGTTGTCATCTCTCCTGAACGGGGGAATAGGCTCTAAAAATAACTCGTCCTGATTAAATCTGGCTCACCACGGCGAGTGGATTTTTCGAGGCCTGGTGTGTATCGGTGATGCGCACACCTCGCGTGTTAAAGTGCGTTTTAAAAAATCACTAGGAGGATTAGAAGGGGAAAATGAATCCTTAAGTGGTGATGGTATTTTAAGTATTGACTGTGTAGTATTGGATGTGAATGAAGTGACGAGGAAAAAAACCTATGACTATTGGAGTAGTAGAGATAATGATAGTAGCAGATTCGAGGTCACCGTACACCATTGTGCAATGTTCTGTATGGAAGACAAGTTTGCAAAAGTGCTGGGTGATCCGTTAAATCCTACCGATGTGCACCCTGTTATCTTTACGGCTGAGAAAATTCCCATGGTTGGATATAGAACAGTCACATTTGAATTTAAAGGAAGCAAATCACAAGGAAAATTATATGTGGCAGTAAAGGGACCATCAGTACTTGGGTGGATAGATCAAGGGAATTTGGGTATTACCCTTGATCCTAATAGCATTGACCAGGTTATGTGATTGGGTGAATCTGTGAGTTCCACGGAAGGAGAATTGGTGAAAAGATTTCCTGTTGTGTTTTCAGGCAAAATTGGGAAATTGAGTGGGTTAGTTCAATCAATCGGTCAATCAGCATTTGTAGAGGGTACACTGGCATTCCTAGGGGCATCTGGGCGCTGAAGATGGTGTGTCTCCGTCGAAGAGCCAGGTCTTGAGCTTCTTTCTGAAGTCCGCCAGGGAGGGTGCTGTTCGAAGGTGGAGGGGTAGGTTTTTCCAGGTCTTGGCGGCGATGTAGGAGAATCAGCAGCCCCGGCTGCGGTGAATGCGGGGTGTGTGTGCGAGTGAGGCGGAGCACAGGTGTCTTGCAGGCAGGTGGAATTCAGTCGATGATTGATGTAGGATGGTCCTTGGCTGTGTAGAGCTTTGTAGGTGTGCATGAGGATCTTGAACTGGCATCTTTTCTGCATGGAGAGCCAGTGGAGGTTTCTGAGGTGGGGGTGATGTAGGTCCATTTTAGGAGGCCCAGGATCAGTCTGACTGCTTTGTTCTTTATGGTCGGGAGTCTTCTGAGGAGTTGGATGGGGATTCCGGTTTAGAGAGCATTGCCGTAGTCGTGGCGGCTTGTGCCAAGGGCCTGCATGACTGTCTTTCTGGAGTTGATTGGGATCCATCTGATTATTCTGCGGAGCATGCAGGGTGTGTGGAAGCACGCTGAAGCAACTGTGTTGACTTGCCGTTTCATTGTCCGTTCGCTGTCGAGGATGATGCCGAGATTGAGTGCGTCTTCTGTTGGTGTGGCCATTGGTCCTAGTTCTGTTGGCCACCAGCTGTGGTCCCATGCAGAGGTGTTCTTCCTGAAGATCAATACTTCTGTTTTGTCAGAGTTGATCTTGAGTCAGCTTTCTCTCATCCATTTGGCTACATCTGTCATGGCCCTGCGGAAGTTGGTTTTGGTGTTGGTAGGGTCCTCGTGAGTGAGAGGATGAGTTGAGTGTCGTCGGCATAGGAGATTATGTTGAGGCCGTGAGATCTGACAACGTCTGCAAGCAGTCATGTAAATGTTGAACAGGGTGGGGCTGAGGAATGATCCTTGGTGCACTCCACAGGTGTTGTCCTTGGTCGGAGGTGAAGGGAGGCAGTCGGATGCTCTGTGTGCTTCCTGAGAGGAAAGAAGGGATCTACTTTAAGGCATTTTGCTGTATGCCGGCGATGTGGAGTCTGTCTATGAGAGTGTGGTCGGAGACAGTGTCAAACACAGCAGAGAGGTCGATGAGGATCAGGGCCGCAGTTTCTCTGCGGTCCAGGAGAGGTCTGATGTAGTCAATGGTGATGATCAGCGCAGTCTCAGTGCTGTGGTTGGCACAGAATCCTGATTGTGAGGCGTCGAGTAGTTGGTAGAGTTCTAGGTATTTGGTGAACTGCTGGTTGATGGCTTGCTCAAGTACTTTTGCCGGGAAAGGGTGCAAGGAGGGCAGTTTGTACTTTTTGAGGCCGCTAGAGTCAGCCGAGGGCTTCTTTGGGGGGGGTCTGACCTCTGCATTATTCCATTTGTCTGGAAAGGTTGCTATGGAGATGGAGGTGTTGAGGATGCTGTTGAGCTCCGTGCTGATTGGGTTGGCTCCAACGTTGAAGAGGTGGTGGGAGCAGGGGTCGGTGGGTGCCCCAGATTGGATGAACGTCATGATAGTGGAGGTGGTCTGCGCAGTGAGTGGAGACCAAGTGGTTAGTGTTCGGCTGTTGATTGTTGGTTGCTTGAGGTTGTTGAGGCTGGGAGTGGTGGGTTGGGGTTTGAATTTGTTGTAGATAGTGGCTATCTTGCTGAGGAAGTTGTCAGAGAGGGAGTCGCAGAGTTCTTGGAAGGGGTTGATGGTGTTCTCTGATGGTTGGGGAATTCCTTGACAAATTTGAATAGTTCCTTTGTGTGATTGCCCGCGGAGTCGATGTTGTTGGTTATGGCTGCTCTCTTGGCTTTCTTGATGTGCCTCTGTAAGTCGCCAAGTCCTGCTTTGTGGGCAGAGGGGTCCTTGGAAGCCCACTATCTGTTCTCGAGTCTGTAGTTCACAAAATTAGTTTGAAAGAGGGAGCCATGCCTGTATGTCACAAGGCCAGGAATATACCGGTAGGGATAAAGAAAAATGTTATGGAGGAATTGAATACCTTTGAAAGCAAAGGATCATAGAGCCGGTTGAAAGTGTAGAATGGCTTGCTCCTTTAGTGGTTGCTCAAATCTAATGGTCACTTAATATTATGCATAGATCTGAGAGACTTGAATAAAAATATTGTCGTAGAGAAGTTTTGCCTACCCAGGATTGATGAACTTCTGTCATAGACTAAAGGTGTTGAATGGTTCTCAACCATTGACTTGACCTCAGCCGATCACCAAATTGAACTTCATCCAGAAAGTAGGAACTTAACATCGTTTGTCACTCCTTTCGGTTATTATAGGTTTGTACGCATGCCATTTGGTCTTGCATCGGTGGCTGCAGTCTTCCAACATCTGATGCACAATTTGATCAAGGGCATCGAAGGAGTGACAGACTTCCAGGATGACATTTTGGTGATGGATCGAGACAAGCAAGAGCATGACATTAATTGGATCTGGTCTTAAAGGAATTGACTGAAAAAGGATTAACAGCAAAACTAGGGAAGTGTAAATTTGCTTTAAGGTCTGTGACATATTTAGAGCATGAAGTGGGCAGAGTAGGAATTTCGCCCAAAAATAACACAATTGAAGCTATCAGCAATGCCCTAGCTCCCAGTTCTAAAGAAGAAGTCAGATCCTTCCTTGGCTTCGCGAAACTTTATTCTAAATTTGTGCAGAATTTTACCATGAAGACATATGGGTTAAGACAATTATTGAAGGCAAGGCAGGAATTTATTTGGAATGGCGCGTTACAAGAGAATTTTGAAGGGATCAAGAAGGATATATGTTCCTTTGCAAGGTTTTGAAGTCGGTGCATTTAGTATTATAACGACTGAAGCAAGTGACAAAGGCCTAGGCGCCGTTTAACTCGCGTATCAGACATGGGGTAAGAATGCACAGTAGCCTATGCTTTCCGTTCGCTAACTCATGCAGAAAATAATTTTTAATTCATCGAAAAAGAGATACTTGCTGAATTATGGGCTATGTAGAAATGTAGACAATTTTTTGTGGGGGATAAGAGTTAAATTACGTACAGACCACAAACCATTGGTTAAAGTCCTTAGAGCTAGTGGTGTAGCTAGAGTGACACTACATATTGCAACAGTTACATTAAGGTTGTTGGACTTTGTATATGACGTGGAGTATTTGCCTGGCAGCAATAACAAAGTGCCAGAATATTTGAGTCATTCGCCATTACCAGTGCATGAACATACCGGAAATGAATGTGATGAATATAGTGTGGTCATGATAAAGGATGGCAGTTTAGCAATATTGGATGAAGAGTGGATGGCAAAGTATGAAGAAGATGAAATCTTGCTGCAGGTGAAAAAGTTCATCACTAAAGCGTGGGCAGAGAAAAGCAAACTACAGGAAAAAAGCAAGGATCTGTGGGAGGTCAAGGATGAATTGTCCCTTCGTGAAGCTGGTTATATTCTTAGGGGAGCAGAGTGGTACTTACCTAGGGACTTTGGTTAACATTTTTAGTAATAAGTCATCAAGGACATCTAGGCATTGTCAAACTTAAGAAGAGAGTGAAGTCCTCTTACTGGTGACCCCCATAGATGTAGAAACAGAGGTTTGTGAGGAATTGCCCAATATGTACCAATTCACATAAGGTGTAATCTGTTTCCCGTCCACCTCTTGGACACCCGAAATGTCCAGACAACCCATTGGAGGAGTTGAGTATAGACATTTTGGTTCCCATATTGGATAGTTGGTGGATAGCTAAACACATAATAGTCATTATAAATCACTATTCTAAAATGCCGGAATTTTAAGTAATGGAGGTGTTGGATGTGAATGCTATGATTTCCACCTTGGACAGAACATTTTTAAGGGAAGGTATTCCTAAAACTATACTTAGTGATAATGGGCCACAGTTCACAGCTGAGGAGTTTACAAGATTCTTGGTGAGGAATGGTATTAATGGTAAGCGTACTCCTGTGTATCATCCTACTGGAAACGGTGTTGTTGAATACTTTAACAGGATGACAATGGGCAGTAAGCAATCAGCCATTAATCCTGGCTAGATTGGGCAAAAGAGTTAGGAAGCACAGTATAGGCTTACAGGATCATGCCAACTTTAACTGGATACAGTCCATTCAGAATTTTAAGAGGGAGAGAACTGTTCACAAGGGACACCGCATGGATGAATATGAAATTGTGCAGCAAATGGTCTCCTTCAGTGGTGAAACATAATTTACTTACACTTTATAAAGTTCCTGCAGTTTATTACAATAAGAAGCATGGAGTGAATGATGTGTACATAGTACCTGGTGATTGGGTAAGAGTAAAACTGGGGTACAAACCAAGAAGGGTTGTTGTAAGTTTTCAGAAGCTCTGCAGGTCAAATAAGTGTATGCTTAATCCGTAATCTCAAGTGATAAGAAAGTGTGGCATTTCAATAGAATGTCAAGATGTAACAAAATACTGAATTGGCAGAGTAACAAAAGAATGCTTAAATGCTCTCCCCATTCTAATGAGTGGTGGTGGGATGAAGTAAATTATGTGGGTACTGATGTGAGGGTACCTAACGCAACAACTGAACCAAGTACAAGTGGTATGGTCACTACTGTTGTGAATTCAAATGAGATGAGCTGAGAAGAGTGTCCACTCATCTAGGAAGATCAGTTGTGTTTCCTAAAAAATTCAATGATTTTGTAATTAGTTAATGCAACCACGGCTGGACTGGGAATCCAAAGCAGCCCTGGCAATTTTGTAGGACCAGCCCCGGTGGGGCGGGGGCAGGGGCAAAGGTGCAGGGGGGGTGCAAGTATGAAGCACTGCTGCTTTTGTTACTAGAGGGCAATATTTCAGCACCGCTGCAAACCCGGCCCTCAGTAACAAAGAAACGGCCCCCACTGCTGCAAAACTGGCCCCCACCCTTCCAGCCTCCTGGGCAAAGCCCGATGCCTGCTACGGCCAGTCCAACCCTGAATGCAACTCCGAATTAAGGAATGTTGCTGTTATTGAATATCGACTATTTTAACAGTATTTTAGTTTTGTTCATAGTTATAGGGTACATTGAAGGGGTGTGTGTGGTCTGTTCTTATATTAATTGTATTATTGTTGTAACTGAACCACATTCCCTTTTTGAGTGTTATGGTTTCCATATAGGTTTAATTTTTTGTATATGCAGTATGCATGAATATAACATTGTCATCTGTATTAATAGCTTAGTTATGTAATGTTCATTTAATTAAGAAGGGGCGATGTGGTATCTGGGTTGCATGTATCTTGGCAACCAGATAAACCACAGCATTCTGAATGTTAGGACAAGCGAGGTGGCAGTTGGAATGGTTACCGTGAAGGTGGAATCTGTGTATGCCTGCTCTCTAATAAACCGTACTTCTACCACTACTACTTGTAGTTATTTCTTCTAAAATGCAGCTGACTGCAAAGATGGTGCAGGCCTCCAAGGGGAGCGAATGAAGTTCCGTCAGGATGTGGATAATGTGATCATATTTCTTCTGGCATTGGCTGAGACTTGCTGCGGCATGTTGGAAGCCCTTAGATGCCAATGAGGAGTCAGCGAGGCTATGGTATATGATGTTACCTTTGTGTAGATGCGAGAATTTGAGTGCTTGAACAGGAATTCTGAAGTCACTTTCTGGAAGAAACAATTTCACTTTCTTTAGAAGCGATAGCTGGTACCAGACCGTCTTTGTGTTTTTTATCAATGTGTTCCTTGAAGGTTAGGTTGGTTTCCAGGGTGAAAGCAAGTAACATTGCATTAAGTGTAAGTCGGAGTTCAAAGCCATCAAGATTCATGTAATTGAGCCAAGTTTGCACTGTTTCTTGTTTTTTTTGCTTTTGGTAAATATCAGGAATTTTGTCTTGGCTTCAGGTATGCACTGAACATCCAGGTCTAGATGATGTGCAGGGAGTGTTTGAGGTGCTGGGTGTCTGAAGCAAATGAGAATTCCAGGTGGAGTTGTGCATTACCAACCTATTGGTTAACCTTGATGCTGTTGTCTGTAAGAGAAGCATCAAGCAGCACCATGTAGAAGTTGAAGAAGAGCGAGGACAATATGGAACCCTGGGGGACTCCACGGGTGATGGAGATATTTTGGAACTTGGAGGTGCCCCTATAAACAAACTGATATTGGTTGAAGAAGTAGAAGGAGAACGACTTATGGACATAGTGAAACCTTTCGAGACTCCAATGTGTGTATGAGGGTGGGCTGGTCAACTGTGTCAAAGGCAGCTTAGAGGTCCTGCAATATCAGGAGGGAAGGGAGATCTTCAATGGTCAGGAATGCAACATCTACAATGTGTTATGTAGCTGTCTCTGTGCTGCATCATGATCTGAAGACAGATTGGTAGTCGCACTGGAGATGGTTACCATTAATGTAATTTTGAAGTTGAATATAGACTGCTTTTTCCATGATCTTGCTTTTAAATGGTAGGTACATGGTGGGCTGGTAGTTGGCGCGGTCATTAGAATCTAGTGTAGGTTCCTTTAAGAGTGGATAGATCTTGAGTGCTTCTGGGAAGATGCCTTGAGTGAGGGAGGTATTGACAATGGCAAGTAGGGGTGAGAGAGTGTCACTAGAGAGATCTGTGATGAAGTGAAAGAGTAAAACATCATCTTCATGAGAAGTGGCTTTGAGGGAGTGGAGTATGTTGGTGAGATCTGCAAGAGATAGGGGTGTGAAGGATGACCCTTGTAAGATTCTACAAGAAGGGGTGGATGTAAGAGTTAAAGCAGGCTTGGTTTTGTTGATGTCCAATCATATCTTCTGCAATTTTTCACTGAAGAAGAGGTTGATGGCATTTCAGTTCTCAGTGGAATGAGGAATAAGGAAATCTCGAAGGGGGTTGATGAAATGCTTGATTGACTTTGATGCAGTGGAAGGGGATTTCGCTAATATTTACCATCTGGACCCAATTCAGTACCTAACCGTCCCTTTCACGCTGCATGAGTTTAAAACATGTTACTAATTTCTTTGCCTATTTTGGTCCTTTCTCCTCTCGCATGAATCTTGGATAGTTGATAGGGATTGGCAAAAGACTAACAGAATTCTAGTAAATAAGGACCTGAATAAAGAAAATAATCATTCAATATAACCTTTGAACATTAATAAAGACAGACTGATTACTTATCAATATGCTTTTATCTAAATTAATATGAATGCTCATCAGGTTCAATACAGCTCAAATCATGGATCACCACACAAGAGAAACATCCATACAGTAATTCTCAGAAACACATCTCAAATATGAGTAACGTGAGAGAGTGGATAGTTAAAGAGACAAAAGAATAAAGACATTTGCAAATTTAAATATATGCAAATTCAGAATATACGCACCAATTAAATAACTATAGCATAAATTGCTAATAGTCAGGAAAGCTACCCTCCGGCCGAGAGAGTAAGCTGAGGCAACCTCAAAGATTGAGGAGCAAAGTCAAAGAGTCCATATTAGCAGACAAAAAGCCAGCCAAAAAGATTAGGAAATAGCAGCTTGGCTCTCTCCTCTTGCAAAGTCTCTCCTAGTATGCCTAACTATAAAAAACTATCACTAATAGTTATACCCTAATTCACTAAAGATCCAACCCCCCCATGTATCATCACCCGAAAAATCATCTAACCCTATTGGTCAAAACCAGGGGGTGTCTGGTCACTCCACGTTCATTACGTCTAACTTTTCAACAGTTCCTTTGTCTTTAGACAGCTTCCGTCATTGACCTTCAGCAGAGGAAACTCAGATAATCTTCTTCCGCGGTTTGTACATTTCTTCAGCTCGCTTATGTATCAAACTTGTACAGTGTCCACATACTCCACTCGGCAAGGAGATAGATTCCATTCATAATGTTCATTATTTCCTCCACACAGCCTTGGCCATCATCAGGAACTCTCGAAGAACAAATAACATTCTTTTTTTAGGTCTCGCGCCTAGCGTTGCAGTGCGCGGCCCTGCTCGCGCAGCGCGAGACCTCTTGTATGGGCTTCAGAAAGCTAACCACACGCTCGTGCGTGTGGTTTTGCTTTTGCAGGCTGGCATTGGCTGTAGCGTGCTTTTTAGAAGAAAAAAACGGCACGCAATTGGGCAAAGGCGGGCGCATGTCCCGCCTTTGCTCTGCCCATTCGCGTCCGTGTCTAGGAAGCGCATCAGCGCGCGGCACAGACGACAGGCTCCCTCGCCCCCCGCTCCTCTGTGGTGCGCGCGCACCACTGGTTACAATTTGATTTGTATTTTCCGCCCTTTTACCTCATCTTCCGCACTGGGATATCCTGCCTGTTCCGCAAGATGTAATTGCCTTCACACTATTTGTTCTTTTACGCCATCACAGCGAGCTGGAAAGAGCACAGGGTTTAATTTATAAAAAAAAGACCATATCAGAATGGATATGAACAGATGATCAAACCCCCCTGACGAGGGCCCCCACTCCCTCCCCGTGCACGGCCGCCTTGTTTAGTGTAACAGGACCACCGAGGCGCTTTGTGCGGCGTCGCCTGCCAGCGGTTCTTAATTGCTTTTTTGCGGTCCATCGAGCGGGGTTTCAAGCAATTACTTTCATGTTTCCATTAATGAGAGAGACGAATTCATTTTTAATTCATAATGAATTTTATTTTGGATGTGCGCGTCTCATTAGGAGCCTGAAGTGAAGGTTAATTATTTGATGAACCTGTGATGAATGCATTAGGGACTGCCCGAGGGGGAGGGGGCTCTGATCCGTGGTGGCTCTGGTGTGCAGCTTGGGTGGTGCTCACAAGTGGTGTATGCAAGGGGGTAAATAAGGGTGGAAAGCATCTGTAGGACGTTATCCACCCAAACGCCAGTGGCCGGAGGCTTTTGCATTAGAAAGAAATGTGGGAACGTTGTAGGTTTTGGTAGCACACAAAGTGTTTCGAATGCAGGCTTCTCCGCTTAAAAACCACCGTGTGACCCTGGGCACTGCATCATCCTGTACTGCCGTTCCCCTATTTAACAAACACTGACGGAGCTTAGAAGTACGATAACCTCCAATGAAAAGCGCTATATCAGTTGGAGACTGACATTTATGGCGCCCTCGGCCAAGGAGGCCACATCGTGAATTTGTGCTGCAGCGAGGTGCCATAAACTTTCTGAGAGGGATTTTCTATGAAAGGCACGCACAGTAAGCAAGAAAAGTAATATGACATTTTTTTTTTTTTAAATTAAACACATGTTTTAGCCGGCTGCTATAATCACAAGCTACCATATCTCATAATAAATCATAAAACTTCCATTAAAGAGCTTCAGCTGAGGAGATATATTTACCAACCAAATTCTCAACTCCATTCAAATTTCCAAATTACAGTAAAGCACACAACTATGCCGCTCAACCGCCAGTGAACAGCTCAGGGCATCACAAGTAACATCACTGATAACACCCCTGATGACATCACAAAAGACACCACTCATAAGATCACGGATGTTCCACTTATCACAGGCACTTGAAAGGCTGCAGTCCAGTGACAGCCAATAGATGACCTCACACCTTATATGAAAACATAAGGCTGCAGTACCGCTGATGGCCACTAGAGGGCCTTCAATAAATAAAAAGCTGCTGAAGGGCTGCAGTTCCAACAACAGACAATAGATGCCCTCATAGGCGTTAAATGGAAATGCTAGGCTATAATTAGGGCTCCCGGTTTTATGGTATTTATTTGCAATTTCCGTCTATTTATTCATATTTATTTTTGGGCCATCTTATCAGTATTTATCCATATTTTGTGTTGTGTGAATAAATTAAGTTGTAATATGGTATATTTCCACATGTATTTAAATAATAAATATGCACTCATACGTTGACGCCTGTCATGCTTTAGTAAATTAAGCAGCCAAGTATAACATAACAGTGCACCCAGAGGTAAATATTGGCACCATAATTCAAATGGATGTTGACATATGTTATTTAATGAAACCTCATCCTATTTTTTAACTCCCCATGACATCCATCTGCTCAGCTGTTCAGCTGGAATTAATGAACTATAAAATGGAAAGGCACTAAAAAGAAGCCCAATTTTCTGTATTTTTCCATTTTTAAAAATAAATACAGACAAGAAACACATTGATTTCTGTCTGTATTTATCCGTAAAAATGGAAAACTGGGAGCCCTAGTTATAATTGTTCCAAATAACATCACATCTTCAGAAAATGCCTCTTTAATCTCTAATGGTGCCTCTATATGCAAGTGGTGTTGGCATGTAGGCAAAATGTGATGTCAAGGAAAGTGGCATACACCTAAATAAATCTTCTAATTCAAATGTGTCATTACATTTCAAAACCCTCCATCTTAAGTCTTCGCAGTAATCTCAACAACAACGTCAAGATATAATTTATCATATTACTGGAATTGCAGCCTTTCCAATGCACCTTTGCTTACAGTCAATAATATGGAGGTCTTTTAACTGCAATCCCTGTTCCCTAAATTATCTCTCTGAGAATGTCTATTAACTCTCGGTGGTGTTAATGCTGCTTTCTACATAAATCTTTGCAGGGCATATTACCACATACTCTTTTGCCATATAATCTTTGCGGGAACATCTATTTGCTGCCAGTGAAATTGTAGACTTTTTACGCATAATTTTTTTGCGAAGACCCCTATTTACTACTGCAGTTTACTTACTATTGCAGTTTTTCTTAGATAGGTTATCGTTGTTAGGACATGTCTTAAGTGGTATTGCAGCACATGCATGTTTGTCATAGAATCGTTGTGAGGAGACATCTACTATCTGTCAGTGGTATTGCAGTCTTGTGTTTCATAATGTATTTGAGGACATACGTAATAAAACCTTTTATCATCATGACAAATCATAGGTGATGGAAAATTAGTGATGCAACTACGATAGCTTACATAGTGTCACTTAGCATGTCTTGGGTGATGTAACATTTGAAGTTGCGGGCAGTGCCTTGGGTTGGTATGGTTGCGCAGCTAACCATAACAGGAATTTTAATGGCTTTTTAGTTTGTAATCGTAATGTCTCTTCAAATTGAGTTGCTAAGTGAATTGTTATGGTTTTTGTTAACATGTTAGTTTGTGATCTTAGCAGCTTATGGTGAAATGGTTTTAACCAACTTTCTTCCATCAATTTCTTTGTACTTATTCGCTTTGGCCCTGCCCCTATGACTTGAAGGGTGAGGTCTGTATTAATGCACAGTGTGTTAAGGGTAAAAGCCAATCCCCTGCATCTCTGCAAGGGTGTAGATTTTTTTCTAAAAAGAAATCCACTTTTTTAAGGGACAAGAAGCTTCGGAAACCTATTTATCTTGTAAACAAAATCCACTTGTCCTTTTTGATGCCATAAAGTGAGGTGACACATATTGTTGGTGTTCTCATTATATACGAGCTCTGATAACAGCCTCTCTGAATATGTTAGGGCTCATAATATATCTGGGTTTAGATTCTAGGAAAGCTCAGATTTTCCAACATTTCGGCAAATCTACCTAGAGGGTCTGGAAGGAGGTGGGAAGCGGTGGTTCCAGAGTTGGGATGCCCTGTGAGATAGAACAAACTGATATGTTTAAAAGTATTCACCAGCTAATCTCTATTCTCTTCCCACACTGGAAAATGTCTGAAATGTATTCCTGATAAGTGCGTGGTAAAACATTTTCAAAGGTGGGGGAAAAAGAGGTTAGGAAAAGTGAATTTACAATTGCTCAGGAGATTCTTGTATAAGATAACATACATGTGTGAATTTGCTCACAAGTAAATGAACATTCAAAGGAGTTTGATAGAATAGTTTCTTGGCTCACTTCTGTAAATTATTGCGAATTTCTGAAAGTTGTAAATCTGCCCCAATGCAAGGACAGGACGTTCAGCGTCATTGCCGAGACTCGAACCCGGTTCCCCAGTTTCGAAGTCGACCGGGATGTAAGTAACTATAATGCATTAAGCACTGGCCTGCATGTTTGCTATACAGACCAGGCGCTAAAAGTGGGTTATCAGGGTAGTGGGCATTTACAGACAGGCTATTTTCCGGGTACACAGAACTTCCACTCATGTCCATGAGAAAGATACGTCTTAGGGCTGGGAGGTGATAAACTGATGACACGATATGTTCAGCCACGTTTCCAGGCGTGTCTTGCACCCTAGAAGTGATGGCTCAGTCTCGAAGGTTGGGTGTGGCTCTACAGGACTTCGGGGTGATTTTTAGGTAGTGCTACAAAGTGTACAGGGCAGAAAGGCTCCGAAAGCTACAGGACTCTCAAACGTGGCCCTACAGGTCACATATAGGAATGGATGTGTGGTAAAGAATGTTTTTAGCGCTACAAACCGAAATGTGGCCAATGGCTTTCAGGCTTAAGTGCTCTAGGGTGTTTTACAGCAGTTAGGGACCAGTGGACAGGGGGGGAAAGATAGTCCACTGAGGCCTGGAAGTAGTAACCAAAACTGCAACTGAGTAACCATGTTAGACAACGAACGGGCCGGCCCCACTGCCACAGCAAGTAGTCATGCAAACCTTGTCAGTTCTTTTTCCTCTTAACTGATGCACCCATGCATAACTAGGGCTACTGGAATTATGTGAAGTGCGGCCACAGCGTTTTTTGCATAACTATACATTTGCCGCATTTGCCACACAATCCATCATCTGCCACATTCAGCAGATTAACAACAAAATGGTTTCTAGCTCAAACGGTTCCAAACTTACCAAAAATGCATTGAACTGCATTGTCGCGCAGTTGAAGGCCCTTTGCAAAGGTCGACTAGTTACATTTTTGTTGTTTATTGCTATATTTGGGTTTTGAACTGGTACTAATGAGGTGCAACCAATGCCCAGACAATGTTAACAAGTTTGAAAACGACAAAATAATGAAGTAGTACAATTACAAAATGTGTCAGATTATGCCGTTTTATTTGCTTTTCTTGTCGCATACTTTACTCACCCCTGACGCATAATTTGGCCCTGTCCTGCCGCATAATTGCAGTGGCCCTGGCAATAACAAATGTAAATGATACTGGGACCCACGTCCCGTAAGCAGGAGCTTGCTTCGGCGCTGCAGCTTCTTCTAGTGTCATTACAATCCACGCTTGAGGTCTGCAGCCCCGACACTAGGGCTGGGGCTGACAGATGGCTCATCTGGGAGTTTGGATGTGTAGATATGGATCACTGCCCGCGGATGCAACACAAGGAAGCAGCCGCAGGGGAGGAAAGAAATGCTTCAAATACCCATCCTTTCCCACACATAAAAATTCAAGGCAAAGCCTGGCTGGATAGTTACCAAGGGATGTCAAATGTTGATAACCTTTTACCCCGGCGCAGGTATCACTGGGAACACGAGTGACAGCTGCGCCTGTAGTTAATCCCCCTCTTTAGGGTCTGCCCATCAGCTACCACGGCTGTGGGACTTCAAACAATTCCCACTATAAAGCACAAGCTCTTACACAGCAGGAGCACATGGCGCCCAAGTAGCGTGTTTCACAAATGATTTCACGAACACAAGAAATGAGACATTGTGACTCTGATCCGAAGTTGTACATGCAGAATATTGCAAAACCTGCGTTATACCGTTTATATTTCATTCACCAACAAAAAGACCCGAAGTTCGCGTCCCTAACTGGTCGGGGCATGTTTTCATGACGGAATGATGGCACGCGCGGTTAGTGCCGTGAAATTGAAGGTCCCGAAGGAAGGGAATATTTGCACGTTTATGTTCAGAATGACCTGCAAAAGTTCATACTTCCGAGGGTAACTCCTGCCTGCAATGTCCATACATCCACTTCAAGGGGACACACTTACAATAGCTGATCTTGTGCCAGTCACCTTGCATTGCCGCCCGCTTTTTTCCTGCAGGATGGCATTTGAGACCGATGACACCGCTGCTCCTGGCTTCTGCTGCTCAGGAGTGGGGGCGGAGAGTGGGTGTGTCATAGAAGTCCGGGGGAGCAGCAGCGCTGGAAGGTGTAGAGCGTGTAGCAGCTTCTAGGAAAGTGAAAGCGCGGTCTGCGCGCTGTTTAAAATGAAGATACAGGATACACTTCACTGAGGCCAAGTCACTGCCTGCCAAAGGAACGCTGGCCGGAGGAGGTGTGTTCAGAAAGCCTTACCTTCATTTGAAGTGGCGCACCTGTGTCTGAAGCCAGCACCAGTCTGCAGACTGAGTGTAGCTTTTATTACATAACACACAGACTTTGACGAAAGTGTCGCTGAAATAGTGCCAGATGAGTTTTCATCTACAAATGTGCTTTTTAGTGCTTCGCCTGCGATCTGCTGCCTGCAGCTCGGTGTTAGTGGCTCAGACTCACTGGCTCGGACATGACAACGAGGAAGGAAGATGTCCACTGTAATTTCTTAAATACTGTCCTCCCATGCTGAGGCACTGGCAATTGCCGCCGTCCGGTAGGAGGCCCTAACCTGCCGGATGGAAGCAAATTTCACATGCCCAGCTCTCCATGTGTTGGAGGGAGTGCACTTCACAGCCTTCCTTCCCCTGTGTCCAGGGTCTCTGAAGGGCACATGCTGCCACGGAAAAAGGAATCACCAGCCGTTCGCTTACAAAGACGCACCATTTCGGCTAAGCGTCTTTTTTCTGTGCACAGCCTCTGAAACAAAGCATTAGATACATATACTCCTCTTTAAGCAGTCTGATGTATTTTGCAGAATAAAGCAAATATTCTACATGTGCCAGGATCGTTGATGCAGTTCCCGCAATACACACTCTTATACCGCTGAAAAGTCTCGCTGTGATTGCCTCCCGACAATTTCTTTCACTTTCCGGCTATATTAACTGTTTGTATATACACTCATGTCTTCCAAAAACCACCTTATGAGATCGCGTTAGGAAGACCGATGTAACAATACTTCTACCCAGAAACTGCCCTCGAGTGCACTGGTAGCCGTTCCAACCGTCGTGAAAGGGACCTACACGAGTACACACCCCTCAGCACACAGAAGACACACAACTGCTGTCACAGCCCTGACAAGCAAGGCAGACCTCAGGCGCACGCAGGACAAGTATCTCAGAGCACAGGCCACAAAGATGGCTCTAGTGCAAAAGGGGAGGGGCGCTAATCAAGGTGTTGTCGCGACTGAAAGCCGTGAAAGGCTGTACCGTCTTCCTGAGGGTTGTGCATGTGTAATGTGCATCTACAAGGCTACCCAATTTGGTATGCAGCGCTTTATGAAAGACTGAAAGTAAAAAATGATCGCCCTGCCTGCAAATCACTTGCAATGTGTGATATGTTCTCCCCGTGAACAGCCGCACTGAATTCAACTATCTTGTCTTTAATAAGCACGGAATCAAACCCAGTGGTGCGTGCGCACCACAGAGGAGCGGGGGCGGGAATCGAAACCAGTGGTGCGCGCGCACCACAGAGGAGCGGGGGCGAGGGAGCGCGGCAGTGAGGCGAACGCGCGCTGCTGCGCGTAATAGACACCGATGGGAATGGGCGGAGCAAAGGCGGGACATGCGCCCGCCTTTGCCCAATTGCGTGCCTTATTTTTATTTTTTTTAAAACACGCTAAAGCCAATGGCAGCCGGCGAAAGCAAAACCACACGCACGAGCGTGTGGTCCGCTTTCAGAACCCCCTACATGAGGTCTCGCTTATGACACCCATGCGAAGGCAGTTCCACATTCATAATTCTTCATGTGAAAATGACTTTGAATACGTCCGACTGCACTAATACTTTTCATTGTGGGAAAATCCCTTTGCCTGCACCCCCTGGCTGGCTGGTGTTCCCTGTCCATTCCAACAGATTTAGGGCCCACTGTGCGAAGCAGTTTGCGATTGCAAGCACTGTGATTTGAAAACCAAAGACTTTGCAAACTCAAAATGTGTTCTATCTATTAACTAATCCCATTTTCCAAGTCTGAAAAGCCTTTCTCACTTTTTGCGATCAATTCCAAATCGCAACTAGAAGGAGCACGGCAAGGGTGTCCCTTCCGAAATGTGAGTCACAATGTTAGGTATCACATACTAGTGACCAGTTCCAGACTCCTCAAAGAAGGTGGTAACTGATTCACAAAGGCTGAAGGAGTGCCCTTGCAAGCCACTCCTCAAAGAAGGTGGTAACTGATTCACAAAGGCTGAAGGAGTGCCCTTTCAAGCCACTCCTCAAAGAAGGTGGTAACTGATTCATAAAGGCTGAAGGAGTCCCCTTGCAAGCCACTCCTCAAAGAAGGTGGTAACTGATTCACAAAGACTGAAGGAGTCCCCTTGCAAGCCACTCCTCAAAGAAGGTGGTAACTGATTCACAAAGGCTGAAGGAGTCCTGATTCACAAAGGCTGAAGGAGTCCCCTTGCAAGCCACTCCTCAAAGAAGGTTGGTGGTAACTGATTCACAAAGGCTGAATGAGTCCCCTTGCAAGCCACTCCTCAAAGAAGGTGGTAACTGATTCACAAAGGCTGAAGGAGTCCCATTGCAAGCCATTCTACCCCTTAGGAGCCCTTCACCTCTCAGAATGCTGCTGGTAGCCTCGGGGTATTAGACAGTGTTTCAGGGGACCACTGCCAGCTCCCCAGATGTTTTCCCAAAGAACACAGGACTCTTTAAAGAATAATTCCAACCAGGAATGGAAACACTGGGATGCTGGTCTGATGTTCCTTGCAGGCCATCATACTTTTATTTGTAGCCAATCACAGAGGGTCACAAGTAGTGACCTGTCTAATTATTATTAATTAGGCAAGTAGTTCTGGGGTCCCCTTACAAACCCCTGCCACTGGGGATTTTACTGTGCGACCTTATAGTACATAGGTCACATTGCAAAATTAAAGGCTGGTTGCAAAAAGTTGGTGCAAAATTTGCACCCAGTCTTTTCATATATTGGGCCCAAAAATTATTATTAACAAAAGTAAATCTCTGGGTATTTCAAGAGAGGAAATATTTTCGCACGTATCTCGATTTTGTGGATACGCCCCCTTTCAAAAAGCCTTGGGCAACAAAACATAAGGAATTAACTTTTTTACTGCATTGTTGTGAAAAAATAATTTAGATGTAATAACTATTTTAATTCTCTTTCATATTCATTGCATTACCACTATGAGTGTTGGTCAAGCGAATTCAGCACCTTAGGGCTATCCTTCTGAGCACATAACTCCTAGCTTTTGAGGACAAGCACAGCAGACTGCTAGCAAGTCGCAGATTACAGCACCCCGCATGGCCGTTTGCATTCTACGCAGCCGTCCTCAAACACAACCTTCCCACAATGCCAGTTTTAATTCTTCTTGATGGCATCCCTTTAGGTAATCACAGAGAGCTTCACTAGGCCGTCCAGGGCGCGGTCAACCTTGGCATCCTAGGAGGTGAGTATAAGCTGCAACACTTTTGTTTACCTTTGTGAATCAGGCCCTAAGTTGGTATCCTTATTACGATTCGTGGATGGATGATTGGTGGCCCCAATTGATACATTGCTACGCACCAACAAAAAAAAAGAGGATGCATTAAGAACAAAAAAGATTGTGAAATGCTAGGTCTCCAACCTTTTCTTTAATAAGAGCTACTTATGTTCAGTGAAAATCATTCTGAGCTACTAATGCTATTAGTATTGTAGCACTGTAATAAAGATACGTCGGACAGTATTACACTAGTGGCCACCCTTTGCAAGATTAGCACCAGTGATCACCTCAGTGCATCAAGCAAGGTTGTCAGCAGTAACGTAAACAAGCATTTGAAGGCACGCGCGGGGAGGAGGGGGGGCGACGCGAGTGGTGCGCGCGCCTCGCGCTGAAAGTTAATAAAAAAAATTTAAAAAATGAAGCTGATAGCCGCGCGGCCGTGAAAGTGACACGGCCGCGCGGCGCGAAAGTGAAATGAAACTGACGAGGAGGGAGTGGGAGGAGGGGGAGGAGGGGGTAGGGGAGGGTATTCACGCGCTGTAGAAAGCCAGATGGCAGCTGTGCACGTCGCGCGCGCTTGTGCGCTTGCGAACAGCAGGCGTGACCACATGCTCATGCACCATGGCCTTTTGCGTGCGGGTAACCGCAGGGAAAAGGCCATTGTGCACGAGATTGTGGTCAGCTTTCTGAAACCCCTAACATAAAGTCTTGCCAGTGCAGCGCTTGCGCGCTACTCGAGGCTCGACCTAAAAAGGATTTGTCACTTTGGAATGTCTCTACCTGAGTAATACATTAGTCATAGCTGCAACATCCCTGGCACGAAGGTAATAAGTCTTTCAAACACCAAATGATTTTTCACTCAAATATCAGTTTTAAGTATATTGTGGAAATTCAACTATTTTGTCTCCAACATCAGCTTAGGAGTTCTAAAAATACACACATTTTGTGTCTCAAATACACACTTTTCAATTTTGGTACACATATTAATTCAGCCAAGCAAAAGCTTCTAGTTTAGTAGGCTGGGATGCACACAGGAGAGCTACTTGCAGGTACCTGGAGAGCTACCAATAGCTCACGAGCTACTCGTTGGAGAAGCCTTTTGAAAAATAATACCAAATTTTGAAAAGCTCCAACTTTTTCAATATAATTAAATTAAAATTTTAATATTTGTAAATTCATAATTTATGCACACGTTTCTGTAGTTTTGTGTATTTTTGAGGTTCTAATCATACAAATTATTTGGGTTGGAAACTCTGTCTTCCCATGGTGATTCAGTGGGGTCCACAGAAGTTAAAAGGTTAAGACACACTTTTCGAAGGGACAGTTACGTTTTCTGGCAATACATGTGATCTTACCTGTATTTCAGATTTGTTCACCTTCTTCTAACTTCGTGGGATCGTCTAGAAAGTGTTTCTAAAGAACCACAAGCATTAATATCACCAGTACAGCATCGCCAGGGCCAGGGGTGTGAGGAAGCCATTGCACTCTTATAATGACTGTCTTTTATTAACTACAAAGGGTGAGGCTGGGCATTTTCCTGTCTTATATTAGGGAATATGGCCACTGGTCTGTCTTGTACTAGGGAATAAGAGCAATGCCATTGAAATTCAAAATCAAAAATGCCAGATGTGAACAGGTTTTCTCTTTTCTCTGTAGCTTCAAAGGACACAAAATGGCCGCCAATGGAGACAACACTAGGGCCTGATTTAGAGTTTGCGGACGTGTACTGCGTCACAAAAGTGGCGCTTTGTTATAAGTGCATTTTATCCTGTGGCACTTGTCATAAGGCAGATGGGATCTCCGTGATGTTTGTGACACAGTACATTTCCACCAAATTCTAAATCAGGCCCGAAAGACTATATCTTGGTACAACCTTTCTGGGTAGTCCCGCAGGTTAATGCGCACAGTTTCACTTAAAATAGGCGTTAGTATTCCAGACTCTGTTTGCTGCCAGAATAAAACATTAACCGCGACCAGGTAAAACAGCTGCATTGTGAATGTTAATGACATTTCAGAGAATTTGACAGCAACCGACTAAGAGAGGGAAAAGCTTCGGGGAAATACAGTATTATTAAGGGTTATTGTAATCGTCTGATAAAACCATTCCCCTACCCAGGGCTTTAAGTGGGATGAAAAAACTGGAGGGTCTCTCAAAGGCGCGTGGCCAATGTAATTAAGGGCGTGGCTTAAACACACTTAAACTAAAACATCTGTGCTTAGCATAGTGTGCCGCCCGACTTGTATTTTGCTGTTTCTGACATTGCATCTAGATATAATACAACAAGTAACATCATACCTACAACAAGTCAGGACTATTGGCTTTGTCAATGGTTGTTAGTTGCATACGATAAATAAGCAGCAACTATGGCTTGTAAATAATATTGAAAAAGCTTCCAATTAAAGCCCTGCTGGCACCATGACAATGTTGCTGCTCCCGCGTTTAAAAAAGAGAAGGGAAATCCAGAGAGAAAATTACTCTCTTTAATAGATTTCCCTTCCCCTACAACGCTCACCTGGCATGACGTCATGCCGTAACTTCTCCATAGTGAGAAGTGAGCAGTGTGAGCAGCGCACACCGATGTGCCTGCGGTCACTGCAGTCCGGAAAAAAAAACGGACTGCAGTGACAGCAGGCAGAAAACAGAGCCCGAAAGAGACCCGTTTCGAGGCCCCCTTTAAAAAACTGCCAGTGCTCAGACCCGGTGAGACCCGGCCCACTTAAAGCCCTGCCCCTACCTGATCTGTCGCTGCTAGCCCTCATTCTCCAGATAGTAGAAACAACTTACAGCAAAGAGGTCTGAGCCTCGAGCTGTACCACCAGAAAATATATAACTTTTTTTTCGTCAGAAACCATAAATCTAACAATAAGGACTTAAGAGACACACACAGTAAAAGAAACGTGGACTTGTAAAGCTTCATTTTCTCCAAGAAGCTTCGCGACCCCCTCTACTCCCCATGGCTTGGAGCCCAAAAATTGCACACCTTCGAATGCAGAATAATTTATTTGGTGTGAGTTTCGCACACTGGTGTGCGCCTCACGTGTGTCAAAATGTCACTTACTGGGTGCGCTGGTCACATTTTCTATAACAGTGCCACAGTTGCACAGTTTACACCATCAGGGGCCGTATTACACATAGTGCCCCTTGGGGCGTAACGAGCGTGCGCACCTGCTTTTCGCGCCCCCAGAGCACTTTGGTATTACAGAAGGGGCCGCAGATGCTTGTGCAGCCCCTTCTGTAATGCTAATAGCGCTGGCGCACACGTAGGGCCACCGTTACCTCGAGCAGGCATTCCCTCGTTTGCATGGAGGCGTGGCCTCATGCAAATGAGGGAATCTCTTTGCCTCTGCACCTGCACCATATTATGGACGTGGGCGCAAAGAAGCCTTCAGGAGGCGCACTGACAGTGCACCACAAAAAGGTGGGGTCCTGTCAATGTGCCCTCTGAGGGCAGCACTCTGGTGGGGGAGAAAGGGGTCCCAGTAACTTACTTCACCCGCCTGCAGGGGGGATCTCTGTCCCCTCCCTAAAGTGCATGCTGGGGGTGCCGTCTGCACAGTGAAATACAGAGCAGCTGAATAAAGCAGACGATCTCTATTTCACTGAATGCGCTGCCCCCAGGGCAGCCCGAGTTGCCGACTGCACTGCGGGTCGCACGTTCACTGTAATCAAGCTCACTGTTGAAGTTTGCACCCGGCGACAGGCCTGATACATAAAATGGGCTCAACCTGTTAGTTGCACAACTACATTGTCACTCACTACAGTGTCACTTACTACTACGTTTAGGTCTCCCCCATAGAATGAAGGTGTCATACACTAGTTGTGAGCCTCACTCCTTGCGGCACGCCCTCAATGATTGCGTTTTAGTCTCATATCTTGACACACAATGTCTCTCACAAGGGTTTGAGAGAGACACTTTAAAAAGCAGCATCACACATTAAAGCAGAGTCTCCCACACACGCCCTGAGTCTCAAGCCCTGGAGATCAGTGTAAGGGGCAGAGAGAGAGAGAAGCCCATTATGCGGAGCTGTGTCACTCAGTGCAAGTGTCACACTTAGACAAACAACACAGTGATTGGAGGAAAGCTTGAATTAATCTCAACTCTTTGGACCACATTCCAGTCCATAGTTTTCTGACACTCCTGTGCCACCACAGATATGAACCAGCCATATGCAAATCAGTCTTAGTATGATCCAGTAGTAAACGTCCAGCCCAAACAGCCAGGCAAGATCCCCTCCGACGAGAAATGCAAGCAACACTTGACCAGTTGTAGTATTTATGGGCCCTCATTAGTGAGGGAGTCCTATGGCACAGTTAGTGCGGGATGCAAGCGCTCACTAAGCCACGAGGCACAAACTGCACCTCACTAATGAGCTGGATTATTCCTATTGGTGCTGGGCTGGGGCTGATTTACATATAGCTGGTCTCTATTAGGAATGCCGCAGTGGGCAAACAAATGTGGACTGTAATGCAGATCCTGTGTAATTACCAGTGGCTTAGATTATTTAAGCATTCCATGCACCACTTTCTTGATTTTAAAAGTCAGTTGCCATAGCTATGACGGGTGTACCCAGGCTTTGGTCCCATGCCATTGGATTTAAGCTGCACCTCAGTAACGAGGTTCGAGGTCAAAGGGGACAGGATCTATGGGGAACAAAGTGCCAATACTTTTTTAGGTCTCGCCTAGCGATGCAGCGCAAAGCGCTGCTCGCTATGCGAGATCTATTGTTGTCGACTTGGGTCGGAAGGGGGACAGGACATGTGCACGCGTACGGCAAGGCCTGGACAGGAGATGTGCACGCGTATGGTGCGAGCAGGAGTTGTAATAACGCCGCAAGCCGTACGCGTGCACATCAACTGTCTGTGCCGAAGCTTAACAGACAGGAGATGTGCACGCGTACGGCTCGCGGCGTTATCACAACCCCTGCTCGCACCATACGCGTGCACATCTCCTGTCCAGGTGCGGCGCGCTTACGTCAGCTGCATGCATTATCAGCCGGGGCCACGTACAGCATGCCTGTTTAACCACCTGCAGGCTCCAACTCACCGGCTCTTGTGGGGACTCTGCGCTGCTCCCCGGCTGGTCTCCTCGATGGTGGGGGGGACTCGCCTCTTCACCCGGTCACTCTTTGTGGCGCAGCAACATGCGGGGCTCCGTCTTGCTCACAGGAGCCCCGCCTGAAATCCTGCTCCGGCCGCACCATGCGGCATTCACGAAGGTGGGGTGGGCTCCCGCCGGACTTCCCTCTACGGCTTGCCAGTGCGGGGTGGGCTCCCGCGTCGCTTCTCCTACACGCGGGCTGCAACACACGGGGCTCCCTCCGCTCACGGGAGCCCCGGACACTTCCGGCCGCGCGGTCCATGCCCCGCCCATGTCCCAGGCAAGGATGCCTGACTTCCGGGTCGCGCTGAGAGCAGCCCGGAGAAGGCTTCCAGCGGCGAAACGCATTTGGAAAGAGGGAGATTTAGAAAAATCTGACTGTAATTTCCCACTTACATTAACAGGAGGATTTTGGCCACCATAAGAAAGATGAAGGAAAGGCATTTTTGCTATAAAAATCGTATATCTCCTCTCTGCAATGGGAGAACTGGCATGCAAGAAATACTTTCTTAAAAGGTGCATCTCGGTCTGCAGACATACACTTCATTAGGGAAGTTTGTGGACACACTTCGTCTACATTAGCAGGCGTCTGACTCACCTCCTGCCCATTGTATCTCGCCAGGTGCTCCTCTGTGAAGAGCCTCACCGGTTTAGTGTCAGGCGGACTGTGCTTCAGAGTGACGTCTTCCTCGGAGACAGTACAATGTACATTATAAAGCACTGCTCCCAGCATATACAAGTAAAGAGACATGTTAGAGGGAGCGCGGTGTGGTCACTGAGCTCGGACACCCACGCCCAAGAATCAAATAAATCACAAGATCAGTAGTACAACAATACCTTCTTTCACTGCTACTTGTGTGACAATGCTGGTAAGTTATTCCCCGGTTTCAATTAACACAAGCATTTGCAATGCAATAGGTCTCGCATTTACGCGAGTTTAAGCTATTGGCATTGTAAATGACAATGCCTTTTATTTAAAATAGGCATTGTCATTTACAATGCCAATAGCTTAAACTTGCGTAAATGCGAGACCTATTGCATTGCAAATGCTTGTTCTTTTTGCGGCCTACATTTTAGAAAACAAATTGAACCTAAAAAGACTCTTGAGGCCTTCTCTGCAAAGCAGTGAAATGTGCTCTAGGAAAAACAAATACCTGTGTGATTATCGTTGTTATTTTACAAAACTCCACTTATTTGTGCAATTATTCTATAAGTTATGTATATTTTAAAAGATTATTATTTTCTCTGGCTGTTATTTCTGCATTATACATTCACATTTACGGCCTACTATGAAAATACTGGAAACATTAATTTCTTCCAGCACGCGTTTGCGCTTGCGCAATTTTCATCATCCCCTTTTAGTTTTGCACTGTTCATTTTCACACCATTTTGTTAATGATTCACACAATGAGAAGTTCGAGCCGAGCTGGTTTTATTTTGCAAAACCCTGCTCCATCAATCCCCCCTTTGATGGCGACTTGAGCCATCATAAAAAAAAACAAAAATCTGATTGTCATCATGCTATATTACTCAAAAAGCAGTAGTTTTCTTTTGTTTCAACATAACCCCATCTATGTCTTTTACTATTTCATAGTAATTTCCTCTTCTGTCTTCCAACTCCATTTCTTCTCTCTTTCTCGCTCTTCGCTTAGTCTCTAATGCTGGTTTCTTTCACTTACAACACTTATATATTAGTACCAGCATTAATATCCCTGTAGCAACAGCAACTATTGGCGTTAGTATTTTTCCTAGCAAGCTTTTACTAAAAGTAGAAAACCAGTTACCTACTGAAAAGAAACCCTTACCAAGTTTCTCCCAAGCTTTATTTTCTGCACTTTACTGAACAGCCTTTTCAATCTTCTGCATCCTTAATTTCAACACAGTTCAACACATTTCATTTAGGGGGGCTCGTAGTTCTTTTTGTGGCTTGATTCTGTATCTGCCTTTTCCTCACAATGATCTGTAGGTTGAACTTCTTCAGTCACCACATATTTCCATTCAGGTGCTGTGTACTTTTTGTTCGGGACTCTTGCTCTTTTTGTTTTCCGAACTGTTTCTTCTTCTGAATCACTTTGTTCTGTTTGGCTCGATACTTCTATTATTGCATTTGGAACTTTTTCATTCAGAGTGTACATCAGTCTTTTCACTACCTTTGGCCATATGTCTCCTTTTCCTGCCTTTTTCACTTGTAAAGAGTCACCAGATTCAAGACTTGATTCGAAATCTCTTTTGTTTGCTTCTTTTCTTGTTTGCACTTGTTCTTGATTCAAACTCTCTTCTGCATCAACATTAACAACAGTCTCACGAGACCCAGTAGCTGATGCCCACTTTATTCGACTTTGTTCAGACTCTTTTTGATTTTCAGCCTGATCTTTATTTCTTTAATCTGTTTCTGTTGTTTCGAGTGGACTTGGGACTCTTCTTGTGTGGCTCGCGTGAATCCAATTTGGTAAGCCACCACACTTTACTGCTGTTGTCGTCACCAGTATCACTTGATATGGCCCATGCCAATGTGGTTCCATACACGACTTTCTTATGTGTTTCTTTACCAGGATCCACTCTCCAAGACTTGGATCATGCGTTTGTTCTTGCTGTGTTGTGGTTGCACCTTCTCCAACCTGATGAAACACAGAACGCACCACATCAGCCAATCCTTTGCATTAATCGAGCACTAGATCATCCGTTATATTCATCAGTTGATTTGCTGGAACTACTGGCTGTCTCATTGCTCTCCCCATAATTACTTCATGGGGCGATAATCCAGTCTTTTCTTATCAGGAATGCTTCTCAGACTCATTAAAACTAGAGGTAAATTATCTGGCCATTTTAATGCTGTGGATGCACACACTTTTGAAAGTATTGATTTAATTGTACCATTGATTTGCTCGACCACACCTGAGGCTTCTGGTCGACAGGCACAATGTCATTTTCGCTTAATTTGTAATGCTGCACAAATCATCTGAATTATTTCATTATTAAAATGTGTACCTCTATCAGTTTCTAAAGAGACTGGAAATCCAAACCTAGGTATTATCTCTCTCAATAGCAATTTAGCAACAGTTAGACTATCATTTCGTCTTATTGGGTAAGCTTCCACCCAACGAGAGAATAAACAGACCACTACCAACACATATTTCAATCCATTACATGGAGGCAGCTCAATAAAATCTGCTTTCAGTCTTGTAAATGGACCTGCTGCTTTTCCAATTCTTCCCCAACTGACCACTGTTTTTCTCCCTGCATTTTGCTGCTGGCAAGTTATGCACCTCTGGCAAAGACTTTCTGCAATGACCCTGAACTTTGGATTATACCATGTCTGCTTAAACAGCGTGATCATGGCATCTCTTCCTACATGTGTTAAGCCATGGTATATTCTTGCCATTTGTGACAGTAAGCTGTCTGGCATTATTGGTCTACCATCAGTGTAAACCCACACTTCATCTTTAGCCCTACGTGAACAATCTGTCTTGATCCAAATTTCTTTCTCTTCTTCACTTGCCTCTTCCTGCAGTTGTCTAATCTCTTCCCATGTCTCCACAGAAGAAAACATCAGATGACAATTTTTATCAGATTTCTGTGTATCTTTGTTAATTGAAATTGAATTTTGAGCACAAAAATGTGCAGCTTGATCAGCGTATCTGTTTCCTTTGGTTACATAATCGTGTCCAGATTGATGTGCTGAACATTTTACAACTCCAATTTCTTTGGACAACTGTAGTGCAACTAGCAACTCTTTAACATAGTTACTATTCCGAATTGGTGAACCAGATGATGTCAAAAATCCACGTTGCAACCACAATTGTCCAAAATCATGGACAAACCCATATTGACTGTCAGTGAATATGGTTATTCTCAGATTTTTGCCAATTATGCATGCTTGCTCAGAAATCTGTGTGGAACTTACTCCTTTTAAGCATGAAGTTCCAAAACCATAGCCACTGTACAAACTGCATATGAAGCACGCAAAGTACCTTTATCATCTCTCAAGCAAGATCCATCCACAAACATTACGCAATCTGATTCATCCAATGGAGTATCTTTTATATCAGCTCTTGGCTGTGTACACAGATCAGTCACGTCCAGACAATCATGATCAGCTTCATCCACCACTTCTTCACAACTTGGACTCGGTAACAAAGTGGCTGGATTCAAATTTGTACATCTTACCACAGTCACATTCTCTGCTCCCAGAATCACTCTTTCATATTTTGTCAATCGACTACTTGTAAGATGCTGTGTTCTAGTTCTTGTCAACAAGATCTCAACAGAATATGGCACATACACTTTCAATGAATGTACCATTACAATCGATTCACTCTGTTCCAAACTCTCACAAGTAGCAGAAACTGCTTTCAAACATCCTGGTAACGCTGCAGCCACTGAATCTAATGTTGCAGAAAAATATGCCACTGGACGACGTGCTGTTCCATGCGTTTGCGTTAGAACTGAAAATGCACAACCGTCTCTCTCACAGCAGAACAGTGCAAAATCTTTGCTGTAATCTGGCATTCCTAATGCAGGTGCTCGACAAAGGCTATCTCGCAACTCTACAAATGCCTTCATGCTTTCTTCATACAGTTCAATTGGATCGGTCACATCTTTATGTGTCAATCTCTGTAATAGCTTGGCGGTCAGTGAAAAACCACTGATCCATTGTCTGCAGTATCCAACCATACCAAAGAACATTCGAACTTCTTTCTGTGTTCTGGGTAGATTCATTTGCAAGATCAGTTATTCGATCTTGTGATACTTTCCTGACTCCTTTTTCAATTTTATGGCCCAAATGTAAAACCTCTTTTTGACAGAATTGCAATATCGCTGGTGACACTTTATGCCCACCTACTGTCAAATGGTTCAGTAGAGCAATTGTATCTGTCACACATGCTTCTCTTGTCTTTGATGCAACAAGCAAATCATCAATGTATTGCACCAAAACTGAGTCTTCTGGCATTACCAATGACTCTAAGCATTTCTTCAAAATCTGATTAAAAATTGAGGGACTCTCTGTATACCCTTGAGGAACTCGGCACCGGAATGCAAACAAGTATTGACTATCCGGCTGCAAGGGTATCGAGAAAAATGCTTGACACAAATCAATCACACTAAACCACTCTGCATCACAAGGAATCTGGTAAAGAATCACTGCGGGGTTTGGCACTATTGGGCAACAAGGTATCACTATCTTATTAATTTTCCTAAGGTCTTGAACTATCCTGTACTTACCACTCGGTTTCTTAATCCCCATAATAGGTGAGTTACAAGGACTTCCTAGTATCTCTGTCAGAATACCTTGTTCAATCATTAATTCAATTACACGTGTTACTCCTGCAATGGTCTCGGGACTCATTTTGTATTGATGCGTTTTTGGAAATTCTACACCTTGTTTAACTGAAATTTGAATAGGATCAACTCCTTTCATCAATCCAATGTCTTTCCCTGAAAAATCCCACACATCAGTCATCACTGTGTCTCAATTCAACAGGCAAATCCTTCACCGTAAATAAGGGATATAAATCATTCACTTCTGTCCCTTGCTCATCATCATTAGTTTAAAAATCGCATCCTCATCCTGTGTATGAAATGCTATCCCATCTGATGTACAATAGATGGTGCAGTTCATCTTGCAAAGTAAATCTCTTCCTAACAGGTTAACTGGACTTGTATAACTCACCACAAAACGATGCAAGTCATGAAAATCTCCAATTTGTACTTTCATTGGTTTTGTCTCTGGAATTCTGATCAGTTTGTTTGAAACATCCACGACTTGGATTGTATCTCCCGAGAGGGGTAGGTTAGGAACTTCCTCTGTTCTCACAGTGGAACGGGTAGCACCAGTGTCTACAAGGAATGTAACCACATTACCTTTAACTTCTCCATCCACAAAGGGACCACACTGATCTACCTCAAGAGATGCGCCAAGCACGTACTCTTCCTCCCCCCTCAGGCACCGTCATTGAGATGTATCTGAATCACTCTCCTGGCACTGCAGCCAGTATTGTGAAACCATTTGCACATTTTGATTATTATTAGTTCGTTCACTTGTATGGAAACCCACATTCGCACTGTATCTTTGTACCTGAGCATTCGAATCATTATTTGGCATTGGGGCTTGTGGTATTTGTACCTGTGTAACCACCTGTTGTGGTTGTAGTTCATTTCTGTTAACCCCAACTTGCATTTATTGATTAAAATCCTGATTCATTTCATTATTCCCTAAGAAAACCTTACAATCGCGTTTCCAATGTCCCACCCAACTTGCCGCACGCATAACACAAATTTCTTTTTCATCTCCTCTTTATTACCTCTACCTCTTCCTTGAGTAAAAATACCACCAATCACCATGACACCTCCCATATTTGAAATTTGACCATTCTGCGTATTCTGATTCTTTCCTTGGAAACCTGTTTGAAAAATATCTACAAAATTACGACCTTTCTGTGCTGCTTTCATTTGTGCCCACATCAATTTCTCTTTCAACTTCTTATGCCTCAATTCAATATCATCACTTTAGTATTTTGCATACCTCAATATTTCGTCTACACTTTTGTTTAACCAACAAATCAAATGCTGCTGAATCATGTTACTAATTTCCGGTTTCAATCCAAATACAAACTTATACACAAAATGTCCCATCTCTTTGTCAGTTATGCTTTCAAAGCCACTATACTGTTTAAATACTTGTAGAAGTCTCTCATAATAAGCATGTACTGTTCCTTTTGTTTCCTGAGTTGTTCTATCTATTTTTACCCAATCAGTTTCTTTTGGAGAGATCTTTCCCTTCAAATAGGTAATGACCTGATTATATTTCTTCATCACTTCATCTGATGGTGCTCCTGTCTTTGCATCTCTAGGACATTCTTCTTTTGGCCAGTCTACCGCAATCTTACACTCCACCCATAAATCAGCTAGAACCACAATGTCAAACAAACCACCTAAATCTTTCAGCAAAACTTTTGAAACCTTTACAAATCTTTCTACTTGTTTGTACCATTCAACTGTTTTTTCTCTCAATCTTGGAAACTAATTTGTAAAAGACAGAATATCCTGCTTTGACCATGGAACGTGAACATATCCACCTCCTGGTACTTCTCTCATTGTTATGTGTTATGTTAATTGAGTTTATAAGGCGCACAGCTACCCCAAGGGGTTTCCCGGCGCCAGCCTGAAAGGAAAAGAAAGACTGAAAAATGGGATTACTGGTTAAACAACCAAGTTTTCAGACATCTGCGAAAGTTCTCATAAACTGTTTCTTTCCGTAGTGACATGGGAAGAGAGTTCCACAGGGAAGGTCCTAGGTAGGCAATGGATCGCCCACCCATGCGCGTCAATCTTATTCTAGGGAACGCAAATTTAATCTGAGTTGTAGAACTGAGGGGGCTTGAAGGAGTGTAGGGTTGAACTAAAGATTGCAGGTATTGAGGGGCTGAGCCGGTTTTGATTTTAAACATGTAGCTCAAGGCTTTGAATTTGATACGATTCTCCACCTTGAGCCAGTGAAGGTTGCGAAGAGAACCAGAAATAGAGGCAGCCCTTGGAACCTGGCAGAGCAGTCTAGCGGCTGCATTCTGCACCATCTGCAGTCTTTGTAACACATCCTTGTTTGTGCCCAAGTATAGAATGTTACCGTAGTCCAGCCTAGAAGTAACAAGGGCCTGGACTACGGTTCTCTGAGTAGAGAAGGGCAGCATCCAAAGAATCTTCTTTAGCCATTTAAGGATGGTAAAGCAGGTTGAGGCCACCTTCACGACTTGCTGCTTCATTGATAGCTGATCATCAATGACAAAGCCTAGGTTACGGACTTGATGAGTGGGCTGGGGTAAGAAACCCATTTCCGAAGGCCAGTGCTGTGGACCCCAGAGATCTTGTTTTTTCCCCAAAATCAGGACTTCCTTTTTTTCTCCGTTTAGTTTGAGTAAGTTCGCTTGCATCCAAGATGCAATTTTCCTCAAACCAAACTGGAGAGTAGATGGCTTGGATTCCTTCAATGCAGAGAGGGAAAAAATGATCTGGGTGTCATCCGCGTAGGAAAATAAGGACAGCCCTGCCTCTTCGGCAATCACCGCTAAGGGGCGAACATAGACATTAAACAGTATAGGGCTTAATACAGAGCCTTGGGGTACTCGATATGGGGATGGGTGGATTTTAGAGCTGGCCGTGGAAGAAAAAACCTGAAACGTACGGTTAACCAAGAAGGAGCCGAGCCATTTGAGTGCAGGGCCGTCGATGCCCAAAGATTGCAAAGCTTTTAGTAACACGGTGTGTGACACCGTGTCAAATGCGGCGCTTAAATCAAGTAAAATAAGGGCCACCGTGTCCTCAATGTCCAAACGGTGCCGTAGCATTTCCGTTACTCCTAAAAGAGTTGTTTCGGTGGAGAAACCTGCCCTAAAGACAGATTGTGAAGGGTGTAGAAAGTTTTGGGACTCAACAAAGTGGGACAACTGCGAGTTTGTTTTTCCAAAATTTTGGAAAAAGCCGGAAGCAGTGATATTGGCCGGAAATTGGAGAGCTGGGTGGGATCAGCATTTGCCTTTTTTAAAAGTGGACGAACCATAGCATGTTTCCATTCAGGCTGAACTATTGCCTCCTGTAAGGAGGCATTAAGGAGCTCATTGGATATATCATTTCAGTCATTGTTGTCTCTGTCCCTATCTCTCTCACTGGAAACATAGATGAAGCTCCTTGATTTGCAACCATTTCTTCTTTCTTTTTAGCCCATCTGCCTTTCCAACGTTCCAATTCACCCCATCGTCTCAATGTGTTAATCAGCTCTTTAATTTGCAATCGCTTACCAGAGGCATTCAAACTCTCCAAATCTTTATCACTAAAATCCAATCTATATGTCTTTTGTAAAGCCTTTGATTTTTCTATGTCAACTCCATAAGTTTGTGCAACTTTAGCAAATCTTTCATGAAGACTCCTCGCTCTCATTGTAATATTCTTACACAAAAACAACAATTCTTCTTCCTGATATTTACTCAGTCTTTCAGGATTAATCGTACCTAAAATCATTAACTCCAAATCTGCTTTTAGTCCACTCGCATTCATGCTCGTATTAACTTTTGTTAGACACCATCCCCCTAATCCATTCATCCAGTTCTTTTGGCGATGGTTCTATTGAACCTCCTGATGTAGGTGTCACTTTTCTCACATTCTGCACTAATCTTCTTGGTTCCATCTGCACATTACGCCTTGGGGTTTCTATTGATCTTTCCGAAATATCAATCAGTGTTCCTGTCTCACTCACTCCAGCACCACCACTAGTCCTATTATCATTAACAGGTGCTATCAATGCATGCACTTGTGAAATATTTTGACCCTCACTATACAATTGGACTATAGGACCAATAGTCACTGGAACTGATAAAGCTTCTGCATTCAAATTTAATTGAGTAATCTTTTGTGTCAAATCATCTTTCTCCTGACTCACTACATTTGTATTTCTCACTTGAGAAGGCTGAGGAATTTCTACTTGAATCAATGGAGCACTCGGGGTAATTCTTTCTTGATCCTCCTGATATGGCGGAGGTCTATTCAGTAATAATTCAACCAACCACTCATCATTAATCTCATTTGGATCTGGATCTGAACACTCAACATTTTTCTTTTTCTCTTTACACTTTCCTCCTTCTTGATCCTACAATATCCGGATATAAACCTTCACCTGCTGCAATCACATCTCTTCTCCACCTTTTCATCTGAGCATCCCATTTTGCCTCAGAGTAGCTACTCACAATATTTCTGTATTTATTCTGAGACCTGTTTCTATCTCTCTTATATGATTCATGTTCCCATTCCTCAAGCGCTTCATACTGCATAGGTCTAGGATTTGGTCTCAATTAATTCATTTGATATCTCAAATTTTCTAAAATCCTTACATTAAAAGTACTATACTCTGGAAACGCCAAATTCTCCTTCTGTATATTTCACCCAATTCTCCAACCATGTACGCGATTTCCTCGTTCTAAAGACATAGAAGAAGCAGGCGTACCATCAGGCGGAATCGGAATTCCCTCTCTAATAACTATAGGCTCATCTTTTCTAAATAAAGTTTTCATCATTTTCAATAAGTTCATTTTATTTTGTTTGTTACGCTAACGCCAAGCAAACAAAGGGAAAAAACTCTTCCGTATTTCTTCAAACGCTATGCGTTCACACTGACCAATACCAGCGCGACTCACACCAACCAACCAATAACAGCACAGCACTCTCTCGTGATGTTTCACATTAGCTGACCAATGCCAGCGCAGCTCTCTGCGACGTCAGTGTAACTCCAACAACTGACCCTCCCTTCACAAAAATAATCGGCAGTAAAATAACAAACTTTTCAACAAGGGAAATAAAATTAGAAACAACACATAACAAACCTGCTTGTCTGCTCCACTAAAAGAAAGAGAGAGATTCAATCACTCAAAGAATTCTTTCGCTACTAGTAGAATATCGACAAGCGTTACTCCACCCTTGATCAAGTGAAAAATTCTCAGGACTTCTTCAGCTCGCTTTCTAAAGGTACCCAAATAAATCTCCACTTTACTAACTTCAAAGTTCCCTATGCAATATTAACTACCCATCTGTTGCTTAAAACCACATCAGCAGACCATGCAATACCACTTAGTGTATGCCACACTAAACCTGCCCATTAGGCTATTATCATCCCGGGATCGTAGGCCACTTCGGACCCGTCTCTCTTAAGGTCAACAATAATACGAAAAGTTAATGACCAAAATTTACCAAAATCATTAATGCTGTCCTAATCTGTTGCCATTTTAGTCAATATAACCATCAAGTCTACTACCAAAAACTGATGGAGCGGAAGGGGATTTCGCTAATATTTACCATCTGGATCCAATTCAATACCTAACCGTCCCTTTCACGCTGCATGAGTTTAAAACTTGTCACCAATTTCTTTGCCTATTTTGGTCCTTTTTCCTCTCGCATGAATCTTGGATAGTTGATATGGATTGGCAAAAGACTAACAGAATTCTAGTAAATAAGGACCTGAATAAAGAAAATAATCATTCAATATAACCTTGGAACATTAATAAAGACAGTCTGATTACTTATCAATATGCTTTTATTTAAATTAATATGAATGCTCATCAGGTTCAATACAGCTCAAATCATGGATCACCACACAAGAGAAACATCCATACAGTAATTCTCAGAAACACATCTCAAATATGAGTAACATGAGAGTGGATAGTTAAAGAGACAAAGAATAAAGACATTTGCAAATTTAAATAGATGCAAATTCAGAATATACTCACCAATGAAATAACTATAGCATAAATTGCTAATGGTCAGGAAAGCTACCCTCCGGCCGAGAGAGTAAGCTGAGGCAACCTCAAAGATTGAGGAGCAAAGTCAAAGAATCAGGATTAGCAGAACAAAAGCCAGCCAAAAAGATTAGGAAATAGCAACGTGGCTCTCTCCTCTCGCAGAGTCTCTCCTAGTCTGCCTAACTATAAAAAAACTATCACTAATAGTTATACCCTAAATCACTAAAGATCCAACGCCCCCATGTATCATCACCCGAAATATCATCTAACCCTATTGGTCAAAACCAGGGGGTGTCTGGTCACTCCACGTTCATTACGTCTAACTTTTCAACAGTTCCTTTGTCTTTAGACAGCTTCCGTCATTGACCTTCAGCAGAGGAAACTCAGATAATCTTCTTCCGCGGTTTGTACATTTCTTCAGCTCGCTTATGTATCAAACTTGTACAGTGTCCACATACTCCACTCGGCAAGGAGATAGATTCCATTCATAATGTTCATTATTTCCTCCACACAGCCTTGGCCATCATCAGGAACTCTCGAAGAACAAATAACATTCTTTTTTTCTTTTTGCGGCCTACATTTTAGAAAACAAATTGAACCTAAAAAGACTCTTGAGGCCTTCTCTGCAAGTAGTGAAATGTGCTCTAGGAAAAACAAATACCTGTGTGGTTATCGTTGTTATTTTACAAAACTCCACTTATTTACACAATTATTCTATACGTTATGTATGTTTTAAAAGATTATTATTTGCTCTGGCTGTTATTTCTGCATTATACATTCACATTTACGGCCTACTATGAAAATACTGGAAACATTAATTTCTTCCAGCACGCGCTTGCGCAATTTTCATCATCCCCTTTTAGTTTTGCACTGTTAATTTTCACACCATTTTGTTAATGATTCACACAATGAGAAGTTCGATCCGAGCAGGTTTTATTTAGCAAAACCCTGCTCCATCTTGAAAAGCATTCTGCCGCTGTTGGTACATCAACAGCTTTGCAATACATTCATTATGGCAGTACATCGTATGAAAAGGTCGTGAATTAGACATTACAATAATCTGCGGTACGGTCTTAAACGGGGCACAAGTCCTAAAAAAAGAAGTGGGGGGATGCTGACGTCACGACAGGAAGTGACGTCACGAAAGGTGGCTTGCACCATCAGACTCATTGCCTCCCCTCGCTCACCCCTTAGATGCGATTGCATCAGAGAAGCCAGCGCGTGAGCAGCGTTCTGAATGAGCTCCGATCTCGCCCCAGAGAGGCCAAAGAGTGAATGTGTGGCTCCATTTGCTCCAGTTATCGAGCTCCCGGTAAAATAAGTGGGGGGACGCCGTCCACCCGCGTGGTACCCCGACTCGAGCCCTGGTCTTAAACCTCCCACTGTCATTTCTTGACCATTCAATTTTCGGCATGGGCTTGGGAGTTAGATGGTGGTGGCGTACATATATTACCCCTAAAGGAGTTCCATTTACCCCAAATCTGTGTCCACTTCTTTGGGCAGCCCCTACTTTTAAATTTTTTTTTATGATAGTCAATTTTATTGATTTTTGAGAAAGAAAATTTACAAAGGAAAAAGAGATTAACATTGCAGCACGGGTGATCATCATAGTTAGCTTCGCAGAACATGTCCGTATGGTCAGCGCGTATACATGCATAGAAACTACGAACCACGGTACATATCCAGTGTTGCCAAGGAGAATGTACAGACATAGAGGTTTAGTCAGTCTAGTTGTTGCAACCATTTGCCCCATATCCTTTCATGTTTCTGTGGGCAACCTCTGGCTATGAACAACGGTTTCTCCTGGGCAGCACACCAGTCCACCCCTCGGCGCCATGTCGCTACTCTCGGGGGGGGGGGTTAGATTGTGACCATGTTGCTGCAATATCGCGTTTGGCCACTATGGTGGCCGTTCCCAGGAACAGTTTGTCCGCCCGGGACCCATCTAGGCCGTCCATAACTCCGAGGAGAAGGTGTAGTGGGTTATGGGGCACTTGCCAACCTAGGACATTTGTGAGTTCAGATTCTACCCTACTCCAGAACGTGGTGTTTCGGGGACAAGACCAGACCATGTGAAAGAAGTCTGCTGGAAGTTGCCCGCAACGTGTACACCTGCCTTATGAAGACATTTGGGGTGAGATGGGCAGTATGCAAGTAGTGTAATTGAATTAGTCAGAGTTTCGCGGAAGTGGTAATGGTCTTGGGGGCCATAAGGGTGTCCCTCCAATCCCCGTCCTCCAAGGGGCCCAACCATTCCTCCTATCTGTGTTGGATTGAGTCGAGTGATGTGGGCCATTGTTAGTTAGGGTGCGGTATATCCGTGATACACCTCCCTTACCCAGGTTTCCCATCATGATTTGCGCCTCTGGAGGGCTAAACTCGGGGAGTGCGGTGCCTGTGGATATGTGGGTGCTGAGTGCGTGCCGCAACTGAAAAATACTTATAAAACTGTGAGGTATGGAGGGTGTAGCGCTTTTGTAAGTCTTGGAATGTCCTGATGTGATCGTTCATCCAAATGTCCCCCAGTTGCGAAATACCGATGTGGTCCCATCTCCTGAAACCCTCTAGTGTCGCCACCTCACCCAACCATGTGCCCTGCCAGAGAGGTGTCTGTTGAGTCAATTTGTTGTCCCATCATGTGTGTCGTATGGCCGAGCGCCAGGCCAACAGCACCATCCGGGTCACTGTCAGGAGTGCTCTGGGTATTGGGCAGCCGTATAGGATGGCCTGGATGTGGGAGAAGTCCATGTCCCTTAATTCGGTTTTGTAGGCCGGGTCAGACCAACCCCCTGTGAACCAATTGTGGAGAACGAGCAATCGAGTGGCTAGATAATAAAGGTAGAGATCGGTCATACCCATTCCTCCATCAAAGGGTGGGATTCGACATCGAGCTAGGGCTATGCGTGGCCTCGCTCCACCCCATAGAAACCTGGTTGCCATGCTATCGATCTCTTTGAACCAACTCCGTGGGAAGTGGAAGGGGGTATTTTGGATAATATATAAAAAACGGGGGAGGATCATCATCTTGAATAACGCAACCTTCCCAAGTGGGTTAAGTGGTAGATTTTTCCAGCGCCGGAGATCTTCCTTGGCTTTTTTAACAAGGGGGTTAATGTTTAGTGCCCATTCTAGCTCGGGGAGCAGTGCGACCCATATGCCCAGATATTTAAATGACTGTCGTCTGATAGGTATGGCTGATTGCCAATCAAAACATTCTCTGGAGAGGTGGAGGGGGACCAAAGTCGACTTTGCTGGGTTAAGCCTGAGGCCTGAGACGGCCTCAAAGGCCTGAAGGGTCTGAAGACATGTAGGGCCTGAGTGGGCTGGATCCGCCAGAAAGAGCAGGACGTCGTCTGCGTATAAGGCAATTTTATCGGTGTGATGGCTTCCCCAGGTCCAGCCTTGAACTCGGTCATCTGCACGAATAAGTCACGCTAGGGGCTCCATTGCTAAAGCGATAAGGAGCGGCGAGAGGGGGCGGCCTGTCTTGTACCTCTTTGAATCGGAAAGGCTTCCGAGAGAGCCCCGTTGACAAGTACTCTTGCTCTAGGGCGGGAGTATAGAGCACGAATAGAGTCGCGAAAATGTTGATCCAGACCCATCATTGTGAGCACGTCTTCTAGGTAAAGCCAGTCGACTGTGTTGAAGGCCTTTTTGAAGTCGACCAGGAGGAGAGCAAGATAGGGGTTAAGCCTTTGGCAATTTGCAAGAGCCAAGTGGAGGCATCGCAAACAGTGTCTGGTGCTTCGTGCCGGCATAAAGCCACATTGGTCCGGGTGAATCAATTTATTGAGGAGTGAACGCAGGCGTTGGGCAAGAATCGTGGCGTAAATCTTAATTTCGGTATTAATTAAGGAAATGGGGCGATATTCTGTGCAGGTTGATGAGGGCGGTTGAGTCTTGGGGATTACTACAATTGTCGCTATGTCCGTTTCAGGAGGAAATGTCCCAGTGTCCAGGACGTGTTGGAATAGCGTGGAGAGATGAGGAACCAGGAGGTCCCGGTATGCGGCGTAGTACTCCTGGGGGAGTCCATCAGGACCCGGCGTCTTTCGGGCTGCTAGTGAGGAGATCGCAGCAGTTATCTCCTCTGGGGTAAAGGGGAGGTCGAGATCGGCCACCTCAGACTTTGTTAAGCGGGGAAGGCTGACTCTCTCACGTTCGAGCAGGTCCGAGAGGGAGGCCTCGGGCCTGCGGGCAGAATAGAGGCAGGCATAATAGTCAGCGAACGTCTGTGCAATTGCAGGCGACATGCGTTGGGTAGTTCCAGTGGGGTCACGGACCTTGGGAACTATGCGGTTTGCCAGGGGGTAAGAAGCCAGTCTGTGTAGCAGCTTCCCATTCTTGTCCCCCCCAACCATAAACTCGGGCAATGGAATAGCGCCAAAGCAGTTTGGCCGATTCCAGCGAGATTTGTTTGATTTCTTCGCAGATTATTGCGAGTTGCCCGTCTTGTGTTTCGTCTGGGGATCTGGCAAGTTCGGATTCCAGACGGGTTGCTTGAGCCTCTAAGAGAGTCAGTCGGCTATTTTGAGTTATGCGCTGTGCCCGGAGCAGACTTTTTGCCACTCCTCTGATGGTGGCTTTACCTGCCTCCCAAAGGGTGCCCGGGGAGGGAACAGAACTGATGTTAGTGAGGAAGTACTGATGCAGTTCTTTCTCAATACCTTTTTTAATCTCCTTATTTTGTAGGAACTAGGCGTTGAAGCACGCCAGGGGGTTCGCCTGGACTCGTAAGTAGGGGCGAGTGGTCGGAGATTCCTTTGGGAAGAATAACTGTCTGTTACTCTATGGCATTCGGGGCACAAAGATCATATCAATTCTTGCCTGCGTGTGGTGTGCTGCAGAGGTGTGAGTGTAGTGGGGAGTTCGGGGGTTCCAAGTTCTCCACACGTCGCAAAGGCCCGATGTGGCCGCCCAATCAGTTAGTCTTTTTGAGTTTGCAATCCTAGCTGGAGAGGGTGTACCGGTAGTGTCGAGTGATGGCTGCATGACAGCATTAAAGTCGCCCCCTAAAATCGTCTGTCCTAAGGGCAGAGTAGAGGTTATGTTGGCGAGATGTTTCAGTGATAGTGCAATTGTGGCTGGTGGGATGTATATAGAAACCAGGTTGAGGGAGTTCCCGTCTAGAGTCCCAGATATAGTTATGGATCGGCCTTGTGGATCTCTATTAACGTGGGTAAGGATAAAGGGAAGGCCTCTCCGTAGCAGGATAGCCACCCCTCTTGAACCCCTTTTGAAACCCGAGTGCCACATCCTGTCGAACCTGTGTCGTGTGAGAAAGGGACACTGGGTACCCAGGAGATGAGTCTCCTGGAGCAGGAGAACGTCGGGGTGTGCCTTTGGGCATACTTCATCACCGCCGTGCGCTTAATGCGGTCTAGCAGACCATTGACATTCCATGATAAGACACAGAGGGAACTACTTCCTTGAAGTGTGTGTGCCATGTAGGGTGAATAGAGCAGTGGGGTCTTGGATCCCAGACTCAGTGCGGGACTCATGCGAAGTTCCAAGAGAGTGTATCTCCAGCGTCTGTAGCTTAGCATGGGGAATCAAGATGCATGCATAATAGTCAATTGTTAGAGTGCTTCAAGTGATGAACAAAAGAAAAATCAGCATAAAACACAAATCTAAACAGCGGACAATGGTCCGGACCCTCCCAACCCAACTTCCCCCCACCCTATACTTTTGGAACTGAAGCATCTGTCGCCTATAACTAGAAAATAACAGGCTAAACTATAGCGTTTAGCTTAGGAGTTGCGTGGAGGACCCCTCCTTCAATATCGGATGAAGCTGGAGTATCGACTGGTTAGTCTGAGTTTTGCGGTTCAACAGGATATATATCCCAGGGTTTGATGACGCGAGGCTTCCTGGCTCCACATCATTGCGGTATCGTGCTGATCAAATCACTGGACTTCGTGAGAGGTCAGAGTCTACAGCCGCCAAGTCCGGAGTCCCAGATGGGCTGTGTTCAAGGGATAAATTGTCATTGGAGCCTGTCTGCTGCCGAGGCAGGGAGTTCGTCTGGTTGATAGTATCTGCGGGTTCCTGAGTGGCCGAGCCGGGTGATCTGGAGGCTTCCCTGCGGCCTCCACGGCCCCTACGTGACTGTGTACGTCTCCTGCGTTGTTTGGGAGGTAGTGTCCCTGGGCCCCGGGATCCAGAGGGAGCGGGCAGAGAGGCGGTACGGATCCCAAGGGGGCGCTCCTCGGTCAGCCAGGTCCAGGCCGATTGTGGCAAATCGAAGAAGAGTGCCTGTCCCTGGAAGGCGACACTGAGGTGAGCCGGAAAGAGCAGTCTGCATTAGAGACCGAGTGTTCACAGCATCTGTTTCACCTCTGTGTAGGAGCGTCTTTGGGATTGAACATCTTTGGTGTAATCGGGGAAGATCATTATATTGTGGTTTTGAAAGGTCAAAGTACCCAAGTTCCGTGCCTCTTTCAGGACGGTTTCCCTGTCCTTAAAGTTGAGGATCCTGGCGATAATGCGACGATGTGGAGCACCAGGAGGCGGTTTAGGCGCAAGGTATCGGTGGGCTCATTCAACGGCAAACCAAGCCGACCGTGTGTCCTTGGGCATCCTTGATTCCATCCATTTCTCTATAAACTTTGCCATCTGACCTTGCTCACATCCCTCCGGAAAACCCACCAGGCGGAGGTTATTGCGCTGCGATCGATTTTCGGCATCTTCAGCCCTTCTATGCAATTCTTTTGGTGTGGGTCTGGAGGTGGGCTACCTGTTCTTTTAGTTGGTGGACATCGTCTTCTACTGTAGGGAGGTGAGATTCTGCTTCTGAGATACGGGCTGTGGCGTTACCTAGATCTTGTCGGATGAGGGCCATGTCCACCCAGACCTCGCCGATTTTACCCTCCACCGAGGCTTGGGATGTGCTGATCGCCTGTAAAATTGCGCAAAGGTCGCTCCCGGGGAGGGAGGTACCCCCTATAGCCCCACCAGTTGAGCCAGGCTCGATCGTGGTGAATTGGTCCATTCTAGTCTGTGTTTGTGTGGCGGGCGTTTTGGGGCCTCGGTCTTTCCCCATCACGGGTGGAGGTGGGTGTTTAGCGGGACGGGCAACAGCGATGTCTAGGTCAGGTTCAGGGGCAGGATTGGTCCCGATTCTTTCTTGTGGAGCTTTAGAGGGGAGGATCTTCCCTGTCCTTTGCTATCAGGCTCCGAGGCCATGGTGCCCAGGGTCTGCGTTGAAGCCTCGGACTATGAGGCTCGTGGGTGCAGCCTCGGAGTGAAAAGTGACAACTGCAAGACAGAGTCCAGGAGAGGTATGTCGTGGACTCTTCCCCCTCCGAGTCTTGGATTCAAGGGTGTTGCTCCAAGGACTCGAGTGGTCTGTGTGGAGTCCAGGATGGGGGCAGCGTCAGATCCGCGTTAGTAGATTTGTTTCAACTCTGTCGGGAAAAGGCAGCAAAAGCTCTCAGTAGGGTCCCTGGATGGAGCAAAGTTGAGCCAGAGGGAAGCCCGGGAAACCCAGAGCAGGTGAAGGCTGCGGCCCCACAGTCATCCCTTTAGCCTCCCTCCAGTTCAGTTCATGTGCAGAGTTCCCCTCTGAGACACTCTGGATCCCGGCACCCCGGAATCAGACCTCCTCCATGTCCAGAGACTTCCCGGTCGCCGTGGGTTGGCGAGCGGTGTGGCTGCACGTCCAGAGGAGAGGAGGCAGGATTACAATCGTCCATCCGCTAGGGCCGTCGCAGATCCGCAGGGGGCCCTTCCAACCCAGTCCCCCCACAAGGGTCAAGGGCAACAATCCAGAGCAGGGTCAAGACAGTCTCGGGGTCGGTCAGCTGACCATTCGCCACCTCAGGGGGAGCCGCCGTGTGAAGGATGAGTAGCCTGCGGCAGGAGGGGGTGCAGTTTTAAGCAGGTATGATTCTGCATATAGGGTCGACGCTGTTGGGGGTCCAAGGAGTCAGGAAGGGCCAGTCCCGGGGAATCACAGCGTCTCAAGCCCCCGGGGAGGTACAGGGCCAAGAGGCCAGGAGGCCGGATGTGGTACCCCCCGGGGCTGGAGCCCCAATCGGCGCGCAAAGTCTCGGACTCCCCGGAGGCAAGGGGGCCTAGTCTGCATCACAGCACCCATCCACCGCGTAAGTCAAATCTCCAGGAGGCAGGCCTGCTCCGGGTCTCCTCGCTGGTGTTACAGGTCCCTGGGCAGTCTCTTCTGTTGCATGGGCTCAGGAGGGAGGCAGAGGTCGCACGGCTCACTGACCGGCCAGGCGCGGCTCCTCTCAGCGCAGGGGGCCGCCCAGAGATCACAGACCTGGCGGCAGGGCCTTCGCTGTCGCCCGGCCCCAATCTCTCACCACGGGTCACCCCTAGGACCTCGGGACTTCACAGGAGCGGGGCCAGGTCATTCCCTTCCGCAGTCTCTCTGTAGGCCACAGGTTAGGATAGCAGCGTCTCCCAGTGCTCCTCCGCCACGCCGATCGAGGCCCCAGGTGGTAGGCCCGCCCCGGGTCTCTCCGCTAATTCCGCAATCCCGGGGCAGATTTTAGCAGTGCATGGGCCCAGGATGTAGGCGGGGACCGCAAGGTGTACCGGACTCTGGCGCGGATCTTCTTGGCCACCCGGGGCTCACAGGCAGGGCGGCAGGACAATCATCGTCCCCGGCCCTCCGGGCGGGTCCCCTCAGGTGCCTGGAGCTTCACAGGTGCGGGGCCACTCCACCGATCCCAGAGCAGGCCACAAGCTGAGGCGGTGGTACACCAGGGCGTCCTTTCGCCATGCCAACCGGGCTCCGGGAGGGAGACCTGCTCCGGCTCTCACGATCAGCGCTGCAGGCCTCCGGGTAGATTTTATTGCTGCGAGGGCCCAGGGGGGAAGGTGGAGACGGCAGGACGAAAGGGGGGCCAGGCACGGATCTTCTTGGCTCTCGAGGCTGCAAGGGTTTTTCTGGTAGGGCGGCTGGGTCATCGGTGCGGTCCGGTCTCGATCTCGCATCATGGGTTGCCTTCAGGCGTTCGGCCTCTCACGGGAGTGGGGCCAAGTCTGCCATTTTGCCTCGTCCCGTTGTAGGCCGCAGATTTGGATGGCAGCGTTTTCGTGGCAGGCAAACTATGCAGGCTCAGCACTCGTCCCAGTGCATGATTCCTATGTCGGGGGAGTAAGATTAGCCCCAGAGGACAAGAATGGGCTGCCGATTGCTGCGGGATTGGAAGCGGATGACGGAGGGGTCCAGAGCACTCTTAGAGTGCGTCCGCCATCTTGACGCTCCAAGCCACGCTCCCAGCCCCTACTTTCATATATTGTTTTTTCTGATGCCATACACCAGTCCATGTCATCTTTCCATGCTCTGAGTGTTGCCGTCTCTAGGGTTCTCCCCATAGTTCCTCCTCCATTTTTGCTGATCTCAATTTTGCAGGTCTTAGAACTGTTAACCAGTGCTAAAGTGAATGTGTTCACTACTTAAAACATGGTAAAACTGGCTTATTCTCAATTGGCAGATTTACTTTACTTATAAGTCTGCAGTAAAGTGGTACTATATCTACCCAGGGCCTGTAAAGTAAATGTTACTAATGGGTCTGCAGCACTAGTTATGCCACCCACTAGGTAGCCTTTTAAACATGTCTCAGAGTAAGTCCTGGACAGCCCAGAGGGCAGGGTGCATTGTATATAAAAAGTAAGGCATACTTTTTAAGTTTTACATGTCCTTGGGGGCTTGGCCAAGGAAAATGGCTGACAGGACGTGCTCCTAGGGAGCTCTGTCTCCCCACAGATTAATCTGCCATCTGTCTTGTCTCATTCTGCCCCATCCATGCGGTTTTAATCCCTGGGGCTTACTTCTGTATGTGCTGCAGGTGAAGTGTAGAGAGCTCTGCCTGGCCTGTGATCTGCCGCTATCAGAGCCCCCAAGGTATTAGGCCTACTCGGGATGCCGGACTCGCGATCTGTGGTCCGCACCCCAGCAGCAGAGACGAGGTTTACCAGCTCCCAGCGACCGTCTGGAGCTGTCCCCTCTGCACGCCGCTGGGAGGCTGCCATGCCCAGCGTGGGTTTGACGGGGCCCTGGTTCGCAGAGCGGGGGAGAGGCGAGCGGGCCACGAGACCTTGTGCGACCTGGTGCTGCCTGGCCCCGGGCGGCCAAGGAGGTCTGTGTAGCAGGCCCAGTGGGAGGAGGAAACTAGGGCCCTGCTCATTCGGAGTGTGTCCCGGCAGAGGGTGAAGAACGGTGCATTGGCCCCCCGACTACTGACGGTGCTGGTGGCTGTCCCGCTGGTTCAGCGGAACAGGTGTCCTCTTCCTGGTACAGGTATTCTCTTCCTGGTGCCGGCAGAGTGCAGGTCTGGTGTGGTGCCCCCGTGAGTAGACGAGAAGCTCCATGGGGCACTGCGGGACCTGCTCTTAGTCTTCCCCTGGGTGATAGGTGTGGGGGTGCCAGGGTCCATGTGTGGGTGTGCTGAGAGCTGGTTTGGCCCGACTCTGTCCTGGGCCCGCTGCTGCTCCTCCTATCGGGGGGGCCCGGTGCTTAGAGCTGGAGTTTTGAGGGGGGCCTGAGAGCTCCTGCTCCCCAGGGTGGTGTGCCCTCAGCCTGGCATGGTCCTGGGATCTGGCCGAGCTGGCCCCAGTGGGAGAAGTGACTGGTGGGGGAGTCCCTCTGATGGCTGCCTGAATAATTAGTGGCGCTCCGGTATGCGGCTTGCCTAGACACCCTGAAGATCCTAGGGCCCTCAGTCAGCTTCCCCACCCCCTGGTCTGTAGGCCTGCACATCTGGGGTGTGGCTCCCTGACTCCCTGGACTAACTTTGTCACACGGGCCTGCAGTAGTATCGCTAGCTTTCGGAGGCCCAGTTCTCAGTGCCAGGCCCAGAGTAATACCATCACTCAGTTTACCACCACCCTCTTCATAAGATTACTGGGCATGGTCAGGCGCGCTTGCCGGAACAGTCACCGGCGTGGGAGGCGGAACCCTCCATGGCGACTCTACTAGTGGCCATTCAGGGCTGCAGGGAAGCACTTGAGGGACGAATTGCAGGTGTCTCCATTGAAGTTAAACTCCTACGTGTAGATCTATGCAAAATAGCCTACAAGGTAGACAATGCAGAATCCAACATTAACACCTTTCAATCGGAGGTTCGTCAACTAAAGCAACAGGTGTCACAAATGTCAGTGGTCACGAGTTCGCTGGAAAGCCAAATTGAGGGTGCTTGTGCCCTGGGATTTTCTGAACGGATGGGGGGGCCAGTCGGCGGCGATCTTTCTCTAGGACTGGGAGCAGAACACCCTGCGCCCTAGGGTCCTCTCAGACTTCTTTGTGGTGGAGAGGTCCCACTGGGCGTTGGCCCCTTTTCCGCTGCCTGTGGACCCGCCAAGCGTTTTTTATTGCCAGGATCATGAACTAACACGACAGAGACGTTATCCTGAGGGCCGCCAGGGAACTCTCGGTCCCCCAATTTGAGAATCGCAACATCACCATATACCCAGAGACGCGCAAATTGTTTCTTGCTGTGAAAAAAGCTCTGTGTGATGAACTTTAAGTATTGTTGTTATATCCTGCAAAACTTTGAGTCATCGCTGATGGGAAATCACACTTCTTCGAGTGCCTGGAGCAAATGTAGTCCTGGTTGGATCTGTCCCCCCAGATTTTGGCAAGTCCATTGAGTACAGTGGATCCCTGTATGATCAGACTAAGAGGGGCTCATGTGGACCCCTCGGGGCAGAGATGGAGGCTGAAGGGACCCACGAGGGCCTGGCTGCATCATGGTCAGAGAGGATGGTGCCACAGAAGATCAATCTCTGGTGCCCGAGACTTCGATTACTGCAACCCTAGCTGAAGGGGGTGCCCTTTCGCCCCCCCTCACAGACCTCTGATGTGGTGCTTGAAACTGGGACATCCTTATTTCGGGAACTTTTCCATTTCCTAATGAATATTGACCATGTTGGTCCCGCACTTCAGCTTTGAACATCTTCGTCTGCTACCCTGGGGAGGTTTCAGTTTTGGAATGGAACTTGTCACAACACTGCCCCTGTGCTCCCCTAGGTGTGGGGGGCACATTATCCCTGAGCAGGGTGGATAGGATTGTACATCCCTGAGTTTGCTCTTCTTGTATCAGTGGGAGGTTGTCCTCTGGGGTAGGCCCTCTATTCCTCTTTCCCACTACCTTTTCTTCTTTCTTGCACTTTCTCCTTTCCCTTAGAGAGTACACATGTTAGTGTCTGTTGGGAATTTGGGGTGTAGTAGGGCCCATCCTGGCACTTTGTTTTGATGTTATACCTGTCTGAGGTGGGGGGGAAAGAGGGGAGGGGTAATAACAGTTTTTTAGAGTTGACTTTCGGGTTTATGCCTCAAATTTGCGAGGGCTGGCGTTTTGATTCACACTTACACTTGCTATGGTCGGTCCCGACGCCTACACATTGATATCCTGGAATGTGAGGGGGCTGGGTACAAAAGATATAGAATGATGTCCTTCCTGCAAAAGAATGCGGTCCAGATCGAATTTCTACAAGAATCCCATCTCTCCGACTCAGAGGCTGCTAAATTGGGCAGATGATGGAAGGGGCAGCTGTACTTTTCTAATTACTCCACATTTGCCATGGGGGTCCTTATATGGATAGCACCTGGGGTTCCCATTGACCTGACATACATGGAGGCTTAAGATGAGGGGCACTTCCTACTGCTACAGGGGAGACTAGATGGGGCAGACATAGCCATCATGAACACCTATGCACCCAGTACAGATGACGTACAATTTTTGCCCAAGATCCAGTATGTCCTCACATTGGCCCTAGAGGGAGCGATCTTCTGGGAAGGTGATTTTAACTGTGGTCTGAATCGACACATTCCTCAACTGACCACTAAACCCAGGAAGACACTCTTCTGGAGGGAGGCGGTGGCTAACCTAGGGCTCTGCGATACGTAGATGGCCACTCACCCTGAGGCGAAGGAGTTCACTTGCTACTCCTCCACCCACACCACACACAATTGATTGAACCATATACTTGTCTCCGACTTCCTGGAGGGGAGGATACGCTCCGTAGCCCACTTGTCCTGGTACCCTTCCGATCATGCCCCAGTGCTCTGAATTCGGTTGGGGGAATACTCCCTGCTCACTTCCAAGATAGAGACTTGCTCCTGAGATTTTCCAGGATGCAGAGGGGCGGGAGACAGCCGCAGAGGCACTCTCAGACTATTCCGAGATGAACTGGTCCTCCACCCTATACCGCACGACCTAATGGGAGGCAATGAAGGCAATGATCTGAGAGCGCTGTATAGGGCTCTCTTGTGGGGTGAGGCGGACACTCCAAACGCAACCCCCGGTGGGGGTTGCAGACCCCGGGAGGAGCTGACTCCTAGGCAACATGTTGAGGATGTGATTGATAGATTGAAAAAATATACTCTTAAATCATATTGCCGGTGTCAAGGCCTTGAATCCTCGGGATGGTATATTGCTTTACATGGTCCACCTCCTGATAGCCCCAAGGTCTGATTTATACAACAGACTTAATGGAGTGATCAAGTGGGGGAAGGGAAGGATGGGAACAGCTGGGAGGGAGACCTGCAACGAGAGCAATAACGTTGAGAACCCAGTACATCAAGCAATAGGCACAAGAACACCTCTTTAACACTCCTCTTAGTAATAATACCTGTAAAGTAAAACAGTTAGGATTCCTAGACGGATAATCCTTGAGGAATGAATCCACTATGATCTATGAACGGAATAATATAATTAACAACTGTTCCCGTTAACGATACTCCGTTTAGAGTTATACATTTCGTAGGTGTTACATACCAAAGGAGTCATATAGTGGCGGTAACAGGGGTGCAGAGCTGCCTTCTGGATGTGCTCGAACAACCCCTGCTGTGGGATACACAAATAAACAGACCAAGACAACAGCAAGGTTAAATGGGTGCACACGGGTTGGTTAACCCAAAGGACACTTCATTCAAATGGATCCAAAGTTCAGGCTCCAATCCCTCTTGGGGCCTTACGTGAATCAATTAACCACAAAGTTGCGCATACATGTAGTTCTGGTTTTCCAAGGTACACACAGCACAATAAAGTTAGTAAGCAACTAATGGCAGTAGCTTCCAAACAGAAATGTTCTAAGCACAACGTGTCACAAAGGAATTATGGTAACCCAATCGCTCCTTGGGAAACAATGCCTAATTCAGCTATGATCAACTGTACATATTGCGCCAGCTTTTTGCCTGCTGTGAACGTTCTCTCGGCATGAGCTGGCTTCCCAACTCTCCAACACAAGAGAACAGGGAGTCAGGATATACAGACTGTAATGGCAGCCGCTTAACCAACGCGTGTTGCCGTTACTCGTAGGAATAGTCCGCGGTAGTGCAAATTGTTACAGCCAGTGTTGCAGAAATGCAGGACAATGAAAGCACAAAGTCGCTGCTCGTTTAACCCCGCAATAGCCAGTTCTATGGCTCAACCAACGTGGTAAAACAGCAGCCGGGACCAACTTCCGCAAAAGTCTGCTAACTGCGGAATGAGCTCAATCTCAACAACGAAAGGACAGGGAAATGGTGGTGCTAGAAGCACCCTTACCGGACCTCCTCTCGTCACCAAGTCAGCTCCAAGCATGGAATAAACGGCACCCGACCGGTGCCCCGGAAGCGATTAAATCCCAAGCTTCCGTGAACGTAGTTAGGTCATCAGCGGCAATCACCCAAGGAATCATGGTAGTTGTGGTTCCTCCGGGTTCCAGCCGGCATACGTAAGAACTGCAAGTCTCTACAGTGTTCTCCGGATGCTGCCGCGATGTGACGCAACAGTACATCCCTCTCCCGAAGAACACTGGCAGAGACATGGCTTCCCAGGGAAGCGTTTATGAAACTGGGTTGTGAAACGAGGGGCATGAACTCCTGTGGCTGGTTCCCAGGAGTTCTCGTTCCCATACCCCTTCCAGGCTACCAGATACCACAATCTTGTTCGATAGATTTTAGAATCTATGATACCCCTCACCTCATAATCCACCTCGTTGTTCACCAGAACTGGCATCGGACCTTTCCTAACCACTGAATGGGATGGTTTAAGAAGTGAGATATGGAAAGCAGGATGGATTCTCAGATTGGAGGGCAAGGCTAGCTTTACAGGATTTATAAGTTTGACAATTCTATAGGGGCTGATGTACTTGGGATTAAAGACGCTATATCTCTTAAATCTGATGTTTTTTTTGTTGATAAACATACATAATCGCCTTTCTCATACACCGGCCCTGGGCGTCTGTGTTTGTCGGCATATGTCTTCTACCGGGTCTTAGCTTCTCTCAAGCCTTTCTGTGCCTCCTTCAAAGTGTTCTGGATATGTGCTATTCTTTCGTGTACCTCGGGAATTTGTCTAGGATGTAAAGGGTTCAGAAAGGGGGTAAAACTAGGATGGAACCCATACGTGCAGTAGAAAGGAGTGTGCTTAGTAGAACTATGGTTGCGCTATTATATGCTATTTCTGCCAACCATAAACTGTCTACCCAGGCCTCCGAAGAGATGTCAACATAACATCTATGGTACTGCTTTAGGGTTTGGTTTACCCTTTCTGTCTGGCCGTCTGTTTGAGGGTGGAAGCTAGTAGATGTGTTGGAAGAAATACGTAAGGCCGAACACCATACCCTCCAAAAGTTAGCTGTGAACTGTGGCCCGCGGTCGGAAACTATGACCCTAGGTAACCGATGTAATCGTACTACGTGTACCAACAGTGAATGGGCTAACAAACCCGCTGCAGGAACCTGCTTGCAGGCAATGAAATGGGCCATCTTTGTTAGGTAGTCCACGACTTCCAGAATGATAGTATGTCCCTTGTCAGGAGGCATCCCTACCACAAAGTCTACTGATATGTTCTCCCAGGGTTGTTCTGGAGTAGGAAGTGGTTGTAGTAATCCAGCCTGTCGAGCATGCGTGGTTTTCATTTGGCTACAGGTCACACATTCTTTTACCCAAGCGGTGATATCCTTTTTGTTGGTAGGCCACCAAAACTGACGCAGCACTCTTTCCGGGGTCTTTTCTGTGCCATTGTGCCCCGCACTGGGTAAGGTGTGACACCATTTGAATACCTGTTTCCGCAGCGAACAGATAGGTAGCCAAAGCTGGTTCCCTTGTACCGGTAGACCTTTTGTTACCTTCCAGTCCTTGTTCTTCTCCAGCCATTCCTTCCTCTTCTCAGTTAGGATGTATATGCAATACTTCTAAGGAAGGTATCTGTATATGTGGCACATATCAGATTCTGAGGATTGATAATAGCATATTCAGGGCTTTCATCAACAGGTACGGGAGTCGTTTGGCGTGTTAAGGTGTCCGCTTTCTTGTTCTCGCTTCCTGGATGATAAGTCACCAAAAAATTGAATTCCGCGAAGAACAACATCCATCGCAATTGACGTGGCTTTAGATGTCTTGCTGCCGTTATGAATTAGGGGGTTGCGATGGTCGGTGAACACGGTAACCACGTGCTTGGCACCCATCAGGAAATGTCTCCAATTCAAAAACGCCTCTTTAATGGCTAACAGCTCCTTTTCGGCAATTGTATAGTTGCGTTCAGCAGGATTGAGCTTTCTTGACATATAAGCCACTAGGTGTAACTGGCCAGTTGTTGTATGGCGGTGAGAGAGTACAGCACCTACAGCAGAGTCAGAAGCGCCTGCCTCGACTATGTACAGTCGATCAGGATCTGCATGCACTAACACTGGGGCTGACACAAAAACATTTTTTAAGGCATCAAACCCCTTTTGGGCTTCATCCGTCCATTGAAAGATGGTCTTCTTCCGCAATAAACGCTTGAGGGGTGCTGCCAGGTTCGAGAAGTGATCGATGATCCGGCGGTAGAAATTGGCTAATCCCAGGAAGCACTGGATATCTCGGACGTTCAGGGGCTTAGGCCAATCCTTCACGGCGGTTATTTTTCGTTCGGACATTTCTTGTCCCCAGGGTGTCAGCATGACTCCGAGGAATTCGACTGTCGTTACACTGAACTTGCATTTGCTTATTTTACAGTACAAACGGTGGTCTTGTAGTGTCTGTAAGATGGTACGTTCATGCTGTGTGTGAATCCCTAGGTTGGGCGAATAGATCAGGATGTCATCTATGTACACCACCACGAACTGATCCAGATACTCCCGCAAGACATCATTAAGAAAGAATTGAAACGCCGCTGGGGCGTTACATAACCCGAACGGCATTACTAGGTATTCGTAAAGGCCGTAGCGTGTTTTAAACGCCGTCTTCCACTCATCGCCGTCGCGCATACGAACTAAGTGGTACGCTCCTTTCAAATCCAGACGGGTGTATATCACGGCCTTTTTTACCTGCTCCAACAGGACGTTGATCAGGGGTAACGGATACCTGTTCTTGACCGTGATGGCGTTCAACGATCTAAAGTCAACACAGGCGCGGAGTTCCCCATTAGCCTTGGGTATAAAAAATAAAGGGGAAGCTGCAGGAGACTTGGAGTTGTGTATGAATCCCAACGCCAAATACTTGTCCAAGTATGCACGGAGATGGACATTCTCGGGTTCAGTTAGTGCATACACCCTCCCAGCTGGTATGATGGCACCAGGCACTAAGTCTATCTGGCAGTCGTAGGGCCGATGTGGTGGGAGTACTTCTGCCTTTATTTCGTTGAACACCTCCGCGTATTCCTTGTAGTCATCTGGTAACGTTACACTGTGTTCTACAGCGGTGGCGATGTGATGACATAGTGCCAATGCCTTAGCTGGGCTATTACGAGGTTGGGTACAATGATTTAGGCAATAATCTGAGGTAAACAGAAGGGTTTTCTCCACCCAATCTACCTGAGGGTTGTGTAGTCTCAGCCAAGGTAGTCCTAGAATCACTCCGTATTGGGGTGCTTGAATGACGTTAAAGACCAGGCTCTCCAAGTGGTCAGCTCCATGCAAGACGTTCAAGGCACTGGTTTGGAAACGGATGGGTCCTGAGTCAAGACATCTTCCATCCACCGCAAAAACTGCCTCCGGTGTTTCTTTCTCCTGTAGAGTGATTCCCAAGGTCAGCGCCTGCTCTTGGTCCATGAAACAACCTGTTGCGCCGGAATCTAACATAGCCTGGACGAGGCGCCATTCTTTATGTATCACTAAGTATATTTCCAAATAGAAATGATCTTTCCCACTAACTGTGTCGCCTTCCAGTGAAGGGATGTATTCTGGGCTTGAAGTAATCCCTTCGTCCTTCTTCAAGCTCTTTCGTTTCCCGTCTGTGGTCCAGATGTAACTGTAGATACCTTTTTATAGTCCGTCCGGGGATACTTCGGTCTCAAGGTGCATTCTTTAATGAAATGCCCTTTCCTCCCGCAATAAATGCACAGCCCTTTCTTTCGCCGATAGTCTCTTTCTTCTGTGGTGAGAGAAGAACGAACCGTTACGATCTCCATAGGTTCTTGCTTAGTTGCGTGGCTGCTATCAGATGTCCGAGATGGCTCAAAACGGTTAGTGTATCTGTCCTTCTTCTTGTGTTCTCCCTTTCGCTCACTAAGACGATGATCCAACCGTAAAACCAGGCTTATTAGGTCTTCACATGAAGCAGGTTGCGGATCGATCTGGGCCAAAACGTCTTTCATTTCCTCCCTTAGTCCTTGGTGGAAAATAGCCGCTTGTTTGGCCTCAGGCCATTCCGTTTCTGTAACCAGTCTTCGGAAATCGTTCAGATAGGAGATTAGGTCCCAGTTCCCTTGCTTCAGCTCCAATAAATCTCGGTCCGCTGATAGCGTGGCTGCTCTACGATTGAATGTTCCCTCAAATTCCTTGATAAATGCATCCCAATCGTATAGTAAGGGATCATCCCTTTTAACTAGAGGTACAGCCCATGGTGCTGCATCCCCTGCCAGATATGATATCAAAAACGCTACTCTAGCATGATTGGTGTTGAAGGCCATGATTTTATATGAAAAATGTAGCAATACTTGTGTAAGGAACACCTGCACCTTGATACTCTCCCCTTGAAACCTTTCAGGTGTAACTAAAGTAATGGGTGTAGGGATTTCCACTACCACCGGTGCTGTGTGGGATGCATGCGCTAAACCCGCATCAAAAGGGTTTAGTTGTATCCTCTCTACCTGAGCCTGTAGGGCAGCTGTTTCTGCCCTAGAGGCGGTCAGTTCGGCCTGTACCAAGGCTAAAGCGGCTATAACATCCTCTAAGGTAGCCATATTCAACTTACGACCAGGAGGATTATAATTCGTGGGCCGTTTATTCTGTCAAGGCCTTGAATCCTCGGGATCATATGTTGCTTGTTGCTTGTGTTGCTCCTGATAGCCCCAAGGTCTGATTTATACAACAGACTTAATGGAGTGATCAAGTGGGGGAAGGGAATGATGGGAACAGCTGGGAGGGAGACCTGCAACGAGAGCAATAACGTTGAGAACCCAGTACATCAAACAATAGGCACAAGAACACCTCTTTAACACTCCTCTTAGTAATAATACCTGTAAAGTAAAACAGTTCGGATTCCTAGACGGATAATCCTTGAGGAATGAATCCACTATGATCTATGAACGGAATAATATAATTAACAACTGTTCCCATTAACGATACTCCGTTTAGAGTTATACATTTCGTAGGTGTTACATACCAAAGGAATCATATAGTGGCGGTAACAGGGGTGCAGAGCTGCCTTCTGGATGTGCTCGAACAACCCCTGCTGTGGGATACACAAATAAACAGACCAAAACAGCAAGGTTAAATGGGTGCATACGGGTTGGTTAACCCAAAGGAAACTTCATTCAAATGGATCCAAAGTTCAGGCTCCAATCCCTCTTGGGGCCTTACGTGAATCAATTAACCACAAAGTTGCGCATACATGTAGTTCTGGTTTTCCAAAGTACACACAGCACAACAAAGTTAGCAAGCAACTAATGGCAGTAGCTTCCAAACAGAAATGTTCTAAGCACAACGTGTCACAAAGGAATTGTGGTAACCCAATCGCTCCTTGGGAAACCATGCTTAATTCAGCTATGATCAACTGTACATATTGCGCCAGCTTTTTTCCTGCTGTGAACGTTTTCTCGGCATGAGCTGGCTTCCCAACTCTCCAACACGAGAGAACAGGGAGTCGGGATGTACAGACTGTAATGGCAGCCGCTTAACCAACGTGCGTTGCTGTTAGTCGTAGGAATAGTCAGCGGTAGTGCAAATTGTTACAGCCAGTGTGGCAGAAATGCAGGACGATGAAAGCACAAAGTCGCTGCTCGTTTAACCCCGCAAGAGCCAGTTCTATGACTCAACCAACGGGGTAAAACAGCAGCTGGGACCAACTTCCGCAAAAGTCGGCTAACTGCGGAATGAGCTCAATCTCAACAACGAAAGGACAGGGAAATGGTGGTGCTAGAAGCACCCTTACCAGACCTCCTCTCGTCACCAAGTCAGCTCCAAGCATGGAATAAACGGCACCCGACCGGTGCCCCGGAAGCGATTAAATCCCAAGCTTCCGTGAACATAGTTACGTCATCAGCGACAATCACCCAAGGAATCATGGGAGTTGTGGTTCCTCCGGGTTCCAGCCGGCATACGTAAGAACTGCAAGTCTCTACAGTGTTCTCCGGATGCCGCCGCGATGTGACCCGACAGCCAGCTCCTCTATAAGTAAGGTGATGCTTCAGGGCTCCTCTTGGCCTGGCTTCTTAGAAGAGAGACTCCTCACTATCTAGTGCTCCACCTTAGGGACCCCTCCGGGTAGGGATGTGCGCAACCCAACGGGGCATTGTCGAAACCTTCAGAGCTCACCTGGAGGGCATTTACCATAGTCCTCGCTCACGTGTGCCAGATCGTGTTACTGTTTTCCTGAATCTCTTACCCCTGCCTTGATTAAATGACGTAGGGGTCACGGATTTAGAGGCCAATCTCATTTTGGAAGAGATCTGTGAGGCACTTCGGCAGCTCCCTCGCGGCCAGGCACCAGGCAATCATGGCCTTCCAGCAGAGTTCTACCAGACTTTTTCTCCTTCCCTCACTCTACACTTACTGGAAGTGTACCTGGAAGCCCATGGCGCTTAAGTCCTAACGGAATCTATGTGTGAGCCCTATATTTCTGTGATGCTCAAACCAGGGTCTGATAGCCCGGATCCCTCCTCCTATAGACCTTTGTTCATGATTAACACGGACACCAAAGTCCTTTGCAAAGCCCTTGCTCTCAGGCTGTGTTCAGTCATTCAGCAATTGGTACATGAAGATCAATGTGGATTCATTCCTTGTCATAATACCACTATAAACCTAAGGCGGCTGACCCATGTCTTGCATGAGGTGGATGTTAGGGAGGATGAACTTGCCAGTTTCTCCAGAGATATTGCGAAAGCTTCAACACAGTGGAATGGCCCTACCTTCTGCAAGTACTTCTGTGAGCGTCATGGGGATTGGCCCTGAATTTCGCATCTGAGTGTAGCTGTTGTATACCTGGCCTGCCGTCAGGGTACAAGTGGATAAATTATATTTGGAGAGCTGGCCCATTGGTAGGGAAACATGACAGTATTGCCCCCCTATTTCCGCTTCTCTTTGCCCTTTCCATGGAGCCGATGGCCATCTGGTTTCAGCGGGAGATGGTGCCCTGGGGGATCACCATAGGGGACACATCATCTTGTGTCACTGTACCTAGACGACACTTTCTTTTACGTGTCCACCCTGAGACAATCGCTTCCACGGTTGCTGAACCTCTGAGGCGGGTTTGGAGAGGTGTTGGGCATTCGAATTAACTATCTGAAATTCTTGCTCTTCCCATTGAGAACACTACGATCTCAGGACGCTACAACCTTGCGGGCCTTCCCACTGCATTGGGAGACTGACAGGTTTCGTTACTTGGGCGTGATGGTGGCACATACCCCTCGGAAACGTTTACAACACAATATCTTTTGAATTGTTGAAGGCCTTTGTTCATTCATTCAATTCTGGTACACCATTCCACTCTCCCTTATGGGACGAGTAGCTCTGATATGGGCTGCTAGAGACATTCTGTTTCGCCCTATGATGGAGGGGGGCTTGGCGGTCCCTAACCTGGAACAATACTACCTGGCTTCACAAATACAGCATGCTGAGCACTGGCTAATGGAGGAGGATAATTGGAGAAGAAAGTGCTACTGGACGACTCCAGTGCCTTCTCATATCCTCAGATCCTGATGGCAAGGGTGGGGGGAGGGCCCTGTGCCATTTCTTGTGAAACACACTGCACTGCTGTGGGAACGCACAATTAAATTGGTATTGAAGAGGGCCCCCTTTGCCAGGGAGTTTACTTTCTAGACCTACCAGCGTTTAGGGCACTCATGAGTTCGCTAGATATGACCCCATGGCGGGATGGTGGGTGTGAAACCTTAGGGGATCTGTTCCCTAATGAAGAATTTATATCATTTGAGGCAGCCCAAGATGCTTTTACTCTGGGAATGGGGCATTTCCTTCAACATGCCAGCCTTTTGGCTATTACCAGAGACATCTGGACCTCCTTTCCAGTGGCCCCTCCAACTTCTCATACCTTCTGGGCCCTGCTGGAAATGGGCAGAGGGCGAAATCTAGTTACATATTTATACAAGGTTATGTCGGCAGATAGAAGGCAGTTCCCCCACTGCTAGGCGGCTTGAGATGGAGAACTGGGGCTGGAGCTTGATGACTCTCAATGGTCCCGTATGTACAGTATATTTCTAGTAACACCAGATTTAAACGTACACACTTTCACTTTTTACATTTAACATATGAAACATCATCCATGCTACACTGGATAGTCCCTTCCAGGTCTCAGTGTTGCCGCCATCTGACAGTATCCTTCCTACACCTCGCTTGGCACTGCCCGTCGGTACATGCCTTTTGGGCAAGGTGGTTTAGAGCATGAAGGCAGTGGTAGCGATTCCCTGTGCAGCAGACCAAATTACATGTATTTTGGGGGACATTTGCCGCACACAAAGTGGTAAAAGAAATGGCTTTCAAGTTTCTATTATTCTCGTCCTGGCCAAGCACTGCGTTGCAGTCACTTGGATGGGCACAGCGAGCCCGGATATGTGGCCGAGTGGGCAGTGGCAGAGGAAGTGAGACTGAAAAAACCCAGAACTGACAACAAATTGGGGACCTCGATGCCTGGGCGGACGGTCGTCTGCCTTCCTCGACCCCTCCTATATGGGGCGGGCCTCAAGAGATGAGACTGGTAACTCCTCCACGTCTACCACTGATTGATCCTGATGCTCTCATGCACTTTCCACATTGTCTATTGATTAATTGTGGGCTCATGGGACTAGCTATTACATACTGTGTAATGCATGTATCCGAATCGTAGTGTGGATCTGGAACTGTACCTCCCTGAGAAAAGGTTTTACATGGCATATGTTTATGGATGACTTTTTATCATTTTTTTCTTCTTGATGCTACCAGCAACCAATAAAGAATGTTTAAAAAAAATAAGTTTTACATGTCCTGATAATGAAAAACTCTTAAATTTGTTTTTCTCGATTTGCAAGGCCTGCTTCTCTCATAGGCTAGCATTTGAGTTACCTTATTGAATTTAATAAGCTGTAACTTCCAAATGGTAACATGTAAACACTTGTATGGCGTCTTTGGAATAGTAATGAAAAATTATTTTTTATGGTGAAGTTTGATTTTTTTATTACAATTTTGAAAATGCTACTTTTAGAAAGTAAAACGACAAACAATTGATGGACGGAATGCAGAACAAATCAAAACATTCACACCCAGTCAAGAGATCTGGGTTAAATCAATCATTCTTTTGCCCACCATGCCACCCCAGTTTAGACCTGGCCATATGCAAATCAGTCTGGAGTCAAGCTATCCTGGCTGATGAGGGGTGAAACCCCGAAACCAGTCCTAGGATGCTTGTTTCGAGTCCAGGGAGGACCTGGCCTGGCAGTTCGGGCTGGACTGTTCCCATTGGGCACAGGGTCAAGACTGATTTGCATATGACTGGGTTCAAACTGGAATGGCATGGGGAGCAAATAAACGATGGATTTAGGCCCAGATCTCTGTACTGGGGTGAATGTATGACCTTGTTCTGCATCATGTCCATCAATTGTTCTTTTTGCATTTGCAACCCCGAGTAGGACAGGTATGCCCAGACGTGGGTCCCGTGCTCTCCATGCCACTGGAGTCAAGCTATCCTGGCTGATGAGTGGTGAGACCCCGAAACCGGTCCTAGGATGCTTGTTTCCAGTCCAGGGAGGACCTGGCCTGGCAGTTCGGGCTGGAATGTTTCCATTGGGCACAGGGTCAAGACTGATTTGCATATGGCCGGGTTCAAACTGGAATGGCATGGGGAGCAAAAAAATGAGGGATTTTGGCCCAGAACTCTGTACTGGGGGGAATGTATGACATTGTTCTGCATTCTGTCCATCAATTGTTCTTTTTGCACTTTTAGAAAGTTGGCATTTCCCCTCCTTAGCCATTTACTGCTTGCAGCCTGTCTCTGGGTCACATGACTGAGGGTAGTTGGTCTTTGTGTATTCCTGCTAGACAGCCACGCACAATAGAGAGCTCAGGCGTGAGGTCTAAACTGGGGTGGCATGGTGAGTAAAAGAATGATGGATTTAACCCCGATCTCTTGACTGGGGATGAATGTTTTGATTTGTTCTGCATTACGTCCATCAATTGTGTGTCTTTTGTAACCCTGGGCGGAGCTGGCGGAGCGGGACTACGCGGAGGTCCACGGAGTTGGGAACAAACTCCACTCCGCACCGCTCCGCCACCCGCCTCCACCCCTCCTATTAACAATTAATTGAAACTAAATTAAGAGTAAAAGAAAAAAAGACCTACCTGGACTGCGGCGTCCCCGGGCTGCCCTCCTCCTCTTCCTCGCGTCTCTGGTGATCTGCGCATGCGCGCGCACACGCACAGATCACCAGAGACGCGAGGAAGAGGAGGAGGGCAGCCCGGGGACGCCGCAGTCCAGGTAAGTCTTTTTTTCTTTTACTTTTAATTTAGTTTCAATTAATTGTTAATAGGGGGTGGAGGCGGGGGCTGGTCAACTCCTCTCCGCTGCGGAGTGTGCGGAGATTTGCCTACTCCGCGTTCTCCGCGGAACACGGAGTAGGTAAATCTCCGCACACTCCGCGAGCGGAGCGGAGTTCTCCGCCCGCGCCTAGTCTTTTGCTTTCTTGCCCTAAGTGCACCGGGTATGCCCAGATGTGGGTCCCGGGCTCACTGTGCCACTGGATTAGAGCTATCCTGGCTGATGAGGGGTGAAACCCCGAAACTGGTCCTAGGATGCTTGTTTCCGGTCCAGGGAGGACCTGGCTTGGCAGTTCAGGCTGGACTGTTCCCATGAGGCACAGGGTCAAGACTGATTTGCATACGGCCAGGTCTAAACTGGGGTGGCATGGTGAGTAAAAGAATGATCCCAGATCTCTTGACTGGGGGTGAATGTTTTGATTTGTTCTGCATTCCGTCCATCAATTGTGTGTCTTTTGGATGGGCCATCATTGGCAGGATGGGAGGGTGGAGCTGGGCACAGCCCTACTTAGTGTTACATACGCTGTGTCCTGCCTTCACACACAGGATTCCATAACCTGGTAGTTAGTCTGGAGCCAGGGGAGGCAGGAAACCTGTACACTTCAAAGGGAAGCCTCTAGAGGCTTCTCCCACATCAAATGAGGCATCAGGTATAACTATTGAACCTCAGACACCAACTCTTCAGTATACTCCAGGACCTGTGGATACTACAGAAGAACTGCTGTGCTGCTTTGCTGAGATCAGGACTGCCACTCTGTTGCCCTGCTACTCTGCTTGCTGAGTAGGAAGATTGAACATGTGACCTTCATCCCAGGCTGAAGTAACCCCAGGAGTCAGCCAGCTGACCTCCTGTTCTGAGCTACAGGACACAAGCTAGAGAAGCTCCCTGCTGCTACCCAACTGACCAGCAACTGGACCTGCCAGAGCCGTGCTGGCCTCTGCTGGAGTGAGTTCCTGACCCCCAATTGGTGCCTCTCAGTCCTGGACCCTTAGTGTGGCTCAGTTGAACTCCCCTGGGGGTTTTGGGCTCCACGCGAACGGGCCAGTTCGCGCCAAGACCATGCCACTTGCGCCACCAGTGTGGAATTCCGGCCAACCAACTCTTCATGCTACAGCATCGACCACTGTGTTGACCGCCAATGCGACAGGTTTTTTGCACTACAGCAAGGACCATCCGCGACACCCGGCCAGCCCTTTGCACTACTTCAACGGCCATCCACAATGCTCTCCCTGCTCCTCACTGCCCCTTCCACCACGAATGGAACTCTTGGCGCTGGACTGAGAAGGTAACTCTTTCAGCAGGACCAACCTGGTCCTTGTATCTGATCAATGCTCCAACACGGGTGGCCTGCACTTTTGAGTTTCTCCTGGTCTTGTATGACTTGAGAGCCGCGAGTGGCGCTTCGTGCTGTTTGGACTTTATTTTCACTTTAATGTTTAAAAGTGCATATCTCCGGTTCTACTAATTGGGTTTTTGTCATTCTGGTGTCAATGTATTTATTACATTTTCCTCTATTTTCCTAACTAAGGGGCACATTACGATACCCGGCGTAAATAAATCCGCCAGGCATGGAAGCGGCAAAAATCCGCCCGCACACACCGCCTGAACACCGACCACGCCATTATGAGTACACAAACCGAAAACCGCCATCGGCGGAAAAATCACACAAAATACCGCCCGCCATCGTCCGAGTCGGAGTCAAACCGCCCGCCACGGACGGAAACACGCACGACAACACAAAACCGCCCGCCCACACGGCCGACACACCGCACGTGAAATTACGATCGCACCGCCATGAGCGCGGAAAAACAACAAATATACCGCCCGCCAGCGCAAACAACGCCGATGAGAATCGACACGGCAGAAGCCATGGCGCCCACGTACCTGCACAGAAACCATCCGCACACAAAACCAATAGCACACAACATGGCCAACAAGTCCACACAGCAAGGCACACACAAATACACAAGCACAGTACACATCCCGAAAACACCCCCCGGACAAACAAAAAATACAAAGGCCAGAACCCCAGACACAACACACCTGAAAACAACAGACCATGAGGACACACCCACATAGGTGAGTACAAAAGCAGCACTCCCACAGACCACAACCCCTTGCTACATTGCAAACCAGAGAGGAGAGGAGAGGACACAGTGACACAGCAAGGACAGCAGCACACCACAGAAACGCACACATCACAACCACCACCACCACCACCAAACACCGGCACCACAAACCCCCTGCACATTACACAACACACACCGCACCAGCACCACAAACACCATGGCACCACAAAGGATGCCCAAGTTCACGCCCATGGAGCTGACGGTCATGGTCGACGAGATCATCAAGGTGTACCCACAAATCTATGGGAACATGGTCCAGCACACACCACTAGCCACCAGAAACAGAATGTGGACCCGGATCGTAGACCAGGTCAATGCAGTCGGGACCCTGCCCAGGAACAGAGGTGAAATAAACAAACGTTGGAATGACGTAAAGAGCCTGGTCAAGAAGAAGGAGGGCAAAAACAGAGAGCTGGCTGCCGTCACTGGCGGAGGGAATCCCGCGCTCTTTAAGACCTTCAAAGCGTGGGAGGAGAAGGTGCGAGTCGTAATCCATCCGGAGATCCTCGCCGGATTAGCAGGGGAGTGGAGGCTGGTAAGTACAAACTAATGTATACTAGCACACCGCTATGTACACACATGCGCAACCACCATGCCACAGCTCCCAGGGACAAACACCCCCATGTCCAGCACACAATACACAACACATCACACGCACATGCAACAGACACCACCACACACAGGCCAAACCGAACAACTGTAAGATGCGTGGGGACATGTGTACACTAAGCCAGCCACGTAACCACCAACAGGTCCCCAAATATGCCAGAAGCGCCACAACGAGCACCCACCACACCCATGTGTCCGCCACAGCTGCACTAACCGACAAGTAACAGGTAAGTGGCAGGAACACAAAGTGCAGTGGGTGGGACGGTGGACAGCCCAAGTACAACACACACCAGGCCCCAGTCCCACAGCACAGCAAGGAGGAGCATCCCCCACACCCCACAGCCACGTGTCAGCCACCGCAGTGCACAACGACAGCCGAAAGGCAGACATCACGGTCCACAGCAATCGGTGTCAGTGGGTGTACAGCCACCCCCACGACCCACTACACCCCTCCACCCCCACAGACCTGCAACATGGAGCACCCCCGCTTAGAGCCATGTGGCATCCAGTACAGTGCACGCACGAACAACTTGCAGGTGGGAAACTGGACAGGGCTGGATTACTGGAGGCATGAGGACCATAACACGACCAACACATGGGACATGTCACGTAGCAGACGAACACGCAGCACCGCCCACCGTCACGAACAAGTGAACAATGTGCACACGGACATGAACCACAGACTCACACCCCACATGACCCATCACAAACACAGCAACACCCAAGGAGCCACGTCTGCATGCACAAGCCACACTGAATATAGTACCACACGGCAGCCACTGTGCAACCCATCACACACAACCGAAACACCATTGAAGTCCTGTCCATGTAGCCCCCACTGCCTGTCAACCCCACACCCCACAACTACGCCTATGTAAGACAAACAACACTAGACGCAACAGAGCGGAACAACAGAAATGCACACGAACACCACTGAACCCATCAAACTCACAGACACCATGCACATACAACATACCATCCATCCCATCCGTCAGCCCCAGTCACATGAAAGGCATGTCATCCGCACAGCTGCCACACATACAGCAGTCACGCTAAGACACATGCCCATGACCAACCATGTGCCAGAAGTCAATTAAGCGCACGACACACTGTGAGCAACAACACACAACATGGGCCACACCCCCCCCCCCCGAGCACTGCAGTGATGCACATGGCACAGGGCAGCACGCACACCAAGGAGATGGGACAACTGCAATACGTTGGCTGGCACACAACTATCACTCACTCATAACGATGCGTCCAATGCCATGTCCAGTAACCACAACAGACAGCAAATATGCAGGGCATGTCAGGCATGCACACACCTCAGACCATGCACTGTCATGCTGCCACAACACATGTCACGTTCGGCACCCATGGCTCACAGCATGTACCCCAAAAGCATATCCCCTCCCAAATGCGAATCTGGGGCATGGCCCCCATGTTGCCATATGCGTTCCTAAGCGTTCCATTTGAACCCCAAAAGCATATCCCCTCCCAAATGCGAATCTGGGGCATGGCCCCCATGTTGCCATATGCGTTCCTAAGCGTTCCATTTGAACCCCAAAAGCATATCCCCTCCCAAATGCGAATCTGGGGCATGGCCCCCATGTTGCCATATGCGTTCCTAAGCGTTCCATTTGAACCCCAAAAGCATATCCCCTCCCAAATGCGAATCTGGGGCATGGCCCCCATGTTGCCATATGCGTTCCTAAGCGTTCCATATGAACTCCAAAAGCAAAGTACAAACCAGACCCAGGATGGGCCAGGAGCCCGCATACACCAGAGTCACAATGAGTAGGGGCAAAGCAACACACCCATCGGCATGGCCAATCCGTCCCATGCCACATGTGCACAGCACACAGTCCCATTGCCTAGCACACACAACTACAGATGCCACAGCCACACACTCGCCTCCGGGAAACCCATGTACGAGATTGCACGAACTGCCAATGTCAGACGACTAATACATACTTCGCCAGGTGCAACACAATAACAAATCTCATTTTCTCCACAGGTGACGAACTGCTGGACGCTGGGGATGGAGACAGCAGCCAGCACAGCCAGCCTACAAGCCCCCAACGAGGACACACGGATCTGGAGGATCTGTCCACCTCTTCGGACACGGACCACCAAGCTGGCCCATCTGGCGTGGCAGGGCCCAGCCGCTCCCCAGGACCCCTCCTACCCACCAACCCATCATCCAGGGATGCTGAACAGTCCCAGTCCCCTGCTGCCACTGTCGTTGCGGCCACACCCACGGTCATTGCGGCCACTACCACTGCCGCAACCGCCACCATCGCCGCACCGACCACCACCGCCTCCACCACCACCACGTCTTCGCTGGCACCAGCCCCAGCGCAGGTGGTGGCCCGGCCGACTGGATCCACCCTGGGAGCCACAGCGAGGACCGTGGTGTGCAATGTGGCTAGTGGGCAGGCCGGTGGCAGCAGGACTGGTAGGAGGAGCAGGGTCAGGGAAACGCCAGCCTCCCCTGGGAGCCATGCCCTGCCTCAAATGGCCAGAGTCCTTGGGGCCTATGAAGAGGCCCAAGGACAATGGGCCAGGTCTGCCACTGACACGCGGGAGGTGCTGGGGGTGCTGAGGTCCATGGACGCCCATATGGGCCAATTCGTGTCCCGTATGGACCAACTCGTGGACCTCATGGGCCAGCTGGTGGTGGCGGTGGGGTCACAGGCAAGGCCAGCAACACCACCTCCGCCACCACCTGCTAGGGCGCAGGGTCGGCCAGCAGTGTCCACTTCCCCTGCGTCCACAGCCAGTGAGCACACCTCACCCACCACCAGCAGGTCGCCACCACACACCCCCCTCCCAAACGTGGAAGGGGCCGTCCGAAGAGGAAACAGATCTCCCGGGAGGACTTCGCACGCTCCAGTCGCAAGTGAGGCAGCCAGCCAGCCTTCCGCCAGCCTTCCTTGACCAGCCACTGCATTGACTTGCTCTACGATCCCACTCCACACAGCCAGCTGGATGGCATGTGTGTGTTGGACTATGGACATAGAACCAGTGGGTACACCCTGATCATCACGCAGCCATGACCGACAGCTCATTGTCACTGCACGCACCACTTTTGTTATCACCTTACACACAATCACATGTCACAGTTCGTAATAAATGCACCTTATTCACTAACTGCTGTTTGTGCCCTGTGTTTTATTTGTACGGAATACAACGGCCACCTTGGGCGGAAGGGCACCTGATGCGTGGCATGGCAATGGAATCCGGAGGGCCTGTAGGGACCTAGGGGTGGGAGACAGAAGAGGAGCACATTCAATGAGTGTGTCACACACCCATCACACAGTACATGTCAACAACTACAAGCAATGTACACACATCGCACAGAGCAATAGGGCACAATGCCACAGTCACCAACAGTGGCATACTACCCTGGCCATGGAGCGTTGACACACTGCACGCAGTGAACATACGGCCACCCTGACACAGCACACACACACCTGCACAGATACAGACACATCATCCGTCGTACATGGACACTCACCGTCAAGTGAAGTAGCGGGCGATGAGCTGCTGGCGCACATTCCCAGCTTCCTCCTCTCCGCTGTCCACCTCACTCGAGCTGTCCTGGTCTGCGGGCTGGGGCCCTGGTTGATCTCCGTCATCCACAATGAGGGGGATCTGCTTCCGAATGGCCAGATTGTGCAGCATGCAGCACGCCACCACTATCTGGCACACCTTCTGTGGGGAGTACGCCAGTGCACCCCGGTGCGGTCCAGGCACCTGAACCTGGACTTGAGGAGGCCAAAGGTACGCTCGACCACACGTCTGGTCCTCCCATGTGCCTCATTGTATCGATCGTCTGCTGGGGTGCGAGGATTCCTCAATGGACTGAGCAGCCATGCCCCATTCGGATACGCAGAGTCACCTGGGTGTGAGGGACACAGAGAACCGTAGCTATTCCAACTGGACAGGGGACAGCATCGCACAACCAGCACGCTACACCACTCCACATACTCACCGACAATACAGGCACGATCCTGTTGCAGATTGGCCATCAGTCGTGGCAAGATGCTGTTGCGCATTATGTGTGCGTCATGGGCCGAGCCTGGAAACTTTGCACACACGTGGGTGATCACCATGTCCGCAAGGCACACCACTTGCACATTCAGGGAGTGCGTGTGCTTCCTGTTGCGGTACAGGTGCTCAGTGGCCTGTGGTGGAACAAGGCCAACATGAGTGCAGTCAATGGCTCCCACGACGTGTGGGATTCTGCCAAGGGCATAGAATGCACCCTTCACTGCCGCCAATTCACGAGCCCTGGGGAAGCGGATGTACCTGTTCCGGTACAGCATCATGGCTGCCAGTACATCCCTCAGCACCTTGCTGAACATGGGCTGGGACATCCCTCCTCCACTGCCCACTGTGTGCTGGAATGACCCAGTGGCGAAGAAATGCATGGCGGCCATCACCTTAGCCGTGGGGGTGACAGCAGTCGGATACACCCTGCGGGGACGGAGATGGGGCTCTAACATGGCACACAGTCGATGCAGAGTTGGCCTGTCCAGCCGAAACGTCCTGATTACCTCTGTATCGTCCATGTCCGCCAGCAATTGGTATGGGCGGTCAATGTTCGGTCTCCGCCTGGGTTAAATGGCAGAGGACACATGTCAAAGCAACACGGCACATAGCAATTTCGCATACACATCACTGACATGACTGAGCAAGCACATGAGCCACAGCCCAGCTGTCAAGCTGGGACGGCACGGCCACAATACACTTACACAGGTCTCCCAACAATGGCAATGGCAAGTGAGACATACCACTGCCATGTGCATGCACATGGGGATCTAGGCCCCAATGACTTGCGGGGCGTGCTGATGGGGACTGACTGCATATTCGTCAAGCGGCAACGCCACGGCAACATGAGTGTCTGCTGAGCATGGAACTGCTTCCGAGGCTGGATGAGTATGGCACACGACGACGACGATGTGGGCACGGGCTGAGCGGCCAATACAAGTGGGACCTGTGGCACGAGGGGATATGAGACAGTAGTAGGTGTCAGCACTGCACCCTATGTACAGCACTGTACGGATCACAGCTCCCGAAACATTGACTGGTGTCCACATTGACAGCCCCATGCCAAGACGGCTGTGTGCTTGCAGTCACAGGTGAGAGGTTACATTGCACGTGCCAGGTGGCAGACGTACATAGTGGGAGCTGGCATGTGTGTGCATGTGTCTCCTGTTCAGGATCCACCAGATGGGCGCTGACTCTGTACTGACCATTGGACACAGCATGTTCCGTGGAAGGCTTGTGTGTGTGGGATGGTGGCACTGGATGTGCCTCCGTTGGGTGGGGGGCCATGCACAGGGCGGGTACGTCGATCATTGCGCATTGTTGGTCACGGTGGGTGCACCAACTAAGATGTGTTGCCCTGTGTTCAATTCCTATGTCCGCATGATGATGGACTGTGGATGTGGGCAGACTACACATTGGTCGATGTGCTGTCTATATGCATGTGCCTTCACACCAGGCACAGCTGCCCCTGCACATGTGACCCCTGCTGGACTCGCTGCTGGGTCTGTGGAGCTGATGCACCTTCTGCGCGTGGGGCGGACAGCTCTCCTCACTTCCCTCATTGCGCATGTCATGTCTTTGCCGCAGGTGACATGGATCATGGAGGGCCCACATGTACGCGTGGGTAGGCTACACATGATTGTTCACTGGTCGCCACCCCCAGTCAGTGTTTCGAATGGGAAGGTTGTCGTGCTGGTGGTATGTTCGATGTGGCGGATGGGCGGGCCTAGGTGCGGGCTTACATTCCGGACATGGGGGGTAGTTGGATTGGCGACTAGTTGCAGTACACACGGGACACGTCTCTTCCTTTCCACATCTGGGTCATCCCTTGTACTAACTGACAGTGATACAGTCATCTTCGCCCCAGCCCTCATGTCCTCCCCTCGCCCCCCAATATGCATGCTCACCTGCGAGGCTAGCGCTTGCACAGGCAGCCCCAAGCTCGCACCAGAGAGGGCAAGGAGTGAATGTGTGGGTCCAGTTGCACGAGTGGGCTGTCTCAGGGTATGATGTGTGGCGGGACGCCGTCCACCTGCGTGGTGCCCCAAATGGAGACCCGGCCTGCATGGACTATGCATCACAGTCTTCGCCTTCCGGATCCGCCACCTGCGACACCCAGTGGCTGTGGCTGCCCTTGCGGCCAGGCCGCGTCCGTCTGTGGCTGTTGGCCCACACATTCACTCTTTGGCCTCTCTGGGGAGGGCTCGGGGGTGGTGGCGCACGCGCTTGCACTTAGTCGCAATGGCATGTGTCGTGGTTGGTATGATGGGCAATGGATGGGATGGTGCGAGCCACCTCCCGTGACATCAGTGCTGCTCGTGCTGTGGTGCGTCCCCCTACACTTCCATGTGACTTGTGCCATGCTAGACGTTGAGGTTCTATTGCCTGCGTGATATGACCAGGAGGAGCGCGAGGAGACCTCTCACACACCATGCTCCACTGCCATCCCGTGCCCTGTATCGCCTGTGCGGATTGACTATGTTGGGGTTACACCTGGTCGACTGGGGCTGTGTGTGCCTTGTCAAGGGGCATGGCGGGCGCACAACAGGATCCAGCTTGTCCACAGAGGGTGGGCTGAGGTGCGCCTGGTACCGCCTTGTACGTGTGCCCGGCTGCTGTGCACACACGTGTTCACTCCACCCCCGACAGGTGTCCTCTCACAATGCCCAGGGAAGCAGTGGTGTACTGTTCATGACCCCTCCCAACACAGCGTGCTCCAACTTGGCATGTGCGCATCTACCCGTCGCACCCACCCACCTGAGCACTGCGTCCATACGACTTCACACGACACATGTGTGTCTTCCACAGTAGTGCTACTCATTTGCGTTGATATCCAATACCAGTGGACTACATGGTCATGTCACGACTGCCGTGTACTTCACATACTCTCATCCTCTCTCATTCGTACTTGTGAAATGAGTCAGCGGAGACAGTTTTGGTTTCAAACATTATATTGAGTCTTCTGTCCTCTGTGATGCAGTATAGTGGACACTACTGGCAGCGGAATACATGTTGAGGATATACTGAGCATGATTACAAATGGGATAGGGTGTGGGGTTACATCTGCTTGGCCAAGGCTGTGCTAATGTACATTTACGTATAGCTGCGGAGCTGCGGACTTTGACACAGACGGTATACATGTAGCCTACCAGACCGCTCGGCATCATGGGCACAGTCCATCTCAGTTCCATGTGACAGGTTTGCTGCGGTTGTTCCTCATGCACGCGTGCATGTGAGATGACATCAGGGCATGTGCTTGCGTGCATGCAGCGGCGTGCCACTTGTTGTTGCACTGTGGTGGTTACTGGACATGTCACAGTCACTGGGGTCGTGTTGTTGTTGTATGCACTTGTCGTCCATGCAAAGGTCCTGGTATGGGATTCCCGGGGCGGGGGTGGGAGGGGTGCAGCACCCACAGACTCCAGGCGACCTATTCATGTCCACTGAGCGGTGTGTGTGTCCATGTGCGCTGGATCCATGTCGTGTCCTGGTTGTTCGTGCAGTTCCGTCCATGTGGGTGCGATGCACAGAGCCCATGCCACTGCCTCCCACGATGCATGCGGTGTTCCTGGATGTGATGGGGAACAGTGTGCATGTCCCGGTCATATCCGATGTCATGGCGATGTCGTTGATGGTGTGGTTACAGTTGCCGGTCGTTTGGTATGGCTGTTGTGGTGGTGACTGGCCAGTCCGTGCGGAAGCTGAGCATGGGTGCGGGGTTGGACTTCATAGGTCACTCGGGGAACCTGCGTTGTGGTCCGACGTATTTACAGGTTGTCAGGTATGCGATGCCGTCCAGCAGGGCTTCCATGTCATTGGTGGTGTACATGTTTGCCAGCCAATGAAGCGGATGGTGGCTGTCAAGGTGTTGTTCGTAGGTTGTCCCTTGGAGGACCATGATGGGGCATGCTGGGTGACATTCGATGTAGCTGTTCTCGATGATCCGTCGTGTGGAGGCACAGTGGTTCCATTTCAGTGCGCGTGCGATGTTGGCCACATACGCCATGCCCCCATAGGCAGAGCAGGCCCTGTCGTGTGCGTCCAGAGGGAGGAGTAGTGGTAGCAGGTCCGCCTTCAGACATGCCGGGTTGGAGAGGCATATCTCGACGGGATGCTGGTAGGGACACCTCCGACAGTAGAAGACGGGCATGACGCAGCTGAACAATGTGATGCGGTAAGTCAGTCGGTAACTTACGTTCAGCAGGGACAGGAGATCGCATCCCAATGTATGTATCGTGTTGGTTTGGTACAGCTTGAGCTGTTCGGCGTAGTTGGGTAGGTGTGTTGCGGTTGCCATTTCGCAGCGGTTCGTAGAGGTGGCGTGCTCCGGCTGTGTGTGCAGTCTGCAATGTGCACGCTCCGGGGTTGCTGTGAGCTCTGTGTAGTCGTGGGGAGACAGGACTTGTGTTCTGTTGGCTTGTTTGGAGGACACGGGCCCTCTTCCCACATGCTTCTCAGACAGTTCAAGGTCAGTGCTGTGTGACTCCTTCCAATTAACTTGCATGTGGCCGACATGGGGGAGTGTTTTCTTCTTTCTTCCCCGTCCGTTGTGTGCTTCTGTAATATGCGCTATCTGCCCTGTGGTCGGTCTCCTCGGCATGCCTGTGTTGGTCTATTCTTGGACAATGGCTGTATTCACCGGCTTCTGTCGTAGGGCTGTGGTTTCGGTGTTGGAATGGAAGGTCATTCAGTGCTGTCTGCTCTCCCTTGTGTGGGCGGCAGGCTGCCTTTCCGCTCTGCGTTGGGCCTTGTGTGTGGATGTAATTCTTGGGCCACCTGTTGTCGGTCCCCGGGCTCTTTGGTGTTCCGTTTCATGTGTCTTGTTCATATGTGCAGGGTGGTATGGGTTTTTCAGTGTGGTACTGGCGTTCCTCTTCCCGAAGAGGCGCTGCTTCTCCTAGTTGGTGTTGCCGCCGCTGTGTGCTACGCCATGTTTGTTACACTGGGGTGTGTCCTGCTGTTGCGTGACTTCACTGACATGTGTGCGTCGGTTGTGTGGCGTTGGGTGTTGTCCGTGAATTGGGCGTTGGGGACATGTCTGTGGCCGGCCTGTCACGTGTCATGTGCGTTCGGGGTGGGGCTGATGTGTGTGCTGCTTGGTTGTGTCCCTGTGTCTGTGTGCGACGCATGCATGGCGCTGCGGTTGGCCTCTGCGTTGTGCGCATGTGTGGCGGCGTCATCGGCGCTTTGGGGCCGTGACGGGGTGGTTGGTTCCTAGTCCCAGGTGGTGTGTACACATGTGTTCTGCGATGTTAGGATTTGGCCTGTGTGTCATATGTGGATGCAATGGTGGATGTGTAGTGTGCACGCGCTGGTGGGGGGTTGTCCGCTTTTCCGCCCTTGCACTGTGTGCGCTGTTTGCGTGCACTTGTTGTGTGTGTGCCTACCTGCGTCTCCGCGGTACGTTGCGTCCTTGGTGGTGCATCAGCAGAAGCATGGGAAGGGCCTGCAGTGCTGGATTCATGCCCGGGGTGCCGCTTCTTCGTTGTCCGTGCTCTGCGTCCGTGTTTCCTCCTCTCTTTCACGTGCGGTGTCTCTTTGCCGTGGGAGCCGTTTGTTTGCGGCATCGTAATTTATGCGCCGGGCGGGACGTGTTTCGTCGGACGGTGTGTGTCAGTTGTGCTGCGCCGCTACGTGTGCGGGCGCTCTTTGATGGCGGACGGTGTTGCTGGCTTGCCGGCGGTGTTTGGCCTGCTTTTCGCATCATAATTGGGCGGGCGTGTGGACTGCTGCGTGCCGGCGGTAACTGGTGGTTTTTGCATCCGCCAGCACGGCGGTTGTGCTTCCGCCCGCCATCGTAATGGGCCCCTAAGTGTGGGATTTCTCTTGTGTTTTCACTTTATTACTGTTTGAAGTGCAGCATAAATACTTAACTTGGAGGCAATTTGTAAAGCCAGACTGCTCTGTGCCAAGCTACCAGGGTTGAGCACAGGTTTAGTTGGGGTTTTGCTTGTGACTTCCTGACAATGACTGTGGTTGCTGTTTAAGTAGGGTTTCACCCCCCCTTTAACCAGTAACCCAATTTCTTACCGCTTTGCATAACCTTTTTTTTTTTTATTTACTGTAATCCCGCTCATATCACAACTTTCCTTGGCTGCATCAATACGGCTTCCCAGTCAACATCTTCACAAAGCCTATGTCTTTTTCTCACAAGTTTCTGAGTCTTGGGAGGCAGTCTGGTTTGTTAATATTTAGTCTTATTCAGAGCTGGCCCTGCTCCTCTATCTAGCCTGTCCACTACGGCCCTATAGTCTAGGGTTGTTGCAGCGCTGATATTTGACCAACCAACTATTCTGGAGTTCAGGACATGGCATAGCTACAGGTATTTAAATTCCTTCGATGGGGCCAGTTCATACCCCTCCCTTAGTTGCATAAATGTCTTCATCTCCCCTTCCGCAACATGTCCCCGATTTTGGCTATGTGAGAGTATCTCATTTTCTGACCCCCTTCAGTCTGAACAAGTCCCTCACAATAGTACCTCTCCAGAGTGGGACGTCTTATAAGTGAACATACACCTGGCCGATCATATCCCGTTCAAGAATGGTTAGCAAGTAGATTTCAGAGGTCTATTCTTTAACTTAAAGGCCGCTGGTTTTGTGGGGCGAAACAGCAGCACCTAACCTTTATCATTATGATAGAGTCAACCTGTTTGACTAATCTGTAAGTGTGATAGAAGAGAGGAACTTGGAATGCTCCCAACTTTATCAAGGCACCTTGGACCAATACAGATTTCTCATCATTAATATGGAAAATGCAAGCTTTAAACTAAAAGAATGAGTACTGATTCATGAAAACCGCTTTACACTTGTCTAACCAAACAGGGCTCAGCCAGAGTCGTGGGAGAGTTTAAGGTGTCATGAGTTATTATTGTGTTTGCCTAGATTTAGACCTCCCTGAATGGGGTTGTAAGTTTTCCAACAACTCCACCACAATTGTAAAAGTGTGCCGTTTGTAAACTCTTGCGGTAGAGTCCTGGAGTGGCTGCTTTGTTGCGCTCTCCCTGTTTTTCGGAGAGCAATTTTGTTGATAATTCAATCTTCTTCAAAGGTGTTTTATATTAAATGGTTTAAATCCCTCGTTTATATTTTAAGACCCTGTGATATTGTTTTTCCTTGACATCCAATTGTGAGGTGCGTCTTCTTGCTCCACCGTATAATTTATCAGGCAATATACGCTGCCATGCGCTTTCCATTATTTATCATGTTGATTCGCTTTGTTAAAACTGGTCTGTGAATATTTATGGTGCTTACGGGAAGACTGGCTAAATCATATATATTCCTCAACACTCATAATCAAGATTGTTTTTTCACCATTCTTTGAAAAAGCCCTTAAATTAGCTCCTGCCTTGAAAAAATAAAAAATAAATACCATTGAATGTTGTCCTCTACACAAATACAAAAGGATGTCAAAACTGCAAACAGCAGCATATATCTTTTATATTCAATGAGAAACAAATGTTTTTATGGAGTAGTGCAAACACACCGTTGTGCATATGTAGAGGCATGGATCAGAGGCGTTTAAAAATGTGCTGGCATCTTAGTAAATTTACCAATAAAGCGCTCTGTATGTCGGATTTGAATTCTTTGAGCTCTGCTCTTGCAATACGGCATTAATAATAGTGACTTGTTTCTATGCAACTGGTTGCAAAATCCGTTGCTCAAGAACATAGTTAAGCATGAGCCAGTTACGGTGTTGAAAAGCACTCTGTCAAGTGTATCACTTGCTTAATTATTCATTGCAAACGTATCTCCTAGACCTGCATAAGTATCTTTTTCTTAAGTGCAATTCAAGAACAAATATTTAGAATGCAAGGATTCACTGCAAATGGTAGATTTTTATCAGAAAGAAATTTTAACATAATTAAGCAAAACAATGGCCAGATGTCCGCCTTTTGCTGCATTATTTATAGTCTTGGTTTTTCAACTTTCAGTCTGCGTCCCTGTTGATATATCAAGTGTGAAAACCAGCGCCAAGCCGTGAAGAGATAGATACGGTTTGGCCGATGGAGGCCTGAATATAGGTGTTCGGCTGGATTGCTACTAAACACCCAGCTTGAAATGAAAAAATGCACTTATTAAAATCGACATGAATTTGGAGTAAATCTACTATAATGAAGAAGTCTCTAAAGCCTGATGTTCCAAAGTGGCCAATGCAAAAACCAGCACCGCAAATAATGATAATTTTTGAAGCCGGTGAAAGTAATTCACAGGAAAACTCTTTATCGAATTGTTGTCTTCACGGGTACACTCAAACGGCGAATGTTGCTTTAAAAAAAGAAAGGCGCTTTTGCACAATCGTCTTGCTCTTCCTTTCACAGTGCCTTATGTTTTGGGGAATTAGTGTCTCCAACATATAGTGTTCCTAAGTCCGTAAACTGGAGAAAAAAATCTGAGTTAGAATAATATTCCTAGCCCTCGGTATATAAATGGGTGCCCCGGGCTGTAGGTCCATCTGCAGTTTGCACATACATACTCAAGAATCAGTAGTTGGTAGTCACTGAAGAGGCTCCAGTTGGCAGGTGCCCAAGTCACTGAATGGCAACCGATTGCTGGGACCTCATTTGCATGTGTGTCTCAATGCAAATTATGTCCTGCCTCCTATAACTGATGCACTTAGGGGCCGATTACGATCTCGTTAGGAAGGCCTCCAGATGGGTTCCGGAACGAGCAAATCCGATTCGGAGCCTATGTTTCTGACCGAATCTTCCCCCTTTCCATGCATGCACAGTGTGGCGGGCACCATGGGGTGCCCGCCACAGGGTGTACGCTTTTCCCGACCCACCCCTTTTACCTATGGAAGCCTGTGTACGCGTTCGGTATACAGGTTCCATAGAGTTCAATGGGAGTCCGAGCGAACCGAGTCCGTCACCATACGGGTGCATCGGAATCGGTCGCTCGGACTCATGGAGCGCAATTCGCTAGGAAAGACCTCCGGATCCGAGTCGTACGGAGGGCTTTCCTAGCGAGATCGTAATCGGCCCCTCAATGTGAAATCGGTGTTACACTGCTCCAGTTACAGGATATTCACTGCAGAAGATTCGACCCTCCTTTTATTGGTGTAATCTGGGATAATATTTTTTATTGGTCACTCGTGGGTTTTCATGACACCTGTTGATGTGCGTGGGACATTGATGGGCCATACCTGCTTCAAGAAGGGGTCTCTATTGTACCCTCCCTCATGAGATTCACAGAGCCTGTGTTACAGAGGTAGATCTTTCCAACCAGCTCTCCCCCTTCAAGCGGGTGGAAAAAAAAGTACCCAGCCATAAAACCTCCACCTGGCTTGGTGGCGAGGTTGGTCGTCAGCTTAATCATTTGCTGCTAGCATCTTTACTATCTACAGGCAAGGGCACGAGTTCAGATCACAGCATGGCTAGCCCAGCCGTTCATCCTTCTGAAATTGATACATTGAGCACCATTACATTAGGCAGATCATCGTGATTGGCAGTTACTCATTTCGTACAATGTTCTTTGACGCATGTCCCCTCAGTGTATTCAATGTTCAGTATAGGAGAGGAAGCATCATAGTCTACTGCATGGTTAAGAAGGGATGTGGAATTCCTATAGGCCGACGCCCAGGACATATTGTTTGGGGTCAAGGGCAACAAGTGTTCATATGTATTTTGTCCTTGGGACAAGTAGGCCCAACCTCCCTGCAGCACATACCCTTTGGCTGCCAGTTTGCAGTACCACATTATGGATCAGGGAAGGACACTGTCTGCAGTTAAGGTAATATTTTTGTCCATACGTTAATGCTGTTCAAACTTGTATTTATGGTTCGTTAATTAAAAGCCTTTATTATGAGGGTGAGCGCTCTAAGTAAATGTAAGCTCTGACTGCACTACTGACAGTGGTTCTAGTATAAAAAAGTGTACACACGTTTTCAAAGTTTAGCAATATGAGGCTATGTATAATGCTCCCAGAATGCTCTCTGATTTGATGCAAATATTTGCAGAAGCTTGAAAGCAAGATTGATGATTCTTTGCTTTCAAAATAAAATGTTCATAATAAAAAGAGAGCAGGAAAAAAACATTTTGTTAAACTACTGTAAAATTTCAGGTACCATTTCTTTGCAGCATCATTTAGTAACATGTGTTGATGCATGCTAGTATTTCCCCAAAATATTCATAATGGAAAATTAGTGTAACCAGTTTTAATAAGATTATGGAAAACAAAAACAAGCATTGGCAAAGCCAGTAGGTCTGAAATTGGTGGTCAGCTTTTTAGTTTTGTCAATGTGTGACTTGTTTTGGCATGTTTTTTATAAAACCTTATTGGCGTGGGAGCAGCCGGGCCCTCACCATTATAACAAACACTGGCAAAAGCAAAAATTGTTTTTGGTCTCAAAAAGCACACACTGCCACAGTAGTTACTGGCACTGAACACAACTACTTTGTGTGCCGATATGCTCCTTGTGAAAGAGGAGAATGCTTCACTCACAGTGAAGCCAACCGATACAGAGAGAGACAGAATTTTAATAAATGCAAAAGGTCATGGTCAACGCCAGACCAAATTAGGGGCCCAATTATTAAACAAAGTCTCAAAAGTGCACCCATTGTATATGTCCTTGCATTAAGTGCAGCTATACGGCTTTCATGAATTCCCAAGAATTTACAGAAGTAGGACAAGAAATAGTACTCCTAGAAAATATTTGTGAACTGCATTTTAGCATGAGCAAATATGCATGTGTAGATTTGCTCATGCGAAAATCTGAGTGTTTGCAAGTTCACTTTCCCTCCAACCACTTTTTCCCAACTCTGGAAGAAGCTTTACGTCTGCCATTGTCGGGAGTAAATTTCCAACATTTCTCAGTATGGGAAAAGATTAGAGAAGAGTTGTTGAAAACCCTTAAAACATGCAAGTTAGTAGGTTTGCACAGACTCAATAGGGCATTCAAACCCTGGAACTATTGCTTACCACTACCTTCAGCCCCAGTTTGTAGATCTGCGGAAACATGGCAACATAAGGGGATTGCAAGTATCTGAAAGAGACACGTTAGTGACAGATTCCTTACCTTAGAATATCCCCAGGCGTCAGGCTGGATCCGGAAAGTTTTTGCGTAGCAGTACCCTTGCGCGTCGGTAGGCGGCGTCGTGCGGCTCCGCGTCCGTCGTCGGCGCCGGGACCGCCGGGATGACGTCGCGGGCAGTACTTAGACGCCGCCCCTGCGCGCTGACGTCAGTTCTTCTTTTTCCGCGCCAGTAAGCGCAGATCCGGGAAGAGCAGTGCCCTAGTAATTTTTTTACTACGTTTTTTGGTGATTTTTCACTGTTTTTCTAAACGAGTCTCTCGACTCCGAAGGTGTTGGTAGGGATGCCCGGCTTCAAGCCCTGCGACGCCTGTGGTCGCATGATGTCGATCACAGACCCGCACTTAGAGTGTCTTTACTGCCTCGGCCGCGACACGAAGTCGTGCCCCGACTGCCAGGCCTTGCACCCGAAGGCTTTGCGAGAGTGGACTCGAAAGCTCCTCGAGGTCCGGCAGTCGGCTGCGCGCCACACCAAGCCCCGGTCACGTGAGAGGTCGAGGGGCCGGTCGCGGAGTCCTCATCGGTCGTCGGGGTCCAAGTCTTCGCACTCCTCCGGTAAGTCGAAGCATAAAAAGTCTAAGAAGCGTCATCGCTCGAAGGCTTCGCCTCGCCGGTCTCGCGACTCGGCTGAGGCTCCTATCGGCACCGTCCCCGTGGCTCCGGGAGTGCCTGTGGAGCCGCCCCCGCATTACCCGTCCTTCCCGGGTTCGGGGGCGACTCCAGCCGAGATACAGGAATTCCTGTCAGCCATGGTCCGCCTCTTCGGGCCTCAAGGTCCCCCCGGTGCGCCTTCAGGCCCCGCGGGCCCTGATGGGGTTTCCCCGGCGCCGCCGGCGACTCCGGTCCCGGCGCCGCCTGTAACACCAGCCTCGGCCCCGGCCTCGATCCTGGCTCCGGTGCTGCCGCAACCCCGATCGACGCCGGTTCACCTAACTACACCTCCGCCGGCGCCGATGTCTCCGGTGCCATTCCCGACGCCGCCCGGGGCTCCGGGCGGCGTCGTTCCCCGGTTCTCTCCGGATCCGGACACGGCGCCGGACCGGCATCGCTCGACGCCGGCTCCGACGCCGCTGGGACCTTGGGTCCCACATGTCCCTCCTCCTTATTTTGAACCTGAATTGGAGGACGTAGATAACTGGGAGGGGTCTGAAGACACTCTCACACAGCAGTGTGAGTTTGATCAGGACTGGGCTGAGGAACTTTGGGATGGCAGTGGTCTGGACACCTCCCCTGACACTGGCATTCTGTCTCCTCCATCCGTGGCAACGGAGGAGGGAGCAAACTTTGCAACGGTGTTGCGTAGAGCAGCTGGGGCCTTAAACCTCCAGTTGCCTACAGTGGCTGTCAAGACTAACATCCTGACGGAAGTGCTTCAGCCGGCGGCTACCTCCTCGGAGCCACTGCTGCCGTTCAACGAGGCGCTTTCAGACGTTCTTTTGGGCACCTGGTCCAAGCCCACCACAGGGGCTCCTGTGGATAGGAACGTGGCCCGACGCCATCGCCCTGCTCCGGGCGACCCCCCCGTTTCTCTCTCTACACCCCACCCCTGAGAGCTTGGTGGTCCAAGCCTCTGCTTCCCAAAGCGCCTTCCCTACCGCTCCCCCGGATAGGGAATCCAAACGCCTGGATCAATTTGGGAAGAAGGTCTTTTCTTCCGCCAGTGCTGGCTTGCGGTCAGTCAACACCACTTGCCTCTTGGGCCGATATTCCCACTCCTTGTGAGACTCGGTGGCGCAAGTTCTGCCCCAGTGTCCTGAGGAGGTCCAGACACTTCTTTCCCGCATCATTGCGGAGGGAAGAGATGCAGCAAAGTACACCATCAGATGTGGCCTTGATACCGCCGACTCGCTAGGCAGATCGCTTGCAACGACAGTGGCGCTGCGCCGTCACGCCTGGCTGAGGACCACTGGTTTCTCGGGTGATGTCCAAAACTCTCTTATGGACATGACCTTTGATGGAGTCGGTCTTTTTGGGACAAAGGCAGACCATGCGCCGGAGCGCTTTAAGGACTCGCGGGCTACAGCCAAGTCCCTGGGCCTTTCTGCTGTGCGCCCTCAGCAACAGTCTGCTTTTCGCCCCTTTCGTAGCCACGGAAGGGGCGCCCAGTCACGTCCGCTGCCCAGCCACCGGCCCGCGCAGCAAGCATCTTCGCGTGGCCGAGGACGTGGCTCCCGCCGTGGCGGGTCAGGCCACCAACCCCGCCCCGTCCACAGCCTCCAAGCCCTCCTAGTCCTTCCTTTCAGGTGCACAGCACGCCAGTAGGGGGCAGGGTCCGCCATCACCTTCACCACTGGCGTGCCATCACCTCGCACAGGTGGGTCTTGGACATTGTCCGAAGGGGCTACTCCCTCCCCTTCGTGACCATCCCCCCAGCCATGCCAGCTCAATTCCACCGCATGTCAGGGGATCACTTGGTGCTTCTTCAAAAGGAAGTTTCGGCCCTCTTGGCCAAGAGGGCCATCGAGCGCGTTCCGACCCCAGAAGTAGGACGTGGTTGCTACTCCCACTACTTTCTGGTGCCCAAAAAGGACAAGGAGGACATGCGTCCTATCTTGGACCTCCGGAACGTCAATCGATTCCTCCGGAAGGAGAAGTTCAAGATGCTCACCCTAGCTCAGGTCTTGACTGCTCTCGACCCTGGAGACTGGATGGTAGCGTTGGACTTGCAGGACGCATATTTCCACATCCCCGTCCTGCCGGCCCACCGGCGTTACCTGCGGTTCACGGTAGGCCTCGAGCATTTTCAGTTCACAGTGCTCCCTTTTGGCCTTACCAGCGCCCCTCGGGTGTTCACGAAAGTGATGGCGGTGGTCGCAGCCCATCTGCGCCGGGCAGGGGTTCCAGTCTTCCCCTACCTCGACGACTGGCTGCTGAAGGCGGGCTCGTCCCAGGCAGTCGTCTCCCACCTCCAGACAACGGCCGAAATCCTGCACTCGCTGGGGTTCTCCATCAACGTGCCGAAGTCGCACCTGATTCCTTCTCCACAGCTCCTTTTCATCGGAGCAGTTCTGGACACGACACAGTTTGGGGTTTATCCTCCCGAACGGCGAGTCCGGGATATTCAGGCTATGATTCCGATCTTTCGGCCTTTATCCTGGGTTTCGGTACGGATGACCCTGAGGCTGCTGGGCCTCATGGCCTCCTGCATCCTGTTGGTCGATCATGCCAGATGGCATATGCGGGCTCTGCAGTGGGACCTGAAGTTCCAGTGGGCGCAGCACCAGGGCAACCTGTCCGATCACGTCCAGATCTCGGAGGGGACTGCAAAACAGTTGCAGTGGTGGCTCTCGAACCGGCAATGGGTCATGGGCAGATCCCTCTCCCTTCCCCAGCCAGAGCACACAGTTGTGACGGACGCGTCCCTTCTGGGATGGGGCGGTCACATGGGAGAGGCGGAGATCAGAGGCCTCTGGTCTCCGGCGGAGTCCCGGCTCCATATCAACCTTCTGGAGCTCCGGGCGATCCGACTTGCACTCAAGGCATTCCTTCCCTCTGTCAAAGGGAAGGTAGTGCAGGGGTTCACAGACAACACCACCGCCATGTGGTACTGCAACAAACAGGGGGGGTGGGGTCGTGGACCCTATGTCAGGAGGCTCTGCGCCTCTGGACATGGCTGGAACATCAGGGCATATTCCTGATGGTTCAACACCTGGCAGGTTCCCTGAACGCCAGGGCGGACGAACTCAGCCGCAGGTGCATGATGGATCACGAATGGCGTCTTCACTCGGAGGTGGCGCAAGGTCTCTTTCAGCAGTGGGGAGAGCCTTGGTTAGATCTGTTCGCCACAGAAGAGAACGCGCAATGTCAGCAGTTCTGCGCGTTGGAATTTCCAAGGCGGCACTCGCTCGGCGACGCTTTTCGTCGCGAGTGGAGTTGCAGTCTGTTGTACGCCTTTCCGCCTATACCACTTCTACCCAGAGTGTTGAAGAAGATTCGGCGCGACCGGGCCCAAGTCATTCTTGTGGCTCCGGACTGGGCTCGAAGAGTTTGGTATCCCGAGCTACTCAGTATGAGCATCGATCCCCCGATCCGTCTGCCTCTTCGGGAGGATCTTCTGTCGCAGCAGCAGGGGACGGTCCTCCACCCGAACCTGTCCAGTCTACACCTGCTTGCGTGGAAATTGAGCGGCTGCAGTTGATTCCTTTCGACTTGCCTCCCGAAGTTTGTGATGTGATTCTGGCAGCCAGGCGTCCCTCCACTAAGGTGGTATACGCCTGCAGGTGGAACAAGTTTGTGGCATGGTGCAAAGCAAAGGCTGTGAATCCCCTTTCTGCCCCTCTTTCTGAGGTTCTTCTGTTCCTTCTTTCTCTGGCCCAACAGGGTTCTGCCCTGGGTACCATTAAGGGCTATCTTTGTGCGATATCAGCCTTCCTCAGGCTTCCTGATCAGCCCTCCCTTTTCAAGTCCCCTGTGGTTAACAGGTTTCTTAAAGGCATTACACACCTCTTTCCTCCTGTTCCGTTTGTAATGCCTCAGTGGGACTTGAACTTGGTTCTTACCTTCTTAATGTGCGCTCCCTTTGAGCCTCTACATAATTGTCCTCTTCGTCTTCTTACTCTGAAGACAGCATTCCTGGTGGCCATCACCTCTGCTCGGCGGGTGAGTGAGCTCCAGGCTCTTTCATGCAAACCTCCCTTTCTGTCTGTTCATCCAGACAAGGTTGTTCTTCGGACGCGTCCGTCCTTCTTGCCAAAGGTGGTTACTGCCTTCCATATTGGGCAGACCATCACTTTGCCCACCTTCTTTCCGCCTCCGCATCCTTCCAGAGAGGAAGAGAGGCTCCACCGTCTGGACCCAAAACGTGCGCTTTCTTTTTACATCAACCGCACACAACAGTTCCGGGTGGATGACCAGCTCTTTGTTGGCTACGTGGGCGCCAAAAAAGGTCGGGCGGTGCACAAGAGGACCATCTCCCGCTGGGTTACCTTGTGCATCAAGACCTGCTATTCTTTGGCTAAGAAGGAGCCTCCTGTTGGGCTGCGTGCCCATTTCACCAGGGCAACGGCGGCTACCACGGCTTTAGGCCGCGGGGTTCCGTTACAGGATATATGTCAGGCAGCTACATGGGCTTCGCTGCACACGTTTACCAAACATTACTGCCTTGACAGCCAAGTCCGGAGAGACGGCTTCTTTGGCCGTTCTGTTCTCCGGGACTTCCTCGTCTGATCTTTGTTCGCAGACCCACCACCGGGGTTGGTATTGCTGGGGTATCTATTCTAAGGTAAGGAATCTGTCACTAACGTGTCTCTTTCAGATGCACAAGTTACTAACTTGTGTAACGATATATCTGTAAGAGACCGTAGTTAGTGACAGATTCCTTACCGCCCCACCCATCCTCCCCGTTCTGCAAACTGATTTCTAGGGTTAAGGACATCCCTTTCAGGGCCCTAGTATTTTTCAGACACCTATGTCAGCTTCTTGCATGGCTCTGCGTTCCTGGCGCGGAAAGTCGTGTACAGAACTGACGTCAGCGCGCAGGGGCGGCGTCTAAGTACTGCCCGCGACATCATCCCGGCGGTCCCGACGCCGACGACGGACGCGGAGCCGCACGACGCCGCCTACCGACGCCCAAGGGTACTGCTACGCAAAAACTTTCCGGATCCAGCCTGACGCCTGGGGATATTCCAAGGTAAGGAATCTGTCACTAACTACTGTCTCTTACAGATATATCGTTACACAAGTTAGTAACTTGTGCATTCAAACACTACTATGGTATGAACCCTGGCATAATCAGATAGGCTATATCAGAGCTCTTATATAATGAGATTGCTGCCATAATTTGTCACTGCACTAAATGGCACCGAAGGGACAAGTGGATTTTGTTACAGGACAAATAGATGTATGAAGCAACCTGCCCCATGGACAAGTAGATATTTTATTAAATTCTACACCCCTGGTTAAGAACTTTGTAACACATTGGGTTCTATGCAAATCGTATCTTAAAATATTCTCTCCCATTCCTTGTTTTTATTCAGATGCATTCAGGTAGGCTTTGCGGTGTCACCTAGTTCCAAACAGTGTCAATCATTTACCTCATTAGTATTATCAGCCTGTATCAAACAAAGCTGTATAATGCATAATTAACTCACGACATCTAAGCATGTTTAACTTTGAACAGCGCGAGTCCAGAGTAGTGACTAGAACTGGGAGGCATTATCCTGTGTACGTCAAGCATTCCTCAGGCTTTGGGTCTTGGAGATGTCAGTGGGCAGCGGGCCCAGTGCTTAATTTGAGTCGGTGGTTTCCGTGCTTGGCACCAGCACTTAATTGTTAACACCAGCGCTGGTGACAGTCTGCTACATGGTGGCGCTGTCTGGTTAATTTAGAGATGACTACAACAACAGTTAATTATTAATTCAATATACATTAAAAATGACTATTACCTGTCGCCCCAAGCCCTTTCTATAGTTTTAGGGGCATGAAATAGTCCAAACTGCAAAACTTGTAGGAGTCTGATGGTTAGTAGTTGTGTTGTTGCTATCATTGGCAGCATAGCAGGGGCAATGAATGTGTGGAGCAAGCTGCAAAAGCCTCCTGACAAGAGCCCTGGCACTTATGGTTTTTACAAATTAAGAACTATGAGCGCCAGTGGGGCCCGGTGCTGTGGGTCCTGGTGGCTGTGCATGACCTGTGTCTGTTTTCAGTCCCTCTCTGACCGATCTTGTGATGTTCGTTCTTTCATGTAATCCTGTTTAATTAATGTTCCCATTGTGCTAAGTGCGCCACATTTATGCAGGTTAGGGTGCTGCTAATTATACAGCCTGGTACAAAGGACAGTATCTCCGCCTGGCCCCCTCATGAGTGCTACTGGTCTCTTGCATAAGATAACCCCCACTTTCCTCCCTGTCTAAAGCCACCCTCTTGGCCTTGCCAATAAATTAAGTAATGGTAACATCTGGTATGTACAGCACTTAGCAACGGCAGAAACAGCGATATCAAGTGCTACACAAAACCAGTTTTATTGTTCTAAAATGATGGGCCTAAAATATGAAGATCCTTGAGAAGCACGAGGAATACTACCCACGTCACAACTTCAGTCTGCGAGGAACATCAATAACATATTTATTATACTGCAGCAAATCTGCATGTGACTTATAGCAATATTTACAAAGGTAAACACTTTCAAAATCACAGTATGTAACTTATGCGCCAAAAAATCTGCAACGCTGACATGTTTTGGACACAATTTATGACAAATGTAACAATATTCTTTTAAGAAAAACTACCGGCATGCCTGTGTTGTAGTGGTGAGGGGAGAGATAGTTTTCCTATTTATATTGTTGGTAAAGTTCCAGGAGGTCTAGCTCTATCTTTCTCAGTGTCTTGGTGAGCCTGCCCTATCTCAGCCCCCTTGCCCATCAATTGGCTGCATCCACAACCCCCGTCCTTCTCTCTGTGTAATGCCTTACTTTCAGCATTAGCCCAATGCATGCCTTCCCTCCTCTGTTAACCAGCTTTGGGGTAACAAGCGGATTTGTATCTCTTGGTTCTCGTCCGCTTAGCAAGCAACAGAACCAGGTCAATACATCGTGTAACCTTTGCTTTCTTATGGCCTAGGATTTGCCCCAGTAGATAGCAGTCCACACTCTCTAAGTTCAGCGCCCATGTTACCGTGGAGATTACTTGTAATACTTTGGACAAGAAATTACTTAATTTAGGGCAGCTCCACATCATATACAGAATGTTTGCAGCTGGTGCGTGTTGACATCGAGGACAGTTTGCTGAAGCATCGGGAAGTACACGATGGAGCCTATGCAGCGTAAGGTAAGTTCTATGTAGCATATTAAATTGAATGAGCTTAAATCGGGCATTTCGGGAGACTTTCCAGGGATATTCTAAAGCTCTCTGCCATTCATTGCCATTATAAAGGTGCTGGGTGTCAGTTTCCCATTCATTTATAAGCGACTGCACTGACACCCCAGTGTGTTCTTGTGTGGCTTTATAAAGCTGTCTGATCAATATGCAGCCGTATCCAATGGTTTGTAATGTTTGCAGCACTGCATGGGTAGCTGACTCAGTATTTTCAGTATCCCACTGCCTCTTGAATGCTACTAAGTTGTCAGCTCTGGATTCCACATGTGTCCACTATCCTTTGGAAAGTTTGTATCACCCCATCAGTAGAAAGATCACCCACTGAGTGCATTCTGGTCTCCTGCCATTGCGACAGTTCCCTACTTGTGAGCGAAGTCAACCCAGCCTGGTGGCCCAGGAGTCAAATACCATCGGAAAAATCTTTATCATTAGGCACAGGCCTGTTCTATGAAGCCATGCTTCAACATAAAGTCTGAAACCTGTAACTTTTAAGAGTTATTCACTCTTGGACTCCAGTACACAATAAAGGGTATACTATACAGTACCTAATGCTGGGACTCGGGCATTACTCCAGCTTGGGCAAGTATTTATAGCTCCTCTTCTCAGAATGTAAACATTCCCTCTACTACCAAATTTGCTGGGGCGGGAATCTATTTAAATAAACTTGGTTTACCATCACTCACAGGGCTGATCTCCGCTGTGCTGCAGCCCAACAGGTTAACGGACCGTGGCCATTGTAGTTGAGAAGATCAGGAGCAAATCATCACAAATAGTAATCGCAATTTCTACCTAAAGTTAAGTTAATAATGAAAATTATTTAAAGGATTTAAGCATTTTATTTTTCAAAGTTTAGTAGATCATCTTTATTCAGAATCATAAGTTTTCTCATATTAGTTGCAAATCAACCTTTTACAGAATTGATAAAAGAACATGGTTAATTCAATTACAATACAATGTACTAAGCATGTTCCATAAAGGAAAAAATCCCTAATCTAAAAATGGGTAGAAAGGTGTCAGTAGGAACACATAAAGAGTTCAAATTTGAAAGAAAGTGAGACCAAGCATAAAGCTCAAATTATATTCAAAATGTAATAATCAATCAAAGCAGAAATTCCCATAAAGAGAGGTTTATGAAACTCAATACAGTCTCAAAGCAATAAGGAATAAGGCAGAGGAAATGTGCAATAGCTGTAGCAACTGCAGTCAGCAATGGTGTCTGGGCAAAGGTAAAAAGAAATTAAGGGAAAAAAATGGCGTGGTGAGGGTAAATGGTGGGAGAGAGAGTTGGTAGCGGGAGAATGGCATGGAATAGCGTGGAATGGCGTTGACCTACTCTAGGAACACGTATTTTTATAAACAGTTGAAAATTATGTTGCAGTTAGTGTTGCACCTTCTCCTCCTCTCGTCCAATCATCTTTCAGAGCTCTTCGTGGGAACAGATTTACTTCTCTCCACGAATAGAGTAATTCACAGACAGTAATCTTCGAGTGTGCAACTTTGTTATTTTAGTCTAAACTACACATGAGGCTTTTTACATCCAAAAACATATTTCCCCACAAATGGGACTGCATCTCTAGCCTTCTAATAAAACGAAATGTATGTTAGCTAACAATGGGCTACGTAGAAATCTAAACATCCAAAGTAGCGAGAGAAAATTATTTACTCAACATCATCCTTTGGAAAAAAAACAAATATGGTAAAAGAGGGCAAGATCAGTTTGTGCTGCATTCTATGTGTGGTTATTCTTCATAATTCTATTAAACGATAAATTCTAAGCAAACATTTCAAACCTTTCTTTGTATAAGCAGAAGCATTTTGCAGTTATGTGCAAAATTAATTCAATAAAACATGATCTTGGAAAGGTCAAGAATTAAAACATTTGATTCGTTTCAGCACATTTTAGGCACACTCCTCGCTAAGCAATGCTGCTTTTAACATACATGTAATTGTAGGTAATTGTAGGTACTTACTATATTTTTGCAGATCTTTTAATGAATTTTGTTCATTTAAACCTGCATGTTAATACTGCACATATATTTTAGTTATATTATTTTGCGTTTTACTAAAAAAATGCCTCTTTTACCATGTTTCAACATAAAGTCTGAAACCTGTGACTTTTAATAGTTCTTCATTCTAGGAATTCAGTGCGCAATAAAGGTTATACTATACAGTACCTAATGTTTGACAACTCGCTATGTATACTGGAAGTTACTGACACGTTTCCTATAAGACCTGATCCATGAAAACAATAAAATCTACTCTTTACAATAACTGGGATTCTGCTATCCCTGTATAAACGCCTCTCCCTAATTGTTTTATAGGAGGTGGGATTCTGCCATCCCATATAAACGCAAGGCTCTAATTTGTTTATAAACGACAACTTGTGACGCACCCAGGCTCCGATTATAAAGAAAAGACGTCAGAACTTGACTGTAATAAGTTATTGCAGTCGAGGTCTGAAATCACAATACCTGCTGCCAGAGCCAGCACCTTAAGTGAAAGGCAGGTGTTTAAAGCAACGAAAATGAAATACTGCTTTTCTTTCTTCTGCTCAATTTTTCTACCTTAATGTTTGTACCTTAACGTGACTAGCAGAAAGAGCATGATTATTTTTTGCATACCGTAGATAATTGTAGAAGTTAGACTCTTTCTGCATGTTTCTACACATTCTGAACAACTGCAGCTTTTTTTAAGCTTATATTGAACTGTTTCTAATATCTTTTTGCAACAAATATCAAACAGGTTTTTGATGTGTTTAATTTTGCATTCGAGGTGTAAAATTATTTATTCTTCATGTTTTCAAACATGCTCTCTCTTTTATATTAAAGATGTGCGCACCAAAGTTTTAAGTGACTTGTGGGAAAGGTGATGGTGTGACCATGTATTATATGGAATAAATTACCCCAGCTGTATATGGTAAGGATATTGCACGTTTCCTCGGAGTTACATAGCCTTGTAATAGAACTCGGCCTTCGGCCTCGTTCCTCTGTATGGTTATGGAACTCTTTGGTGACTTGCACTATTCTTATAATGTACGTCAGGAGGACTTTATCCCTTATATGGCTTTTCTAATAGAACAACAGAAAAACTCACACTACTCAAAATGCTGTCAGAATATGCAGTATGGCATACCACAACAATATAAACCACAAACTATTTGCCAAAGAAATCAGAATGTATTCAATGTGCGACCCAGTACAAAAGTGCAATGTCTGGGAAAGCACTATCCAATTATAAGCCACAACTATTTGCCAAAGACGGAACACTGTCTTTTGACTCCGGTCACAATTAACTTTTGAAACACAAAGGTTTCTTTTCCAATAATTATCAGAGTTTAACACATGTTGTGAAGTTCATCAATATTTATTTTCCATCAATTTCTTCATTGACAACTTAGTTATAATCCATCTTAACATATGATAGTTGCAATATTATACAGCCTTGATGAATGATCAAATGGATTAAATGGGCTAGATTCCAAATTTTGCCCAATGCATTTCGGGTCGATGACCCTTCATCAGGGGCAATCCAGATAAAGATCTGTGAACAAAATAGGCTGATGTTGGTTTAAATACAGCCCTGAGGTGGCCGAGTATATGTGTAATTTACGAGTCACAATGGATATGCAGTCCACAAACTGGTGACAGATTGGGTGGGGTAACAGGCGGTCCCTTCACCAAAGAACCTCTTCTGCGTTTCCAAGAATACATTACTTGGGGCAGTTCTTTTATTTCATCTCGTGAAAATAACCTTACCCTTACTGCGTAGTGGCACGCTTTGAGCATCTTCCAAAACCCATGCCACCCCACACAGTATTATTATCACCAATATTAAAAGAACAACGCGTGTTATTGTACTTTTCCTTGACCACATCATATTACGTTGTGCAGTAACCATTAGCTACTCCTCCTCAGTAACCTTCCTGCCGAAAGGATGAATCGTGAAAATACGAGAAAATATAAAAGTTCCCAGTGTCCGTTAGAGCCTCACTGATACAGGCTCCTATTTTTCATCAATAAGTTGGCACTCTTGAGCACCGGCGATGGAGCTTGCTCTGTCCTAAGCTCTTTTATCCCACGTCGATAACGGTGATATACATTTAAGTATACTTTCTTCCCTGACTAATGTTCAAACAACAAAGGCAAAGCAAATACAGAATTTTCACTTATTTTCGGTATTCGTTGGTACTGTTACTGAGTACTACCTATCTTATGTAGTCCGTCCCTAATAATTTTTCTCCTTAGATTCAGTAACCCTCAGCCGAAGACGCAAATTGTACCTGGCAGCCCCAGGCACTGTGTGATCAATGAACAAAGGCTCCTTGATAGCTCGTATTTCTGGTGGGACAGCCTCTTTCAAAACATCGTCGTTCTCCTTATCTGTTTATGTCCAGGTCAGTTGAGCATCGCTGAAGGGGACAAACCTGGGCACTTGCTCTCATTCGCGTTGCCAATACCCTCCTTGACCCACTGGTCATATGGCAACAGCAAAGGAATCCTCCGGTAATGGGTGGCATGCACCCAGTTCTTTCGACCAGCAACCTTTACAGGCGTCCGTGCCACCAACAGAACCTGCTCGGGGCCTTTCCAGCGGGGCTCCAGACTTTTCTTCCTCTGCAAGTTCTTAACCAAAATATAATCGCCAGGCTGAATGTTGTGGCCGAGCCCCTCCGGTATAGGAGGTAGTGATTCACGTACCTGCTGGTGAATAGAACGCAAACTTTCTGTTAACTGGCCAAGATAATCAAGCAACACAGGATATTCAATCTCTGAGCAACGTTTAGGTCGGGGAATACCCCCAAACATTCGCTGGGCGCCCAAAAATCATCTCAAACGGAGGCAACCCAGTTCTGGAGTGTGCTGTTGTCCCAGTTGACAAAAGAGCTAATGAAAGAGCATCCGGCCATTGCAACCCTGTCGTTTCTTGGATTTTTGCCAATTTCAGTTTGAGAGTACTGCTGTACTTCTCAACAAGGCCAGCTGATTGTGGGTGATTGGCAGCATGAAATTTCTGTTTAATGTGCAGACCCTCACAAATCAATTTAATCACTTTCCCATTAAAATGAGACCCGTTGTCACTCCAGATAATTCGGGGCAAACCGAATCGAGGAAAATACTCTTTAAGGAGTACTTTCGCAGTTGTAATGGCCGTATTGTCCTTAGTGGGGTAAGCCTCATCCCATTTACTGAACGCACATATTACCACTAAAACATACTTGAGATATTGCATCGTTCTAATTCAATCAAATCCATTTGGAGGACTTCAAACGGGAAAGTGGGTGGTGCAAAATTACCCGGGTGGTGTAGGGGTACCTTTCCCTGGATTGTTTCATACAGATCATGCAATGTTTCACCAAATGCGCAGCTGTCTTAGAGATGTTATCATTGTGCCAAACAGGGGCTAATAATTTACAAATGCCTTTCGCACTAATTTGGGGTGGACCATGGGCCATAGTAACCACAGGAAGTACACATACATCGGGCAACATCCATTTCTGTTCTCCAGATTTATCGATCCAACATCCTTCCTCATTTAACTGTGCTGTACTTTCTTGCCATTTCGCTAATTCCTCTAGCGTGGCTTCGCTTTGCATCTCCTTTACACTCTCAACGGTATTTTCAAACATAGCAACCTCAGGAACCCACCTAGCCGGACCTGCAACAAACATTCTTTTCATTTTACTTCGGGCCGTCTCCTTGGCTACCTGATCTGCAAATGCATTTCCTCTACCCACGTCATCCGTAACCTTCCTATGAGCGCTGCACTTAATTATTGCCAATTTCTTGGGGAGAGTTAATGCTGATAACAATCACAATATGAGGTGTCCATGCTGTATCCTAGTACCATGAGAAGTAAGAAACCCTCTCTCCGCCCACAGTCGACCAAAATTATGGGCAACCCCGAACGCGTACCGACTATCTGTATAAACATTGACAACCAGCCCTTCACTCAATTCACAAGCTCGGATAAGGGCAGCAAGCTCAGCGGCTTGAGCCAACTGAAAGGGGACCCGTGATGTCTCTACCACCGTCCGCAACTTAGTTATAGCATAAGCTGCAGTGGTAGTGCCATCTGATAATTTAAAACAGGAGCCATCAACATATACTTCCCAATTGCGGGTCAGATAAGGGAACATCAGTCAGGTCTACCCGTCCTTTCTTCTCTTATTCTGTCCGGAAAATGCAGTCATGTTTGTCAACTGCATCATTCTCAGAAGGGAGGGGTAGTAAAGTGGCTGGGTTCAGAGTGGCACATCTTTTGATCGTAATATGTTTAGCAAACAAGGTCAATTCATAACCAGTAACGTGCACTGGTGAGATGTTGTGTCTTTGTCTTATTCAAAAGCGTATCCACAGCATGGGGTACCATAACTGTGAGGTCAGTATCAAGTACGAGTCCAGCCGATTGCCTGATTGAAGTGGCCACAGCCGCAATCGCTCTCAGACAGCTCAGAAGGGCCCTAGCAACAAGGTCAAGCACAGCAGAAAAATAGGCACAAGGCCCCTGTTTATCCCCAAATTTCTGTGTTAAGACAGAAAGTGTGCAACCGGCCATCTCATGAACATAAAGCACAAACGGTTTCCTATAGTTAGGTGTGCCAAGCACCGGAGCCGAGCAAAGCGCAGTTTTTAATTGCTCAAAACATTGCTGACATTCTGGTGTCCAAGGCAAATGCTCATGCACTGCTTTCGTTGTTAATGCAAGCAAAGGTTTCATTAGTAAAGAATAATTCGGGATCTACAGGCAACAGTAGGAAGTAATACCTATAAAAGCGCGTACATCTTTTTGAGTTTGTGGAATGGGCATCTTAATGATGGTAGTGATGCGCCCGGGGATCAACCTGCTACCCTCCTTCGACAGTAGGTGACCTAAATAGGTAACCTCCTGTTGACAATACTGAAATTTCACTGTACTGTCCTTGCAACCTTGTTCCGTATAAGAAGCAATTAACAGGTCATCGACATACTGCACCAATACATTACCTGGGGAAAGCGATAGTGAATCCAACTGACTTTTTAATGCTGGACTATAAATACTAGGACTCTCTGAATAGCCTTGAGGATCACGACAGAATCTAAAGCTTCTGCCGGCAAGTGTAAATCCAAACAAATACCTACTGTCCGGATGTATAAGAATACTGAAGAATGCATTTTCCAATTCTGTGACCGCACTCTCTTTTTCACGCGCACCTAGGCTTGCAAGGGATTCCCCCTCCAAACCCTGGTTCTCACCCGAGCTCCAATCACTGAAACATGATTGTAAGGTATTGGAGAGGGCGTGGCGTTCCAACAACTACTGCCCGCAGGTGAAACATGCTCTCAGAACTAAACAAAAGAGCTACTATAGGGCGATTGCGGGGGCCAAAAGCCGATATTTTTCCTCGCGCATTGACCAGGCGAATAACAACTCGAAAGAAATTTTTTCAATAGTTCAAAGTTTCGTGGCTCTCTGTGCCCAGGTTTGCTCGCTGCCTGCCTCTGAGACCTGGTGCAATGTTCTTGCTAAGTTTCAGTCCATCCAGGCGGTCTTTTCTGCTTGTACTATTGGACCCTTGGCTCTTCCTCCCCTCCCTCGGTCCCCAGCCGGCCCTATCCATAAATTATACGTTTTTTCTCCAGCAGAGCTGTCCTGTACCCTCAAAATTCTTAAGGGTTTGAAATCTGGCTCCCCCGCTGATCCGTGTGCAGCTAGGCTTTTAGCCTCAGCTGCGGACATTATTAATCTAGAAGTCAATAATATTGTCAATACTTCCCTGTCGGAGGCCCGGGTGCCAGCCTCCTGGAAACAGGCAAAAATTCTCCCTCTTTTAAAAAAGCCTTCACTAGACCTCATGTCCCCTGGAAATTACCGCCCAATCTCTCTTTTGCCAAGTCTGGCTAAAGTTTGTGAGAAGGTGGTCACGAGACAACTCACTGACTTTGTGGAAGGCGCTGGCTTGTTGCACCCAGCGCAGTCTGGCTTTCGAGCCTCTTACAGCACAGAGTCTGCGCTGGTGGAGGTTTCGGAGGCAATCCGGGAGTGCTTGGATGCCGGCGGGAGGGCAGCTTTGATTATGCTGGACCTCTCGGTGTCATTCGATACGGTGCCTCACTCCCTACTTCTTGCTCGCCTCTCGGAGATCAGCATTGCAGGTTTCGCCTTAGGTTGGCTTACCTCCTTCCTGGTTGACCGGTCGCAGCAGGTTTGGCTTCTGTACCTCAGCCAGTGGCCACGGGTGTCCCGCAGGGTTCATCCCTTAGCCCCCTTCTCTTTAACATCTATGTCACCCCGCTGATATATTTAGCGGAGGAGCTTGGGGCTAAGGTGATTGCCTATGCGGTCGACACTCCGCTTCTGTTTACCTGGGATGGTGACGATGTTGCGGTCTCCTCTGCCCAACACTGCCTACTCTCGGTATTTCGCTGGCTGGCTCAGGCCCAGCTGAAGTGTAATGAGGAGAAATCCGAGATCCTTCTGTATGGCAAATTCCCGACCAATTTCAGAGAGCTACTGTGGCCCGCAGGGTTTCCCTTGACTTGCTTGTTGGGCATCGCCGTAAAAAATCTGGGTGTATGGTTTGAGGAGAACTTAACCTTTGCTACCCAGATTAAGAAGTTGGCGGGTTCCTGCTTTGGCATTTTAAAAACGCTGAGGAAGTTTCTCCCTCTTCTTCCAAAGGCTGCAAAGGAAACCGTGGTTCGGGCTTTGATCCTCTCTTGGCTGGACTACGCTAATGCGCTGCATGTCGGGACCCCTGGCTATCTGTTGAACAAGCTCCAGGTAGTGCAGAATTCAGCGGCCTGCCTCCTGTTGGATCTCCCCAGAAGGAGTAGTGTGCGCCTCCATCTGCGCTCTCTGCATTGGCTTCCTGTGGAGGTGCGGATTAAATTTAAAATCTTATCGATTGCCCATAGTGCCCTGTATGGCCGGGGGCCCAGTTATCTACAAAAGAGGTTCTCCTTTTATGTCCCGGCGAGACAGCTGCGTTCCTCCTCCCAATTACTGGCTCAGATCCCCCGGTTCTTTCGTCAAAGGCTTGGCGGATGCTCCCTTGTCCGGAAAGCCGTTATGGCGTGGAACGCTTTGCCATTGGCTCTTCGCAGCATTCAAGATTCCCGGATCTTTAAGAAAAAGCTGAAAACCTTCTTGTTTTAAACTCTGGCATATGATCCTCTCAGGTTTCGCGCCGGGACACTCTTTGGAGTAGCCGAGCGCGCTACAAATGCATATAACAATAACAATAAAATCAATAAAAGAAGAGAACGTAGCAGTAGATGGGATCATTGTTAAAAGCGTAGTAATATCAGGAACCACCGTATATTGCGTAACTACTATTTTATTAACCTCTCCAAATCAATCACAAAGCGATAGACCTCATCAATCGCATCAGAGGAACTCGAGGGTGTCCTCTTAAGGACCGTAAGAATAGGACTATTGCAAATGTTGGTCCGTTCCCCTGCCTGCGGTATTTCATATTGAGGAATACGGGGCAGAATAGGATTATCTTTAACTTGTATAGAAACTGGTGGTATATGCAACAGACGCACGTCTGTATCATCTGTGGCCCATAGTGTGGGTGATACCTGAGCAAACTCATCTGCATCCTGAGACAAACACTGTCTTATATTCACATCTGGACGCATAGTAATATAGACACCATCAGGAGAACAATATGCAACTTCTTCAATAAGTCCAAAGCAATCAAATTTTCACCACATTAGATGTTAACAAGAATGGAGACTTCACAGTGAAAGGACCAACAGTAAGTGCAAGGGGGCGTGAAAGGGGGCGTGAAATGGGCTGTGAAATGGGCTGACAACCGGTACACCGTAAAAACCTACTGAAACGTTATTTTGGCCAGACAGGGCCGCCCCAGGGACCATATGTCAAGAAACAGAACGTTTTGTCGCACCTGTGTCCACCAGAAATTCCTTAGTCGAGCCTTGCAAATCTGCTGTGACATAAGGACCACACTGATCTATAGGTATCTGAACTGGTCCCTCACCCTGTCCCTGGCTGTCCTAGCTGTAAGATATACCTGTCACATCATCAATGTCATAGTCATCATGATAATACTGTCTATCTCTGGGGTCATCAAAATAATTGTCAGAGCGGCCCGCAGGAGCCGCAGCATTCTGATTTCTGTCAGTCCCACGGCCTCTACCACCAGAACTGCGTCCTCTAGGGGACGAAACATTCTGTAAAAGCACAGGGCACTGGCTACGCCAATGTCCTTCCTTCTTACAATACGCACACTGATTCTGTCCCAAGCTTGTCATAGAAGGCTGCCTAGTACGTGGGAGTTGTCGGGAAGGACCTTCCCGTCCTCTGGTATTACCCCAAAATGCCTGCTGAAACAACACTTTCATCTTTATATCCTTATGTTTTTTAATCAGTTTTATCCTTTTCCTCCTGATCTCGATGCTCATAATATTGAGCCATATTCAAAATAACAGAGGGAGAAGACGTAGACCAAGTACTTTCAGACGCCTGCAAACGAGTCATTATTTCAGGAAGAAGATTAGTAACAAACCTGTCGACGAACAAACGAACTCCTCCCTCCGTGGACATAGCCTGCCCACTATAATTCAAAAACGTATTTTCAAGCCTTGTAAAAAAATCAGATACACTCTCATCCTTCTTCTGTCGACAGGCCGTCAATCTATCCCAGCTTACTTTCTTAGGTAGAATAAGTGTATGCATATATGTAATAAAACCACCAGGCAAAGCAAGTATCTCAGCACGTGGCTTATCTCCTGGCTTCCTTTCTTGATCCCATCCCTTAATCGCATCCCATGTACCACCCAACTCGGCAACATGATCTTGAGTATGCACCTGCCGCCAAATATCGACCGGAACAAGAAGACCAAAAAACATCATTTCAATATCAGCAAGAGTCATTACAGTAGAAGAAGCAGCTTCTGTTTATTCCTTATAGTAAGCTGTAGGATTTTTCCTAGGATCAGGCAGAGTAGCCTTAAGGGCTAAAACCTCACTTATTTTCCATGGAGTATAAACCCATTGCTCCTGGAAACTGGCAGCCACGGCCGGTCTAGTGATCGCACCGTGCTGATCCGTCAATGCAGGTATTTCTGGATGATAAATTGGGTGGACTTCACGCATAGGGAACTTAGTTATTTGAGTAGGACTCTTATCATACAATCGACCTCTATAAGAGACCATGGTAGAAATATTGCCAAACACTTGTTCTGGTGCTAAATCAGTAACAAAAACGCGGTCTCTAATATCAAATAATATTTGGGGAGCCTCCGACTCAATGTGTGTATGCCAAAGGTCAATCAATGTAGCAGACATATGTTGAAGGGCATGCTGTTGTAAAAAAGGCTCAAAATCACATATAACTCACCAAATATCCTCCACGCAATAAACCGCATTACGAGACCACCGCATTGCCTGACTCGCTATTACCCTCTTCTCATCCTCCCCTACCCCAGATCGCATCAACTGGCCTGTTCGTTCCCTAAATCTCACCAAATCCCTGTCTTCAAAACCATGCACAGAGATATCGGCATCCGAAAACGTTGGAGGATGAATAACCGCAGGAGGAGGGGTAATAGGAGTAGTAGGTAGAACTGTAGTCAATGATTGCACCGGAGAAGAAAAAACAGAGGGCACAGGAGTCGGAATAGTGGATGTAACAGAGGCCACAGTCATCAAAGAAGATGATGGGAGAGAAAGAATAGGGGGCACCGTAACTGGAGCTGTGGGTATAACAGCTGTAGATACGGGGACAACTGGAGCGGACGAGACAGGCTGCTGTGTCTGCAAGGGAATAACAGTGTATATCCTCTGCGGGGCATAAGGAGGCGAGGGTCGAGTATCTAACAACTCCTCTACAAAGGTATCATCTTCCTCTTTATCCACATAGGACTTGTCAACATGCAACCGAAATCTCCTATCCTCACATTCTATTCCTGTCTCCTGCTTTTCTCTATCATACGCCACAGCTTTCTGTGTAAGAGTCTGCATCTTCCCCTTCCCTGCATCTTTCTCCATTTTTAACAGCCTTTGATTAGCCTCCTTCTGCCAAGTTCGAAGAGAGTCAAACAGCGACTGTCTACTTCGTCTCTTAAACAACTGTTCTTGTAAAAAGCCAATCTTCTGTTCATCAAAGGAGCCTGTCAGAGGCCACTGCAACTCTGCATTGTCCCTCGTATGTTTGTGCCATAATGTACTAAACATAATGGGGCCAAGACTGTTTCACATACATATCAAAATTAGGGCTACCTTCAATAGGTGCAGGCTGAGCTTCTTCCAACCGGGCATCTGCAGAACAACGACAACACAAACTCCAAATTTTACTAAGTCCAGGCATTGTAAAGGAAGAACAAAATCGTTATTTTTACCTGGCAAAGTATTTGCAAATACGTTTCTTCAAGACAGTCCTTAGACCGTGACAAACTTAAACCACAATGGTACCATATCCACATAGAACCAAAACAAACTCACCTGATATCAGAAGTACAAACAAACCGGTTCTCCACTGCCGACTCTTCAGACCAAACAGTTAGATCGAGGGTTTCGCCACTCAGAACTCCAGTTGCGATGACCGCTGGGCGAGGCACCCTCCGGTGGAACAAAGGCCGCAGCTGCGAGTAACAGAAACTCTTCGTGTAGGGATCCCTGAGTCGTCTGTCCGACCTGATGATGTCCTTGTCCTCCCCTCCGTCCGCGGAAAGGGGATAGGTCAACAACCCAAAGGAGTCCCTGTTCGGGCGCCAACTGAAGGAAGTGACCCGCTTGGGGCCACCCGGGTCACCTCGGACCACCTCTCAGCCTTCCATACCAAATGAAGAGTTGGAGGAACAGTGGAGAATATGTCAGTAATTCAGTTACACTCAGAGTGGAGCCTCGTCTGCACAGTCTTGAAGAGTGGTACAGAGGAAACTAAAGATCAGCAAGCAAAACAGTACATTATGTACATGTCACACCTGGGCGAAAGCACGCCCACAGTGGAATTTTCCAGGCAGATGCAGCTGGACAGTGAAATACAAAAAAAGGTTTTGGTTCTCATATTGTACACACCCTAGTATAATCCAAGGTCGTTTCACCCTGTGCCCGCCACCAGACAAATAGGAGAGGGCCTCTATCTAATGAGAAAGCTATGCACTGGCACTAACAGTTCATTATTGCAGAAATGAAACTCAACAGAAGCTTTTCTCAGAAACAGTAAAGGATTAGTTTCGATCATCATTCAAAATGGCATCTAAACAGAAAATGGTGCCGCGAATGCTAACTTATATAGGGCACTGCGTAAGCATTCACGGGTCTATTCTAACACCTGGATAAACATTCTGCATGCAAGTTTTGCCAACCAGGAATGTACTTTAGGACATAACGAAATTCTTGCAGCCTGGCTGCGAACCTAGCTAATCGTGCAGATCCCTTGCCAGCTCCACCTGGTGATAAAATCTTGAGTAGTGTGATAGTACTCCACACCCCAATCCGCAGCCAAGGCTTCTCTTTCAATCACTGAGTAGTTTCTTTTAGTATTGGTTAGAGTTCTGGATGCAAAGGCTATAGTCTTCTCAGCACAACCTAGTTTTTGAGTAAGGACAGCACCCAAACCTGTTGCACTAGCATCAACCGGTATTATAGACTTTAACTTGATATCAAAAGGAACCAAGATCCCAGCCCGCAAATTTCCTTCTTAATGGTATCAAAACATTCTTGTTGTTCAGACTCCCAGACGAAGCTCTGACCTTTCCTCAACAAGACTTTGAGATTTTCAGTTGTGTCTGCAAAACACTGAACGAACTTCGCATAATATTCTATGAAACCCATGAAAAATCTCAATTGATCCTTATCAACAGGTCTCAGCGCTTGTTCAATGGCTTCGAGTAAGCTCCGCTTAGGCTTGACTCCATCCGCAGACAAGGTATAACCCAAGTATTCAACACTTTCAGTGAGAAAGAACATTTTTCCCTGCGCAAAGTAATCCCCACATCCGCAATTCCTTGTAGGGTCTGTTTCAACACAGCATTATGCTCCTGAACTGTCTCACCAAAGACTAATATGTCGTCCTGGAAGTAGAGAATGTGATCCATTCCTCTAAAAAATTTCGGACATCATACGTTGGAAGACACTCGCTGCAGAAGAGAGACCAAAAGGTATGCTAGTAAACTGAAATGTTCCCTCTACGGTGATAAAGGTGGTGAGGGGCATTGAGTCTTGGTGGAGCTTGATCTGGTGGTATGCACTCTTGAGGTCCAACTTTGAAAAGAATCTTCCACCTTTCAGCAGCATATCTAGTTCATTAATGTTAGGTAGAGTATAGGTGTCAGCTATGATATTCTGATTGAGTGACCTCAAGTCCCCACAGAATCTCAAGGGGCCATGAGATTTGCGTGTTATGACTACTGGCGTAACCCAATTGGAAGCCTCCCCTCCCTTAGCATGTCCTCTAACAACTCTTTCACTCCTTCCCTGACAATGACAGGGACTCTTCTGAGTTTGTTGCACTGGAATTGCACCTTTTTTTTTAGCATAATCTTGTGAACATAACCTTTGAGCATGCCCAACTTATCATCAAAAACATGCTTCAACGAGTCCAAAATGTCATCAATAGATTCATTCTCTACAACCATTACTTGCATAGGCGCCCTTGGATCAATTATTATGTGTAGGTCGTATTAATGAACCCAACCTAGAATAGCAGGTCTGTCTTCAGACACGTAAACATTTCCTAGCACAGACCTTCCCCCGAACTCTATTTTGGATTCCATGAACCCTAAAATGTTGATTGTCTCACCTTGGTAACCTGTAGGTGTAATGTCTCTGGGTTCTAACATTGTACCTCCCCACAAATGTGTAAAGACAGATTTTGGAACAATGGTGTATTTAGAACAAGTGACAACCATAAGTGACACCCCACTACCATTAACCTTAAACACCGCCTTGAATCTGTTAAGTCTGCGTATCTCATTTGCTACATCATCATCATCTCTGACTACACTTAAAATCCTATCAGAGGTTTCAATCTATTGTGTAGTTTCTTCAATGACACAAGCTACTTTGCCTCTCCGAGCTAATCTACACATCTTCACAAAATGTCCAACCTGTCCACATCTCCTGCATTCCCTGTTTTGGGCAAAACAAAACTGTGACTGAAGCTGCCACAGCCATTGCAACTCTTAACAGGTGCAGAAGAGGCAAATGTTCTCCCTTTTTGAACAATTTGTGTGGTAGAAGATGGGGTAGTCTGGGCTAACTTACTTATAGCACCCACTTCCAAAATATCCACTTTCTGTTCTATCTTCTCTAGTTCCTTCATACGCAAGTCTGATTGTTCTAAAACTTTAGCTGTTCCTATAGCCTCACTTAAGGTGGGATTTTTAGCTGCCCACAATCTCTCCTGAATTTTTTTGGTTGGAACACCGTACAATAAGTTGGTCTCTTATAAGTTCATCTGTCTTTGCTCTGAAACTACATTTAGTGGATAACTCCCGAAGTCTAGATACAATTAAGTGGATAACTCACGAAGTCTAGATACAAATTCATCAATACTCTCCTCAATCATCTGATGTTGGGTGTAAAACTTATACCTGGTCATAACTTAGTTCTCCTCCTTGGCATACAAATCTCCAATCTGCGTCTGGCTTCCATATACACATCCTCAATAACTTGTCCATTATCTCCAACAGCTGGTGGCATATACCTAAACACTCTCTGACCTTCCTTACCCAAAGCCCTCAATAACAAGGCTTTCTTGTGTGAAGGGTTAAACTCCCCTCCATCTAATGCTTCAAAGTAATTATCAAACATTAATATCCAATCATCCCAAGGCATGGGTGGTGTGCCAGGCTGCATCAGAAAGGAAGGTGGGGGAATTACTGAAACATGTGGTATTGCAGGGATGGGTAATATAACAGTATGATTATCCCGAGATGCCTCCATGGTCAAAGGGAGGTAGATACTGACAAGAACCAGTAAAACGGATATAACAGATGGAAATAGAAAATCGTGTATATAAAGCAAAGAAAACAGTAACCTTGTTGTTTGAGTACATGGATAGAATACTACACAAGGGATTAAACACTCCGTTGGCAAAATATTAAATCTCCAGGTTACACACTCAGAATTAACTATAGAGAATAAATATCCCCAAAAACCAATGTGCATTAAAGCCAACGCATTTTCAGTTGTGTAATTAAAGTGTGTGCATCACCGCTGTAACAGTGCGTGCGCAAAGAGTTATATTACCAGGTGTGCACATCACCGTTGATGTGCTTACTGAGCCAAGGATCGCAATTGCGGTGTGCACATCACCATCGAACTCCAGGTTAAAAGGAACCGACCTTACGCTACTATGCTTAAAAGAGCTGCAAATGTCGCAGACCAGACGCCGGTGAAGCCTTCACAAATGGCGATGAGCAAGAAAACAGAGCCTGCACCAGAACGTGTACCGGCGTAACTGAGGCACACAACCACTTCCTGCTTGAGATGGATTAGACGAGTGGAAGACTCTGTGACAGCCCCTCCAGTTACGTTGCTTCCTGGGGCGTTTCCTGCTCCATAGGCGGTACCGATATCCTCAGCTGCTGGGCGAAACAACAGTCATGTGGGTAACAATGCTCCGCTCCTAAATCAAACAGCCGCTGTGTACCGCTGAGGCATTCCTCACATATTTCCCCCGCTTGTTCTCCCGCTGCCTGGGCGTGTCGCGACACCGGCCAAGATTGTCGCCAAAATTGTTGTGAACAAACGACACAGCAACGTTATTTGAGAGAGAAACGAGGATTTATTCTTCAACACAGGTAGGAGGAGTCCCCTCTCTTGGCCGGCTAGAGGTAATTCCCGTTGGTGCCAACCGCCTCATAACATCGAATCCCCTCCCGCATTCTAAAGCCTCTATTGTCCGTGAGGCGTACAGGGCACGTGCCATACTTCGGCCTCATTCCTCTGTATGGTTATGAAACTCATCGGTGACTTGCACTATCCTTATTCCTTATAACGTACATCAGGAGGCACTTTATCCCTTATATGGCTTTTCTAATAGAACAACAGAAAAACTCACACTGCTCAAAATGCAGTCAGATTATTCAGTATCGCATACCACAACAATATATCATTTAATATACATGCGTGACCTGTCTCTAATTTCCTTATAACAGGCAAGTTGTGACCTCTCTAGTCACCTGTATTAAAGAAATGTCGTAGCTGCTCAAATTTGATAAGTTATTACAGTTGACTGCTGATGTTACAATGCCTGTTGCCTGAGTCAGCTGCCAGGGTGACAGGCAGGAACATAATTCCAGCCACAGTTTGAACAAAAAAATGGGAACTGGTTTTTCCTTCTTCTGATGCCTTTTTTGAAAAAGAAAACGTGATCAGTAGGATGGAAATGCTTATGGAAGCATATTCATTTTTTCCATGCTGTTGATCATTGCAGGCAGGAAAGATGGAATCTCTGCATGTTCCTCCGTATTCTAAGCTGCAGCATATTTTTATACTTGACTTCCATCAAGGTGATTCGAATATCTTTTTGCAAAAAATATGAATGCTTTTTGATGTGTTTAATTTCTCAGCACGGATTTTGCCTTTATTTTTCGTGTCTGCAGCGAACATGAAAGCGCAAGACACTAAGTATTTAAGCAGTTTATGGGAAGGCTGATGGTGTGACCATGCATAATAAGGAATAAAAAAAACCCTGTACATGAAAGGATATTGCAAGTCACCTCTGAGTTCCATGACCTTATCAGGGTACTCAGATTGTGGCCTTGTTTATCTCTATTGTCATGGAACTCTTGGGTGATATGCAATATGCTTTTAAAGTACCTCAGTGGGTACTTTATCCTGTATATTGCTCTTCCCTCCAATAAGTTTGTCATTGGCTATGCAGGACATAGTTACTGGCCCTTGCATTCAGACCTTTAAATGTGTAGTCTCCTGATAACCTCCTGAGATCCTGCATGCTATCACCATTGTAGAGTTTGTCAGCTCCAAATGACGCCTTGTGTGAATTTGGGATGGTAGCAGAGGTCGATGACCACTGACCCATGTAATACCCATAGGGCAAAGCACGCACCCACATGCAGGACAAAAAAACTCTCTCTCTCTCTATCTCTCTCTCCCTCTCTCTCCCTCTCTCTCCCTCTCTCTCCCTCTCTCTCTCTCCCTCTCCAGAAGTTCTGCTAGCCTCTGTTTTGCCAAACCGAGTAAGTGCTCACTGTTTGACTTCACTACTCACTGCGAGTCCAAGCCTGAATTCAATGCACTTGGCAATTCAGTGAGCTTGTAGTGGTACCTGGTTTCTCTGTTATGTACTTGTTACACATATTTCCCAATTGCTCTTGAGTCACACATGCCCAGGAGAACTAGCCTCACATCATCTGTATGAATTTCTGAAATGCTGTTATCAAACAGGTCACCTCTGACTTCTTTTATTATTATTGAATTATTTTATTTGCAATTACAAAATTTATTTTCCAAACATTTGTATTTCATCACCAAATCATTTGTAATATTGAGTGATTCAAATCAGCATAGTTTTAGAATATATAATATGACGCATATTATTGTAATATTAAAAAATCTTTTTAACAAAGTAAAAAAGAAAATATTGCTTTTTGTTAGACCATAGACCAGGCTAATGAACATGTAATATGGAAAACAAGCATTCGCAATGCAATCGGTCTCGCCTTTGGGACCTTATATGTATTTAGCTATGCAGCACATTAGCCTGGGTGCTGAAACATCTACTGTTCTTTAACATGGAGGGAAAGTAAGCACCAAACTGCATGACACGCCAGGTATGGGAACACATTGAGAGAAATATTGCCTTTCAGCGGAAAATGGTATAGTCCAAAGCTCTGTTTTTAATATAAAAGCAGGGCCTTCTGTGGTCATATCACTGAAAATACAAGATTTGAAAAAAATATTATTGTTATGGGTGCTCGTGGAAGACAATTTCTATGGACTGGAATCTAGAGAATGCTAAAGTGATTCTGGTATTTTACTGACCTCTGCTGGTCGTTTTCTATCAAGAAAGTTAAATAGAGGCAGTTGCCAGAAAAATAAAAAAAGAAAGTCCCTCAGCAGAAAGCAATTCTGGTATTTTACTGACCTCTGGTGGTCGTTTTCTATCAAGACAGTTAAATAGAGGCAGTTGAACAGAAAAAAAGTCCCTAAGCGGAAGCAGACAAGTCCTAGGGCTGATCTCCAGAGCCCACAAAGTACATACACATATAAGTATATACTAAAGTATATACAAGAGGTCTCGAATGCTCGACCTAAAAACAGGTCAAGTGGTAGCTTTCTTGTTTGTGTTCCCTCAGCTGGAGGGAACTGCACTATATGTACAAAGTATGCAGGATCCGTGCCATGAAGGCTGTGGCAAAGAATGCAGAGGCTTTTAAATGGCATGGAGCATTCATTGAAATGTCTTCCTTGCACTGGATGCCTTGTTGAACTTTCCCAATTGCATCAACAACTTGACACTGTTCTATTGTCAATTTCCATATTTGTTGTTTTGGTCTGCACATATATAGGAAGTTGGCGTAGTCTAACCTGACATTCACAATAGATGTTTCAACTATTCTCTGATTGCACACTGCCATTAAAATGGCTTCCCCATATATTTCCTGTATAAGGCATATCCCCCTTTCAATTTCTGTTCCAAACAATGCATTGGCACTTGCAGTTGTCTTCCCGCTTCATATTTTACAATAGCCTGTACATGGTTCCACTTAAAAAGACCATAGACAAAAAACAAAGGGTCAAAACTGCACTGCACAATTTATTATTTGGGCAAAAAACAGAAAACATGCCTACATAACAGCTGCACTAAAGGCTCTTCACTGGCTTCTGTAACAATTCAAGATCTTTTGTGTAGCCTCCGAATACTTCCATCTATTCGTCCAAGGCTACTTCATCTATTCGCCTCCCAAGCACCTGATATTGGCTTCACTGAACCTGCTGGCAGTTGGTCAAGCCTCTGGTACTTAGTATCCCCTATTTAAGATTACAGCAAAATTTAATTCTGAAATACCTTAAAATTTGCGTATTCCTAGCGGCCTGTAGTTCATTAATACCGAGTTAAACATTTGTGATCATATTATTGCCTATAACGTATTACTAGTCTTCATCCACAATCCATTCAGATGACTAAGACTTCTTTATTGCCATCTGGGTTTAACTAAAGGCTTTCTCACCATCTTCACAGCTGCAAAAAAATATTCCTTCTAGGGAACATTGCTATCCTTAACCCCCCATGCTATCATGATCTAACCTTTTGCATCAAGTGTTACATGTATATCATAAAATATCTTTGTCCCTACCATACGTTTTGTGTGACTTGCACATCCTCTCTTCCTGTGAATTGGAATTTATGTGCCATGCAGTGCGTCACAAAACCCATTAAGGCCTTGCAGTTTAGCGCTTTCTGCATGTTTTAAGTGTCAACTAATTCCAGAGCAGAATTTAGGAAAATGCTTACTACCACTCAGTTATACGCTTGAGTGTTCTCTCTGGTGATTGATTTACTTTCTTGCAGAAATCTTCATTAAATTAAATTGAGTCTACATCATTTGCTTATGGGTCACACAGCCACCACCCTCTGATCCAGAGGGCAGCTCTCTAAAGGTTCTTGACATGTGGTGAATTCAAACTGCTAAGAAGATAATTGTATTGGTGCACCCACTTCTGCAAGCCTATGTATTTTAACCACAACAAAGGATAAGTCATCCATAATTCTGATCAATTGAATACTAATCCCTAGCAGTTCCGGTCTTTGTTCTTTGCTTTCCCTTGGCCTTCTCTTTGGAATAACACACCAAGCAGCACCAATCACACACCCACCATGTGTAGGTCAACGAGTATTTCTTTAAGTGTGGTCATGTCATCACATTATCACCTACATCTATCATGACTGAACATTCAGCCAGGCTTCCTCCTAACTGGCCATTCCAGGAAATGTGTACTTTGTACACTGTCTTTAAACTGCAGGCATAAGTTAGATAACACATTCCCTACCACTTTGGTTTCCAGTTCCAGGTACTAGGGCAGACTCGTATATCGGGAAGTTAGTTTGAGAAGGAAAGAGGAATCAAAAAGGTACATCTTATACCACAGCGAGTACTCAATATGTCTCAGTACGCTAAGTCTAAAATAAAACTGTACACACATGATACCAGGTGGAATAAAAGGGGCTTATCCTACCTGATGTGATTTAATGAAAGTATAGGGGCTGCATGGAAATGAATTAATATGTTATGGTTTGGTAGGACAGTGGTTAAAAATCCCTACAACATTTAGTAGATGGATGTTAAAATACAAAGCTTTGAAAGTTGGAATTCGTGAACAAGTTGCAAATGAGGTGATCGCAGACCTCATCATTGTAAAGTCACCCGGGACAGTCCTTCAAGTCTTGAATTCAGTTGTCAAGGAGAATCTAAACCTCAACAAGATTGGAGCTAAAGTAGCAAGCAAAGATGTTTTTGAGCCAGTGTTCATAGCAAGTGTCTTGTTTCTATCTTCGTGTTCACCCAAGTTCAGAGGAAGGATTGTTGCAACATTTCATTTGTTGTGCTATCTTACTTATCTAACTGCTGCTCACGAATCAGCTTGATTATAGAACATAATTGGACTTCATGGCTATCAGCACACCTCTGTCTTTCCTATTCTACTTGCTTATATGGGCTTGCTAGGATATGTGCCCTGCTTGTATAATTAATTTCCTTATTTTGTTGATAAGTCGGAACAAGTCAGTTGGTCCAGTGTTTGCTGCCGGCTTAATGGCTTTGCTCACACCTAACTATTTTTAATGTTTTTATAAAAACGCTTTAAAAAAACATTAGGAAACAGGAGTCCGTGCGTGCATCCAGATTCAACATAGGCTTTTACCTTTCAATGTTTTTGCAATAAAAATTTTCAAAACATTAAAAGATTGCCGCCCAGGCGTGCCCAATGTCTTTGAATGCTTTTCTAAAGAAAAAAGTAACAAAAACATTCAAAGATGGGCCACCCTTCCCTACGTACAGAAGGGTGGCCGTTTTAGAATGGGTTGAAAGGCCATTCAAAGATGACTGCCTTTGTGAGCTCATGGATACTTGTGTGCACACACAAGGACGACCATTTTGTAATGAATAAAAAGTCCAATTTAAAACATGGCCACCGCATGCAGTGTGCATGGGATATGGCACACTGAAAGGGGCAGCTGGGGACTGGTAACTGTATCTATGGATCTGCCAAGTCTTCAGAAACTTTAAAATGAGTTAAAGTATATATTTTTTAAAAAGCCCACACGTGCCCACAAGTCTCTGGCACTCAAAGACACTATTCTGCTTGGGAAGAATTCCATCACTCACAAAGAAAGAAGCCAATGGCTCAAGTGGGCTGACCCAGTGGCCATGTTGTAAGCCTCAATGGGTGGAAGCAAAGGCTGAATGAAAGTTGAACATACCAGCGGACGAAGAGGGCTGGCTGAAAGCCCCTCTTAATAAGTCTGTTTTTATTTACAAAAAATATATATATACCGAATTCAAAAAGTCTGGGCTAACGCCAGATCTAAAACAGAAAAAAACAGATGGAGTCCAGAAAGGTTTTTTCAGTGCATCTTTTATTTCTTTCATTGAATCATTCACAAAAATGTGCATGCCTTACAGGTGAATCACTGCATGTTAGCCCCGGCTGCACTTCAGAAAGTCTGCCTAACCTAAGATACCCAGTTTTAATTTGCAGTACCTCATTGCAAACCAGGACAGCTGGCCTCTTTATATTCCTTCTTTCATATCCTTGTACACTCACCACAGGGCTCTCAGGAAAGTATGTAGGATTTGCAGTGGCTATTGTCTGTCAAAGACATCCAGCGTGATCCTCGACACCAAAGAGGAACTCCTCTCGATGTTTGAGCTTTGTTGGATGGAAATGGGATTTACTGGCTGAAGGTGGCTCTTTGGTGCTTCCCTTGCAAAGGGGGCCACTTGAACATCCCACTCAGAGGGTTATGGGTGTTCTTTGGATTACTCGACACATCCTGTTGTCAAATCCCCATGTGCATTGCTCAAAAAGCTAGTCTAATTCTGGGCATTTTAGACACTACAGCCCACTGCTTCTTAATTCTAAATTAGCATTTGGGTTCAGGAGTCGAAGGGGGCAATGACGCATTATTATGGTACATGCCTGCAGGCAAATATGCTCTCACCTCTATTGCAGAACATAGCACTGTCATCCACTGGGGTGACAAATCCTCCTGGCAAATTAGACAGCAGTTTTGTTGAGGTGTGTGTAATTAGTGATGTCTACCCCCTAGCTATTGCCAATTCCAATTTACATAATGATGTTCCAAATCTCCTGATTCGAGTCTCCCGGAGCCCTGAAACTTCTGTCCCAGTTGGGCTCAAAACCGAGGCGCTTCATGTTTTACAATAACCTGTACATGGTTCCACTTAAAAAGACCCCAGACAACCAGCAAAGGGTCAAAACTGCACTGCACAATTTATAATTTGGGCAAAAACTAGAAACCATGCCTACATAACAACTGCACTAAAGGCTCTTCACTAGCTTCTGTAACAATTAAAGATAGTTTGTGTAGCCTAGAAATACCTCCATGGATTGGACTGTGTCCTCTAAAAGGTACGTTTGACCTCTAACATTCTCACATCTTCTCAAAGGCTTCCAAGGAAAACGTTTGAAATACCTCAGAAGAAACATTAGATGCCACAACCAGACAAAATCTACTGCACGTCCTATAAGAATGCTGAAAGGGGGAGGCTGATTCACACTTTAGTGTATCCCTCAATGCAACATTCGGTTAGTAACACCCACGCTCATCATTTGCACCTCAGTAATAACCTGTTGTTTTTGTACAGCCTCCTCTTCCTGCAGGAAGTACCTATAGGTGATTAATTACTACGGTTTGCAAGATATGCCCCCCTCACTTCCTCTAGTTTCATGACCGCTCTAAACTGGAGAGCTACGACCATTTTACTGTTGCATAAAGGCAGCTCTGAGGGCAGGGGTCACCTTTTGTATTTGCCTACTCCGTATCAGGTGCATTGATCAGCACAGAATAGAGAAAGGTTGGCGGATCTTAAGGTATAATTAACCTTTCTTTGGTCATTGTCTGCGCTGTCAGGGTGCTCACCGGTCACAGTGCATTAACCTTAAGCATCAGGTGACCCATCTCCACAGACGACCTAACCCAAATACCTGTTAAGGCACAGCTACTCTTCCTCTGAGTAAGTGTAATGGCCGCTGTGGGCTATGCCCTTTATATTTAGTTGTCGTAGCTGCGGTCTCATGGGAATACCCTGTTCTGAGCTGTATGGCCTGGTTTGTGAATAATCATAAGATAGGACTGTAGGATTGTAAACAACTTGTATGGCACAACATAATTGCATGTGTGGGAAAATGCCATGGTGGATCTGGGCCAGATATTTTTCCAACTTTTTAAAAGTCTGCTATAGTTATTTGTGTTTCAGAATGACTGTATGCTCATCAATATCTTATCTTTATTGAAGCACTTGCATTTAATAAGTAAATTGCTTTTGAATTAATGCCTAGGATGATGAAAAGAGAAATGACAAAGCAAATCTTTATACCTTATGAAATTTCGAAGAGATTATTTCCATCAAAGCGACAAAACCGTCACTCTTTTGATGGCTGCCAATTGGCTCCATTGCTTCTCTTTGTTGTGCTCCTACGCACAATACGTCTTTGAATCATCAGTGGCCGTGGTGTCTTCTCTGCCTTGAGAAGATTATCTCTAGGATTTCTAGTAAGTAATCTTCCAGAGACTAATGTTTCTTCTGCAAGAAATTGCTATAGTTTTCATTATTTTTTGATAACACTGGGAGCTACTTCTTGTTAGGAGTTCCGTATTTTTTCCTGCCACACAGAATTTGTGTTGCAAGCCGAGATGCTCTTTAGTGTGGATTTCATGTGATGGGTTGCAAATCTATTATTTTTCGTATAGCCTGATTTGCTTCATTCTTCAGTTAGTGGTTTGTGGGAACTAACGAATGCAGTAGTAATGCACTGGTTTAGGCGAATAATCATGGTGTCACATGCTGTTATGAGACAGTGTTCGGTTGGTTTCAAAATATTAACACTTGTACTTTGAACTGTAAGGCATTATAAAATGGGAAGAGAACGGCGTGACCCGAATTTCGTATTGTAGTCCTATGTTATTTTAGAAGTCTTGCTAACTTTCTTAGATACTCGGGGAGTAAGCAGGCATGTTCTTTAAAAGTGTAAATATATAAATACTACTGCATTCACAAAACGTAACCTCCACAACATGCAGTCAGAATATTTAACTAAATATGTGTTCCCATATTATTAGGAGGGTAGCTGCCCACATACATGCTGACAGAGGAGCAGACGAACTAAATAGATGAACTGGCAAAGTTACAGCCACCTGTAGTTATTCCCTGGAAGACACAGACTAGACCATATAGTGGCCCACGTATATAGCTGTACACAGGCGTGAACGAGCAACCATTCAGACAGACACTATTTGGCTGATATACATGCAGGGATATTAGCTTTCCAGGAAGCTGCTAAGTACCGGCAAGCTCCCACAGACAGTGCTTAATTTGAGTGGGTGGTTGCCAGTGTGGCTCACCGGCACTTATTTGTGAGGGACCAGCACTTATTTTTCTGCATCAGAGAGCAAGAGAGGGAAAACACCCAAAGGGGAAAGAAGGAGGAAGAGAAAGATGGAAAAACTGCCCCAAGAGAAAAAGAAGGAACCTGCAAAAGTGAGAAAGGGGCAGGGAGTGTCTGGTATTTTTATTTATGCACTTTACCCGAAGGTGTCAGAGCGGTTTACAAGAGAACCAGTTACATTACAAAAGGACATCAGAGTACATGGATTACATACAAGATACGAAACAGACACATGCGTCTAAACACAAAAAACGTAGATAAAATCTGGCAATATTGGCAAGAAGTGAGAACAAAGAGTATTGGCAGGGAGTGAGCGCAAATAATATAGAAATAGCATAATGATATTATATAGCATAGTATTATGATATACAAAGGTAACAGTATATAGAAAGACGCATGAGGTTGGTTGAAGACTACACAGCCTTGGTATTCATCACACCGACGTTTAATGGAACCGGCCGCGGGCTTCTGAGCACAGTTTTGAGCACCGGCACTCATTCTTTTCCAAGTTAAACACTGCCAACAGGCATGTTTTAGCACAGAGGCACACCAGCAAAGACAAGAACACCATGTGAGGCTCACACTTTGAAACATTCACGTGAACACGCATATGCACGCAGATCGGTAACTAATATTTTTAGAGTCTGGATATACAGACAGCTTTAATTGTTTGTGGACGAACGCTGATGTCACTGATCATCCGTATAAGGCTCTAGCATATCGCTGATGGTTGGTTACAAGTTTGCTCACTGTTCCATTGAATTAACATTATGGCTTTCTCATGACATAAAATAGTGCCTACCTATTTAAGGTGTGTGGAATAATGATGCCATAGCACTGTGTGTGTATTAGTCATTCAGTAGAATCGGGGGCGTAGCTTCGGGCGGGGTGCTTGGGAGGGTCACCCCCCTGATAAATGTATTCTGTAGGGAATAGTCGGGAACAGGTGCTTTCTGTCGGGTATGGTGAGGTGTCTGTCGGATTTCACCGAAGATTTTTACATGCACACACAGACAAAAACACACACACACACACACACACACACACTCTCTCTCTCTCTCTCTTCTCTGATTTGAAGTACTTAAATGTTGGTTATTTTACAAAATATTGTATTTTATGTACCACTAACAATCCGCACTGCTCTCCCTTCCCACTGCCCCTTCTCCCTTAAGCCCCCTCATGTCCTGCTTCTCAGATAAGTTATGTTAACAAGATATGCCAGCGTGATTGTTGGGAAATCTGAAGCTCACACCCTCCCCAATCTTACTAACAAAGCTACGCCCTTGAATGGAATGCAAGCCAGAGACATTGCATTAGCTAATGTTTAATTCTCTTGTGTGGTGGATTAACACAGAAAAATGTCCATGTTATTTAGAAGGTGTTAGAGTTCAGTTGTGTCAAGAAATTGATGTCAGCTGAAATGTAAAAGTGGATAGGAGTCCTATTGATTTACTGAGAGAGCCTCTGTAGGCATATTGATACACTTAAGGTCTCTAACAATATTACCACTTAAACGCATATATAAGCACTGTCTAGTTTATATTTTATCTTCCTAATGCATGACATCAGATTGTGCTTCCTTCTTGCTGGAAGACCGTTTTCCTCAGACAAGACCCAGAGGTACTGAAGCAACTTGGATGCGATTTTGGCAGCCATCATAAACAAGTACTGACAAAGCCAGTAGACTTGGTCTTGGGTCTTTTGTGCTCTCGCTTGTGAGAGATATTGTATACAACAAGGGGCTTCCAGCCCACATTTGTTGCCTTAATTGTCACTCTTATTCGCTGCCTTCAAATTTGCCAGTGCATGCTGGTTTCACTTTATCATCTTTTAGCGGGAGCTTGGACCAAGTACTGATTGCTTCAGCTTGATTGCTGTCCTTTCACTGATCGCGCTGTTATTGAGGCACTACTTTTAGTTTTTTCTTCTTCCCTGTCATCCCTGTTGAACCTCTTGTCATTTGTGACTGTTTCACTATGACAAACGCACTTCAGATAAGCCCTTTTCTCCTTTGAAATGGATGCTTATTGTGATAACAGATGTTATTTGCTTGTATTTTCACTAAGATATGGACATGGATACAATTGCTTTCTTTATGTGATAGAATTTTTTGTCAAATGTCATATTTTTTTTTCATCAAATGTCATATTTCTTTTTCACACCTGGGGAGATTAACTGATTTGCTCAGAATCACATCGGTATTGTGCTGAAACTTAATGAGCACTGGCAAAGCCAATAGGTCTTTCCTCTGAAACTATTGGCTCGGGCATTTTGTTCATGCTAAACAGCTTGGGCATCGCTACCTTGGGCAATAATTTGTAGACCTTCTGTATAGCAGCATGGGTGCTGTGCAGCATGGCTAAAAGTAATAATGAAAAAAGGACTGAAATGCATCCAGCTCTAATGGACTTTAAAAAAAAAAAAAAAAAAACTCATTATCCCTGGATGCATCATAGCCCTTTTTAAAATTAGTTGTAGCCACACTGCAAAGCATCCTCGTTTCTGTAAGGCGGGGTGGCCAACACAAATAAAAGTGGTGGGCAGGTGGAGAGAGCGCGAGGGGACCACAGGGTTTGGGGCTTTAATAATAATTTAAACGTACCTGATGCTGCCGGCCGCCTTGCGCCTCGGTGCCCCTCTGCTTCCTGCTCCTAGTAGTCCCTGGGACACATCAAAGACTCCCCATTGAATCCCTGCGCTGCTCTCATGCTATTACCAAGCATGAGAGCAATGTGGGGATTGGCCTGGGCAGGCTGGTTTAACGCTCGCTCAGGCACAGGGAGTGTGTGCTGTTTCTCCAACCTGGCTGTGCAATACAGCTGGGTTGGAGAAACCTAACTTTACATGTGGGTTTGGCCAGCCTAAGACGGCTGGCCAAACTGACATGAGCACTTAGCAGTGCAAATCACTCTACCCCAACTGCCATGGCCCTTCACACGCGGGCTCAGACAGCAGCTGAAAAATAAAATGATAATAAAATATCGTTTTATTTTTCTGCTGCTGGCTCTGAGTCAGTGGGACGACGCACCTCCACCATTGCGGAGAAGCTGCTGCTGCTGTAGGGTACGGCTACAAAGCATTGCCAATAGCTCTCATGGGCGAGACCTGTTGGCTTTGTCATTGCTTGTTGCTATCTGCATGTACACAGAGGCACAACACGTCCTCATATGCATTTCCACTAAGTCCACTAACCTACAGACATCTAAGCACACAGGTCTACAAATATACAGGCATCAATAAAATTGGGAATTCAGCTGTGCTTGTTGTGGGACCAGACTAAGGCCCTGATTACAAGTTGTGCGGAATTGGGTGGGGTATTTAACACAAACACAAGAGGGAAGAGAGGTCCTTAAGATCTATTCTTCTCTCCTCCCTATCAATTACTGAACACACTGTAAAAAAATATAGGGCTTCATATATATGTCGATACCGATTTGGGACAGATATGTCACTGGGAATTACAAGGCCCACTCAGTTGTGGCATGCTTCGTCATCGGGCATGCCCACACTTGAACTGACATAGGCTCAAGTGAGCCACAACCAACATTTTGGGAGCAAGAGGTTTTTGTGGTTTATATGGAGAGAAAATCTCTCAGTGCCACAGAAAAGAAAAGTTAGAAGTCTTCAGTATCCCTAAGTATTATTTCATTCATGGGGTACCTTGACTGGATTAAAAAGATTACTAGAGATGGATTAGAACTATTAGTACCCTGCCATCTAACTAGGTCTACATGTTTTAGCCGTCTGCTTAGAGCCAAGCAGGTCTGCGGCTTTCTTCAGGACACTTTTTATGTTTTTTTGTTTGTGACTGGCTAATAATACATTAAAAGAAATCCTTTCAATGTGGATACAACTACCAACCGATACAAATATTTGTTTCACATTGGATTCTGTCAAAACTTTTAGACTACTTGTACCAAACTCGGGGAGAGCAGGGGGTTTAGTTTGGCAGGACCAAAGAGGCAGCAATTGCAGTGGTGGTCTACCCTTGACCAATGTGTGACACCCACTCCTCCTCCTGGGTTGGGTTCTATAAAGCTACAACTAACTGATGATGATGCACACAACATGGACCCCTTAGATACTTGGCATATGAATGGAAAAATATGCCTCTTTTTTGTTTGCAATTTCTTTCTCTGCCGTTGGTGTGAGCGTACTAATCGCAAGAAGTGTCTTTAGTAGAGGTTTCAATTGGTTTGTTTTACTTTTCTGCTCATAAGGTTTCATAGATGGTGTTTACATTATACTCGGGGCACAAAGCATCCTGGTGGACTTGTAAGATAATGGAAAGGGGACCTTTCTTATAATCCTTCTGTTTTGTGACATAGAAAGAAACAATAATGAAGGGTTCCTTGTCATCTGACCATCATTTCACATAGGCCCCTAATGAAGGCAAGGGAGCCTTCGAAATAGACTTGCTTGCTTTTGATGAAAAACGAAGCTGGGACGGCAAAGGAGCTTTAACTATATTCCTGTGCTTATTTCTATAACATAGGGAAAATGCAGGAATATATTGAAATTCACTTGCCATCCACTAACAAATGATCTGGCTTCATTGGCACTGAAGGGAAACAGCTAGGAGCTTCATTGAACATGGGAAAAGAGGAGGGCGAGAGGCAGCAACAAGAGGAAAGGGTGGCTGTAAGATTGTGGATCAACACAAAGGAAAAAGACACAGGGGTAGGAAGCAAGAATAGGGTTGGCTGGATAGGAAGAATGCCGACACATGGGAAAGAGCAATGAGTAGGAGAGAACAAATAAGAGCAGACCCTCAAGGGAAAAGGTGTGGTGTGCTACGGCTAGAGCTGCCAACCTGAAGTCTCGGTGTCTGCTCAACATCGTGTGTTTCTGGGCAAATCATTTAATTTCCCTGTCCCTAAAAAAATTAATTTGACCTTGTGTAATGTAACTGGTGCTCATGTAAAGCACTCCAATACCTTCGGCTCGGGTTTGCGCTATTTAAAAACTGCAAACAAAAACAGGAAAGTGGAAAGGGCAGCAAAGAGAATAGTTTTCCTTGCTTTGCAAGGTAGACATTCCTTTAAAGGCAGAAACGGGTAATCCCTTTTGCCAATAGCATAAGATGACAGAAATGCTCATCTGGGCTGAGCAAAGATGGATTGCCAAAGTCTTAAAACAGCGAATGAAAGAGGCTGGTAAAAATCCAGATCTAAAGCACCCTTGTATATTGTAAGCCCCCATGTTTATGGTAAGCAACAAATCTAGAATACAGATACTCTATCAGAGAAAGAACGAAAAACAGACAAAAAGATTTAGGAATGCTGTATTAAGCAAAGTCCATGAAAAGAGTTGACACGTTGTGTTAGGAAAGAGAAAACCTATCTCACTTTATGCTCAAGAAACACAACCTCTTTTGAAGAACCGCTTGCCTAATTGCTCAAAGTGATGAGAATGTATGAATGATAGAGAAACATAGTCTCGGTACATGTGGTCGAACAACTCCACAGAGAATAAGGAAGGTTAATGAAAAGGCCATGACCATAATTTACTGTAGCATGAGAAACGTAAAAGTTAGTTTGAAAAATATTGACATACTTAAACAATATATAAACATACATGGTTTTTATTAAGTGAGTGAATTCTTGTGTCGATTACGATTATTAGTTTTACCACTTTTCCTGCATTTGGAACTTGGTTTAGTTCTCCCCCAAAACGGCAATATTTCCTCACAAGCGCTTGTTGCCCCTTAAAACAAACGAGCCGTTTTCTACTCATTTATTTTTCAAAACCGCTTTCCTTGCATCTTTGAAAGTGGATTGATGTTGACATTTTATTTTCCTATGGCAGCCTTAAAGTGATGCACAGTTCCGAGTTTCACATCAAAAAATGCATGTAGAAAACTTGGCGATCTACGGGTAGTAATCGTTGTATCGCAACAATGACGTGAATTTTTGCAGTAGAAACGTTTCACAGCTTCGCACATCAACGTTGAAGGTTTTTACATGGATACAAACTTGTATATCATTTTGCTATCGGTTTATTAGTCCTCCAGTGTCCGACATTTTATTTGTTCGTTTTGATCAAATGATGCCACTGTTAATTAATAATACTCCATTCAATTGTCTTTATTCGATCTTCCAAAGGCAGATCATAAAAGATGCACGCAATAAAAACATCGTGCTACATAATGCACACACATGATACAAATACCGACCACAGGTTTAAAAAGACAAAATTCATTATGTAGATTTACGTTACTTAAAATACCTGTGCATAAAACTAGGGGGCATATTAGCAAGACCCACGTTAAAATTATCGCCGTTTTAGCGGCAGGAAACTGCCGCTAAAACGGCGATAATGGGCTTGCTAATATGCGTTATAGAATTCCAATAGAAGCCCATGTTAGATGTGCAGGACATCTAACCTGGGCTTCTATTGGAATTCTATAACGCTTATTAGCAAGCCCATTATCGCCGTTTTAGCGGCAGTTTCCTGCCGCTAAAACGGCGATAATTTTAACGTGGGTCTTGCTAATATGCCCCTAGGTTCCAAGAGCATCAAATCTAATATAACAAATAAAACAAGCATATTAAAAGTGACCACATATAACAAGAAGAAATCATTATGTTGGTTTACATTGAATAAAGTGACAGTGCCAAAATTTTGATTCCAGGAGCATCATATCTCAGAGTGCCAAATTGATAGGAGTTGAAAGCAACAGTATTCACTTAAAGTGTTTGTTAATAATAATTATCAAAAAGAAGGTATAAAACTTTTTTGTCAGAAGAACAACAAACTCCTTATTTTGGCTAAAGTGCACTTCAAAAAACTAGCAACTGCATAGCAAACATTACAATCGTTAAGTTGCAATAAATAGAATAGGGCGGCTTTACATTTAGAGAATTTGTGTCTGCGTAGCAAAGGTAATGAAAACTTCCTAGTGAACGGCAGATAGAATTGGCAGAAAAATACAAATTGTAAAAAGGTTTGGCTGGATTGCTCATCACATGGGCAGGTAGCAATGGTGTTTGAGGAGTACTAGCCAAGGGGAAACATATTAGCCAGCGAAAGGAACCTAGCCTGAATCTTGCCAGCAGTGTTCTTTCAAAAATATTGGTCGCGTATAATAAATACGGGGCAATTGTTGGGTCTCCTTGAATAATACAATAATTTCTGACTGAAGGTTTGGACACTTCCTTTAGTTCCCTAGAAGCTTTTTTGTGCTTACGAAAACTATCCTGGAACCAATTTTTGTCCTTTTTTGGATGGACTCGGGATGTTCAAACAAGTTGGCACAGCCAAGAGCCGAGAATTTTTAAAAATATATTGTAGCCATGGGATGGCTAAACTGTGAGCACAAGTTAAACAGTCTCTGACTGCCCGGTTAAGCTCTGCTTCTTTATTAGACCAAATGAGCACCAGAGAGCCAAAGGGGCAGCATTGATGGTATCTTGGACGTACTCCAAGCCTAGCTCCAAGTGTAGGGAGAAATGTGGGGTTGAGGGAGGAACGCCTAATAGCTGGCGACAGAATCTGCTCCTCCGTCTGCATCGCATGAGCATCCCTGCATCCCCAGATTCCCATTCCATATGTTAGAATTGGCAGGCATTTCCGGTTATATATCTCTAAAATAGGGGCAATAGGCTTTCTACCAATAGACATGGCAAGCGAGGAAGTGGTACCTAAAGCTTGGGTATATCAGGATATTCTATTTTTAATACAAGTGTGCCAGGTTCATCCTTCATCAAACTCAAGGCCTAAATAGGGATAAAAACAAACCCTATCTAAGGTTTTACCATCAATAGTTAGGGTATGGGTTTTGGTATTTCTTGGGCCACATACCATAGTAAATGTTTTTTTAAAATTTGGCTCCAGGTCTCTCATGTACCTAACATAGCTAAAGATAAGTCTTTTAAGCCCATTAGCCGTCCTTGCCAGGAAGACCGCGTCGTCAGCGTATAGCAGTGTGGGCACAGCATTTTTCTCCACATACAGGACGTCCGCCCTAACAGATACCAAGGTTTTCTCCAAATCGTTCGTATAAAGGAGAAATAGAATTGGGGCAAGGACGCAACCTTGGGGCACACCACGCTTGATGCTAAAATGCTCTGTGCATTCCCCAGCGCTCCCAAACCTAACTGTTGCTGTAAGGTCGTGGTGGAGAAGCCTTAAAAATGTAACCAGCCCCGCATCAACACCCATGCTGTCTAAGATAATCCACAGCTTTGATCTGGAGACGTAGTCAAAGGCGCTTGACAGGTCCATAAACGCCAAGTGGGTAGAGACCCTGGCGTATTTGTATTTTGCCACAATAAGGTGGAGATTGAGGCACTGTTCAATAGTCCCAAGCCCCTTTCTGAATCCATACTGACTTGGAGCAAATATACTATTGTTATTAATCCAGTCAAGTAGGTGGTCCAGAACTAATCTCCCAATAATTTTAGCTGTGGAGTCTAAGAGGGATATCGGCCGATAACACTTAACATCGTGCACATTACTTTTTTTTTTTTTTTTTTTTTAAAGGGACAATTATTGATGAACGCCACGACCTGGGCACCCCTTGGCTACAGACAGAGTTAAATACTGAAGTAAGGACAGGTGTCCAAATCCATGGGTCCTCCCTGAATAAATCGAGCGGAATACCGTCCGGGCCTGGAGCCTTCTTACATCTACTATCTACAATCGCTTTAAAAACCTCGTCCTCTCTAAACACGAGGTTCGGACGTAGTGGAGTCATCCACAAGGATGAATAATCGGCCTCGCTATCAGTAGAATACAACCCCGAGAAATGCACCAACCATGCCTCGGCCGAGATGTGAATTGTTACTTTATCTTGGGATGCTGCGGGGGATAAAACAGATCGCACAGCTTTCCAGAAAGCTTGAGAGTCTTTTGATTGACAGGGTCTGACGATGGATTCCCATTTCTCCTCATTCATGGCCAATTTACTACTCTTTATTGCTTGCTGATATATCTTTCTACTGGCTTTAATAGCACTATGGTCTCTGAGGGATTGCTTTAAAGCCCTGGGTAATGAATCATTAGCCGCTCCAAATGCTTTGTCAAACCATGATTTGATATGAAGGCGTGGCTGGGCAATAGGTCTGCTGAGCATCTCTTTTATCCACAATAGGAAATTTGAGAAATTAGTTAAAATAAGACCCGGATTACAGGATACCAGGTTGCAGCTGTTCCCAGTGCTGAACTATTGCAAACTACCTGAGGCATAATGCTCTTCAAGTTCGCAGTTCCCCATACCACTCTGTGCCCTGCATCCTTACTAGTTAAAGCCTGGGGTGGCATTGGCTTAAATTTGTGTTGTGCATGTGGCAATAGTAACTGTGCAGTAATGGGTTTATGGTCACTATAAATCTGAGTAAGAACCTCACAGTTATTCATAATTGGAGACATACTCCAAGAGGTAAAACTATAATCTATGGTACTCCCAGCACCCCGCCCTATAAAAGTTGGAATATTACAATCAGTAAAGTTAGGGACCTTACTCATTTAAGGACTTTAGAGCTTATGGTATTGAATTATCTGATGGTGTGTAATTTATTAAATTATTAAGATGATATATGGTGCGCATTTTCACGTTTCTCCATTCATATTAGCTTCAATTTGTTCCTAATTACTGAGAATAACAACCAATATAAAATATATTTGTGATTAAATAAAAGTTATGCCACTGTTGCAGTGACTAGAACCCTTATTTCGTGTTAGTTCCCTTGGGTGGATGTGTTTCTGTGATAATGTATTGAGCTCTGTGTAGCTCAATCCTGTGGGCTTGTGGAATGTTCTACATGTAAAGATTGGTTCCCTCGTGGATGCGCGGCATCAGTAACAAAGAATTGGGATCAGGGGTGCCTCAGGAGGAGCCTCGTAGGTTCATCGGTAAGGGGGGATTGGGTGAAGGTCGGACCTGGCAGAGTGGGGTGAGATTTGTCGCATTTTCATGGTCCCTTTAAGGTGAAGAATGTAGGAGGGAAACTGGGTCAAGCTGAGAACTGTCAAACCTGGAACTTGAGAAGAGTTGCGTTGTATCAGAAACGTTGGGCATGGGAGGCATCTTCTAGTGGGGAAGACCAATGCTCAGGATGGGTACTCATGGAAGATGGGGAGGCTCAAAGGGGGGATGTGGGTGGTGGTAGAGATCTGGGTCACACCAGTGCAGGTGTGGGTGACGTGGGAGTGTCTGTTGCAAGGACGGTTAAATCGCGGAGACCACCTTGTTACTTGGATGATTATCTGTGTGAGTAGAGCGTACGGTCAGTATTGCTTTGTTTGTTGTTTAGAAAATGTATGGGGCTTGTTGTGTTGTTGTCCTGTTCGTGCTTACATTTAGTTTTGAACCTGTGTTGATGTTTGTCATCTACTTGTGGTTTTGTATTTTGTCGTCTGTGCCTGGCTAGCGATGCTATGAAGGTTTTTTTCCTTGACGGATTAAACTTGTTTCAGCGGCAGCAACTGTGCTCCGTATTTATTACAGTTTCATTATCCAGTGTTTTAAATTGGTCGGGAGTTTCCGTTTCCTAAATTGGCTGCAAAATAAATATTGCAATGTTCTTTTATAAAATAATGCAGTGTACTTGTACAATGTGAACTTGAGCTGACAAGTTGGCTTACATGCTTTTATGATTTCATGTTTATATGTGTAACTTCTGATGTCCCATCCATTAATGCTTTTATCAGCCCCTCTACGGACACTGTGCTCCACTTGTGTGTGCTGCTTTTCATCTTTAAAAATAAAAAAAAAATCTGGTATTTCATCAAAGTTTTGTATTTAATTAGCAAGTCCAACATTTTATTGCTGAACCAAAAATCTTTAAATTCTCAGCCAGAGTTGCTCATTAAGAAGCTACTATTTTTCTCTGTAATCGCATACCCAAACTGTGCCTTTGCTTACAATTTTTAACCCCTCTCTCCCTTTCCATCAAAAATCTCCTTGTATGAATCCTAATCTAGAACGCTGATTTAAACTAGCAATAGTTCTGGTCTCAATGTGCTATAATGCATGTAGACTTCGGCATGTACACGTTGGCACAGAGGATTTGGGCAGGGTCTTTATGGATAGGCAGCTGGGCACGAGCACACTGGAACATCAAAACTGCAGTCCTCTTAAATACATTGTCGAAGTACCTGGGGCGGTGACGATGATGCCGCAATATAGCATGCTGCTCACTAAGGCTATGTGGCCCTCCAGCATATTTTACAGAGCAGTTACAGGAGCGCTGAGCAGCCGGGCTTTAGTTCAGCGATCTGCAGAATGCTGGCCTAGATGCAGTGCATGATGTAAGCTCCTAAAATCACTACACACGGTTAAAGCCTGTTGGTTGAAATACATGAGGAAGTTGGGTACCTCTGTATTGTATTCATCGGACTTGCTCTTGTGGTCAGTGTCCAAACTGGCAAATGTTGTCGAAACACACAACACACACCTCTGGGAACAAGCTGGTATTAAGACTATGGGGATTTGTATAATAATGATACATACACATTTGTGGCCCTACAAGATGAATTTGGACTAAGTGCCGGGCAATTGTTAGCTTACAATCCCCTGGTGAAAGCAATTGAAACAACTTGGGAGCAACAAAAAAGTGACCCCCCCCCCCACCACGCCAAATCGGAGGTGTTACTTGCTCTTCTAACACACAGAGCATAATGTAGAGCTGTGAGCACATTCCATAATTTACTGCCCTCCATAATGCATCGATATATGGCAGCCCTTAAAGTAACCTCGGAACACAAATTAGGTAGGGATCCTTCCAATGCTTAATTTGAGCCGGTGGGGGCCACCTCCACTTATTTTTTCTCATCAGACATTTCCCGAAAGCAAGAGAGGACAAGCATTTGCAATGCAACAGGTCTCGCATTTGCGAGAGTTTAAGCTATTGGCACTTAAATAAAAGTCATTGTCATTTACAATGCCAATAGCTCAATCTTTCGCAAATGCGAGATCTATTGCATTGCAAATGCTTGGTATGTGAAGGAGGCAGACAGTGGGACGGAAATATATGCAGGCAACAGTAAATGAAAATACAGTGTACAGCAGGGAGGAGGAGGACGGGATGGGCCTCCCAGGGATCTGGACATTCCTTCTCCTCTCAAGACGTGCGGTCGCCATGATGTAATGTTTTGTTTTTTTTAAACGGCGAGTTGGGCGAGCTGCGCACAAGATGCGCGTCCGCCATGATTTTATGTTACAAAAAAAAACTGAGTTGGGCGAACTGCGCACAATAAGACTCGTGGCCACCATGATTTAATGTAAAAAACCTCAAAAAAACTATATGGTTGAGCTGCACAGCCCGTCCCGCGAGTGGTCCTATTGTGAAAGTGAAAGCGCGCATAGCGCGCTGCAAATGCAACAAAAAAAAGCGGCCGCCATTGCTAAAGCTGGCGTCCCACCAGTGCTCTTTAGATTAATTAAGCAAAGAGTTCTCCCAAGGGGCTAATGCAAGCTATACAGTAAGAACACACGTAAAAGGTCCAGTCCTGATGGGAGGTTACAAAAGAAGACAGGGAAGTACTAAGGAGTGACTAATAAGCCTATTAACAAATCAAAAGGCAACATTTACAAAGGACAGTCACAGCAGCCAATTGAAAAGATGGGCGGAGAGTGGGCGGAGCTTCATGTCCATACCTGAATACAGCATACTTCGCAGAGCAGCGCATATGCGGCCCAGGCTTGACCTAAAAAACACACAAAACAGAAAGACAGAGGGGAGAAAGCCTGAAATCCATCACCATGGAAGAAAGTAGAAACCTGTAAGTTTGGAATAACGCGGAGGAAGTGTCTGGTACCTAATTAAAGAGGCCTGAAGTGGATTCAGGACTACACACCTTCAGTATTTAGCTCACTAACATTTTATACTGCCAGCCGCTGGTGTCTAATCAGTTCTTTGGGCACCAGTATTATTATTTTACAAATAAAGCACCGGAGCTTTCCAATGCAGAGTAGACACACATCTTGCAATACACTAAACATTGTGAACAGAAACTCGCGTTTCAAATTCACTCAATTTATCTATTACATCACACCTATCTCTCCCTACTGAGGTTAGTGATGATGTATCCAAGGATCGGCCCAACCTGACCCAGATGTAGTGAAGAATAAGCAGATGGTATGGGAATGCCCCACCATTCAACAATATTGGACTTCCTTGTGTCTGTTATAAATGACGTAGCTGGTAAACGTCCTGGCAACCTGTTTGCTGCACAGTAGGCCGTCAAGAGCTAAGAATGTATCTAAAGTTAATGATTTGGCACTTCTGCTAGGAAAATATAGTAGAGCAATCTATTGGAAAGGTTTTAGGGTGCCCGGTGTCATAACATGGCTGCGAGATGTGCAAAAGTGGATTGAATCGGAGATAAATGCTATAAAGTTTCATCGAAAACTAAGAGGGGTGGGCTTTTCCCATACAGAATGTGATAATATCCAAATGGCGATTCAATCGAAAACAGATGAGAGGCCATATTGATTGTTACCTTTTGTAAAACAAGAATTGGTAATGTTCAACATGATGTAATATTAGACCAGGCAGATGACAGACTACAGGACTGTGAGAGATGTTATATGAACGTTCACTGAGATGTAGTTGGATTTGAAGGTTCGCTGGGGGCGGCAGGCAGAATGCGGGTGATACAGAGACCTTGTGTAGTATGGAAACATGTAAATTTGTATTGGATTGTGTAACTATTTTAAACATTTGTTTATTAGTATTTCCAAAATTACATTCATAACATTCCATAATTTAAGCAGGTCTCAATATCCTATTACATCTTTACTTCAATATTCTTTGCAACTTTGCGGTTGTTGGGCCTCAATTAATTTTCGACCTCTTGTTCATATCTATAACATATGTCCGCTAGTTCGGGTTTTGTTGCTGTACGCATCATCTGACATCCTACTGTTTGGATTGTGTAACTAGTAGCACATTTAGACATGATTCACCTACAAAGTCAGAATATTTTTGTTTATGTTACGGTTTTAGGTTAATCTGTAAAAGCTACTTGCTCAAAATGATCCTTGCTTATGCTGTGACTGATGGTACTAAAATTGTCTGAAGTTATATAAAATTTGTATATAGGTAGGTATCATGTATTTCTAAATATAAACAATATATAGCTATTTAAAAAATAAAATAAACAGTATCTCTTATCAATATGTCTGCAGCTTCGGGCATATCCATACTAGATATAGGTGTACCGCACTCCCTGCAGCCTCTCCAGTACCTAAACGATCTGTGATCATCCCACGTATTTAACTTTACGGGTGTATGTTACTAATTGGTGGATATCCTAACCATTGCCTCCCCGGACCGTGGTATCTGTACTAGCGTGAACCTCTCTCCATTAAGTATCGGTGAGCAGTCTACCAATCTCCTTCTCCCACACTGTGCTCTCAAAGATGCAGGCATAAGACCTGGAGACTATACGGTTCCATTCTTTACAAAACCGCAAATCTTTGCTTTTCCATTTTGGGCTCTGGAAGGAAGGGGGACAACGTACAATTCGATCTCTCCACCTTGTATGGACCCTGGCCGTCTTAAAAGAATAGGAGCAAGAGTCCTTCTTACTTTTCTACTAAGATGTTTCGGCAGTGGATGTTGTCAAGGAAAATATTGGCCCTATTACTTAGCGGTAATCTTCATTACTCTTAGTCCTACTCTTCCCAGTAATCACAATTGAGGTTTTAAGCCTTTTAAGTCAAGACAGGAAACAAAAAACAGGAAATTCTAACTAACCCCAACCACCTTAGCTGGGAGCTATAAGAAGTAGCGTTCTCTAAGCACTTCCTGTAATACCATGCCAAAGTCAAAAGGCTGTAAACAGGGGGGTGGGTGGGTATGTAATAACTGGGACGAGGGTGAGTAGGACTTAGCATAGTGAAGATTACCGGTAAGTTATCAGGCCATTGCCTCTATGTTCCTCTCCTCATGCACAACTGTCTAGGTCGGAGGTCTTCAAACTGGAGGGGGGAGGCGGGCCCCCCTGGGGTGCCTTAAGTGAACTCAGGAGGGGGCGCCTGTCTCTGGCCTAGAGAAGCATCATGCTTTGTTTTAAGTGTTAAAAACATGAGCAGCAGTATGCCACCTTGTAATGGGCCATCACTTACAACTATTGTCATTTAATCCTGACTGGGAGTATGCGTAAAAAGGGGTAACAGAGCTTAACTGCAATGTTTAAATATGTTTAGAGCTATTCAAATATTGCAAATTTAGCAGAATAATTGTGAAAAATTGGGGAGAGGGGAAACGAGGATTTTTCTTTCTTTTTTTTTAAAGTGGGGGTGCAGCATTAAGAAGTTTTAAGACCACTGGTCTAGGTCCTTGGCAGCCACAAATGGCAGCTTCTAACTGGTGACAGGGTGTGGTGGGCGTGGGCCTTGTTCCAGTTTCTCTCCACTTCTGATCAGACAGTTCACCATTGCATACCCTCCCTGGTTCTGTAAGCACAGCCCTCGCTCCGCCAGGGGTGCCTGCACGGGACCAGTAATGTTTTTAATCCTCATGGGGCTGCCTTGGTCCCCCACAGCCCCTGGCATTCGAGAGGTCTCTGTACGCTCTCTGTCACTCTGCATGTATGCGGATGCCTCTGCGCCTGGCAGCCACAATCAGTTATTCACCACTGTGTGCAAAGGGGCTTCGTAGGGGCCACATCCTAGGTGGGGGGCCCCTCCTGCCGTACCTAGGGCGGTCAGAGCTCATGGTGCTGGACTTTCTTTCCCGATGTAGCTGGCCATGGCGTTCTCTGTGTTGTGTGTAGAATTGGGGAGGGGGCAACTTCTCCAGATTCCCAGCGTGTTCTCTATAGCCTTATGTCTGCCATCTTGCCTGTCGCAGCCATGCGCCCCTTAAAACTATACGTTTTAGTTGGAGATCATCTGAAAGTTTTTTCCTAATGTGTTAAAAATACCAGGGCAGATAAATAAAAAAAAAGAAGCTGCCACCTGAATTTTTGATTTGGTTTTTATTTTTTTTATTTTGAATGTGCGTTTTTTGTCAACAAATCTTTTGTGGTAGTTAGCTAAGAAATGTTGTTTTTCATCAACTAGGTTAGGACTTTACATTTCATAATCCTTTAAATGACTTGTCATGATAATCCTCACGGCATATTTAAATGCATCGAACAATCCTTACAGTTTTGCTAGACCTATATAGGTCTAGTAAATTAAATTATCGATTCAGCCTGAGAGTAATATGCTTGACCCGAAACGCGGAACACATTTTTATTGAAGAAACCTAAGCAGGAGAGCTTATTCTTGTGCCATAATTGTGGCAGAACAGGTGGGCAGGTTTGCCATTTTCCCAAATATTAGCCAATGTGATATTACGTTTTAAAATTGCTTTATTAATAGCTTCTGCACAACCAAATCACTTCAGAAAATCGACCGCTACAGAGAACAATAGACCCCACTGATAGACTGCATCAAATGCGAGCTTTCCTGAAACTGTTCTTGAATTTGCATTGACACTGGCAACGCTGGCAACTGGTGTAGGTCTCAATTGATTTTCACCTAAAGGGCTCATGAGTCACATTTTACCAACGAATTTGAAAAACAATCCACTTTTTTAGGTGTGACAGTCCCACAACTTTCCTGGAGTTCTTTGCATTTTGATAGAGAGTTAAGTCTTGCTTTCAAAGTGATGCGATCTCAAGCCCTGTCAACACACATTTGGCTTGACAAGATGAAGGCATTTTGAATCGTCTTGATTCTGTTTATAAAACTAAGATTACCCCGACCTTACTCTACGGGACGGATTGCAATCTCAATCTCTTCCATACATTTCTTGGAGGGTGCTTAAATATCGGGTTGGTATTTGTAGCAGCTTGTCAGTTGTGCTCTTGACCCTAGAGCAGCTTGGCCTGACTGCTGTATGTTCTGTTGCCTTAGGGGCAAGAGGCATCCTCAGTTGCATTGCGAGAAAGAGTGAAGAGGGAATTGACCACTGAACAGGAAACCGGTTTTTCTTTCATAAAAAATAAAATCTTGGATTTGCTTTGGAAAGCTTTTTGAACTTTTTAAAAATATTTCTGTATATGTCTCAAAAGTACACATTTTACATGCAATATGAACATTCATTACGCATGACAAACATAAAAATGAATCTAGGGTTTTTAATTCATTTAATGTAGCAGGTGTTTCAGTATTGCCTTCAACCTTGTCATTTGAACTGTTTAATTACTTTTACGTTCTGTATTCTGTAATGCACAGTGAGTGCCATGCTGTAGTACCCCTATTCCTTCTCTTAACTTGACAAAGGGTATCCCGACTTTCGGATCTGTATCTTAATGAAAGCACCCCTGTTCCACCTAGCCGCCGATCAAAAAGGCCTCCATCAGTTTGAACAGTATTTCATGACCCACTCTGATTTTCGTAAACGTCACTGTTGCATGGCTAGCTACTGCAGCCCATTTAGCCTCTGCCCTTCTCCTCACTTCTATCAACCAGGCCGCCATCTTTACCTGTGTGAATCACCATATCGTCGCAATTAGCCCTTTGGTCAGTAGAAAAGCGAAGTCAGCAGGCCTCCATTACAATTTTCTTTTATCCCTCTTTTAAACTTATCTCAAGCTTATTAAGTCTTACTCTGCCGGCAGCGAGGACATCATGTCTGTTACACCATCCAAGTATTCTATCAACGATCTACAATCCCATACCATGTAGTAGAAATTGACCCGCCTTTCTCAATGCCTGGGCATTTTTCTTTAAGACCGCAAAATATCGTACTCAGGAATTTTAGGGTCAGGTACGTTTGGTTTAAATAATTCAATTGTATGATTTTAAAGTGGATGTTTCTCCACATCCTAGCTATATGTACACATGCAGCAGCCCACTCCACATCAGCCATATCTTTTGTCAATCTTGCTTTCAAAGCGAAATAACGTCTTCCAGATGTGTGTCATTGGTGCCCTTCCATGTTGACTATAATATGGTAGTAAGCTTCCTCCCTGTGTTAACAGCACTATCAGTACCACTCAGTAAGAGTTTTGAGCTGCTCCATCCTTCGCGTTGACCTTGTGGCCCGCAATAGCAATCCACATGTGATAAAGTGGCCTGTTGGAATATCACGTCTGTTTGAGCGTAACAAATGCATGGAGACCACCCTATTCATATAGGTCCCCCACTCTCTTTACAGCAGTTTCCCCCCCACCAAACGTTTTGGTATTGCTTCTGGCAGTAGTGTCCTGAAACGTAGGACGTTTCCAGACCGCTACATCAGGTGCATAAGCCACTGTTTGCCATGACCTCTCGAGGAGCCTTTTCCATCAGTACTGAGCTGTATTTATTATTACAGATCGCAGGGCTTGCCCCATACATCCCACCAAGGCTTCTAAACGACTATGGAAATAAGCACAACGTCAGTAACATACATAATAAATTCCACATCACTACTCTCATCTCCAAGATGTGACACATTATTTGCATACAGTGAGATACTATGTTTCTTTCCCATCAGACTCAATCACTCTTTGAAACTTTGAACTCTGTTCTGCAGGCCAGTTGTTTCACTGCAACTGCACATAATACAAGGGAGAATGGGCTGCCTTGTCTTGTGGTCCCTTCCACTGACCATTGACCAGCTGTGTGGACACGTGCCTGTAAGACCTGTGCACAATAGCTAATCCAGCACACATTTTCCCCCTGAATCCCATGCCCTCAAGAACTGCTTCAAGAACTGCTAGCATTGAAGGGCTTCACAATGTTGTGTGATGCCACCATCAATTGCATGCAGCCCTCCGGGATGCTTGCTAGCAAGTAAAAAAGCCTATGAAAACTGGGAGAGGTATTACGGCTCTTCAGAGACCAATCTGGTCAGGGTGCACCAGTGCAGGTAACACCTTAAGTAATCTGGACACAGTAATTTTCCACAGTATCTTGCAATCAAGGTTAAGCATAGACTGAGGTCGGAACAAGGTCTAATCAGCTGGATCCCTTCCTGGTTTGAACAAGGGCACTATTATTGGCCTCTTTGGCCTTCTGGCTTCCTTTGTGGGTCAATTTCACTGCCGTGTTAAACTCCAAGAAAAGTGAACCAAGCATGTCTCCTAATGTGCCATGAAAATCTATGGCCTAGTCATTTGACCTAGGTGTTTTACTTCTTCCCAGATAGTATATAGCAGTTCTTGCCTTGAAAGGGGCTAACGGGGCCCTGCACCTCCCTCTGTTCTTCAAGTGTGTAACTCAGCTCATTGCAGGGAATTCTGTATTTGATCTGCCTGTGGTGCTTGTGGTGAGATGTAAGTCAGTATAGTTACCTCCACTGCCTAAGCCCAGAGCGAGCTGAGTCAACCCCCCAAGCTACCCTGCACGCTGCCAGCTTTCTGTCTGTCACTGTGTTAATTTAGCAGCGCTTGGGCTTTTTTTGAGAGCCTAGGAGGCGCTATAATTGCGTGACATTTCAGTGCGGGGATGCGGACCACCACACTGAAATGCGTTAGTCTAATGCCAGATGCGTGGTACTTGGCAGGACTGAATATCTAGAAAATATGGTATTTATTCCTTCTTATGAGTGAGCTTGAGATTGATCATATCTCCATAGCACCAGCATCGGGTTTCTTGGAATTTTTGTCATGGCGATAACCCCCAAACCATCCCGTTTGGTCACCTTCATTCATCATGGTGGCTGGTACATATATATTTTAGTGTAAGGAACTCAACCCTTCAATGAGGGAGGGTTAAACAGCCCTGCACCCCACCATCCTAGCGCTTGTTTCTCAATGAGGGGAGAGCTCATTTTGTTTTCTCTGTTAAACCCCACTAGAAGTCTTCATGCAGACACCTCTTATTACTGCCTTAATGGTTTCCCACTCTGTTTACATCTCACACTGAGGTTATGTTAATTTTGAAGTAATTATTAATTACTTCTCTTTCTGCGTTGCTAAAGGCCACTTCTTGGAGAGTTGCTGGTGTCAAACGTCACAACGGTGTATTTGATACTTGTAAAAACGCCTACTTCATACCGCTGGGAGCAGTAATGGATCGTCGTCAGAAATAATCCTGCACAAATAGTCAAGATTTCTTACTCTCTGTCTAACCTGTGCTGACCGCTGGAAGGTATCCAATAATGTGTGTGGATGGTTCATAAGTAGGGAAGTAGAACAAGCTGTCTTTCACGTGGGTGTACTTCTCTCTCTGCATCATTCGGTCTCTGCTGCCCCTTCCATTTACTGCAATGCCTCGCCACTTTAAGATCCATTGTTCCGGCTAAAGGGGAGTGAGAGCGATCTATGTCAGTATCTGCAATGCATTTATAATCTCCTCCCCTTAGTCATTTTAGGTGAGGTGAGGTGAGTGAGCTACACGTTCGGAAAGGCTTTCCAGAAAATCCATTTAAGACTTGTTAGCAGCATACAAGTCAACCATCATCAATGGTTCTCCCAGCAGTTAACTCTCTTGCTACATAACTGCCTTCTCTATCAATACGTTTAGTAACATTTTCAAATGAGATTGAATGTTTATTGTAATAGTTAATAAAAATCTTAACAAACAGACATATAGATTAAAAGCATTCAGCCTGCAAAGTTAAAATGTCTCATGAGAACAAGCAAGTCTGAGTTCGACACAAAAAGATTAAGCTGAGCCATTGTTAAAACGGAAGAACAGGATTTGCAGCATATTTGCTTGCTAAAAGGTATTGTGCAAAATTGCAGTAGCAACATAGACAATACCAAGCCAGTTTAAGGCACACAGTGCCATGTGCAACGGAATTTTGAAATGTAACATGTGTATCAAGACATTTTTGCAAACACAGACCAGCCAGATGTAAAACAAGCAGTGTCAGGTTGCACGTTTGTTAAAATCTTTAAAGAAAAAAGTGTAATGTGAAAGACAAATAGCAGAGGTGCTTAAACTGTCAGATTGACCATTTTCAAATGGGGCACCTGGTCTGATCCAAATCAATGTTCCTCTAGCATGTGTGGAATATGTAGTGTAGTATACCTGTCCACCCAGTTTTCCTCCAGTTACCTTTCCTGTGCACTGCCTATGATCATGTGCTTCCTCCCGGGTAGCCACTATATTCTGCATGCATTACATTGTAGCTTGAGAGAGATTCACTTTCTTTTTCCACCTGGTAGGTTGTAGTTCTGTGGTTGATTATCCAACCTTCTTCGTTGCATTCCTTTTCCTTATAACTGTATTGCTTGTTACGCTTTGAATCCTTTCACCCACAAGACCTCCCTCAGACAAATACTTAAGCTTAGGCTGTGCTACCCAGTATTGAGACAAGGATACTTTAAGAGTTTGTGAGAACTTAGCCTTTGGACATAAAGGTTTTTGACACTGTCAGATTGGCACGAGGATTTCTTATACATATGTTTCAGCTTTGCTACTCTTCGTGTGGGCAACTATCTTCTAGAAAGTCATATAGTGAGTGGTCTGGGTGGATATCAACTTCATGTGACACAGGTTTTTGGGCTTATATTGGAAGTTTCCTTTCTGCAGCCATTGAGGCGATGAATTTTCAGTCTGTTGTAGGTGTTTCTGAGCAGGATGTTGCAGCCAGTATCCACATATGTCATTCTATTTGCCCACGTTGCCATATATCTGTCCCCAATTAGGTAATAAGTATCATAAGAAATGGGGATCAAATTGTGATGATGCAACTATTTCCCCTGCGTCCCGCTCTACCTTGTCAAAACCATGTATACTTTATCCACCATCATGTGCTGTCTGTCTTCGACCTGTTGACTACTGCATGAGTTTCCTGGTGGGGTGTTAGGTATCAGTCAAATTGGGGTAGAGGCATGACATTTATGGTAAATTTAATGGGTTGGTCGGGCTGTGTGTTTCCTGGGCAAAGACTGCGAGTCAATGTCATGAGTGCTCCAGTACGTCATTGAAGCATTCTTATTAATTATGTACGATTAAATGCATGCATCTTGTACAGTGTTATTCTCTAAAGATGCATTATTTTTGTGTTTTTTAGGTCATGAATTTGCATGATTTTGGAGCTGGTCTCTAGTGAGACTTGCGGGAGGATGAACACAGAGGAGGTGGAGTTACTGAGTGACTCCAAATACAGGAACTATGTGGCAGCCGTTGATAAGGCTCTAAAAAACTTTGAGTATTCCAGCGAATGGGCAGATTTAATATCGGCACTTGGAAAGCTAAACAAGGTGAGATATAGACGTTTTCTTCACGCAGGTAATATGTGAAAGTACATTTCAAAATACTTTCTTTAACTACACAGTGAACGTTTTTTCACAGAACATAAATGTAACTTTGAAAGTATGCAAACCCCACTTCTCATGGGCCTCTCAGTTAAACACGCACTTGCAGTTTTGTCGGGAAAAGAACTGTAGTTCCCGCCTGTATCCGTCTGACACCAATTTGTGGGCTGTTACGACATTTCTCGTAAAGTCGGACATTATAGCCTTCACTTAGGGTCCTTGGTATTTATACTAGTCACTTCTTCACTCATACCAGTTTTGTCTGTCTCCTCACTGTGGAAGTTGGTGCAGCAGAACCGTCTGTGGTGATATTTTCTTAAATGTGTTCCTTTTTCTGCAAGCATGCTCTGCTGATCAGGGTGTAGGGCTCGGAGGTAAAGAAATTACATGCTTTGTCTAAACCATCTCAGAGTGTCAGGATACCCAAATAAGATGAATTATGCCTGACAGATGTCCTCTTGCCCAGTTGTTACAACACCTCTGCCACCTTCACAAACAGACACCTTTTGTTTTTGGAGTGGGGAATTTTTGATTTCCTCAATATTACTATTTGGGGAAAATGTGTTTTGTATTTTGTCAGTGCTGCAACTATTCTTTGTAGCGTCATATAAGTTAAATGAAGGTAGTTTAATTTGATTAGTCTGAGTCTTCCAGATATTGCAAGTATCCTCCAGCTCCACCACCCACCCCTCCCTTTTCTGTCAGAGCATGTCCACTGTCTCTGGGGCATTACAGACTAGGGAGCGATACAGTTGGGAGATATCCCCGTTCCCCAGACAGCCCATCTACATCGCGCCTCCAGGGGACTAAACCCGAGTAGGTCCGTTAAGCGGGCATGATACTGTCTGAGTGCATGCCTCAACTGCAAATATTTGTGGAATTGCATGTGGGAGAGTGTACATTGAATCTGGAAGTCTTCGAAAGGAGCACATAGAGGACCCGTGCCTCACATCACCCAGCACCGTAATTCCGATGAGATCCCAATATCTAAAGCCCCCCAGGCGCACTGTATGGTCTAGCCAGCGTCCTCCATAGAGGAGTTTGTTGGGTCAGTCACCCATCCCAGCCGGTGAACCTATTGGCTGCCCTACACACCAGGAATATCACTCTGGTGACATCTAGGATGACGAGGGGAGTCTGTCGGCCATAGAGACAGTGCATCACCCCATCAAAATCAAAGCAAGACAGCACTAACTGATATGCTGAGTTATTCCAGCCACCAGTCAACCAATCATTGATAACCAAGAGGTGGGAGGCTTAGTGATATAGACGGATGTCAACTGCTCCAAACCCACTGTCATATACTGAGTGCTGACACTTAGCCTGAGCAATGCGCGCAGGACAGCCTCACCATAGAAGGGTCCAGAGTACCACTGCTACTTCAGTAAACCAAGCACTGGGAATTTGGAGCGGGAAGTTTTTCAGGGAGTAAAGGAAGCGGGGAAGTATCATAATTTTGATCAGTGCGCTTCGACCCATGATGTTTAGAGGGAGATTGTTCCAAGCGACTAGGCTATTTTGGTCCCCTTGAGAAGCGGGGTAAAGTTGAGATGACGTGTGAGCTCTAACACGGTTATGTGGACCCCTAAGTACTTGAAATTCAGGCTGTGAACAGGTATGCCAGACTGCCACTCGAGTGTCGCATTATCCCTCTGTAAATGGAAATAGAAGTGATTTCCTACGGTTTACCCATAGCCCCAAGGCCACCTCGAAGAGTTTGAGGATTTCAAGAACATATGGGTCCAACACCGCAGAATCAGCAAGAAACAGGAGGACAATCTGCATATAGTGCGATTCTGTCCTCCAGCATTCCACTCCATCTCCAACCCCGCATCTGAGCATCTCAACAGATTATATGAGCCAAGGGTTAGTTCTATGCCCAGAGCAAAGAGGAGGAGGGAAAGGGGACACCCCTGCTGAGTCCCACGGTGGATCGGAAATTTGCGAGAGAGCACACAATTGACAAGGATCTGAGCCGAGGGTTGCGAATATAGTAGAGCCACAAGAGTTTGAAAGCGGGATCCAAAGCCCATATGGAGCAACATCGACCTTAGATAGTTCCAAATGACAGTATCAAAGGCCTTTTCAAAGTTGGCCAGTAATAAGGCTACCACCTCATCAGTGTCTCTTACGTAAGCTAGGGCCTCATGTACTCAACAGAAACAATGTCTGGTGCTGTGGTGGGGCATAAAACCGCATTAATCTGGATTGATCAGAGACTGTAGGACTGGTTGTAGCCTAGTCGCCAGAACTTTTGAGTAGATTTTAAAATCTGTATTGATTAGGGACATGGGGCGATAGGAAGCACATTTAGTCGCTGGGTGGTCTGATTTAGAGATAACTACAATGGTCACCAGGTCAAGCTCTGGGGAGAAAGAACCCTGCTTCTCTGCCTCTGTATACAGACGGAGAAGGTGTGGGGTGACGACGTCTCAGAGTTTAGAGTAGTGTTCCATAGGGAAACCGACTTGGCCTGGGGTCTTTCCAGCTTCAAATCTAGAATGGCCATCTTAATCTAATCTAAAGTGATAGGGGAGTCTAAGGCTTTCCATTAGGGTTGTGCCAAATGGGAAAGGGTCGAGGCTGACGGGTATAGAGTGTCTCATAATAGTCTTCAAATATATTCTCGATGGCATTTGCAGTCATAACCAAGTACCCAAACGCATCGTTGCCAAATGGAATGAGTCAGGAGCTGGCATTTCTGGTAGCCAATTTGTAGAGAAGCGTACTGCTTTTGTCCTCAAATTCATATACCCATTGAGTGGAGGCTCACCAACATTGCCAGGCTTCATGGAAGGCCACATGGTGTAGTGATGCCCTTTCAATCTCTAATTGTCGGGTCAGGGATTCAGTTACATCCGTTGCTGCCGCAGTCTCCATCTGGAGAATGCGGGATTCAAACTCCGTTGTGCGCTAGCATCTATCACGGTCTATACGCTTGAGGTACGCTTTGGCTGCACCACGGATGGTGGATTTACTCACCACCCATAATATGCCCGCCCTATGGACCATCGCCGCATTGGTCGTGAAATAGGATCGTAGTTCCTCGGACAGGTAGTCCAACAAACCTTCGTCCTTGAGGAACCAGGCGTTCAGAAACGACATGGGCCTTTTATGCCGCACCTGTACCCCGAAACGGAGCAGCAGGGGGGAATGATCTGAGATACCACACCGGAGCAGATCGACAGCTAAAGTGGAGGACACGTCTGCGGCTGGGAGAAATATATGGTCTATGTGAGACATAGCTTTCGTGGACTCAGAAGTCTGAGTATAAGCCCTCCTCCGCGGGTGCCACACCTGCCAAATGTTAATGAGTCCCAGGCAGTCTGTTCAGGATTCAAGGGTCTTGAAGAGAGCTCGGCTAGTTTGTGAAGGGGGCCAGAGACGTTCATGTCAGGGTTTGGGATGGCATTGAAGTCTCCCCCAAGAAGTAGCACCTCATATGGTACCAATGCTACCACCTCAGCTAGATCTTGAAGAGTTTGCCCATGTAAATGGGGAGGTATATAAATGCTCAGCAGATTATAGGGTTTCCCCTCCAGTGTCCCGACCAGTCCCATATAATGGCCTTGGGGTCATGTATAATCTGTGTGGCCAGTAATGGGAAGTTTTTGTGTAGGAGGATCGACACCCCTCTAGAACCTTTACTGAAGCCCGAGTGGTGGACACTGTCATAACCAAACCTGCGCAGGAAGGGGCAGAGGGTTCCTAGGAGGTGTCTCTTGCAGCAGGGCAGCCACAGGCTAATGGCGCAGAAGAAATCTGAGGAACGCAGTGCGCTTAATACGGTCCAGTAGACCGTTAACATTCCAGGAGATAAGACTAGACTCCATCATGAGGACGGTGTGGGGGGTCAAATTGGGGCAAACGGACCCTCCACAACAGATGCAGGGGAAGCATAAGGCAGATACGGGAGCAATCCTGACAGAAAACAATAAAACATAGAACACATAAACCCAACCAAACCCCCCCAACAATAACAGCCCCCCACGTCTACCCATGAAGCATCTGTCGCCCAACTTCCCACAACAAGGTAAGTACTATACATCTCTGGGTACTCGAGGTGGACCTCCTCCTGTATAGGGTCATTAGGCAATGGTCAGGATGGAACCAAATGAACAAAAACAAAACCAAAACAAATTGGACAGACCATACACTACAATGCAGTGCATGCCCCGGGTCCAGGGCCGGTACAAAGAGTAATGGAGAGTTACTATGAGCCACTAAGGATTTCCCCTTCATCCAAGGCAGCTGCTTCATTAGGCTCTGGGGCCTCATCAGATGTCAGGGAAGCAAGAGGCATCTCAGTGACCACCTGGGACCCACTGAGGTCAGTCTCCGAGGACTCGGGAGAGCGTCCGTGTCGTCCCCGCCATGCTTTACATTTAGGACATCTTCAGGTTTGGGAGCGGGTGACAACCAGGCCCATCTGGACATCACCGCCTGGGGCTTCATACCGCTGAAGGGTCTGCTGTTCAGTCGCCCACTCCCAGGACGCCGTCTGGTGTATCGAAGAAGGTAGAATGGGCCTCATGGATGACACGCAGCCGTCCTGGGAAGAGCAGCATGGATTGAAGCGACATCACTCTGAGCTTCTGCTTGACTGTATTGCAGTTGCGTCGATTTGGTCTAGTCCATGAAGACCATAATATGGGACTATTGGAAATAAAGCTTACCCTGGGTACATGCTTTCCGAAGAATGGCGCCTCAGTTACGAAAGTTTAATATCTTGGCAATGATAGAGCATGCGGGGGTTCTGCGTCATGGCTTGGTGTGCCCTCTGAACCACAAACCAGGGTGATGGTGCCTTTACAGGAACCCATGATTTAAGCCAGTTTCCGTCTTGGAAGCCCACGTATCGCAAATTGCTCCATCGGGAACGGTGTTCCTTGTCTTTGGCTCTGGCCTCAAGGGTGCGGATGGCGAGAGCAGCTTATTTACTTTAGTTTTGAGATCTGTTGAGTCATCTTCAAGGGTAGACACCGTACTCTCCATCTCTGTAACTCTCCCAGCCACACCATGAAGATCCTGATGCAGTAATGTAACTTCTACCCCAACTTCGAAGATTTTTAATTCTAGTGCCTCACGTGAGGATTGAATGGCTTGCAGTATTTGGGTCACATCCGTGGCAACAGTGGGGCCGATACCTGCTCACCGACCGCAGGCCGCTTACTGGTGTCCAGGGGGCCTGTTGTGAATCTGTCCATTTGTATTGGGCACCCATTGTTGATGCCTTGTCTTTCCCCATTGTAATACGTGGAGGGGGGCCTACGGGCCACTGAGAGTCACAAAGGGCAAAAGGGCTGGTAGGTTGCAGTAGATCTAAGTGTCGGAGTCCCATGAGGTCCAGACAGACATTCTTCTGCAGGGTAGCGTCGTGGAACCAGGGGGCATTCACTGGTATTTGTGCTTGACCCGCTTACCCCCACTGGCAACAGGGGCAGCACATGGAGTCAAGGCGTGAGATGGCGGCTAGGAGAGCACAAGGGGCCTCATATCTTGGTAGCACGGAGAGGACAAGGAAAGTACTGTGTCACCTCCCTAATGAAACTCCAGGTGCCGCCATGTGTCTGCCCCTCTGGCTGCTCTTCCAAACAGAGTGAAACTTAGTTATACAACTCCGGCCTGGTTACCTACACCTCCTCGGGAGGGACGGAAGCATCAGCAGCCGGGAGGTGCGTCTAGCAAATGTCCTAGGTTCCCGTTCTGAGGGAAAGAGGCTTTCACCTGGTCATCAGGGCCCCCTGAGTTTTTGTGCCTCCCCTACAGTTCAAGGGGGGCCCAACATCAGGAATGCAGTGCTAGCCAGGGGAAGGCGCTGCCCGGGGCTGCCGAAAGATCCACTTCCCTGGAAAGATCCACTCACCCCAAGTCCCCCAGGCCACAATAGTGACGGAGGAGAGGCCCGCCAGCCCCAGTGGCACAGGCCGCCTGGGCTCTCAGTCAGAGAGGCTCCTCTGGGCCCCTGCGATGCCACTGCAGAGAGGAAGCAGCAGGAGGAGTCAGAGAAGGGGGAGAATCCAGACCTCAGCCCCAGAGCGACTCACAGCTCGTCACTGGGGATCGTCGACCTCCAGCCTCACCCGCAGCCTAGACACGGCCGGGCAAGGTGAGGAGCCATGTACAGGGCCCTGCTGCACCCCACCAGCCATCGCCGCCTCTTCTGACGGGCTTCCCTTGGTCCCGGTACCTGTAAACAGGTTCAGCGGCAGAGCTCTCCGCAAACTTATCCGGCATCTTCAGGTTGGCGCTATTTTGAACGGCCCGCAACTGGGTCCTCCGCAAGCCACATCGTCTGGTGGTACTGAAGGGGGCTCAGGCCGGCCCACACCCGCCAGTGCGGTGTCACTGGGGATCCAGAGGGCACACATTAGGCAAATACTAAGATTGTGTGATGCAGTGCGAGTGGCATCATGTATGGCTCGATAACTTCTTAAAACATATGTAGAGCCTTCCCCATACATTTAATGTGATCTCCTTAGCCCAGTCATTCTCCCAGTTCTCCCTCGAATACAATGAATGCACTCCAGTATCAGCTTTGAGAGACCCATCTAGTGTACAAACAGGCCTAACCCTGCTTCTAGATCCAGAAGGCTCTTTAAAGTGTTAAATTCCTTTGGAACATTCCCCCATGGAGTTCTAGCTGCTTGTATCTGCCTTCTTTAGTAGAGTAAGTTACCATTATGTAAACCAAAGAGTACTAGGTCTCTATGAATGTTATAAACTTCCCTTTTACTACCAGGTCAACATCTTGGTGCAGTACCCTGCATCCCATTTCTCAAAAATCACATCCTTAGATGCTGAGTTAAAATTTCTGTGGTGCCAACCTAAGAAATAGGGCAAAATCACAGATTTTCTTAGTGACCCACTTTCATTGTTGGCATTATTGTGTCCCTCCCCAAAACAGATCTCGGTCTAGTTGAGTATCTTCTGAAAACTAAGAATATACTGAAGTTGAGTTGCCATATAATAACTTTCCACGTCTGGGAACTGCAGGCCACTATCTTTATATGTAAGTCTCCAAGTTTCATGCATCACCTTACTGTGTGAACCCCAAGCACATCAATTTTTCTTGTAGTCTTTCTAAGCTCTCAAAATGATTTTAGGGTAGATGCACATGCATCCTTGGAAGACGTACAGAGATCGCAGCAGTACCAGCATTTTTCAGACTACCACTCAGCCCATCAATAACAGTGGTAAGTTAATTCAGAAGTCTGTCAACTTCTTGAGACCAGTCTGCACCCTGCCCATATTTTATTTAATTTGCATTTCTCTTCCACCAAGTAACAGATCAACCTACCTAGGTACCTGAACGTTCCAGTTTCCCATGCAGAGGCATCACTGAGCACGATTTCCTTTTAACCTATGTAAGTGAGCCCATCAGGAAGAAAACAGACTGAGCCTAGTTCATCATCAGTTGTGAAACTACGCCGAAATTCTCGACTCCCTGTAGCAGTTGGGTACCTTCGGATATGAGTAATTTAAATTAAATAGTATATTCCCTACTGCCCATTACTAAGGGCTAGATGAAGGAATCAGTCCTTAAGCTCTTGCTTGAACCTCCAAGGTACCTCCATAATAATCAGGTAAGACTGGGGACAAACTTACTTATTTAGTCTTGCGCTCTGATTCTCAACTGTGAGACAACAGATTTTGCTGAACACCCAAGGAGGAGTGGATCATATAATCTTTTAAGGGCTTTCCATCATAACCTCCTGTTAGAAATGGGGGTCTCTAGTTGGTAATGGTTTGCACCTTTGTCCAAGTAAGGACCCTTCTTCCTAGTCTGGGTAAGGGGGATATACTGCTAAAATAACCCCTGCTCACCCACTTGGTAGCTTGGCACGAGCAGACAGGCTTATCTCCGAGGCAGTCTGTAAAGCATTTGTGTATGCATACAGTAACACAGTGAAAACACTACAAATGGACACCACACCAGTTTAGAAAAATAATCAATTCTTTATCTAAACTAAACAAGACCAAATACAACAAAAATCCAACATACAATACTGTAAAAATAGTTACTTTGCAAGATAACCTTTAAATTGCAGAAATAGCTGAAAAACACAGTTCTTCCGAGACGGTAGCTCCGCCTGGGGCTACCGCAATGCTGAAAACAAGAGTCTAACAGTTCCAGCCAACCACGTCAGCACGGGCCAGCTAAAGTGTTGACAGACTTGTGAACAGTACCTTTCTCGTTGCGGCCGACGCGTGGTTGCGAGTCGGTCGGGGCAACCGTTGCGGTTGCGTTTCAAAAATGGAAACGGTGCAGGGTGCGGTGCCCTCACGATGCAATGCAGGCAGCTGCTCGGTGGTGATCATCCAGACGGCATAGGTGAGCCCAAGGCTTACAGTGTGGGGTGAGGCAGTGCTCGATGTGGTGCTGGCAGGTTGCGGTGCAGGCGACGGAGCCGGTCGATCTTCGCGTTGTGCAGCTGTGGTGTCGGTGACACCCAGGCAGGATGAAGCGAGGCGGTGCAGAGTTCGGTGCCCACAGGACGCGGTGCAAGCAACGGCTCGATGACAATCGTCCAGACGGCGTCGGTGAGACCAAGGATGCGGTGCGAAGTGTGGCAGGGCCTTCTGCGGTACCTTCATGACACGGAAAGCTGCGACAAACTCGGTGAGAGTTGGCTGCTCCTTTCTTCTGCCGCGACTGAAACCAGCGGTTCCAGAGACGGTGCCCAGAAGGATGGGGAGGTCTTTGCTGTTCCTGAGATCTCTTGAGCAGGGGACAAGCACCACTTCCAAGCCCTTGGAGATACTCTCTCAAGCAGGATATACACACAGGTCCTCTCCTTGGCAGAAACAGCTACTGCAGGCCATCCCCAGACAGCACACAGCAAAGGGGCAGTACTCCTCCTCCAGTTTCTTCCAGCTCTTCTCCTTGGCAGAGGGTCCTCTTGAAGTCCAAAAGGGATCTAAAAGTCTGGGGTCTGGTCCCCACTCTGTGCCCCACTTTTTATAGCACAAATTCCTTTGTTCTCTGGTGGCAGAGAAGCTTTTTGCCCAGCCAAAGCCAGTTCTGTCGTCTCTGGTGCAGCTTCCTGGCAGGAGGTGGAGACCGCATTGTCCAAAGTAGACCAGGCCCATTCAGGTGTGAAAGAAATCTCCCCCCCCTACTCTGAATGCAGCACAGGTCTATTCAGTCCAGCCCTGACTCACCCTGGAAAGGCAGGACACAATTCAACCCCCCAAGTGGCTGTCTGAACAGAATGCACATCCCCAGCCCCTGTCACTCCAAAGCATGACATTCAATACAAAAACCTAGCAGGGGTACACAGAATGGCTAAGCAAGAAAATACCTACTTTCTAAAAGTGGTATTTTCAAACACAGAATGTAAAAATCATCCTTACTAAAAGATGCATCTTTATATTCTGAGTTCAGGCATACTAAACTTTATCTTCCCATTTTGTCCCAATGGGAAGTTATATTTATAAGATGTTATAAATAAACTCCCATTCTATCCTACGGGACAGATAGCCTTTCAATAGTGAAAAACAAAATTGGCAGTATTTCACTATCAGGACATGCCACACACATCAAGGCATGTCCTACCTTTCACATACACTGCACCCTGCCCACAGGGGTACCTTGGGCCTACCTTAGGGGTGACTCGCATGTACGAAAAGGGAAGGATAGGGCCTGGCAAGTGGGTGCACTTGCCAGGTCGACATGGCATTACCAAACTGCGCACAGACACTGCAGTGGCAGGTCTGAGTTACATTTATAGGCTGCTCATGTGGGTGGCACAATCAGTGCTGCAGGCCCACTAGCAGCATTTGATTTACAGGCCCTGGGCACACACAGTGCACTGTACTAGGGACTTACCAGTAAATCAAATAGGCCAATCATGGAATCACCAATCCATAACAACAATTTACAGAGGGAGCACTTGCACTTTGGCACTGAATAGCAGTGGCAAAGTGCCCAGAGCATCTAGACCAGCAAAAAACGAAGTCCAACACATAACAAAATAACAGGAGGCAAAGGCAAAAATACAGGGGAAACCCACGCCAATGATGCCAGGTCTAACACCTCCCTATCAGGCATCCGAAAAACCTGAATGATTCTGGAGTCCCTATTGAGCTTTCCAGGGAATAACTGCCAACCACAGGTCTACTCAACGCATTCAGTTAAAGTTCAAAAGACTCTCAAGGTAGCCTGTATAATTATAGATTCTGCTTTTCACCATGTTTGGATGCCTACATCACTGGTGGGCCCCAGTTGAGGTTGATGTTCATTTTATGTATTTGAGTGACAAGCCTGCACATGCAAGAGACTGTGACAGGTGCTGACTATACATAAAGCAACAAGTTAGCGTCTGGTCCACCCTGCCCATCCCTGGTGGTATCTAAATATTTTTCAGACCAGTCACAGTCCATGCCCTACAGAGTATCACTCTCTGAAACCTGTTTACTTTGACAACAGGTGCATCACTCTAATATTTTTACACACGCCCTAAAAACCACACAGTGCAAAAGAAGATAGAGACCATTGCAGATCTCTGCTCTTGATTTAGTGGCTTTCCTCCATATTCATGTTTTTTGTTGTGCGATTTTGTATCCTTCCACTGCTGACTCTTCCCTCCTACCCCACCTCTTTCGGCATGTCCTGGCACTGTTTGTGTTTCCATGTCTCTTCTGCATTTCTGCCCCTGCTCTCTAATTTTGCTTTTATAACTCTGATTCCCTTCTGTTGTTCCCTCGTTCCTGTTTTTATTATCCAGCTCCACTCCACCACTCACCCATTGGTCCCCAGTGCTTTCCAGTCCCACTCCCCTGTCCAGCTGCATGTGTATGTAGGCATGTATATTTATTTACATTTATGGCATATATGGCTGTACACATGCTCTGCTTACTCCTGCCGTCTAGTGTTGGACTTGGACATTGGATCTTGTTTTTCTTCATAGAAGTTTCAAGACACTGGTTGGCTTGTGATTCTGCCCCTGAAAATGAATGCAGCAAGGGGGTGATGGAATGCATACCCTTCTAATTCTGTGCAAGGTGCATTGCAAAGTACCCATAGGTGTACCAGCACAGTGTTTGCAAGCTTTGTCACTTCAACCAAAGGACAACAAGATCTCCTGTAAGTTCTGCCTTGCCTTTCGCTGCAAGAAGACCTTAAGGTACCAAAGAGAACTACATTGGGTGTACTCTAAAATACAGCAGTAGTCATCCTCTGAGACTTCCAACATTTTCTGCACAGACCCTCTTGACTTCAAGGAGGAAATGTCAGAATCCTCCAGGATTCCAGTGACCTAACCAGCACTCAGCCAGAGATGTTTGCTTCCAAGGGAGAAGACCAAGATGAGGTATCCTCAGCGTCGAAACCAGAAGTTCCCTGAACTAAGAAAACACCAAGGGGCACGAGTATTACTTCAGTGCAGCAAAGCCAGGGGGGCGAACCCCTGTTTCTTTAAGTGCCCCCACACAAAAGCCGAGCAATTCTCTTGCAAAATTCTGGCATTGAACACTGAACAGGGCAGACAGAAATTCCCAGCCTCTGGTCCACCGCTGCACTGGGCCTCTGGTCTGCATCGAGAAAAGGCTTCGGAGCCGAACAAGCTCCCAGCGAAGGGTGCCAAACAATGACAGTTATTGACCCTCCTCATCTGAAGGGTGCCCGAACCACCTCCTTAGAAGCTGAAATCGCCGCCAAGAGTGCCTCCGAGACTGAGCGTTAAGTTGATGCTGAGGACCCCTTTAACACAAGGCTTCCATCCTGTAAAGACCATCAGAGGAACTTGATGCCTCGCAGAAGTGTCTCTTCATTCACCCAGAGACTGGCAATATTGCTAAACTAACACCAGGATGACTGCCAGCCTCTGATTTCTAAGATTCGGAGGCTAACCTTCGAGGAGGAGCTAGCCCTTGGTGCGCCACATCATATGGTGTCCAAGAAGCACAAGGACAAGGCTACCAGCCCTGCACCACAACCTCCCACACCTAGGCATTCAACTCCACCACACCTAGACTCATCTCTCCCTCTACCACCACTAGCGGTCAGTGCACTCGTACGCAGACTCAGGCAGCCTTTATTGGGAGGGAGACCCTTACAATAAGCTTCCTGGGAAAGGAGAGGGGAAGGATCATAATGCCGACCATACAGACAATACTGATCTGGAGCCATACTCAGCTAAGCCTTTCCCGCGGGACAATACCACAATACACCATAGTTTCATGCAGAGGGTGGCCCTCCATCGTAAGGTCAATATGCATATAATGCAGGATGAGGAAAAGATTTTAGTGGAGACACTTTCCAAGACTGAGTGTACTGTTGTCTTCCTCCCTATGCACCATGGGTAAGTTGAAGTCTGCCCCAGACAATTTAATGGACACTGTCAAGGCAAGGGTGGCCATATGACGGGTGGAGAAGATCAAGGCTCCTCCCAATAACCCACTTTACATCTGAGACCGGTCCCCAGACTACTTGATTGTGTACACATGCAAAAGCAGGCCTTGCCCAAGACATGGGCGACACCCCTCTCCCGCCAGGATAAGGACAGTAAGTGCCTCAATGCCTCTGGCTTGCGCATGGTGTTTGTAGCGACCACCCAATGGCTTATTGCCAATTTGGGTGGCTTGCTGTCAAAGTATGACATGTTTCACTTGGAGGAAATGCACCTGTGAGACCCACAGAAAGAGGAGGTATGACAGAATATATCTTTTGGGTCCCAAGTAGATTAGATGATGGAAAAAATAAAAGAGAACACCGAGATTGCTGGGTTCATAGGCATGTTGCAGTCTGCCACTCCCCAACCCAGGGGTGGGACCAAGCCCACACACACAGGCCAGGCGCAAATCTGCCAGTGCCAGCAGCAGGCTTTTCACAAATGTCTGGCAGGCAGAGGATACACGAGGGGCGGCTACCAGGGTAAAAATGGCAAAAGCAGAATTAGAGCCGGCTCAAGTAATAAGCTTCCATTCCCAAACACTGACTTCCCTATGCTCCTCCTCAGGGATATATGTAGATACAACGCAAACCAATGCTTCGTATGCCTTTATACCATTACTTTTATACCATTACAACGCAAATTTTAAGTTCGCATACAGTTAGTTTGCTACTGCATAGAAATGCATTTAAAATACTTTTACAACTAAATACAATAAAACGCATACTTTTACAACGTGTTTTTTGTTAGAAATAACTATATATTTTATAAAAAAGTAACCTAACCCCTGTAACGGGATGCAGGGGAAATAGGGGTTTAGGGTGGGGAAGTAAATTAAATTACGGGTATTACATTTATTACTAGGGTATTAAAATTATTACTCAGGTATTCAATTTATTACTCGTGTATTTTTAGAAATACTCCGAAAATAAAATTATTATTCCATTTTAATTAGTCTAGCATCCTTTAAATAAATAATACATCCGAAGTATAAATTAAAACCATTTACTTTCACACAAATATAGAGAACTTTGCCTCTTTTTATACTTTTGTATTATTTTTATTAGTCTATTTAAAATAATCGTATTTCCTAACTACTCCTTCCATCTTTCTTTCTTTGTTTTCGCTTTCATTTTTACTTAATAATATGGTACTTTTTAAACTCGACACTAATCCAACTAACCTTCCGCAACCCTCCTTCCATTTATCTATTCCTCAACTAACATTTATATTAAAGTTTTAAATCGTCTTACCTGTTCACCTTTCCTCCATGCTTCTCGTCCTTACTGCCACAATCTTCCATATTACGTTATTACCTTCCAACTAACCTCCCGCAACCCTCCTTCCATTTATCTATACCTCGACTTACATTTATATTACATTTTTAATTCGTCTTACCTGTTCCCCTTTCCTCCATGCTTCTCGTCCTTCCCGCGACGATCTTCCATATGACGTTATTACGTTCATGCGTCTACGTACAGCATTTTCCAATAAAATAGAAAAAGGACAATTCTCTCCTTTCAAACCAATGTTAAACCGTGGGAAAAATTTTAAACATCTTTTTTTTATACTCAAACTTTTTTCGGCAACACTAATAAATATTTAAATAATCATTTTATGTTATTAAAATTTTAAAAGTCATTTTAAAACTCATTTTAATACTCAATTAATACTCTTGTATTTTGTGATGAATGATCAACACACAGTGAGGCTCTCAAGGCTGACCAACCTTGCTTGCAGCTTATCAGAGAAGGAGTAGTGGAGCGGTAAACCTAGTCCACCAACACAGGGACACCCACTCCCTAACACTCAATGCTGAGTGTCCTGATCTGTGTAAAGCAGATGACAGAAAGGTTGGATATTGACGTACTTCCCTCCCCTTATGCTGAGTGTCCCCATCTGTGTAAAGCAGATGACAGAAAGGTTGGATATTGACGTACTTCCCCCCCTTATGGTCACTCTTGATGGCAGGATGCCTGAAATAGATGTCGGAGGGTGGGAAAGGGTGTGCGTTTTAGGTTCTTAATTTGCCACTTGTTGTCATGGGGAGGTGGACTTTCCTCCTTAAATTAAGGACTAGGAAGAGGAAGGGCTGAGGAGGCTATTGGCTCCCATCACTTCAGGAGAACGACTAAACATGTTTATCCTTTGATGTAAATGCTAAGACAAACTCGCTGTTCGCCTAAAGCAGCCGGTGTGAGTCTGCACACTGCACAATTCTATTGATGCAGGGGTTTGTTTGCACTTATGACTGTACAGGACACATTGAGAGTGGAAGCTACTTGTCGGGGCTACTGTTACAACGCAAATTACTTACTTACCAACATTGATACACTATTTGCGTTGTAACGGTATTTGCGTTGTAGAAGCATGCGCTGTTAAAGCATGCGTTGTAATAGGACCTGCGAAGTAAAAGATGCGTGGTAAAGGTAATGCGTATAATTGGCCGCGTTGTAATGGTAGTTTACCCCTCCTCAGTCACACAACTACTAACGGGTGGAGATGAAAGGATTTCCACCCTAGATGGTAGGAAATCGCCTCAGACCTCTGGGTCTTAGCAGTGGTTCAGAATTCTGGCTCAGAATTCTACACTTTTTTCCTTTATCATACCACCATTCCACCACATCCTCAGCCAAGCCCACCTCACCCGCTTTGAGGAAGAGCTTAAAGCACTTGGCCAAGAGGGTGAAATACAGCTCATGCCCCGACAGCAGTGGCACAAAGGCGTTTACTCGCTGTATTTCCTCATCCCAAAAAAAACAGCTCTCTGGCCCATCTTAGGCCATAGGCCTCCCAGCCCATTAGGCCAGTAAAGCAGTAATCCTATCGAAGCACCTTCATTTGATGTCATCCAGGTGCTCCACCCAAAGGACTTAATGACAGCACAAGATCTAAAGGAGGCCCACTTCCGTATCCCCATCCACCCCGGCCATCACAATTACCTTTGGTTCGTGGTAAGTGGACAACACTAGCAATTCAAAGTTCTACCCTTCGGAGTCACTGTGGCTCCCAGGGTCTTTACCAAGTGCCTGGAAGGGGTTGCTCATGATTGCAGAGGCACCATAAGCATTTTCCCGTACGTTAACGATTGGCTGACCAAGAGGAGCAGCATGCAACAATGCATAGCACACACTCAGACAGCCGTAACCCTGCTTCACAGTGTAGGATTCACCATAACCACAAAGAAGTCTCACCTCCCAGCCCATCAGAATTAGCCCTTTCAGGGCTCAGTATTAAATGCTGTCACAGGGAAAGCATATCCTAACCAGCATAGGGGGATGGCATTTTAGAAGCTGCTGCCTCTTTCAGTCCTTTCGGCTGTTAACTGCAAGAACTATAATGAAGTTCTTGGTTATGATGGCACCTTGCATAGCGGCCGTGCTGCAAGCCAGATTACAGATCACCCACTCCAACAGTGCCTTGTGAAGCAATGGTCACTAGCGGAAGGTCATTGAGAAGATATATTGTTCAGAAAGGCCAGCACTCAGTGCTCTCTGCAACAGTGGAAAAGCAATAGCCTGTGGCTTGGCAGGTCTTTCTTGGACCCACTTCTGCAGGTGACCATCATCACAGACGTATCGCTCACTGTGTGGGGCACACATCTCTGCAACATGACTATGCCTGGTACTTGGACCTCTTACCATCAAGGTTGGCACTTCAGCTACCTAGAGCTGTTGACCATCTGTCTAACACGGAGCCTTTTAAAAACTTGCTCAGGGTAAAGTGGTCCTCAAAAGGACAGAAAAAATCATAGCCATATACTTCATACAGAAACAAGGGTGTACTCACTCCCCTCAGCTTTCTGCATTAGCAGAGGATATCGGGCACTGGGCAATCCACAACAAGATCCACCTGATAGCTGAACACCTACCGGGATGGACAACGACTTTGCAGACCTGTTAAGCAGGAAACATCAGCAAAGTCAGAACTCCACATGCAAATCACAACAGTGGGGAGCCCCAGCCATTAACTGCTTCAGCCCCCAGAACAGGCAAAATGCCCATGCTTCAGGTCTCGGTACGCATACAATCAGTCCATGGGCAATGCACTATGGATAAAATGTCAGGAATATTTGCTTACGGGTTTCCTCTTCTTCCACTCATCCTGTACGAGGTGAGGAAGATAAGGCAGGTGTCTATGCCCCTCATTTTAGTGGCTCCAACTTGGGTCACACAGCCCAGGTAGTCAGTGCTCCTGTAGCTGTTCCATCAGGCCCACAAGAAGCTGCCCATCAGGCTGGACCTTCTCACGCAACAACATATCCAAATCAGGAACCCAGATTCCAAGCAGCTCAACCTAGTGATCTGGCACTTGAGGTCTTAGTTTGACTACCTAAATCTCCTTGATGAGTGTATGACCATATTACTTGAAGCACATAGGCCCACAACACATACATTTTGCAGCCAAGTGGAAGATACTTGTCCACTACTACATCTTGAAGCAACTAGATCCTTTCAAAGACCGGGCTCAAGATATCATCTGTTACCATCTACAACTTCAGAAGGCATGTCTTGCATATACCTCTATCCATCTCCAAGTACCTACTGTTGCAGCATATATGTAGAACAATGAACGCTCATCTTATTTCAAAATCTCTGTGGTTAAGGAGTTCATGGACAGACATGAAAGGCTAAAACCCCCAAGAACATCCTGAGCCCTGGTGTAAAACCTTAAAGTAGTTCTCATAAGGCTTATGTGTCTGCTTTTAGAATCGCTCCACAGTTTCAGCCTTCAGTTCCTTTCCTGCATGGGGTGGCCTTCATAGTAGCCATAACCTCGCTCAAGGGCATCAGGTGCACAACGACAGGGTAGTATCTATAACTAATCCAAAGTTCTTTCCCAAAATAATCTCTCCTTTCCACTTTAACCAAATTATTAAGCTACTGGTATTCTTTCCACAACCTGATTCGGTAGTAGAGAGGGCTTTACAAACTTTAGACATCAAGCGGGCACTCATGTACTAAATGGACAGGACTAAGTCCTTCCAGAAATCTAAACATCTCTTTGTAGCTTTTACCAAATCCCACAAAAGTCAACCCATTTCCAAGGCTGGCATTGCAAAATAGATTGTCTGTAAGCATCTGTTAATAGCGTGTAGTGCTGTAGATTAACAAGCACTCACTCTCCTCCCTGAAACTGGCAATGATGGCATATTTTACTTTTCTCACACTCTAAAAACATATAATGCACATGACCTATGACAGTAATCTTAATCCACTTTCATCTCACACCCGATGACCGAAAAGCAATTCAGGGTGGAGTCGGTGCCCATGCACATTGTGACTAAGGGCATACCTTGTGACTTTAAACGCGTTTGAAGAAACACAAGTTTTAATATCCATGCCAACACCAGATGGCAGGAGTATGCAGAGCATGTGAATCTAAAGCACTATATGGTACAAACAGAAGCTTACAGGATAAGTAATTTTTTTTTTTTACAATGGACTGGCAGTAGGAAAGGGTTTTTGGGCCGCTCACTTTCTTTTGCACTCTGCTGTGCACTTTCTTTATTTTCATTTAAGTTGCCTTTTTAAAATGGCTATTGGAACAATAAATTAAACAAGCATCTGCAATGCGCTAGGTCTCGCATTTAAGCAAGTTTAAGCTATTGGCATTGTAAATGACAATGCCTTTTATTTATGTTTTGGTTTTTAAAACATAAATAAAAAATACATTTTCATTTACAATGCCAATAGCTTAAACTCTCACAAATGCAAGACCTATTGCATTCCAAATGCTTGAAGGCATCGCTGAGTTGCCCCCTTCTGTCTCCCATGGCCCCTGAAGAGCTCCCCGTTTGCTACAAGTTCAATGAACAAGCTGGTGGTCACAACTGCACACGAGAGACCATCCTGCAGTGAGAGAAGCTCATTAAAGAAAATAGTGCTTACAGGCTAAAGAAGACGTACCGTGTAACAACTGAAGTAAAAGGGCCAGTCCTCATGGGAGGTTACAAATGAAGACAAGGCGGTACTAAGGAGGGATTAATAAGCCTAATAACAAATCAGAAGCCAGCATTTAAGAAGGACAATGACACAAGCCAATGACAGATATGGGTGGGGAGTGGGCGGGGCTTCGAGTACATACTCCAATACAGCATGCCTCGCAGAGCAGCGCATGCGCTGCCCAGGCTTGACCTAAAAACCAGAAGGAGGCACTCAGAAAGAATCAATTATTTAGCACTAACAGTGAATACCACACTACTGTTTTAAACATGGTCTCTAACTGCAGTATTTATTTCAAGCATTTTTGATGCTATTGGCAAAGAGAGAGAAGTAAATAATTTTCCTTTGAGTAACTGCAGCTGTAACTACTACTTGCAGATTGCTGTACCCTTGTAAAGGGTGAAATGTATGGAGTGATCCACATTCTGCACATGCAAACCTGCGAGATAGTTAAAGCCAAGTAGTGAGTGCGCAGAGTGAGCAAAGGGGGACATTTGAGGCACTTTTCTATGCTTGACCTACTTTTTTGTCTGTTTTAGTTTGGAGGCAGATTTAACTATCTTTTCACTTCCAGTGCACGGCTTTGGTTACCTTTGTTGAAGATAATATGGACTGATCTTAATACAATGCCCAAAAACAAGCACATAAAGCCTCACACAGATGTTCATATTATACCAGGGGTAGCATTTATGATGTAGCTAAAAGCTAATAGTAAGTGGGAGACATTTATGGCACTTGAGGAATACCTAGGATTAAGAAAGGCGTTTTCTAAAGTTGAATGGATACCCATGCTATTGTATGCCAAGAGAAATCCATTTTTCCCTGACACTGATTTTATGCAGTGTTTTCTCTTAATGTCCAGGTGGGGACTCAAAATTAACAATAAGCACCTCACATGTCAGATTTCCTTATGTGTAAGTTAGACTGTGCCACTGAATGCACACTGCATTTCACTCTAGGCCAATGACCTGCTTTGAACCCATGATGCAGTGGATAGGACATTACAGGGACCTATGCCCCTGAGTAGCTCCCATTGATGTGGCTGCATCTTACAGGAACTAATGGACGATGGTGTGGAAATGTTATTGAAAGATAAGATATTTATACAGACAGCCTTGAACCAGACATAATCTCCCAAATCTAATAAGACATAATCGGCCAACTTTACTAAGTGGATATGTGTGTATGTTAAAGTATGACATCATTACCTGAATCTTAGAAACTCCCTGGATATGTGATCCAATTCCAAAAATACAAGGGTTGCCCCTACAGCACCCAGGTCTCTATCCACACACAGGCTGGTCCGAATGATCTCGGGTTCCAGTCGCACAAGGGTTGGTCCCAGCTTTCTGGCCGCACAATGATTAGGGTCCTGTACTACAGCTTCAAATTGCTAGTCACACAAGGAAAGGGATTGCCCTACAGCACCCAAATATCAAGCCACAGAAGACAGTGATTGGCACTCCAGCATAAGGCTCCAGGATGCACAAGGATAAAGTATGCCTAAGAGCACCCAGGTTTCAGATGACTGAAAAGCAATGGAAGGCCTTATAACACTTATGTTCCAGGCCACAAAAGTGCCAAGGTAGGCTCTCCGTTATCTGGCTACTAGGCAACACAAAGCAAATGCAGGTCTTAAATCACCCAGGTTCCAACCCATATAAGACAAGGAATAAGGCACAGCAGGGCAGGGTTGACCAGCACCCAAGGCCACCTTTGGATTGCAGGAGGCCAGCAAGCAGTCCATCTGTGAACCATCATCACCTAAGTGCGATGTTAACCAACATTAATGGAGCTGCTCCATCTCTACATGCCACCTGCAATCTAGCCAGTGCATCGCCTACGATGTCCTGGTCTGAATCCATAATTCAAGAAGGAGACTGGGAGGACCACTATGAAAAGAGTTGGAGTAAGGCCCTAACACGTGTACTGATAGCACCTAAGTTAAATAACAGTGGCGAGCAGACTGGAGAGTTAGAAATACACAAAAACAGAGCCAGACAGGTACCCGCATAGTCAGATGAGCAAAGCGAGCTGCAAGTGAGACATGTATGAAGGCATCGGTGGATGGAAATATGCAATAATGAAAAAATCGATGTACACAGTATAGAGCAACATTTGTTTATTGATACGCCACCAGGGAATGTCAAATACACGTGCAAATAGCTTCCTTTTATGACATGCCGATTCCCAGCATGTCTGCAAACCCGAGCAGCATCCAGCAAACAAGGAAGTGAGCTTCGTTCTCCTTGTCTAACAAGGCCCCTGACAGCCCTCGCCTGAACAGATTATGAATGGGAGCGGAGAATAAGACTCATTTCAAACACACAGCTGTATGTGATGCACCCCTAATCTTGTATTTAACAGCAGCAGCATACTCCATCAGAATCAAACCGAGTCCTACTCTTACGTCTACACGACAGCCAAGGGGACCGATGCAGGAGCACGCCCTGCATGCAACGCGAGCACCTCTTTGCATCCTGCGAGGCAGGAGCTGCACACACCAGCTGTCAGCGGCACTCCATGCACGAGCACCGGCAGTAGTTTCTAGGGCAGCTGGTGAGCTCTGAGTCCCTTCAGAGATGCGCTCTTCCCATAACATTTCTCCAAGGCAGCTGGCGAGCAGGCGTGCGGCCTTCAGCAGCAGTTCCCCATTCGAGCATCGGCTTTGCAGCGCCCACAGACTCCTTCCCTGTGGTCCGACTCCATCCCTCGAAGAGCCCACCTGCTCCTGGCTGTACTCACCCCAACACCCTGACAATCCCTGCCGAGCACAGGCCAAGCACCAGCACAGAGAACACAAAAATACAAGCATTTACAATGCAATAGGTCAAATACCTATTGTGTTGCAGAGCGCGGTGTCTGTGAAGCGAGTGCCGCACTCAATAGTTAAGTAAAAAAAAAGAGCGCAGTGTTCCTGAAGCGGGCGCTGCACTCATTAAAAAGTTTTAAAAAGCTGTGGTTCTGGTGGTCAGACGACTTGGATTCGCTGCCAGTATGTGGGCTACACTAACAAAGCCGACATTCACCCGCCTTCCAAGCACGATATACATTTAGAAAACACACCAAGGGGGACACTTCTTAAGAGGGCGAGGCGAACAAATCCTGAAAGCGCGCATGGCACGCTCAATGTAAGCAAAGCACAACGTGCTTAAAGTAGGAGAAACTTCAATCAAGAAAATAGTACACGTACCGTGTAACAACCAAGCAAAGGGGCCAGTAGCCATGGGAGGATACAAATGACGACATGGCTGTACTAAGGAGTGACTAAAAAGCCTATTTAGGAATCAGAAGCCAGCATTTACGAAGGACAAAGACACAAGCCAATGAAAAATATGGGCGAGGGAGTGGGCGGGGCTTCTCTCCCGTACTGAACTACAACAGATCATCACCAGAGCAGCGCTTGCGCGCTGACTCTAGGCTCGACCTAAAAATGGCAAAAATGCCTTTTGTTTAATACAAAACCCATTCTTACATGGCCGTCCATGTGTCCACATGAATTGTGATGCAGTGGCGGCCATTTTGACATTCATTAATGCCAATGCGTGTTATATTTGTGAAAGGGGTTATCACTAAACTGTTAGATAACCCCTTCATGACAAATATTTAATTTTTGGCACTGCTCCATTAAGATTGAATGAAGTAATGGGGCATTGTTAGGACACATCTCACAAATAAGTGGACGAGAAACCTCTAATGCTGGTGTTAAATGAACATATAAAATAAATGTCAACCTCCAAAGTGCTCCTTAGGGGCCCAGTGTGAACGTAGGTATCCAAACATAGTGAGAAGCAGCCCCTATTCACCTTGAGTAGGCAAGGGTCTGTCAGCCTTTTAACTCAATGGGGCAAATTCATAAAGGTAAATACATATATGTATATTTACTCACCTGTAGCTGTACTCCTCCAATGAGGTGTAATTCTCAACTTTTGTTTTGCTATTCACCAATTTGGACTGGATATCTACATGTAGGTACAGACTTGTATGTCTCCACCCCCTCAGTGAAGTGGTGAAGCCTTCTACAACATAATTTAGAGGTGTAAAGTTACTACCAGTAATTATTCACCTGTTGGAGATCTCTGCCACAGGGTGGACTTCTCCCTTTCGGAAAGGATAGGGAAATGTTTTTTTATATATATATAAAAATATTTTAATGTATAATATAAATGTAGAATAATTTAAAGTATTTATTATTTACCTGGAACTAAGGTAGCCCTAGATCGTCGTGACCATTCTGCTGTAAAGAACACTTATCGATTGCGAGGAGCAGTGGAGAAGGTCGTCCAATACCGATATGGGCTGCCCAGAGACTGAGGAGACCCAATGCGTCATCTGGGAAAGTCTGAGAGAGGTCACGGACCCTCCGCATTGGGAAACCCGACCCCACAGAGACACACCACGATCCTCCCACAATTGCAGGCTGCCATCAGGTTGGGTAAGACTGTTTGAAACTGGAAAGTCTGTTGGGGACTCACACAATTTTAGTGAGTCCAAGACCTGCGAGGTCTGCCACACTATGAATCCAAAGAAGCTGAGGGAATGATCCCTGAAGGTCCTTGCTACCCGACGTCGGATGACCCTGCGAGGCTCTCTATTCCGGTTGCGTGAAAGGTCCCAGGAGCGCTCACACTCTGCTCTGGGACGATCATCATCTCCATCCAAGTCGTCGGGTAAGTCCCACAAGCAGAAGAATTCTAACAAGTCGAAGCGGTCTTCAATTTTCCCGCGCCGGTCCAAATCATCGGACCAGACACTGGAGCATTGGCACTCTAGGCCTCGGTCCGCGGTGCAGCCTGTGCAGGGGTCTGCTCTGCACTTCCCAGAGTTTTCCAAGCCCGGAGAGTGACCCTTCACCCAAGTCAAAGAGTTTTATGAGGCTGTGCTTCTCATATTTGGGTGGCCCGACCCCTCTGAAGTGCCTTTGGGCCTCATGGGTGCCGGAGGGCCCCCTACTGGTTCCATGCCGGCCGGTCCACTCGCTGCGCCAGTCAGGCCCCTTGGATCTGGTCCTGGATCTGGAGCGTTGCCGCCCGCACGACCACGACCTTCCAGTGCCGTTGCTCTCTGTGTCGCCGACGCCCCACTGCGGGATAGACCCCTTAGTCATAACAGACTCGGACACCGAGCCGGATGGGCGTCATCCGACGCCGGCTCTGGTGCCGACTGGTAGCAATCCTTCCGAGCCAGACCCAGTGCCTTTTTTTCTTTGACAGGCCTGGAGGGGGTGACAATTGGGAGGGGTCAGAGTACCCTTATGTTTACCACTATCTCCTTACAGACACAGAGGACAACTGGTACAAGGAAGAGGCGGATGCCAGTGTTTGGACACCTCACCAGACACTGGCCTGCCTCATTCTCAATGGTGGTGCGGAGGGCACATGAGGTCTTGGACTTTCAGTTGCCCACAGTGGCAGTCAAGATGAACGTCTTGACAGAGGTGATGCAGTCGAAAGTTGCCCCTTCTGAACCCTCACTCCCATTCAGTGAAGCTCTTACAGATGCCTTCCTTGGGGCCTGGTCCAGGCCCTGCACAGGGGGTCCTATGCAAAAGACAATTACCCGCCACCATTGCCCCGCTCCTAGGGACCCCAGTTTCATCACCCAGCACCCCACCCCGGAGAGCTTGGTGGCCCAAGACTCCACTTCCAGGATCAATCCCGGCATGCTCCCTACAACTCCACCGGATAGGGAATCCAAAAGGCTGGATACCTTTGGTAAGAGGATTTTCTCTTCCGCCAGCCTAGCACTGCAGTCGATGAACACTGCACGCCTTTTGGGCTGAATCCAACACACTGTGTGTAATTTCGGTTGTGTAAGTGCTGCCTATGGTCTTGGAGGAGGCCCAAGCAATACTCTTGCACGCTATTGCTGATGGGTGAGATGCAACAAAATTCACTTTCAAATGTGGACTTGACACAACTGACTTGCTGGGCAGAATGATTTAATAGCTTGTGGCACTGAGACGCCACACCTGGCTGAGAACCTCTGGCTTCTTGAGAGATGTCCAAGCTCATGGACATGCTCTTTTGATGGCTCTCATGTCTTTGGTGAGAAGGTGTACTCGGCGCTGGAGCACTTTAAGGATAGCAGAGCCATGGCCAGGTCCTTGGGCCTATCGGTGGCCCCACGCCAACACAGTCTGTCTTTTTCCCCTTCCTTGGCTACGGTAATGGCTACCAACCACATCCTTTCCCACCCAGCCACCAAGGCCAACAGGCTTCCCAGCCTTTTCATGGCTGTGGATGTGGGTTCCACAGACACCGTGGGACCACCAGCCAGATGTCGTGGTCAGTCCACTGCCCTACTGGCAGCTCCAGTCTTCAGAACCCTTTGGATGGCAGCATTCACCATCACCTACCTCACTGGAAGTCGATAACATCAGACAAGTGTGTTTTGCAAAACATCCAGAGGGACTACTCCATCCCCTTTCTGCCACCCAGTTATGTCCGGCTGACGAAGAACCATCTCTCCTGGCTCCATCAAGAAGTGCTGGGTCTTTTGGCCAAGGGCGCCTTCGAGAGGGTGCTGCCCTCAGATGTAGGTTGTTGTTGCTATACCTGCTACTTTCGGATGCCCAAAAAGGACAGAGGCCTTCGTCCTGTCCTAGACATGCACCTTCTCAACTTCTTCCTGAAAAAGGAAACATTCAAGATGCTCACCTTTACTCAGCCTCTGTCTGTCCTGGACTATGGAGACTGGATGGTAGCGTTGGACTTGCAGTATGCATATTTCCACATCCCCATCCTGCCTGCCAGCAAGTGCTATCTGAGGTTCACGGTGGGCCAAGAGCACTTTCAGTTTGCTGTGCTTCCCCTTGGCCTCCCCAGCACCCTTCAGGTGTTCACAAAAGTGATGGCTGTGGTTGCAGCACATCTGCGGAGATCAGGGGTTCCTGTTTTCCCCTACCTCAACGATTGGCCCCAGGCAATCCCCTCCCACTTCCAGACTATGACGGATCTCCTGCATTCGCTGGGGTTCACTATCAGCAAGCCAAGGTCACACCTAACTCTCTCTCAGGCACTCCCTTTCATCGTGTCCTTTCTTGACACAGTGTAGTTCCGGGCCTAGCCTCACAAACCGTGAGTCCAGGATATTTAGGCTATGATACAGATGTTTCACCCTCAAGCCTAGATTTCGGTGAGACTGACTCTGAGGTTGTTGGGCCTCATGGCCTCCTACATCCTTCTTGTGACACATGTCCATTGGCACACAAGGGCTCTGCAGTGAAACCTGAGGTTCTCGTGGCACAGCATCAGGGGAATCTCTCCTTCCTTGTCCGGGTCTCGGAGGGAACTGCAAGAGACTTGCAGAGGTAATTGACGAACAGGGATTTGATCGGCGATAGACGCTTCTCCATTCCCCAACCAGAGCTGAATGTAGTGACAGATGAGTCACACCTGGACTGGGGTGGCCATCTGGTAGAGGTGGAAATCAGAGGACTCTAGTCTCTGGCGAAATCCGGGCTTCACATCAACCTGCTGGAGCTCTGGGTGATCAAGTACGCATTGAAAGCCTTGCTTTCTTCAATAAAGAGAAGACTAGTGCAGGTGTTCACAGACAACACCAACGCCATGTGGAACTATAACAAACCGGGTGGGGTGGGGTACAGGAACCTTTGTCAAAAGGCTCTGCGCCTTTGGACATGGCTGGAACGTCAGGGCATTTCCCTCGTAGTTAAACACCTGACGAGCTCTCTGAACGCCAGTGCAGACGTACTCAGCCGTCCATGCCTAGCGGATCACGAATGGCATCTCCATCCAGAGGTGGTGCAAGGTCTCTTTCAAGAGTGGGGAGAGTCTTGGTTAGATATGTTTGCCCCTGTCGAGACCTCGCAATGTCAGCAGTTTTGTGCGCTGGAGTATTCGAGGCAGTTATCGCTCTGACACGCTTTTTGTCTCAAGTGAAACTCCAGCCTCCTGTATGCCTTTCTGCCGATACCACTCCTGCCCAGAGATCTCAAGAAGATCAGAAACAACCGGGCTCTAGTCATTCTTGTGCCTCTGGATTGCACACAGAGTCTGGTATCCTGATCTCCTGAGCATGATCATCAGTCCTCCTTTCAGGCTGCCCCTTCAGGAGTGTCTTCTGTCGCAGCAGTAGGGCAGGGTCTTGCACCCGAACCTGTGCATGCTCAACCTTAATGGTTGGAGATTGAGCAGCGAAAGTTGACAGCTTTCGACCTTCCTCTGGAAGTCTCTGATGTTATTCTGGCAGCGAAGCGTCCCTCCACCAAGACTGTATACACCTGCCGTTGGGACAAGTTTGTAGCATGGTGTGTATCCAAGGATATTGATCTTTCTGCGCCCTTATCCCAAGATTTATTGTTTTTTATTTCTCTGCTCTGGGCACTGTTAAAGGTTACTTGACTGCCATTTTGGCGTTCTTGCAGTTGCTGGACCAGCCTTCTTTGTTCAAGTCACCTTTTGTGACTAGGTTCCTCAGAGGTCTCCAAGACGTTTCCTCCCAGGCCATCCATCGTGCCCTGTGGGGTCTTAGCCTGGTTTTGACTTTCCTTATGTGCCCGCCTTTTGAGCCACTGCACAACTGCCCACTTCACCTGCTTATCATCCAGATGGCTTTTCTAGTGGCCATAACATCGGCCAGGAGAGTCAGTGAGCTGCAGGCACTTTCCGTGCACCCTTCGTATACCATTTTTACCCAGACAAGCTGTTACTTTCTTTCTCCCGAAGGTTGTGACATCTTTTCATGTAGGTCAGAACATCACCTTGCCTACCTTATTTGCTCTGCCTCACCCTGCTAAAGAAGAGGAGAAACTTCATTCTCTGGACCCAGAAAGAACATTGTCGTTCTACCTAGAGCGTACAAATGTGTTCCGGATGGGCGATCAACTCTTTATAGAGTATGTCAAGGCTAAGAAAAGGACCATCTCATGATAGATTGTTCTCTGCATAAAGAGCTGCTACGCACTGGCCAAAAAGCAACCCTCTGAGTGCTTGCATGCTCATTCTACCAGAGTCAAGCTTGGTAGTCCCTGTCCTGGACATCGGTCTGCCAGCAACTTGGGCGTCTTCGCACACATTCACCAAACATTACTGTCTGGATGGTCAGGTTCGTCATGATGGGCACTTTGCCTGTTTGGTCCTTCAAGACTTTTTTGTTTAATCTGTATCACAAACCCACCTCCAGAGAGGTATTGCCTGTGTATCTATTCTAAGGTAAGGTATCGGCAGCTAGAAGTCTCTATCAGATGAACAAGTTTCTTACCTTTGGTGACGTCTTATCTGGTAGACTTAATCTAGCCGCAGATTCCTTACTGACCGTCCCATCCTCCCCTCTCTGCAAACTGATTTTATAGATTCACCCTTCTCAGGGCCTTAGCAATGCACACGAGCGTGTCCGCATTCTTCGTGGCTCTGTGCTTCTGCCGTGGAAAGTTGCGAAAATAAACTAAAGCCAGCACGCTAGGGTGGCGCCTACATAGGCATTGTGCACGTCACATTCGGTGCAAATAACGCTGACGCGGAGCCGAGCGGCACCACCTGCCGGCGTGCAGGGGCAGTACTCGAAAATTTCCAGATCCAGTCTGACGCCTGGGGAATATGCTAAGGTAAGGAATCTACAGCTAGATCGTCTCAACCAGATAAGGCATTACCATACTACTTGTTTGTTTAGTTATCCAGATTTTTAGCAACAAAGATGCGAGTCCACGTGCTTCCAACAATCCAGCAAAGCACACACAAAAGACATCAAGTTGACCTTCCATATGCTTTTAAAAGTACAATAGAGGGCTGGAACTTCACATGCTAGTTGCACAATTGAGAGGTGCATTTTTAGGAAAATGTATATCCTTACTTATACACTATTAAATCTTACTGATATAGGGTCCTACTTGTTCTATTGGTGTGTATTGTACATGGGGAAACTGATGTGTCTATTTTTTGAAGCAGATAAGGACAGGTATATAGGCCCCAGTCATCAGTGGACAGGAATATTGACGTACAGAAAAAGCAAAATGCTTGAAGGTCCATACATAGCAAAGCAAATGGAGTACTTGGATTACTTTTAGAGGTATCATTACAAAGTGCAAACTTAGTTGTTAGCAATTTCTATTTTTTTGAGCAGTGTTTTTATGTCTGGCAGGTTTTACAAAACAATGCAAAGTATCAAGTAGTTCCAAAGAAATTGACCATTGGGAAGCGGCTGGCACAATGCCTTCATCCTGCATTGCCTGGTGGAGTGCATCGAAAGGCACTCGAGACGTACGAGATCATCTTCAAAATCATTGGACCAAAGCGACTAGCCAAAGATCTTTTCCTGTACAGGTAACACAAATCAATTCTCTACCAGGTATTATTTTTATTCATTTCAAAATCATTTTTATTGAAGTTTTAACAAGACAAGAGTGATAGGCAGGGTACAGAGAAGAGATGGATGGGCGCATAGTGGGGTTTAAGATACGTGGTGGGAAATATCATCATTTGCAGTGACAACAACATAAGGTGACAGCGGTTTAATGTAGTGAGACAGTACACTGCGAAGGTGTTAATACATACTTTCTTCTGTTTATAAATACATCATGAGGATATACGGAATGAATCCTAATACAGTTCGTGACCTGTTGCATTACCCCATAATAGTATCGAAGAGTGGGCATAAGGAGAGCAGGAGTGATGAGAGGAGAGACAGGAGGAAGACAGTAAGACAGCCAGTAGGAACAAGAAGTAAGAGGTGGGTAGTAGAGATAGAGATAGTTGGGGGGATTAAAGGAGGGGTGAGGAGGGAGGATGGGGAGCAGGGAGATGCAATTGGGTTGGGGGCAATACGGGGGTGAGGTAGGTGTGTTATTGTGGCATCTAAGGTGGGATTGTATTGGCGACGAATGTGTCCACTTTGGACAATATTCTTTGTTTCTTTTTTATGTGGTTTTTAGGTCGAGCCTAGCGCAGCGCGCATGCGCTGCTCGCTCTGCGAGGCTTGCTTTTATAGAGTATGCAGTGGAAGCCCCGCCTACTCTCCGACTATATTTGTCATTGGCTTGTGCCATTGTCATTCTTAAATGCTGGCTTCTGATTCGTAAATAGGCTTGTTAGTCCCTCCTTGGTACCGCCTTGTCTGCATTTGTTACCACCCATAACGACTGGACCTTTTACTTGGCTTGTTACACAGTCTGCATTATAAGTGGGTGAGCACTATTTTGTTTATTGACACTGATGGGACAATGGCGGCTGCTTTTTTTTGTATTTGCATGCTGAGCGCGGCGCCCGCTTTTGGGACACCGCGCTCAGTTTAAATTTTATTTTTAAAAGTTTGATGTTTAGCGCGGCGCCCACTTCAGGGACACCACGCTCGGTTTCATTTTTTTAAAAACTTTAATAATGAGCGCGACGCCTGCTTCACGGACATTGCGCTCTGCAATACAATAGGTATTGCTTTTGCAAAACTTTGAACTATTGGTATTGTAAATGACAATGCCTTTTAATTTTTTATAAAAGGCAGTGCCATTTACAATGCCAATAGCTCAAAACTCGCAATTGCGAGACCTATTGCATTGTAAATGCTTGTTAGGTAATGGTTTAGGGAGTTGTCCGTTCCTCTGGTAAACTGGATACATTCCCACAAGGCATGGACAGAGTTTGGAGAGGTATTTCCATTCAGATAGGATGGCCTTAAGACCGGTTGAGATTAGGATGTCGCATAGAATACGATAGTACCCGTCCAGTCTAGTATGCATTTCAGAGGGGATTGAGCCAAGAACAATGTATGCAAGGTTGGGGGCCAGTTTATCTGTGGAATTTGCCTGATGGTTTCACCGAGTTCTGACCAAAACGTTTTACAGAAGATACAATTAAGAATCGTATGCTTCAGATCACCTATCTCTTTCTTCCGGCTCCAGCAGGTTTCCGAATCATAGAGTCCTAACTTACAAAGATTTGCTGGTGTCAAGTGGGTTATAAAGGCAGTCCACAACATACACTGTGCTAAAGAGAGAGTGATCTTGTTGGAGGTTAGGTTGGCCCAAATGGATGGCCTGTTTATGGCATAATATGTGAGTCTTCTAGGAGCGATTCCCATTTATTTTGTTCGAGAGGATGTTGTGGGTGTGAGGATAGAATAGAGTTTGGAAGCTATGTGTCCCCCTTTTCGTAATGGCTTTTATAGTGTTGGGGAGGTTGAGAGAGCTTGGAGACTTATGTCTGGAAATTATGGCTTTTATTTTTAGAAATTGGTTAAAGTCTAAGTCTTCTAGACCAAATGTTAGAAATTGGGTCTCTAGTTGGCAGAGGTATGTACCCTGTCCAAGTAGGGACCCACACTCTAGACAGGGTAAGTGTAGTGCACACTAAAAGTTTACCTGTGCTCACCCTCTAGTACCATGGCACAGAGCAGTAAGGCTAAACTGTTCGGTGGTGATGGAGGTTATCCTGGGTTTACGGTGAGTTTGTTTTAGATATGAGGCTAATATTTTTCTGGATTTATTTCTACCGCAGAAAGAGATACATTTGTGTGTTTGGGCAGTTTGGTGTGCTATGTTGCTTAGACTTTTGCTGTATTCATTTTAAGTTTGTTAATTTGTTTATGTGTGATTTGTCTCGAGATTGTTTAAGGCTATTTTCTAAGGATTTAATTTGTTTTTCTAAGGTATCTAGAGATGGGCTATCTTGTTTGTTGTTCTATGACATCAATTTCATCATGTGACCATGGATAGTGGATTATAGTGAATAATGGATTAGAGGGCATCCCACACTATGTGAGGATTAGGACCCTAGTGTCTGTTGTTTCGATGTCTGTTGGTTCGATGATAGAATTAGAGGTAACTGGGATATGACTCTTGTCAACCAGTATATAATCTGTGTGGGAAAAGGAGGTGTGGGGGTGCAAAAAGAAAGTGAAGTCCCTGCCAGTAGGGTTAAATGGTCTCCAAACATCTTTCAGTTTGTGTTCATTACATAGGCTTAGCATTTGTTTGTGAGATTTGTTAGATCTGAAAGAGCAGGAGAAGTTCCTATCTAAGACACCATCCCATGGAAAGTTGAAATCACCACCCAGGATAATTCTGCTTTCAGGGAGCAGAAGAGACAGTTTTTTATTTAGTTGTTACCAGAATGCAGGATGGTCGCTATTGGGAGCATAAATGTTCACAACGACGATTTCGGTGTTATCTTTTTGTAGACTGGCAACACAGCAAGGTTGGGGACACGACCCGAGCACCCCAACAGCATTCCAATAAATTATTTTTATCATAAAACTCCTTTGCTGGAATTTGAATACACCACAAGAAGCTAACATTTCCTGGGTAAAGTACTAGCCGCTACACTAAAATAGTTAACCACCTTAATCAACTCAGCGCAAGTTCTACCCGAAGGTACAGAGCGCTCCACATGGGCACCAGTTACATTACACAGCAATTTGTAACTGGGTAGAAATCCTGCATCCAGATATTGCCACGTGTAGAAAACTATCTCTGAATACTGGACATTAGGAGCCAGCAGGGCTCGAATCTGTGGACCTTCAAGTGAAAATTTTCTCCCACACTGCAGCAAATAAATATCAGAATACCCCAACATGTTGAGAGCATACGCGAACCCTCGCCCTGTTGGCGCCTGTGCATCTCCTTTCAGCAAGAGACGGCACTGACACTGCCCCGAACTGGCGTTACTCGTTTAGTACGGGAAAACCAATGGCTGAGGTCCCAGGACTTGAAAATGCACATGAGTATTGAAATCCCAAGACTCGAGTCCTTAACTTTACGAATGAGTCTATGATCGTAGCAAGTAAGCCACACATGGCTCTTCCCGCAGAGGCAGAACACACCACAGCTTCGACAGTGGCAGCCCTCGCCCCCCCCCCGCAACCCTCCATCTACCAGATTCACATTAATGACTGTCCTGAAGCGAGCAGGTGAAGTCTGATGCCCGTTTGATGGTTCAGCATGCTATTAAGAACATCTACTCAGCAGTACCGAATCGCAAAATGCGATTTTTTATTTTTTTGAGCCTTCCTCACGAGGGGTTAACAATGTTTCAAGCCCGTACAAACTATGTAGAGAGGCCTGCGTTGACTTTGTAGGTCCCTTTGAATGTGTTTATTTGTTGAGGCAGAAGAGGGCAGGCAAAGGAGCAAAGCCCGGGCATGATGTCCATATGGGACTAGAACCTCTTGGCACACTAACACTCCCTAGTGGCTGAGAGTACCCGTCCTCTCAAACGTATCTACTTAAATGTGAGGGAGCTCAATTCACCCAGTAAAAGACTTCTGATTTGGAGCTATTTATCAAGTAGAAGAGTCCTGCCAAGTACCACGCATCAGGAGTTAGACTAACACATTTTAGTCTGGTGGTCTGCATCACCGCACTAAAATGTATTAGACACGAATGTTAGCGCCTTAACATCTCCTGTGCACTGTGAGGGAGAAGATGTGAGTGACCACAAGTGTCAGAGAGGCGCTGCATTAACAGCAGCGCGGCCGGCGAGTGCTGTGCAGACTCTGCTGCAAGACTCGTACTCGCCTCATTCAATCAGGTCTGTGTGAAAAAAGTCACTTTGAACATTAGCAGCCTGCTCTCACCTCCGGCCGGAGTGCTGCGAGTTGGCCTCAGCTGACTGCATTGATATATAAAGAGATGAGACTTGCAGCAGCTGCCTCAGATCCGGCACCATGTCACCTGGCCTGGCCTGTAGTGCCATCCTGCTAGTACCAGTGAGTGTAGCCAGCCTTTAAGTGAATCTGGGTGTTGCGCCACTGCACCCCCCGTTACTGCTACTGACACCTTTTGGCTGCCACAGGCTGCATTATATGCAGATGATCATGGGCACTGACTGTTTTTAGGTCTCACCTAGGCAGCACTTGCGCTGTCTGTTCCAGAAATTTTGTAATCAGGTATGTACTTGAAGCTCTGCCCAATCTCCGCCCATATTTTGCAATGGCTTGTCATTGTCCTTTGTAAATGTTGGCTTCTGATTCGTTAATAGACTTGTTTGCCCCTTCTTAGTACCACCTTGTCTACATTTGTAACCTCCCATGAGGACTGGCCCTTTTACTTGTGTTGTTACACGGTATGTTGTATTTACGGTCTGTAAGCACCATTTTCTTTAATGATTTTCTCCTACTGCAGGCACCACATGCTTTCCTGCAAGGGTGCCTGCTTTGATTGCACCTTTTCACCTACATTATTTATTTTGGCAGCGCGGCACACTTTAACTATAGCGACCGCGCGCCTTTATTTGCAACTTGTTCCTTTTCATCTGCAATTTTTTTTTTTTTGCTAGCTCGGCACGCTAACGCTTTAACTGTATCGGCCGCGCCCCTTCCGTTTTTTTTTTTGGGCAGCTTCAGCTGAATGCAATAATGTCTTGTTACTTACCGGTAATCTTCATTACCCCGATTAGGGTCCTCCTCGTCCCAGTCCTAACATAGTGAGGCAATCCTGCCTCCCCACAGCCAATCAGAACACTTATAATATTTTCCAAGGATATATAAGCCCCTCCCACCCACCGCCATGCCTGTTATCAACAAGTCCTGACACAAACACAGCGGGAGGGAGGGAACAGGACTGGGACGAGGAGGACCCTAATCGGGGTAATGAAGATTACCGGTAAGTAACAAGACATTACCCCCTCATGGGTCCTCCTCGTCCCAGTCCTAACATAGTGAGGAACTCACAAGCAGAGACCCAAGAAGAAAAAACGCAGGACACCAGGGATCCTTGCAAAAGTACAAAACTTAATCAAACAAAAGATTAAGGAACAGCAGCGTGCAAAACGCCAACAGCAAAACGGGCCACAGAGGCAAGGAAAACAGCAAAGCGATAATGCCAAACAAATGTGTGAAGGGACAGCCAAGTGGCCGCTCCACAAAACACCTGGGCAGAGACCCCCGCCTCCTCAGCCCAGGAAGCGGACACAGAACGTGTCGAACGACCCAGCACTAGAGACGGAGGAGGCAGACCCACAGGATAGGCAGACCGCCAAACGCATATAGCGAGTGAAGGCGGAAGGAGAAACCAACCATCCCTGAGCCACACCCCGCATGAGAAAAACAGGGCAGGGAAAAGACGAAACCCCAAGGTACGGAGGAAGAAAAAACGAAGGGCGCGAACAACCAAGGATGAAGGAACAAAGGAATCCCCATACCTAGGCAAAATAGGAAGGAATCACCTCCTGCAGCAAATGGAACCCGGAGGAAGCTCAAAAAAACCCCATCCAGCAGAAACTGCAAATAAGGGAAGGAGAGAAGCAAAGCACCCAACTCACCCAACCACCGCGCGGAGGAGACGGATAACAAAAAAGCGACAGTTGCGGACAACCACAACAATCAGCCTCCAAAAAAGGCACAAAAGGGTGCAACTGCAGACCCCGCAAAACAGTAGGCAAACCCAAGAAGGCACAATCACAGGAGAGATCGGATGTGGAAGCCGAAAACAACACAGAATCCGACTCACCCAAGGAGCAACAACCTCCAAAGAGGCCCGAGACCCCGACAAGCCTGAACCACAGCCCAACGAGCAGGCAAGGCGGAAGGGGAAAGGTCCAGCAAAAACCCAACTTGGAGAAAGACAAGAATAGAAGCCGGACCACCAAACATGGATCCAGACCAAGAGAAGAGCATCAAGAGACAAAAGAGCCGCAACGCGCACCACAGTCCTAGTCCTTAAGTGCTGAAGGCCAACGCGACAATGGAATGCCACAGGCCACCACAGAAGAACAGCCCAAAGATGCGAACGACAGCCACTCAAGAGCCAGGCCTACAGATGCAGGTGACACAGATAGGGCAAAGACAGGTGCGGACACAGAAGCGGAGCCGGAGTCGAGGGAAGCCGGCCAAACTCGCCCCCCTCCAGCAGGAGCGGAAACCAAAGGCAGCGAGGTCAAAAAGGAGCAACCAACAGCACAGACACCTTCACCCCCCCGAATCCTCCGCAGCACCCCCGGGAAGAGGGAAATAGGGGGGAAGACATACAGAAAACCCGAAGGCCAAGGAAACGAGAGAGCAACCCCCAAGCCTGAGGACAGACCACCTCGGAACAAAACCGGGTGGGAAGAGTGTCGCAAGGGGAAGCAAAAAGACCGATCCAGAGAGTCCCAAGCCGTCCTTACGAAATTCAGATGCCTCTGAACGTAAATAGCCCTCAATGCCAACAGATGAGATTTCACCCATACACAAAAGGCAGCAGGTACAGAGACGTGCACCTGGACCCCCCAAGAAGGTGCAAGTAACAACAAGCCCCCTGATTGTCAGGACGAACCAACAGACTCGTCAGCCACCAATGACCCTAACGCGGCCCCCCAACCCCAAGGACAGGCGTCCGAGGTCAACAAGAGGAGAGAAGGAAGCAGAAAACGCACCCCCACACCAGGGTGGGAGAGCAAAGCAAACATACCAAATTAGGAACCAGAACAGGGGAGCTAGGAACCAGAGCCACGCAACCTGTATGGGAAGGGTCCCAACGAGCCAACAGAAGAATCACCAAGGACCTGAGGTGCAGGCGAGCTCAAGGAACCACAGCCGTGGAGGCAGCCACCAACCCCCAGACCTGCAACCAACCCCGAGCCGGGGCAGAAGGGTGACCCAGCAGGACCCGCAGAAGAGTCAAAAGGGCAGAGAACCGAGCCGGAGGGAGAAAACAGCACCCTGCAAAGCGTTGACCAGGCCTCCGAAAAACTGAAGTCTCAGAACAGGAACCAGATGAGAAAAGGCCAGATCCAACAGGAACCCCAGATCCTGGAACAAGGCCATCAACGCCACCACCGCCAGAAGAGCCACAAGGAGGGTGGAAGCAGAAACCAGACAAAAGCAACATAGGGAAACACAGGGAAACCCAGACTCAGCAAAACCCCCACAGCAGGAGCCCACACTGCGGAAAAACCCGGGGAGCAGTAGGGAGGCCGAAAGGCAACACCTGAAACTGGTAATGCAACCCGTCCACCGCAAACCGCAGGAACCGCTGACCTGCCGGATAGACGGGAATGTGAAAACCAGCGACTTCCAAACCCAGGGAAGCCAAAAAATCGCCCACCAGGATGAGGGGAACGACGGACAGCAAGGGGATCATCCAAAAACGACCCAGCCGCACCAAACTGTACAAAGCCCGGGGATACAGAAACCAAGCGGAAGGAACCATCGGGCGCCGGGACCAGGAACAGAGAGAAATAGAACCCCAGGCCCAGTTCCGTCACCAGAACCAGCACAACAGTGCCCCAGGACAAAAACAGGCCGACGCCAGAGAAGATGGCAGAACGCATCACGGGGCCAATGGACAACGGGGTAACCTCGAAAACAGTCCAAAAAGGGGGACGGCCACGGAACAGAATCCGGTAACCAAGATCGATGACCGACAAGACCCACCAGGCGGAAATCAGACCGGACCAACGATCCAGGAACAACCGAGCCGAGTCCCCAAAATTGCAACATTGCCAACATTGTAGACCGGGAACTCACAACCAGCGAAACACCAGGAGTTGAACACATAACCTTTGGAGGAAGAGACCGCAACCGGAACCACCAGGCCACGGTGACTCCTCCTGGGCATAACAATACCTGACCAACACCCAGGGGCAGCAGCAGGCGCTGCAGAGGCTGGGAACCAAATGGAACGCAGCCCCCCGACCACGAAAGGGCCGAGAAGAAGACAGAGAATCCGGAAACTCCAGAAGAAGGAAAAAAGACAAGCCCCTCCGCACAGACTGCCTTTGGAGGAAGCCAAAAAGCCTGAGAACCACAAAAGGCAGGTAACGGACCAAGGCGTCAGCGCAGCATCATGGCACCAAAGCGCGGTCCAGAAAGACCTCCTACCAGCCACCGCCACCCCAGCAGCCGAGGAGAGGGCCCTCAGGGCAACAAAACACAGCAGATAGAAACAGAGCCAAAACCTCCATCTGCGCCAAGATAGGAGTGAGATCCCCCCGAACCTGAAGACAGACAAACAGGTACCCAAACCCCTAGAATGGACCTGCAAAGCAGAGGCTGAGGAAGTGCAAGCACAAACCCCAAAACGAGAAGCAGCAGAAGAACGCATGAGAGCAGACTCCTCCGAAGACAAAGATGAGGAAAAAGACATGGAGGTCAAAATAGATGGACCCCAGGAACCAGAGGAAAATGAGTATCAAACACCGTCAGGTGATACCGCTTCCCCAGAAAATGAGGGATCCCCGCATGTCGACCTCAAGCCATGCGACAGCCAGAACCTCCTAAACGACAAAATGGAAAGGCAGGTGATGCACCACCGAGGAACAATACAGGGAGTCACCCCTCCACAGACAATGAAGCAGGCGTAAAGCCGAGAACCTCACGAAATGGACCAACATGACCGAAAAATAACCTTTCACTGAACATACCCCCCAGCAGGGAAAATTACCACGTACTCCCACCCTCTGGAGAGGAGGAAGCAGAAGGCTCAAGCAGCGCAGCCCGCATGGGAAGGCATCACCGCAGAACTAACCAAATCCCGCAGGCCAGACCCAGAAATCTGCAACAGGTCAACCACCTGCAACTCCCGAAACATGACAATGCCGAAACAAAGATCCTGCAGGCACTGGAGCGGAAACCTCAACACCCCTGGCCACATGCAGCAGTATCAGGAAGCCACAGCACACACCAGGAAGTGCCCAGCAACTCCCCTAAAAAACTGTCGCCAAACAACCAAGTCATAGCAACACGAGACCTGGGAAAGAAAAAGGGACAGCACTGCAGTCTCCCCCACAGCCACAGAACAAACATTATGGCCGCGAGAGCCGGATGCCGCTAGAAGACCCCCAGCACCGGTACGACCCGAGGCCAGAACGCAAGAGAAAGCTCCCCGCCCCAGCCCAGCACATGTGCGGAGAGCGCGTTCTGGCCAAGGAGCAGGAACACGGCTGACCGGAACACCGGTGCGGCCGTGCGCAACAAAAGAAGTTAAACAAACACTTCAACAGTAAAGAAAAGAAAAAACTCACAGTACCGCAAACCCAGCCCTTCAAACTCGGGAACCGGCAAGCAGGAAACACGGAGCACACCAGCGTTCCGACCGACGTCGGACAGCAAAAAAAACAGGCATGGTGGTGGGTGGGAGGGGCTTATATATCCTTTGAAAATATTATAAGCGTTCTGATTGGCTGTAGGGAGGCAGGATTGCTTCACTATGTTAGGACTGGGAAGAGGAGGACCCATGAGGGGGTAATGGCTAATTGCGCTTGCATTTGTTTATAATTAAAATCAGCGTGACTACTGCCGCGCTTTATATTTCGCAGCCGTGTGCATTTGCTGCCTGTCAACATTTTTTAGAGAAAGCGCGGTTCCTTAAAGATAGCCCTTTCTTGGGGAGCACGGCATCCCCATAGCCCATCCAGGGGAGAGGCGTGCACATAATTGTTGGTCGTGTCGAGATCAGATGCAGCCCTCGCCTGGAAAGAGCTAGCCTCAAGGGTAAAGATCGCTGTTTTTTTTATTTTAGGCTGCAGTGGCGGCACACTTTAAATTGTGGTATGTGTGCCTCAACAAATTACATTTTTTTAATTATGATATTTGTATGCCATTTTCATTTTGCGCACAGGCTGTTTGAGCGGTGCTACAGGGAGAGGGCGGGCATAGGGACAAATGCAAGGCACAACAATATGGCCGAGCTCTTCCGGGAACACAGCTTCCCGCGGAAACTCTGCACCAGGTGAGAGCATGCTACTGGCCGCCATAATGCGTACACAGCATTGCAAACGCCACACGCTTTCACTATAGCGGCTGCGACACTCTTGTTCTTTTTTTCTCTTGCACTGAGTCAAAGTCTAAAATAAGTCCCAGCTCCCAACAACGAATGCTGCTGCCCACCATGTGCCCCACCACTGCACAAATGAACACTGATTGCAACCACAGGGGAAAAGAGTATAGCTCTCAGTTGGTACATAGCACGGGGCTCACGCTGAATGTCAAGGCTGCTTCTAGGCAAGGCATTGCCACATTGCCAACATGGCACATACTGAGGCTATTCACTGAGCAGGAAGCTGTGACATGCCTGCACATTCTTACACTGCGTGCTGAGTCAGTCTTTCTTTAGTTCTTCAGCACGTGTTTAGGGGTGGGGCATTCCCTGGGGCACTGGACTGGAGGTCAAATGATCTTATCATGTCATATCACTTCACAAGTAATGGTTCTAGTAAATGAAAAACGACTGATTCTTACCCAGTCAACTAATGAAAGAATAACGCACACACAATGCATATGCATTTAATTGTGTGTTCCTTTGGTGCAGCCTTGTTTTTGGGCGAGGAGTCCCGAAGATTTTTTTAGTGAACAGTATTTACACAGAACCCTTGATCTGGTGGTGAGATGCTATCACTCACTCACAATGAGCAGTTAATCCGCAGTTTAACTAAACTGGCTTTCATCTCCTCCGTCTCCCCTTGTACCACGCGATCCTGTGCTGTAAGCAAACAAGAATTTGCCATGCAATAGGTCTCACATTTGCGAGAGTTTAAGCTATTGACATTGTAAATGACAATGCCTTTTGTTTACGTTTCAAAAACCATCACGTAAATAAAGGGCATTGTCATTTACAATGCCAATAGCTCAAACTCTTGCAAATGCGAGACCTATTGCATTGCAAATGCTTGTTTATTTAGTTGTGACCAGAATGCAGGATGGTCACTATTGGGATCGTAAATGTTCACAATGACAATTTCGGTGTTATCTTTTTGTAGTTTGGTTATAAGCCATCTGCTTTCAGGGTCTGCTTCCAAGCATATGATATCAAGGTTAGAGGAGTTGGCAATAGGGTAATAAGCCCATTTTTCTTATTGATGGCTGGGGCGCATGACCGGTCGCATACCTATGTTTTCTTTAGAAGGGCGGCTTCTTTTTGGGCAACCTTTGTCTCTGGTAGGAGTACAAGGTCTACTTTGAGTTTATGGGCGTAGTCTAGGATTTTCTGCTGTTTAGTTGGGTGATTCAGTCCCTTAACATTAAGGGATAATATTTTTATGTTATGCATATTTGCGGATAGTAGAGTTTGCAGATTGTTTCCCTATTCGGTCTTTGGATCTAAGTGAGTTGGCTTTACAGGTGATGCCATTGGGTAAGAAGAGAGGAATGGAGTGGGTAGGGTTAGGGCAGAGATGGTCGGGGGGGAGGGATGGAGGAAGGGGAAAGGTAGTGACGGGTGAGGAGAGCGAGGGCAGGAGAGAAAAGACAAATGAGGAGGGGAGCTAAGGGCGAGAAGAAGAGAGCGAAAGATGGAACATTAGAATGGGAAATAATATATAGGAGGAGAGGAAAAACCAGTGTACCATGGAAGGGTACAAGGTAAGTCTCGCATAGAGGTAAGCAGTGGAGGCCACAAGGGGTCGTGCCTAGGACCATGAGGCTGGGGGCCACGGCCTTAGAGTGGTCTACAACAGATTGACAGGGGCATCAAACTTAACCTATGGGAAAGATATGAATAATACATTAAAAAACTGTAGCTTATCTGGCGTCGGGTAAGTCATCTTAATGTATATGAGACTTTGTAAGGGGCCACTAGATTTTAACAACATTGTAAACAGCACACAATTAAGTGGTGTAAGTGTGCAAACACTGAGTAACGGTAGCCTCAGAGGGTATAGCCTCGGCAACCCACGCAGGATGTGTTAGGGGAATAGTTTGTTAGTAGTCAGGACATGAGTTGATAGACATCCTACATGGGGGGGGGGGGAGTTAAATTTCAGTTATCATCATAGTTTGTAAACTGGGGTGAACTGGTTAGTTACTGGTTAGTAACTGGAAATCTAGGTGGATAGGTTTTAGATCCTATCAAGGTTTGTTAGAGCATTCCGGCAATGCAAATCAGCCATTCAGATGGACAGCTTTGAGGTGATAGATGACTGGGAAATGTTAAAGGTGGCCGTATGTAGTGATTAAGATGGTTACGGCATGTCTTAAGATCCTCAGGGCCCTAAGACCCGAAGACGAAACTATAGAATGTGACCGGTGTTAGCAGGATTCATCATGAGGAAAGGAGGAAATAGTAGTTAGTCGAGCATACAAGCGCAGAGCTAGCTGTGATGATATCGCTAAGTGTTCATGTGTAAGTCCTGGATCTCGGCGATGAATGAGTCTTGATCGATAGGGTCTTCAAACATTGGTCACTTTTCTGTTGTGGATGGTCTTCAGTCGAGCTGGTCCTATGAAGGAGAATTGTTTGGCAAGATTTGTAAGAGTTTTTCGCTGGTTTAGGAACGGTTTCTTTCTTCTGACGGTGTCTTTCGAGTAGTCCTGGGAGATTCCAGTGGAAGTGCCTTACCTGTTGATCCTCTGTAACTTTTGTATCTGTTTAAGGATTGTTTCGGTATGGGAATATCAGTTCAGTTCAGTTCAACAAGCTTTATTCGGTTTGAAAGACAACCAGAAAAGCAGCATTAATACATTAACAGTAAATAAATTCATTATATACAAATACAATCATCATTAATATCACATAAAATCAGTTAGATATAAATGATACTTTTCCTCTCCTGTATCGATTTTAAAATAAACGTGGCAGCAAAAAAACATATCTCGGGGTCTCTAAGTGTAAACAATAGTTCCATAGCTGCCTTGGTAGTTTTTACATTATGTTTCTTAAACAAGGGTTTAAGATAGATAACTCTGTAATTCAAATATAGACCGCATAATAGTAAAAAGTGCATAGTGCTCTGTTTTGAATGCTTGTCACAGGGACATACTGAGGTAGAATGCATTTTTATTTTAGGGAATGCTACCAAGTGGTGGACTATACCCAGTCTCATCCTCGTTAATACATAGCGATGTGATTGTCTGGTAACAGTTGATAGATAACCTTGGAAGCCCTCTGTGTCTATAATTGATTGATAAAGCAATTATGTAGGTTGCAACCCAACCACTCTCATCCTACACTCACTTTTATAGGCCAGAAATGTGTTCTTAATCTCAGATTTTGTCAGGGCTACCACTTCAGCAGGATTTTCCCGAATCGTGAACATAAAATGATCTCTATAAAAATCAACAATATATTTTAACCACGGTATCGCTGAGTAGTTATCCAACTTCAGACAATCCTGTATTATTAATTGAGTAAATGTAGTCTCCTCTTTGGTCCAAATTGATTTCCATAGCAATAAGGGTCTTAGGGCAATCAGGTCTGACAGATATCTAAGGCCAACTTCACAGTGGGTTAATTCTGTAGAAGCAGATAAGGGAAGACATAATAGTTTCTTTAAAAAGGAATTTTCCTCTATTTGTAACTCCTGGCTACAATTGTATCCCCATACCCCAGCACCATATAGTGCAATAGGAGTACACCTGGCTTTATAGATAGCTGTCATGTCTTTAATTCTACGATCGCCCAATTTTGTTGCAAACCAGAATACCCCATACACACTTTTTGTCATTTTGGCTCTGACGTTGGATAGTTCAGGTGTCCAATGGCCGTTACCATTAAATGTTATGCCCAGGTAGCAAAAATGATTAACAGTTTCAACTTTCGCACCGTCTATAAAAAGGCTTTCGGTTTCCTCGGTTTTGCCCCACAGACCATAATATATGTTTTTGCCTTATTAATTAACAGTTTCCTTGCCTTAATAAAATCTGTAAACCCGTCCATTAGACGCTGTAGACCGACCTGAGTTCTAGATAAAAGTACAGCATCATCTGCGTATAATAGAACGGGTATATTCTGTCTAGCGGCTTGGGGGGCATCTGCCGGCACCAGTTTAAGAATGGCATCGGCCTCGTTAATAAATAAGGTAAAAAGTAAAGGGGCTAAAACGCAGCCCTGGCGAATGCCACGTTTAACCTTAAAATTGGGTGTGCATTCACCCCGCTGATCATACCGAACTCTTGTTGATAGATTTTCATATAACCTAGCAAGAAAATATATGATAGGTTTCGGGTATGGGAATATCAAAGAAGTCTGTAGATTAGAGCCCTGGGTGAAGTGATGTTTTTCGGTTTGAAAGTGAGAACTCTGTGAGCGGGTGTTATTTCAAAGTTCTTTGTGAAGTTTAAGTTCATGACTTGGGGAATCCTTTTTTCCACAAACCCGGCGCAGGAAGGTGCATGATATTCTGCACCCTCTGGGAGTCCAAAGATTCGTAGGCTGCCTCTTCTATGTCTGTCTTCCAAATCCGTAAGGCTTCTTTCCAAACGTGATACCCTCGAAGTAGTGGTTGCCAATGCCTTTGAGCTCTGTTTGTGGTCTTCCAGGAGGCTAATGAGTGATTCTGCTTCAGTAACTCTACCCCCTAGAGAGTGGATATCTTGTTTTATGGAAGGGAGATCATTCTGCATAGACTGTGTGTTGGCTTTCATGGATTGTGCAAGGACGTGCAGTGCATTGAGCTTTTGCACAATTAGGTCCAGAAAGGTGTTATTGTCTGCTTTCGTTTTAATTGGGAAGTCAGGGATGGGTGGCCTGTTTAGATCTTTTCTGTGCTGGTTTGGTGTCTTTAGGACTTCCCCTGCCTTCCCTAAAGTCCTGAGTTCTGAGATCAGCTATGTTGGTGAAGAGTGTAGTTGTTCTGGGATTTTGACAAGTCAAAGGTTAGAGTCTTTAATCTTGGCTATATACTTCTATATGGCTATAGAACATTTAATCTTGGTTATATGAAGTGTCTGTGTCCTAGTTGTACATCCAGCGATGGCCTGTTGTAAACCCTGGCGATGGATGTGGTCTTAATTAAGTCAAAATCAGTGTATTGAGGAAAGTTGGGGGTATTATAGGACCTAGCAAGTGAAATAGTTATCCCGTATCAGTGGATCAGGGTCTATAGTTTATTACTTCAGGCAGGGTTACCCACTCGAGTCTGTAACAGGCTGTATAATCTGTATAGTTTTTGTCTGCAGTCAAGAGTAGGCTATCCTTCCTGATGGATAGATGGAGGTCTGTTGTATTTAAATTGAGGGGTCCAGAAAACCACAGGGACCAGGACACTTTCAGGGGTTTCTAGGAGGCCTCGAAGTGGCCATTTTAAAGTCAAGCAGATGAAATACATTTTGGCTTAAAGATAGATTTAGGTAGATTCATGTCAATCAATCAATCAATCAATCACGGCATTTATAGAGCGCGCTACTCACCCGGGAGGGTCTCAAGGCGCTGGGGGAGGGGGTAAGTTACTGCTCGAACAGCCAGGTCTTGAGCTGCTTCCTGAAGGAGAGATGGTCCTGGGTTCGCCGAAGGTGAGTGGGGAGGGAGTTCCAGGTCTTGGCTGCCAGGTAGGAGAAGGATCTTCCTCCGGCGGTGGTTCTGCGGATGCGTGGTACGGTGGCGAGGGCGTGGCTGGTTGATCGTAGCTGGCGTGTGGGCGTGTAGAAGGTCATGCGGTCGTTGAGGTACTTTGGGCCCAGGTCGTGGAGGGCCTTGTGTGCGTGGGTGAGGAGTCTGAACGTTATTCTCTTGCTGACGGGGAGCCAGTGCAGGTCTTTCAGGTGTCCGGTGATGTGGCTGTGTCGGGGGATGTCCAGGATGAGTCGTGCGGAGGCGTTCTGGATGCGCTGGAGTCTTTTTGAAGTTTGGCTGTGGTTCCGGCGTAGAGGGTGTTCCCATAGTCCAGTCGGCTGGTGACGAGTGCCTGGGTGACGGTCTTCCTGGTTTCAGTGGGGATCCATCTGAAGATCTTGCGGAGCATGCGCAGGGTGTTGAAGCATGAAGATGAGACGGCGTTGACTTGTCTGGTCATCGACAGGGAGGAGTCCAGGATGAAGCCCAGGTTGCGTGCGTGGTCCGTTGGCTTGGGCGCGGTGCCCAGGGCCGGGGGCCACCAGGAGTCGTCCCAGGCGGAGGGTGATGAGCCCAGGATGAGGACTTCCGTCTTGTCTGAGTTCAGTTTAAGGCGGCTGTTCCTCATCCAGTCGGCGACGTCTCTCATCCCGTCGTGTAGGTTGGCTCTGGCGGTGGTGGGGTCGTTGGTGAGGGAGAGGATCAGTTGGGTGTCGTCGGCGTAGGAGATGATGTTGAGGTTGTGTCGGCGTGCGATGGCTGCGAGGGGGCTCATGTAGACGTTGAAGAGGGTTGGGCTGAGTGAGGATCCCTGTGGAACGCCGCAGATGACTTCGGTGGCTTCGGATCTGAACGGGGGAGGCGGACTCTCTGGGTTCTTCCGGCGAGGAACGAGATGATCCATTCCAGTGCTTTCTCTCGGATTCCGATGTTGCTGAGGCGCTTCACTAGGGTGCGGTGGCAGACGGTGTCGAACGCCGCGGAGAGGTCCAAGAGGATGAGGGCAGCTGTTTCCCCGTTGTCGGTTAGGGTTCTGATGTCGTCGGTGGCTGCGATAAGGGCGGTCTCGGTGCTGTGGTTGGCCCGAAACCCAGACTGCGAGGGGTCGAGGATCCATTCGTCTCGAGGAAGGCGGCAAGCTGTCTGTTGACGGTCTTCTCGATGACTTTGGCCGGAAACGGAAGGAGCGAGATGGGACGGTAGTTCTTAAGGTCGGTGGGGTCCGCCGTTGGTTTCTTCAGGAGGGCGGTAAGCTCGGCGTGCTTCCAGCTCTCCGGGAAGGTGGCGGTGTGGAAGGAGGAGTTGATGATGTCCCGGAGATGGGGTGCGATGGTGGCGTCGGCTTTGTTGAAGACGTGGTGTGGGCAGGGGTCGGTTGGTGATCCGGAGTGGATGGAGTTCATCGTGCGGGTGGTGTCTTCGGTGCTGATCGGGGTCCAGTTGCAGAGGGTGGTGGTGGCGGGCGTTGGTTCGGCGGTAGGGTGCGTTGTTTGTGCGTTGAAGCTGTTATGTATGTCGGTGATCTTGCGGTGGAAGAACGCGGAGAGTGAGTTGCAGAGGTCTTGCGAGGGGTGATGTCGTTGTTTCCGGCGCTGGGGTTGGAGAACTCTTTGACGATGCTGAAAAGTTCCTTGCTGTCATGGGCGTTGTTGTCCAGTCGTTCTTTGAGTGCCGACTTCTTGGTGGCACGGATCAGCTGGTGGTGTTTACGGGTGGCGTGCTTGAGGGCGGTCCTGTTGTCTGTGGTCTGGTCGAGTCGCCAGGTTTTCTCGAGAGTGCGGCAGTTCTTCTTGGATTCCTTGAGTTCGTTGGTGAACCAAGGGGTTTTCTTGCTTCCGGGTCTGCTGGGAGGGTTTTTTAGTGGTGCGAGGTCGTCGGCGCAGGCGGTCAGCCACTTGGCGAGGTTGCTGGCTGCTTCGTTTGGGTCCGTTGTGTTGGTGGGTGTGTTCTGGCTGAGGGAGGCGGTGAGCTGCTCGGCGGTGATCTTGCTCCAGCTCCGGCGGGGAGCCTGTTGCGGGTGGTGGTGGGTCGTAGTCTTTCTGAAGCTGAAGTGGACGCAGCTGTGGTCGGTCCAGTGGAGTCCGGTGGCGTGGCTGAAGGAGATGTGCTTGCTGGACGAGAAGACGGGGTCAAGCGTGTGGCCGGCGTAGTGGGTGGGCGTGTTCACCAGTTGCTTGAGTCCGAGGTTGGCGAGGTGAGACTCTGGGTTCTCTACTCTCCGATCAAGGCAGAAGCAACAAGAACATTGGCTCAGTTTAGAAACTCCTCCAAGACTAAGGCGACGAGGACCATCCCATCTCTAGGATATACAGTATTTTGCTTACACAATATAGTAACACCAAAGAAGCAAGCTTTCAGTCAGCCTGAGAAAAAGAGATCGGAATCTTCCTGAGTGAAGACCAGTGGAGGTCATCTCTAAAAGTTATTTAGTCATAATTCCTCACCTCACCTCCTTTATCAACAGGCCATTTAGGAGTTTTTGCCTAAACTAATAAAAAATGCCGTCATCGCCACACTCCTTAAAAAAAAAAAAAAAAAATGGTGAACCTGTACCCTAATTAACCTTTTACCATTCATTCAATATCCAACTTCATTTGCCTGAGCAAAATGATGGAATTGGTAGTCGCTCACCTGCGCTAAAATCACATTGTGTAGGCCTCAATTTGTCTAGTTCTTCCCAAGTCACCGATGGGATAGAGATCGCCCTTATGGCCATAGAGGAATCTCTGAAAGAAGGCCAGCTGTCAGTTTTGGTCCCCCAGGCTCTCTGTGTGGCCTTAAACATCATAAACTATTGTGTTTTCCTGAAGAGACTGAGAAACTGTATATGAATCATTGCAAAGGGTCCAGGCTGTTTTGCCTCTTTCATGTCTGAATACATTCAGCAATTAAGACTTCAGTCTTTCTGATCCCACAACACAGCGATGGTGTAAGGTATGGATGAAGACTCCTTGCACTCTTATTTGTATATTTAGCTCTCCCACCCCCCTGTCTGCAATCTTCTCTTCCTAATCCACTATCAGATATATGCTAATGCCACCCAACTGGTGATTAAACTAAAAAGGGCCCAACAGTTCAATTTTTTACTGTTTTCAAGCCATCCATGCGCAAACTAATCTCGTTTGGCATGCCTTAAATACAGCTAAGATTGAAATCCTTGTGGTCCTTCTACTTTGCATTCATCCTTCCTACTGTCTTAGACTGACAGGGGTCTAGATACTATTTCTCCAGAAAATCAGCTTCAACGGCCAAATTCTCCAACTGGTAAACACAGTGGCAGCTGGTGACATTTGAAAGTGGTGAGGCGTAAAATTATTTTCATACTGCACCTCAGCGAGCGAGCGTAGCGAGCGATCCGGAACAACCTATGCGGGGTTCGGGGGGGTTCTCCCCCCGAGAAAATTTTGAAAAAAGAGTGGACAAATGGTGCATTTTCAAGCAAATTTGAGAAAGCAGGAAGGTTAATAAAGCAATGGTGAAAGTGCAGTTATTACATTAATAAAGATCCCTCCCAAAGACATGTCCAGTACAGAGCCACAGGTGGGCAGGCTGTTCAGTATAAACTTCAGAGGAACCCCCAAGACTTAGTGAGGAATTTCCACTACTGTAACTTAGAATGACAGGACCACCTACGCTTGTTAGCATCACCGACTGCGCTTGCTTACCTTGTGACACTGCATTTGAGCACAGAAAGCAATTTTTTTACTTTGTCGCTGGTGCGAGAAGAAACATCCGATCAAGTGCATTCATTTAAAGTTTGATGCATTTCCACTTTTCTCTGCCTAGCATTCCCCTAATGGCCCGCCGCCTCTCTCTGGAGAAGCAAGCAGCCGTCATCGTCAGAAGACGTCAGAAGACTGACTGTCATGTGAACAGTATACAGCTGCAACACCGCTCAGTGTCTCCTTTGAAAAACGATGCATACCACAATTCAGAACTGCCATACCCATGCGCAGAAAAAGTTGAATGGCACCAGATCTCGAGGTACATGGTGTGACCCCTTTACAGAGCCAGCCAGAAGAAACCAAAATGTCACTCGATAATACAGTAAGCAATATTTAAGCATGCTTGTCATGTGACCATTCATATATACACCCAGTAAAAGAAGGCAGCAGGGTCTTAATGTACAGCACCTCCCACCTCCAAACCAGCGAGCACAAAACCAACTTCCATTACCATCTGGACTCTGTGTAAAATAATGGCCTAATGTCACACAGCAGAGATTCTCTGACATGGTTTTTTGTTTAAAATAATCATTTCCCCTGTTTTCCCCTCTGATTCTCACACTACGACCGACACAGACAGCTACAGAACAGGAACAGAAATAAAAAAACACATTGTACTCACCCATACATCAAACAAAAAACTAAATTCCACTGTGCGATTTATATTTAAAAAAATTACAACCCACACACATGGTGAAACATTTGTTAGATTCTAAAGAAAGCCAAATCATGGTATGCATATTCATTGAGAACAAAGCAAAGCATGAATCAAAGGGGCAAAGCACGGACTCGTGCATCTGAGACACTTTCAACAACTTGGTGTTACACCATGCCAGCGCTGTCTGCACAACCAGAGACGGCAGGCCTGCTTTCTATCAAAGCATGAATAAAAGGGGCAAGGCACGGACTGGTGCATCTGAGACACTTTCAACAACTTGGTGTTACACCATGCCAGCGCTGTCTGCACAACCAGAGAGACGGCAGGCCTGCTTTCTATTCCGCACCACGACTGGCGCTGTAGCAGAGCACATTAAACATGGATTTCCGACTAATTCCATACACTGGATGCAGATAAAGTGCTCTTTTTGCATTACTGAGAACCTGGGCCACGAGCTGGAAACGGCGGATTATATAGAACCCCTAGGTGTGAAACTGGTGTCTGGTGCACAGAAGTGAAACCTGCATGGGGTTTATATAGGTGGGGGCTATATATATTATAAATCAGATTTTTTGAGTTGCGCACTTCATCTACTGAGCCACATGACAAGGATTGAAATCTATGAACTGCAGGGCGCGCACACAGCTCTGGAGAATACACATCAACCCCGTATGAAATTACAGCCTCTCTCACCTGCAGGTTACACGCACAGCAGGCTACAGACTGCGGAAACTGGACTTAGTTAATATAGGGAAATCGGCGGCGCAGAGCAGTTTTCAAGATGCAATAAATGTGCCAATGTCAGGTTTTATCTTGAACGCCGACAGTGACCAACATGGCTGTTATCATCTCGGCCGAGTGCTAATGTTAGTGTCAGCGCAGCTGGGATGCGAGACCGTCACACTTATTGTGTCATTATGCTTTTAATTAACCGAACAATTTCAGACGGACAACCTGCTCCCCTCCCTTCCCAGGAGGCCTGTTAAGGGATCAGAAACGTGGGCGCGCGGACCTGGCAAGGCAGGTACGGCCAGCGGATAGGGAGCGCTTTTCAGCTGCCTTCTAGCGGCCTAAGTGCTTCTGTAACACTGGGTCAACGCGCTGCCCTGTCTGGAAATCTAGACACGGTGTTATCGCTTCTTCTGCACAATTAATGCCCGGTCTATATGTCCCGGTGACTAAGGGCCATGTGTCGGATAACATATTAAAAATAGTTTAAAAAAAACTTACCTGACCGGGTCGCGCCGCCTTTGCTGTCTGCTCCTGGGCCCGCGTTGGCGGAATGGTGCCTTCAACGTCTTCTGTTCTGCATTAGTGGCTGGTGGCAACCCCTCTCAGCCAATCCAGACGCTGCTCCAGCAGTGCCAGGATTGGCTCGAGCAGCGACTGTCCCCGCCCATAGGAGACCGGGTGCTGCGGCCACTGGCCAGTAGCAGCCCTCGCTCGCTCTCCTAATGTGCAGCAGCAGCACTGCAGGCTAGTACTAGTGCACGTGTTCGGGATGGTCAGAAAAATGACCAGCCCAAACCCGAACATGCGCACTGGGCCTGCCTGCTGTCAGTGTCAGTCAAACTCAAACACAACACAGACCCAACCCTGAGCCCCACCCCCTTCAGCGTCCTGACTGACAGACTCGGGCGTGGATTTCGAGTCAGGTCAGGACGGTGAAGTAAGTGACGTGACGAGGAAATGTGGCCATGCTGTCCATGTGGCATTAGTGGGGCAACGCCCCAATGGACGCACCGCCACTGGGTAAACATTCGCGATTACCACCTTTACCTCATTCACGGTTTCAGCCTCCTTCTCATCAGCCAGCACAGCAGAACGGCGCGCACAGAGCCGGCCTTCCTGCCTGGATTGGGACAGCATTGGTCCTGCATGCTCTTTCGGTCTGTAAATAGCACAGTAAACAAATCCAATTATATGCACGCACATATATGTATTCACTGAATGTTTTGTGTTTCTGTTCTTCCTGATTTATTGCCAAACATTTTGTCATTTGGTCTGTATGTTTGTAAAAAAGTTTTTTGTATTATTCAGATTATTTGAGTAAGAAGAGTTAAGTCTGACTATGCGAAGTAGGTTTTTGTGCCTTATTTCGGGTTACTCAGTTGCTGTCTTTACTTTCCTTTCAGATGCGTTTTATCTTTGTTGGATTTAGTCTTCTGTCTGTGTTAGCTCATAATGTGTGATCTTTGTTTTCCCGTTGTGATAATTGTGAATATCGATGTGAGTGTGGGTCATTTATAGTAATGCGATGAGAATGCTAGTCAAAGGAGGCTGTGACCTCCTCTCCCTTGGCAAGATATCCCCCAACATATCCCTTGGGGATCTCTGTGTTGAAAGTGTATTTGCCGTGTGACCATCTACTTTCATCAGACTTAAGTGCCATGGGGTCAAAATCAGGAGGTTTCTTGCTGAAAAGCAAAAGTCAAATGGGACAGGCATGAAGGGAGTTCTCTCCCTGTGCAGTCACTAATATTTTCTCGTATTTGTAATTCTGGAACAAAAAAATCTGTGACATTCGTGCTGTCCTAAATAGTACGTGGTGACAGCCAGCTGAGGCTCTGCTTTGGAATCCCTTGGTCCCCCTGACTTTAAATGAAAGAGTGAGAACAAATAATAAACAAAGGAATGGAAACCACCGGGAAATGAAAAAGTGATACAATTGACATTAAGAAAATGTAATGACAAAATACACTGAGGTTAATAAAAACGGGCTACTTTTACTGACTAATCATTTTTGTTTTCTTTCAGTTCTGGCCTGTTTCCTCTTCTTACCAATGCAGCGATGTCTGTCAAACCGGCGTTACTTAGCCTGTATGAAATGTACTATTTACCGTTGGGTAAAACCTTGAAACCTGGTCTACAGGGATTACTAGCAGGCATTTTACCTGGCTTGGAAGAAGGATCAGAGTATTATGATAGGTAAGAAACGAGACAGGCTTCTGTCCTTGCTAGTTTGTTTGCATGAGGGGCAGAATAAGCATCAAACAGAACACAGTGACCTGATTTGAAATAAGAATCTATTTTTTTTTTAAACATTATCATGCACAAAATGTAGTCCGCCTGTTGAATCCAATATAATGGCAGACTCTCTCGAAAAGGCCGGGTGCTTACACTCCCATCCGTGACATCGCTAGGGCCCCAGACTTTGAGCAGGAAGATGAAAAAACGAAAGTTAACTGGATTCAAAGAAGAGGTAAGGTTTTTTGTGAAAGGTAAGACTGAGTAGGAAAAAACCCTAAGCTGCTCCCTCTCAATAAAATGTGGGAGGTGGACTCATGGGATGAAAGGGGTGGTACAGTAGGGATTACACATCTTTATTTGGAGCAAAGGCGATTGATATAAGGCAAGGCCGAACGGGTGATGGCGGTATTTAAGGGGTATTGGAGAGTTAGGTGTGGGTAGGACAGCCTGATTAGATTACTTAAGTTATGGGTTACACAATGAGGCAACGTTCCTCTAGTCTTATAATCCCCCAGTCCAGTGGCGAGAGGGGTGATACCGTGAGTGTAGGATTATTGTCTCTTGGTAGTTTTCCAATTATCCATGTACAAGGTGTTTGCTCTTGTTGGCTTCCTCCATGGCATGTTTAGATTGCTTCTTTTATTGTGAGGCTGGCTACTTTGCCTCCAGTGTTTTCCTGGGAATTCACTAGTTTTCCTGCCTGTTTGTTAAGCGAGATTAGTAGTTCTTGTGCATCTTCCTTGGTCCAGTGTAGTTATTGCTTCCTTTCCAATGTTATACCCAGATGTGCAGGAAACAAAATCTTTTTTCATGGGTTCAGGCTTCCTCCTCTCTTCCATGACCTGGGATACACTAGGAAAAGAGATGCAAAGGAGAACTTCTTATCACAGTTTTCCCTTTGAAGAGGCCGCCTCCTTTAACTTAACCCCTGGTTCCTCCTTTTTAGGTCTCGCTGAGCCAGCGCATGCGCTGCTCTGCGAGACATTTAGTTAGTGGCTTTTCAAAGTGCTACCACAATCTTTTCCTGGCCTCAAGCTTGCGTTCACGTGCACGCGCGCAGCCGCCATGTGGCTTTCATGGCTCATTAAGCCTTGCTCTCCCAAGCGCCTCGCTCTGCCCCTCCCTCACCACAGAGCGCGTCCCTGCCATAACTTTCGCTTTCACAATGCTTGTTTTTAACTTACAGCTGAGGCGCGCGCGCTTGTTTTTCTCTCACCCCGACCCTGTGTACATCACCGGCTGCTCAACCTTGTCCACCCCACCATGCCGAAGTACACACGCATTTCGAAATATATAACTTACAGTTAACTTATGTAAGTGGAAGTTCGTATTTTTTATTTATTAGCAGTTTTATATAGCTTTTAGCAGTTATATAAAGCGCAAACTCGACTTGTATGAGAGCGCTTTACATGGGCACCCGTTGAATTACAGACACATATTCCCTTTACAGGCAAGGGAGATTAAGTTATTTGCCCAGGATCACAGCATGCTACAGCGTCTCCACCGTAAAGCTAGATGCGAAAGCTGGCAAGGAAGGAGGAAGGATCCGTGAACTTCCTGGGGGCGTGAGTGACTTAAGCAGTTACCCAATTTATCACTCTAGAGGGGGAGCACTCGCAGAGGAGCTCATCCGTATTTATTGCCGCCCACTCCATCTCTACGCCATTATTTGAAGCTGCTCTCATACATTATAATGAACAACAAAAAGGAGGCGCAATGAAATAAAATATGTGCCCAGGAACACACAATTTGGAAAAGCAGGGAAGCTAATATTGATCCCAGGCCTTCTGGTCTCACGCTGTGCAATTCAGCCTCTAGATCACCCTCTTTTGCACTCACTTCACACATCAAAAGTCACTTTTTTATCTTACATTTTTTGTGCATGAGATCACAGCATGGGCGGCAGGCATAAGTGACGTGAAAGCTCGGCTCGTTTAGGGCTCAAAGATCCAAGAGGATGCCGAACAGAGCCAGGCTTCACGCTTGAGCTTTCAGTCGCTTGCCATCCTTTAGGAGTAAGTATTGTGGAATGCGCATTTGCTAATAATTTCCCTTTTTACTTCACATTTGGTAAACATTGTTCCAGGTAGAGAAAAGCTGTCTACATCATGACACGCCCCCAGATGTTTGTGGCATCTTCTAGTCCTTTTCATTGGCATACTCTTAGACCGTGGGTTCTGTCACGGACTGCTGTTGTTTACGCTTCCCTCGGTCCCTGCCAGTGATGTACACAGCATGGCACGGTTACTGTCTGTTGGTCGGTACTGTTTTTACGAGTGCTTATACAAGCAGCGTGGTTGACTCTTGCTTGGAATTTATTTATCTATAGTATTTGTTTTGAAGCACTTCCATCAGCTTGGTGTCGCTTCTAAGCACTATAGAAGGGAATATCAAAGTAGGAATCAAAAACAAGTATATTTTGGTAGAGTATCATACATGCCAACAGACGCGATTCAGGTGGGAGACTCCCAATTTTTGAAGCCGAAAATGGCTTTATTTTAGCTCTCTCCCGCCTGAAAAATTGCCTTTGCTTCAATAGAAGCAAATGGGGAAAATACATTACCCCTATTTTTTTCCCAAAATCTCCCACTTTCCTGGTCCATAATGTAGGTATGTGTGGAGTTAGTATGTGAGTGGTCTGCAGCTGAGCAGATACTGATCTTTAGCTGGGCTTGCATGGTGGAGTAACCAATCAAGCCAATAGGTCTCGCCTTTGGGACCTTATAAGTGTTTAGCCATACAGCAATTAATGTTGTTGCAGTAAGGATATTGTGCTACATAACTAAATACTTATAAGGTCCCAAAGGCGAGACCTATTGGCTATGCCAATGCTTGTTTTTTTTCTTTGCAGTTTTATACAGTGCAAACTTGAGCCGAAGGTATCAGAGCGTTTACATGAGCACTAGTTACATTACAGACGGACCCATTAATTTTTAGGCGCACAGGGAGATTAAGTGATTTGCCCAGAATCACAGGATGTTTGAGCCTCCCACCAGACTCGAACCTGGTCCCCACGAATGTGAGGCCTAATGACCCCATTTATAGAATCGGTGTTGGTGACTTCAACAACACCTGCAGATCCCCCATTTTATAATTATTGGAGGTAGTTCAAAGGTTTCTGGGATGCATTTAACACCCCAGATCTTCTTTCACCTTCTCCACGATTCCCAGTATCTTACGATTGTAGTTCTTTTAAAATTCATTTGCTAATTTGACCATTTGTGGTGATGTAGAATTGTTTCTATAGTTTTCCACAAGCTGGTCATTTCAATATGGAGCTTCTCTATTCTCCTTAGTATGACGGGGAGGGTTTGTGCACTCTTTAGTTGTATCCCCTTCTTCTCTAGGCCTCTTACAATTTGTCAAACTTTATATGCAGTTTTAAAGTAATAACATCCGTTTTCTGCAACATAATCGTTTTGGAGGGCAATGGTCCTGCTATGAAGGGGATTTCTCCCTTGTTCTCTCTAGTTCATGATGCCCAGTTGGATTTTTTCTGTGCCACAAAAGTTGATCTTTCCTTTCCTATTTAGAATCTTCATAATTGGGTCAAGCATCTTGTCTTAGGTTCCTCTGAGTCTAATTTGAGGGTGTAGAGCATTCTCCACATTTATCCTAAAACTCTTAGATAGTCACTGTATTAGTTGACTGTAGTCTCTGTTGAATTCCTTCCAGAGCTTAGGCTATATGAATGGGGGGTTCCTTTACCCACTTCCAACTTTTCCAGCCAAGTATCAGACCGCTAGTCCTCTTCCATACATGGGCTTTCAGGACTCCCCTCATGCTTCACAAACTCCAGTGAGCAAGTGCGTGTCTGCTCCAGAAAGCCCCTGCAAACAGATCATACAACTTCCCATGCGTCTACATCTTATTTCTCTTATTCCTGCAACCTCAGTACAAGCCATCACTGCAACACCACACCTCATCACTCAAGTTATCCGTGTCTGGGGTTAAAGGCTTCAGCCCTGTCCTTATTTAATTTGGTGTGCCAAAGGCTTGATGCTTCCTCATTGCCATCTTGCCCGAGTTTTCAAGGTAAATATTTTTACCTGCTGGACAAAAGTAATATCATTAAGATATTTTCTCACATAAATAGGTCTGTTTCAAAAGCAATAAATACTGCTGGCCCAGAATATTCGGCTACCTTATATTTGCCCTTGCTAAAGGTGTCTGTGGTGTATAGTGATAACATTTCAAACTGTATATTCACAAAGACAAACTACATATGTACATAAGCACATTACTAACAGGTAGAACTCTGCCATTACACTTCCTCTAAATCAGCAGGACTCTTTAAACTACCTGAGGGCAACTTTCTGCCTATTAGCTCTTTTTTCGCAGCCCCCTCCTAAAATTATTACCCAGCTCCATAGAATCACTTGTGCTACTGATCCAGCGCTTACAATAAAAATAATTTCTCCTATTATGTTTTTGGTCATCCAGGTGCAATTATTTCTCTAACACACACACTATATCCATATGACGGTGGGGCCCATAACACCGCATATACATTCACTTACTCATTTGTTCCCTGGATTTCCTCCGTCATGAAAACCTAGGAGAAAAACGATTCGCTGGAAGGAGACGGGATACCTCTTTTATAATGACACAATAATTCTCATTTGCTTTTAAGGTATTCCGCTCATTGGTCGATGGACCAACTAGTAGGAATCAGTTGATGGTGATTAAGACCAGCTCAATGACAATGAACTCTTTACCATTTCATTATCAATCATTATACTAAAGAAAAATCACTGAGTCATTTGTTTAAAGAATAATAAAGTTTATATAAAGTTTTGAATGCATGAAATTTAGATTAATCTTATTATTCAGATCATTGCATTTATCATCAATATAAGAATAGTTTGAAATTGCAAGGCACTTTTATTAGACGGAAAATGAGGTTATCATACTAAGAACTCTATAGATCAACCTATCTATCTCTCTGGGAAATCCTAATAATTCTAATAAAAATCTATCAAATAAGAGTTCTCCTAAGCAGCATTTTATACTCAACTGGAAAAGGAAAATAACAGCAGCAGCATCAGCTCGTCAGCATCAGCAACCGCAAACTCTCCCATCTACAGCATCTAACTTCTTCAGCATCTCCCGCAGCATCCCGCAGCATTCTAACCCCTCCCACCAAGAGTAGGTCTTCTTATACCCTAATTCTAGCTTACAACATAAAATGTTTCTTCTTACATGGCGCGATTCATTCTTATTGGTCAAAAACTCAGATCCCTATACATTTTAATCAAACTTCCTGGTCTTAACCAGTTCCGTGTGGAATGTCCATGCAAGCATCGTTTCCCACAGTTCATGCACTTGCTCATCCGTTTCGATCAGTCCAAATTGTATCTTTTTCTGCTACAATTTGTATAACACAGTTCCTTCTATTGATTCAACCAGGCTTCTCACGCTTCTTGCTGATCATCTTGGCACACATCTGCTTAGAAGGGTCACAGCAGCCTTGACCATACTTTCATCTTAGCCTCTCGGCATCAGCACGTGATCATCCCTTTTCCACAGCCTCTCTCCTCTATCACATGGTCGCATCCGCTCATGCGCACTCTAGTATCTCGTGGCCATTTTATATTGCTGCTCGGCAGGCCTAAGCGCACTATTTTTAAAGAAAACAAAATGTTATTAAAACAAAGAAATATAAACCCTTTCGTTTCCCTCCCGTCTTTCTACGTAGCCCAATTAGGTATTACCTAGCAGAAGCAACATATAAAGCTGTCCCTTACTTACCATCGCTTTATTTTGCAACCACACGTTTTATTCAAAAGCACAAATCATGCATTTTATTATTATTTTAGTACGCAAAATATTATGTTAGAAACGTAAACAATTATTAGTCCATTACTTTGCACACTGAATTGCGTGTTACCATTAACCCTTGACATACATTGTTGGTTATTTACTTGAACGAACATGTTTATTAATATTGTACGAAAATATTAGGAGGTTAAAATCTTTTATATTTACCCTGCTCCATCAACTCCCCCTTTGGTGATTTTTAATATCACCACAAAAACCCAAGTTATACAATTTTCTCAGACAGCATATATCTTTTATCCATTTGCTTTTGTTTGTTTATACTTCTGTATCTCTTTCAACTTGTTTCTTCGTTTTCTTGTACATGTTCTCTTTTATTTCTTCTAACTCTATTTCACCTATTTCTCTCTCTCTTTCCCTGTTTATCATGTTTTCTTTTTCTATCTTATTCTGCTTTCTTCTTCTCTTTATACATGTTACTGCAAGCTTCAGTACTAATATTATTATTATTATCATGGTTGCTATTATTATAACTTTCCCTATTATTAATCCACTCATTCTTGTTAACCAATTTGTTACAGAAGAAAAACCTTTACCAAGTTTTCCCCACACACTTTCAACCTCCAGTGGAACAAGTTCTTTGTGCAAATTTGTAATATTTGTTATATACTTCTGTATATTTTCGCTTTTATCTGGAATGTAAGTGCAACAATGTTGGACTTTCAGCATTCCACAGACTCTGCCCTCTTTTGCCAAAAGAATGTCAAGGGCAAGACGATTTTGCATCACCATAGCTCTCATGGCAACCATCTCGGTATTTACCATTAAGAACCCTCCAGCAGAATCTGTAGATAAACGATCTACCACTGTGGATAATTTCCGAATTCTGAATGCATTCAAAGATATTCCCACTGCTGGTATCAATGCACCAAAAATATCACCTATTATTTCTGAAAACTTTCCCTTTTTCTACGTGTAAAGGTATTTATCATTTTGTGTGTTCCTTTTTCTTTTCTATCTACATGAAAAATCTTTGGAAAGACCAGGCCTAAATAACATGACCCATACCAATGGTCCGGCAACCTATAATAAGCCCTATTCCCACAAACGTAATAAATCCCTGGAAATATTGGATCTTTTCCCCCTTTGAATCCCCATCCACCTAAAATTTTGTAATTGTCATAGCAATTGCTGGAACCCACAAAATAATTGTCATATCTTGTCTTATTTCTTCTAATGCACAACCTTCCCTGTTGGGGCCAATCCAGAGTCATAGCTGCATTTGTCTTTTTCTTATCATGATGGTCTTCCTCAAACGCCCAAAGAGGTGTTTTTGTCTCTTCTATCACTTTTCTTTCAAATTTCACCCTTCTCTCTTCAACCATTTCTAGAAATACCTTTTCTTCCTTCTTTAACTCACAGGTAAGGTTGTACCTAAATATATTATCTGATGTTAAAATCTTATCTTCTAAGAAATATTCACCAAACGTCTTTCCCTCTTTTATTTTGTTAAGCTCGGGAACTACAGAAACCTTTGCAAAAATCTTATCTATATCAGTGTAATAATATTCTAATCTACCTGTTTTATAAAATAAGCTTGCTAAAACACTACATGTTATTCCATATGTCAAAGGAAGGTGATGATAAGTCACACCCTCTGCTACTGATGCAGGCAACTGCATACAAACATAGCAATCTCTTACATCCATTGTTTCTACGTACTCATACAGTAATTTAGTAAAAAGATTTTTTGAAAAATCTGTTATTGATTTGTCCTTATGTAATTCTGCACTACTCCTTAAAATAACTGGCTCTTGAGTGTTAGCTCCTTTTTCTTTCTCAGTGTTATTAGACTTTTCCACTACAGCTAAACTAATTGGAATAGTTATTGCTAAAACCACCCATACTGTTATTAATAAACCTGTACAAAAACAGCACATTTTGCACCATCTACTTAAAAACTCACATCTACATTTTCTATCTCTAATATTCTCCATTTTGTCTTTTAACCTTATTTACTTGTTTTCTAGAAAATTGTGTCACTACACCTCAGAAATGACTTGCTTGCCACTCTGTATTTCCAATATTTTGTCTTTGCTTGGTACTTTCTTTTAATTCTTTCTCAGAATTCTTTCTTTGTCACATCCGGTAATTTCGTCAGTTCAGTGTTTTGTCAAATCCGGTAAACTATCTAGACTCCTTCAGTTTTGTTGTTTTCAGGTTTGTTGCACTTCACTTTCTCCCATCAGGTTTCTTTGTTCTGGGTTTTCGTGAGTGTTCAATTCTTCTTTGTGACTAGTCAAAGCACGATACAACCATTCAGGCGATCTGTACTTCTGATTTACTTTCTTTATTCTTTTCGTTTTCTGCAAGTGTTTCCCACCTTGTTTTCCTTGCTCTTTTGACTTGTTATTTCATTCACTTGTTCAGCACTTTTCCCATCCAATTTTATGATTCTGTATCTTAATTTTCTTACTTGGTTGGGCCAATTGTCTCCTTTTCTTGGCCTTTTTGCTTCACTTCCTTTTTCCTCTCTTTCTGTTTTCCAATTTCTTTTTCTTGTCTCTTCTTTTTCATTTCTTTCTTCTCCACTTTCTTCTGATTCTGTTTCAATCTTTTCGTTATTTCCTCTTATTTTGAAGCTTATGATTTCGCTTTCATCTACTTGTGGTCCTTTTCTTATTTTCCTTCGTTCACCTATTTCTGTCCCTCCTCGAGGTTCTTCCGATTTTGTGTCAGTTTCTCTATCTGCTTCTAAATTTCCCTGTTCTTGTGTTTGTCTATCTGTCCCTACTGCTCCTCGGGTTTTTCCGATTTTTCTAACTTTTGGTTTGAAACTCTCCCTTCTTCATCTATTAATATTATCTTCGAAGGAATTTTACCACAACTTGTACTTAGTTGTTCACTGTCACTATCTTCTGGCTCAGTTTCTTCTCTTATGCTTTCAAAATTCCACTTTCTTTTTGTAATTTCTTCTCCTTCTGAATGTTCTGTATCAGATTCTGAACTGGTGTCAGATATTTCCAGATGTCGACTTACAGGTCGATCTTCAAATTCTGGAACTTCAGCTATTTCTTCTATTTCCTCTTCTTCTTCTATCGTTTCACTTGTAGTTGGGTCTTCCAGATGTCGACTTACAGGTCGATCTTCAGGTTCTGGCACCCTGTTTGTCTCCTCTTCTCTTTCTGATGCTGAACTATTATCTGATATTTCCAGAGGCCGACTCACATGTCGATCTTTAGGTTCTGGAACTCTGATGGTGTGGCTGGCATGTACCCAGTGTTTCACTCCTGCACACTTGACTGCAGTGGTCGTCACTAGGATCACTTGTCGTGGTTCGTCCCAGCGAGGAACCAAACAGTTTCTTCTCCGGTGGACTTTTATTCGAACCCAATCTCCTGGATTCAAGTCGTGAGCTGGTTTTCTTTCAAGTGTGGTCGCTTCCGGTCCAACCTGATGAAACACAGAACGCACCACATCAGCCAATCCTTTGCAATAATCCAGTACTAGATCATCAGTTATAGTCAGTAGCTTGTTGACAGGTACTTGTGCTTGTCTCATTGCTCGTCCCATGATTATCTCATGTGGACTGAGTCCAGTCTTCCTTTCCGGAATACTTCTGATTGTCATCAGAACTAATGGCAGAGCATCTGGCCATTTGAGTCCTGTAGCTTGACACATTTTTCCTAACCTGTTCTTGATCGTTCCATTTACTTGCTCTACTATTCCAGAAGCCTCTGGTCTGTATGCACAATGCAGTTTCTGTTTAATACTAAGTGCTTCACAAATCAGTTTAACTAATTCGTTCTGGAAATGTGTTCCTCTATCTGTTTCAATCGTGACTGGAAAACCATACCTTGGAATGAATTCTCGCAGCAAAAGTTTTGCTACTGTTATACTGTCATTCCTTCTTGTTGGATATGCCTCCACCCAACGAGAAAACAAACAGACGACCACTAGAACATACCTCAATCTACTGCAAGGTGGCATTTCAATGAAATCCATCTGCATTCTGGTGAAAGGACCCCCTTCTCGTCCTATTCTTCCTAGACTCACTACTGTCTTCCTTCCTGGATTTAACTGTTGACAAATAAGACATCTCTGACAAAGACTCTCAGCTATGGCTCTGAATTTTGGATTGTACCATGTTTGTCTAAAAGTCTGATCATTGAATCTCTCCCAATATGGGCTTGTCCATGGTACATCCGTGCCATGTCAGAAATCATGCTATCAGGCATAACTGGTCTCTCATCCCTGTAAACCCATACATCAGTTTCTTCATGTTTCCTACATCCTGCTTTTAGCCAAGTATCTTTCTCTTCGTCTTCTGCAGCTTCTTGTAACTGTCTCACCTCATCCCATGTTTTAATTGAGTTAGTAAAAAGCAAAGGACAAGAAATATGCTCTCTTCCGCGACATTTATTCAAAGAAACCACATTCTTTGCACAGTACTGTGCCATTTCGTCAGCATATTTGTTGCCAACAGTAATGTAGTCTTCCCCATTTTTATGTGCATTGCACTTCACCACAGCGATCTGTTTAGGCAACTGTATCGCCTCAAGCAACTTTTTCACAAAATCTCCATTTCTGATGGGTGTCCCTGCAGACGTCAAAAAACCCCTTTGTGACCAAATCTGACCAAAATCATGCACGACCCCAAAGCCGTATTGGCTGTCAGTCATTATCGTAACCCGTACATTTCTTCCCAACTTACATGCTTGAATCAGAGCTACTAATTCTGCAACTTGGGCAGACCGTACACCTTTCAGACAAGATGCTTCCAACACAGTTGCTACTGTGCAAACTGCATATGCTGCACTTAGAACTCCATCACTCGTTCTTAAACATGAGCCATCCACGAACCGAATATAATCTGATTCTTTCAAAGGCTCATCTCGTATATCAGCTCTTGGTTTTGTACAGTATTCGAGCACATTCAGACAATCGTGATCTACCTCATCCATTTCAATCACATTCTCTTCATCTGGCAATGATGTTGAAGGATTCACATTCATACATCTGTCGATGGTCACATTATCTGCACTCAAAATTACCTTTTCATACCTAGTCAGCCGACTATGTGTCATGTATTGGGTTTTCGTTCTTGTCAAAAGAATTTCCACAGAATGGGGAACATACACTCTCAATGGATACCCCATCACTATGCCTTCACTCTGTTCCAGACTCACACAAGTAGCAGCAACTGCTTTCAAACATCCAGGCAACGCTTTCGCTACGGGGTCTAAAACAGCTGAAAAATATGCAATTGGTCTTTTCATAGTTCCATGTCTCTGCACCAAAACTGAAAATGCACATCCATCTCTTTCACTGCAAAACAGCTCAAAATCTTTCTCATAATCAGGCATTCCTAATGCTGGAGCCTCACACAATTTATTTTTCAGCTCTCTGAATGCTTTCATTTCTTCATCATTCATTTCAAAAGGATCTTTAACATCCTTCTTTGTCAGTTTCTGCAATGGTTTAGCAATTAGTGAAAAACCGCTTATCCATTGTCGACAATATCCAACCATTCCCAAAAACATTCTTACCTCTCTTTGTGTCATTGGAGCTCTCATTCCTTGAATCATTTTTATTCTCTCTGTCGTTACCTTTCGTACTCCTTTCTCAATTTTATGCCCTAAATACTGGACTTCTTGTTGACAAAACTGTAATTTTGAAGGGGACACTTTATGTCCTCTTTTTGCTAAATGATTCAGCAAAGCAATTGTATCATTGACACATGCTTCTTTCGTTTTTGATGCCACCAGTAGGTCATCAATATACTGAACCATTACTGACTTTTCTGGCATTCTTAAATCTTCCAATGATTTCTTCAGGATCTGATTAAAGCTTGAGGGACTTTCTGTGTACCCTTGAGGAATTCGGCACCATGCCAAAATACGCTCTCCAAACCTAAACACAAATATTGGCTGGCTATCTGGATGCAATGGAATAGAGAAAATGCATGACATAAATCAATTACAGTGTACCATTCTGCTTCGCATGGAATCTGGTATAGAATCATAGCAGGGTTTGGTACTATTGGGCAACAAGGCACAACAATTTTGTTTACCTTTCTTAAATCCTGTACGATTCTATATGTTCCATTTGGCTTTTTCAGTCCCATTATTGGCGAATTACATGGACTGCTCATGATTTCTTTTAGAATTCCTTGTTCAATCATTTTATTTATTACTGGCGTTATTCCTTCAATTATTTCTGGAGTCAATTTATACTGGGGCGTATTTGGGTAACTCGTTCCTTCTTTTACCGTAATTTTTACGGGATCTACTCCTTTCATTAATCCTACATCTTCTCCTGTCAAGTCCCACACTTCTTCATTCACTGTCTTTTTCAACTCAATTGGGATTTTCTCTGCATCAAATACAGGAAACAAGCCATTTACTTCTGGTTCTAAATTTACCATTGTCATTTTATACAGCACATCCTCATCTGGAGTCTGAAATGCAATTCCGTCTGGAGTACAATAAATTGTGCAATTCATTTTGCACAACAAATCGCGTCCTAAAAGGTTCACGGGACTACAATCACACACCACAAATCGGTGCATTTCACTAAATGGACCAATTCTTACCTTTACTAATCTAGTAAGAGGCGTTTCAATTTGCTGATTGGAAACTCCAACCACTTGTATATGTTCACCTGAGAGAGGAAGATTTGGAATTTCCACTGACCTAACAGTAGAACGGGTAGCTCCAGTGTCAACAAGGAATGTTACATTTGCACCATTCACTTCTCCATCCACAAATGGACCTGACTGATCTACCTCTAGAGTTGCGCCAAGCACGCACTCTTCCCTCTCTTTTAGACACCGTCATGAACTTTCATACGACTCATCTTCATTCTGTCGTAACCAATATTGTGAAATTTCAGCTGCACGTGACAACTGTTTTACCTGTTCTCCTCCGTAGAATCCTGTTTCTGCACTGTATTTCTGTTGATTAGCACTCTTGGGAAGTGGTGGTTGTGGCACCTGACCGTGTTGAGTAACTACCTCACTCTGCACCTGTGAATTTAATGATTGATTTTCCACATTAGGTTTTGGAGGAAATTTACACTCGTTTCTCCAATGCCCTAGCTTTCCGCAGTTGTGGCATGGCCACTTTTTCTTCGCCTCATCTATGCTCATTTGTCCTTTTCCTTTACCTATATTAGGTCGGGATTTAAACTGTCCTGTTTCACTGCTAGTATTATTCAATTGAGCTTCTTGCTTCTCTGCAACTTTCACCTGTGTCCACATGGCTTTCTCTTTCAATTTACGCTGTTTACTCTCAATTTCATCACTGCAATACTTAGCATATCTCAAAACCTCATCTACTGTACTATTCTGCCATCCTATCAGGTGCTGCTTCATTCTTTCACTTATCTCTGGTGTTAATCCATACACAAACCTATATACAAAGTGACTCATGTCCTTCTCACTTAGCGTCTCATAACCACTATACTGTTTGAAAACCAACAACAATCTCTCATAGTACGCGTGCACTGATTCTTTGCTTTCCTGTGTTGTTCTGTCTATTTTCACCCAATCTGTTTCTTTTGGTGGAATTTTATTCTTCAAAAAGGTAACTACTTGATCATACTTCCTCATCACTTCTGGACCTGGCGCTCCTGTTTTGGCATCCCTTGGATATTCTACAGTTGGCCAATCAATTGTAATCTTACATTCTGTCCATAAATCAGCAGGCACTACTATGTCAAACAATCCATCTAGATCTATCCACAGCACTTTTGACACCTTAACAAATCTCTCCACTTGTCTGTACCATTCTACTGGTTTCTCTCTCAATTTTGGGAAGTCATTTGTAAATGACAGTATATCCTGTCTGGTCCACGGAACATGCACATAACTACCACCTGGTGTTTCTCTCATCGGGTACTCCCTAGTAACTGGTTCCTTATCTGTCACCGCAAAAGCCAAAGATGCTTTCTGTTGTTTTCTCATTCCTCTTTGTCCATCTATTTCTCCATCTATCCACATCACACCATTTTCTCAATAAAACAATCAGCTCTTTTATCTGGGTCAGTCTTCCTGATGTGTTCAAATTTTCTATGTCTTGCTCACAAAAATCTACTCTGTATGGTTTCTGCAACGTCCTTACTTTCACGAATTCCACTCCTAGTTCACCTGCAATCTCTTCCAATTTGTCATGTAAATTTCTAGCTCTCCAAGTAAGACTCTTGCACAAAAACATAATCTCATCATCCTGATAATTTTTTAGTTTTTCTGTTCCAATTGTTCCTAAAATCAACTCTTCCATGTCTATTTTCAACCTTATTACATCTAATGGTTTTTCTTCAGGTTCTTTTGCTTTTAGCGCTTTCATCCATTCATTTAACTCTTCTGGAGTCGGACCTACAGGCGTACTATTTAATTCTATCCAATCATTGCTTCTTTCTGGTGTTCCTGATGCGGACTCTGTCACGATAGGCATTCTCCTAATCTCACTCTCATTTATCGTCAAATTTGTAGGTGGACTTGGTCTACACGTACTAGCCGAATTGTGTGCACCTTCATTATTCAGTTCCATCCCTTCTCTTTTTCTTTGCAAATGTGAATTCATGGGAATCACCAAAGAATGTTCATTTATTTTCTGATTCTCAAAAATTGGCATTACTGGACCTATCGTTACTGGTACAGTTACAGCTTCCATATTCTTTGTCAATTCTCTTATTTTCTCAGTCAATTCTTTTGTCGTTTTTGCTAGTTCAGTTGCATTGTCACTTTCTGTCTCTTCATTTTGTGAAATTTTAAATGTTTCTTGTGACCTATTTATTTCATTTCTTCGTTCGGGTTTTTATTCCTCCCAGTTTCCATTTGCGGTGCATTAGGTGTCACCACTACAGCAGTCTGTTGGTATGGAGGTGGGTTTCTGTTTAGAATATCTTCCAGCAATTCGTCATCTGTTTCACTACCACCATACACATACTTTTCTACCACTACATGTTTCTTTTCTCGGTACACTTTCTCTTTGCTTCTTCCTCAACCGCAAAAGCTGGAAACAAACCTCCTGCCATGTTTTTTTTATTTTTTTTTAAAGTTTTTATTGACAATTCAAACAAACAATGTCATTACGTTCCAACAAGCCAGTCCAATATGAAACAATAAAGGAGCATCTACACATGATTACCTTACAGTACACACTCTGCATGACATATGTCTCGGTATCCCTCCTCCCCAGGTTCCACTCATGGTGCTAATTTACAATATGATGTACACACATGTTATAAATGCTATCTCAAATATAATAATGCTACACACATGTATCTCTGGGAGGGCTATTAGTACATTTACCCATCCAACAACCTGTCCGAATGCAGCATTTCCCACTCATTACAATTGGGAGGTGGTGGGAGGTGCGTATGTATCACGCATGTAATGACGTCTGCGAACCTTCCCCCTTAGCCCCACAGCCGCCTCTGGGGAGCCCGCATTCCAAGTCAAGAACGGACCCCATATATTTCGGGGTCTAGATGAGGGTGGCAACAATTCCCAGAAGGTACTTAATTGGGTGTACCCGTAGCGATATCTCTAACCCACTCCTTAATGGAGGGCACTCGTCTCCTGCCCCAGTGCACAGCGACCTGGCGCTTTGCAAACAGAAGGAGAAGAGCATGCAGTTTACGCAACTTGGACTGGGTGTCCTTTACATATCCCAATAAACCAAGTGTGGGGGACAGGTCCAGCGACATCCCTAGTATGTTGTTGACCGCCTCAAAGATCTGCACCCAGAAATCGGCAATCTCGGGGCAATGCCACGCCACATGGAGGAACGTGGCTGGGGCATAACCACATCTCCAGCAGTCGCTTTCGGCTCGAAGTCCCATACGATGGAGACTCACCGGAGTTCTGTAATATCTATGCAAATACTTGAAGTGAATCAATCTTAACTTGTAGTTCGGAGAGAGTTCCGAGAGCTGCCCACAGCAGTATTCCCATTGGGCTTCTGTCAATGGTATATCCAGCTCTTCATTCCAGTGTGTGAGAGACTTTGGCGTTACTATCGGGGCAGTATCTTGCATGCGAGTGTAGAGGCGTGTAACAAGCTTGCGAGGGGTTGGAAATGTCAGCAAGTTGTCTAGTGCATGCAGGGTCGGCGGCGCCTTCGGGAATTCCTTCCAGAGGGAACGGCACGCCGTGCGTATTCTATGATATAAAAAAATTTCAGTAAATGGCACCACCTGTCCCTCGGGTGCAACCGGAGGAGGTCCAAATACATCCTCTGGGTATAGGTCTGCAAATGTCTGGAGATTCATTTTTGAGCTAGAGACTTACTCATACTGTCCCGTATGCAAGGCATCATTGGGTTCTGTAGGAGTGGGACAGAGGGGGCATATAGCAACGGGATCCCCGCCCTCTTGCGCAGCTCATCCCACGACCAGCAGAGGGTCCCCGCAGAGTCTGTCGCCTCGAGGGCGGCGCAGCTTTTGGTATAGTGCAACCTTGAGTGGGATGGGGGCCATAACCTCAGCCTCGACCGCTACATGTGGTTGGAAGGGGGCTGGATGCACCCAGTAATGTAAAAATTGTGCTTGAGCACACAGTGCATACAGCCGCATATCCGGGGCTCCCAAACCTCCCTGCCGCATAGGGAGAGTCAGTAAATCCCAAGAGGCTCTAACCTGTTTTCCGGCCCACACCAAAGTGGTCAAATGGGAGTTGAGGGTGTCGAAAAAGTGTCTAGTGAGTGGGATCGGGATATTAACAAACAGATATAAAAATTTTGGCAGGATAATCATTTTGGCTAGTGATATCCTGCCGGCCAGCGACAGCGGCAGTTTAGCCCACACTTTTACCTTGTCCTCCAGCCACGTCATCGTGCGGCCGTAGTTTAGCCGCCACACCTCCTGTGTATCCCGGCTTATCCAGATTCCCAAATACTTTACTTCTCCAGCCTCCCAACGCAAGGGGAATTCTGACACTACCGGGGGGTACTCTCTGTCAACGGGAATATCTCAGACTTCGCCCAATTTATAAAAACACCCGAAAGCCCACCAAACCGTATGAACTCCCTCAGCAACGGGTCCAGATTCTCCTCGGGGTTCATAATGTAAAGCGTGACATCATCCGCATATAAGGATATGAGCAGACTTCGAGAGCTAAAGCCAATGCCCCGTGAGGTATGGTGTTGTCGGATGCGAGCAGCCAGGGGCTCCATTGCAATTGCAAAAAGCAAAGGGGATAGCGGACACCCCTGTCTAGTGCCCCGTGAAATCAAAAAGGGGTCTGAGAGTAAGCCGTTTATCCGCACGCGCGCCATGGGTGAGGAGTACAGCAGTTTGATGCGGTTTAAAAAGGGGACTAAACCCTATGCGCCCGAGGACGAAAAAAGGTAGTTCCACTCAAGCGTATCGAACGCCTTAGTAGCGTCAAGGAACACCACCGCAGCCTTTTCGCCTGGATGGAGATAATGCAGTACCGAAAATAGCGTCCGTAGATTATGGGATGTCGACCTCCCCGGAATAAATCCAGATTGATCCGGCAATGCAATCATTGGCAGAAGTGGCTGTAACCTATTAGCAATTAGTTTTGCCAATATCTTTACATCCACATTGATCATGGAGAGTGGTCGGTAGGAGTCTAATTCCTCCTCGGGTTTGCCAGGTTTTAGGAGCGTAAGAATCGTTGCCTCCCTCATAGTCTGAGGTAGCACCCCTTCCTCCAGTGCCTCCTCATACACCGCCAATAACCTAGGCGCCAATTCCTCAGCATACGTCTTGTAAAAGGCTGTAGTTAGGCCATCAGGGCCAGGAGCTTTACCTAGGGGCAGGCTTTTAATGACTTGGGCCACATCCTCCACCGTAAACGGGAGGTCCATATACTCCCTGTGTGTATCGTTGAACCAGGCCAGTGCAAGCGTGTCAAGGAATGACTTCAGTTCTTCGGTACAGGCCCCCTGGGCGGTCGTGTACAACCGGGAATAAAATGTAAAGAACTCACCAGACACCCCCTCATGGCCCCTAACCATGTCACCCTGCGCATTACGTATCTCATGGACAAATGACGCTGATTTAGATGGTCTAAGCATGTCAGCTAGAGTGCGACCCGGTCTATCCCCTTCGCCATATCGACGAGCCTCGGCATACTTGCCTAGGAACTTCGTTTCGCGCTGCGCCTCCTCCGCGTAATCTAGCAATAGCGATTTCAATTGCTGCGCCGTATTGGAGTCGGCTGTGGAATAAAAGTGTCCTCAAGTGCCTTGATCCGGGTCTCCAAAGAAACGAGCGTACCCCGAATTGCTTTTAGCACCCCCGCCTGTCGAGCAATGCACTGGCCTCTAATCACCACCTTAAAGGCCTCCCAAAGTGATGCTTCAGTGTCCACAGAGCCCTCATTGTTAGCAAAGTAGTCAGTTATATCGCCCCGTATCTCCTCCTTAAAGGCCTCATCTAACAGTGCATGAGGTGGAGTCTCCAATTGAACGCGCGGGGGCGACCCGGGAGGGATAATTGCAGTAAACATGGGGCATGGTCTGACAGCGTGTGCGGTAAATGCGAAACGTCCACGGTCCAGGCCGCAGCGTCTCTGGTAATCAGCCAAAAGTCCAAGCGGGACCATGCACCATGATGACCCGATATACATGTGCCTTCCCGCACCTGTGGGTGTCTGTGTCGCCAAATGTCCACTAGGTTCCCATCTGCAACTATGGACTGCAAAGCGGCGCTCGCAGCCGGATGCAAGGCACGAGCCACTCCCTTCCTATCCATATTATCATCAAATATAGCATTATAATCTCCACCCCATATCACAGTGTCATATCCTGTCATCTTAATTCTTGACCATACATCGTGGAAAAACTCGGGGGAATCTGTATTTGGACCATAGATCGCAGCAATCACCAGGGGCAGGCCCCCAACACTCCACATATGATGACAAACCTCCCCTCAGAATCTTTGTGCACTTCCCCTTCACACCAGTCCACCCCCTGCCGAATCAAAACAGCCACCCCTCTAGCATAATTAGAGTAAATGGACGAGTACATGTGCCCCCATCTGCGATGTCGCAGCCGCTGAGACGGCGCAGCGTTTAGATGTGTCTCCTGCAACAGGCAGATGTCAATGTTGTGCCGGGAGAGATATGCATGTACAAGCCTAGATTTGCGACAATCATTCAGCCCTCTAATGTTCCACGTTAACAAATTCAAAGGTTTTGCGTGTGTGCGTCTAACCAAATTCCAACCATGGGGAGCAGGTACTCATTCAGCCTAAAGGACCAATCGCAGAGCGTGCACCGTGACCAACATCTATGACTCGTACTGGCATAAAACAAACTAACAAACCCCATCCCCAACCCCCCACCCACTCCAACCCCCAATCAGGTTGCAGAGTAACCCTCCCTGTAGAACAAACACAAAACAGTCTCTGGAAGATAAAAGGGAAACCTCCCATGGGGGCGCAGTAGCACTAGCAATCACCCCTGAGTTAACAGGGTGGCCAGGTATTCTGCAGTGTGTGGTATAAGCCCTCCCCGACACCCCTAAACAAATCCCCTAATAAAGAAGATAGAACATGAAGACCCACAATCCCATCTGTAAAAGGTATCACATATTTCGACGTCTCGCCTAAGATGCCCCCAGGACATCCAATAAAATGTTACCCAATCAGTCATTATCACTGAGGTGATCAGTCGTCGACGCCGCTGCTCCACAGGATTCTTTGCTCTTCTTACCCCCTACATGCTTGGCGAATTTTAAGGCAGATTTCGCATCAGTGAAATAGTGCGCGGTACCATCATATGAAACTTTTAGTTTGGCAGGGTAAAGCAGGGAATAGGGAATCTGTGCCTGAAGAAGAATTCGCTTGGCCTGAAGAAATTCACGTCTCGCCGCTTGGACAGCCGGGGTAAAGTCTGGGTAGAATGAGACATTGTTGCCCTGGTAGGACAACCGGCCTTTTTCCCTCGCCATTTTCAAGATATTATCCCGGTCTTGATAGTTGAGCAATTTGGCCAATATCGATCGAGGTGGCGCTCCCACCGGGGGTTTCTGCCCCAAGGACCTGTGTGCTCTTTCCACCACGAATACAGGGGATAACTGAGGGTCAAACAGCGCATGAAGGAGTTCCGTCACATAAGTTTCCATCTTGACCATTGCAGTGGTCTCCGGAATCCCTATAATACGTAGGTTGTTTCTACGTGACCGCGCCTCCAAATCGTCATTTTTGGCTCGAATCACCCCCAACAACTTATCCATATGTAACAGTTGCTCCTTGGTTCCGATTTGAAACTCGTGAAATTCGGTTTGTCGGTTTTCCAGGACATCTAGGCGAGTTTCATGGACAGTGACTTGCGCCTTTACAGAGTCCAGCTGCGCGGTCAGGGTATCCAATTTAGAGTCTATATTCCGTAGGCTGGAGCGCATTTCCAACATGAGGGTGCGCAGATCCTCTCCCTGGTCCTCAGAGTGCGGCTCCTGCTGCGCATCTGCGTGCGGCTCAGAGGGTGATTCACTCTGACGCGTAGAGCGCTTGTCAAAATTAAGCTTGGGTTGCTTGGCATCGGGCTTGCCCATGATGTAGCAAGTAGACAACGTTCTAGAGGCTGAAGTCAAGACAGAGTCCCTGGCCACAAGTATGCTCCGGCCCCTCCAAGTCACCGGCTTCTCCTCGCAGACAGCACAATACCGGTTGTCCTCCCCAGTACAAGAACTCCACAGGTCTTCAGTGTCACGCTGTAATCTCTTCCACTCAGTCACCCTCAATGGACCGCGGCGCCAGCGTCAGCCAGTTAGGGCAAGGGAGGAGGGCCCGCAGGCCTCCTCTTGGCGTAGGGTACAGAGGGGAAAGCCACTCCTAGGCCTCCTCAGGGGACAGGAGGAACACCAAGGATATGCAGGCCCAGCGCAGGAATCAGCGTACAGACTCAGTTCCAGAAAGCACGCAGGTAGCCAGGGGAACACCTATACCTCACATTACCCCGGGGGGGTTCACCTCTCAGATCGCTTCAATGGTAGGAGGCAGGGACCCCTCGCCCGCACCCGCAAAGTTCCACCTGCAACGTAGGGATCGGGCGGCAAGGCAGGCTCGCGGCTGTTACTTCAGGGATCCCAGCGCCCTGACGCCAACCAGCACTGCTCAGGGCAAATGCAACTATAAAAACATCCAGGGGCATCCAGGCTTCTTCCAATCACAATCTTCTCTCCGCCTCAGTTCTGCCTCACTCGCCCCAAAATGGCTCCTTTCCCGCAGCAGCGCTCACCCTCTCTCCACCACTAGGGCATCGGGCGCCGCACCAAAGCCGCACTCACCACGTCCCGTGTCCCGGCTCCAAAGGCTGCTCCCCTCGACACATCAACGAGGAACAGCTCTCAGGGGGAGCGGGGCACCCCACTACGGATGCTCGCCGTCACTCACCCTCGGATTCCTTCAAAATGGCGGCGGAAGCTCCATCTCGTCCCAGCGAGGCTCCTCCTTACCGCGACCAAGAGCAGCCACCAGTATCAGATATCCCACTGCCTGAGCGTCCCTCCGCCTCACGCCAGCACCTCAGCCTCAGCTGGCAGCAAGTCGGGTCTGCCCACGGGCTCTGCACCTTCGTCAGCGCCTCCAGGCCCACACCGCCGCGGCAGCCGCGGGCTCAATTGACGGGACAGCCGGCCTCCTCACCCGGCAGCTGACAGGAGTCGCGCAGCTCCCAGACAGCGTCCACTTCACCACGCCGCAGAGCCCCCCCGGAGCGCGAGGCTCGCACCGCTACAGACCACAGCAGGTCAGCAATGCAGGGGTGCCAGAGATAGGCCCTCCACGACACCTTCTTTGAGGATTAATTCAGGATTATACACCCAGCCGGCGGAGCGCACTCAAAGAGCGGCCATTCCGCTGCTCGGCAGACCACGCCCCCCAAACCTCCTGCCATGTTAGCATATCTCCAACGCTTTACTCTGTCCTCATGATTTATTCCCCACAACCTTCCGGGTATAAACTCATGATTCTTCAATCCTCTGGATCTCTCTCGCTCATACATCTCATCTTCCCATTCCGCTAAAGCTTCAAACTGTGTCGGTCTAGGTCTAGGTTCTAACATTACCATCTTTTCTCTCAAGTTCCGTAATACAGCTACATTAAATGAACCATTCTCAGGAAAAGCCAATGCTCCATCGTTCTTGGTGTATTTTGTCCAATTTTCTAACCATACGCATGTATGATATCCATATTTCAGCATCATATGTGAGGCTGGTGATTTCAGCGGAGGAATTATTTGTCCCTCTCTAGTCACTACCTTTTTGTCCTTCTTAAAGAAGTTCTTAACTTTCGACATCCAAGACGTTTTCTCTTTTCCATACTCATAGTACGACATGATTCACAACCTTTTTCTCCTACAACAATCTGCAAATCAACACTGTTCCCTATGCGTTATTTCAACCAATGCTAGCGCGACTCACACCAACACTCCAATCACAACGATTTCTGTCTACGGCGCACTGTCCAATACCAGCGCGGCTTTTGTCTACGTCACTTTGCTCCTGTTCTCATGTGACTATCGGACTGTCCAATCCCAGCGCGGCTTTTGTCTACGTCACTTCTGCTCTTGACCCCTCCTTTACAAAATTTATCGGCAATTACTTTTTCAACAATTCTTGTTAGTTACAACATTTTATCCACATTTCCATTGTCTGATTCGCTAAACCGAAAAAATAGCTTTGACCATTCACACAAGAATTCTGTATTTTCCAGTAGGCAGCGCTTACCTCTACCCTACCACATAACTTTCAGTTTCGTCGATAAAGTACCACTTCCCTCTACCTTACCCTTCTTTCAAGCAAGCGGTAAACCCGTTTCTCTGGGGATAAAACACATGTGGAGACTATACTGCTCCTGAGAATTAAGGCCAGAGTTTCACAAGAAAACCGATCACTATTTCACTTACACACCTTTTATACGCAAATGTCCCTAAATAACACAACCTGTGTTATTACCAAAATGAACTCAGACAGTGTAAAATTCCATGCGACTTCTCTTGCCACACGTGTTCCACTTCCTACTTCCCGGAAGCGTGAAAACTTACATATAACATAACGCGACTCAACAAAAAGTGTTAGACATAAACTTATCTATAATCAAAAATCAATAATCACCAAACTAATCTATAGTAACCATCCTCTGCTACCAAGAAATCTGATCCAGCGCTTACAATAAAAATAATTTCTCCTATTATGCTTTTGGTCATCCAGGTGCAATTATTTCTCTAACACACACACTATATCCATATGACGGTGGGGCCCATAACACCGCATATACATTCACTTACTCATTTGTTCCCTGGATTTCCTCCGTCATGAAAACCTAGGAGAAAAACGATTCGCTGGAAGGAGACGGGATACCTCTTTTATAATGACACAATAATTCTCATTTGCTTTTAAGGTATTCCGCTCATTGGTCGATGGACCAACTAGTAGGAATCAGTTGATGGTGATTAAGACCAGCTCAATCACAATGAACTCTTTACCATTTCATTATCAATCATTATACTAAAGAAAAATCACCGAGTCATTTGTTTAAAGAATAATAAAGTTTATATAAAGTTTTGAATGCATGAAATTTAGATTAATCTTATTATTCAGATCATTGCATTTATCATCAATATAAGAATAGTTTGAAATTGCAAGGCACTTTTATTAGACGGAAAATGAGGTTATCATACTAAGAACTCTATAGATCAACCTATCTATCTCTCTGGGAAATCCTAATAATTCTAATAAAAATCTATCAAATAAGAGTTCTCCTAGGCAGCATTTTATACTCAACTGGAAAAGGAAAATAACAGCAGCAGCATCAGCTCGTCAGCATCAGCAACCGCAAACTCTCCCATCTACAGCATCTAACTTCTTCAGCATCTCCCGCAGCATCCCACAGCATTCTAACCCCTCCCACCAAGAGTAGGTCTTCTTATACCCTAATTCTAGCTTACAACATAAAATGTTTCTTCTTACATGGCGCGATTCATACTTATTGGTCAAAAACTCAGATCCCTATACATTTTAATCAAACTTCCTGGTCTTAACCAGTTCCGTGTGGAATGTCCATGCAAGCATCGTTTCCCACAGTTCATGCACTTGCTCATCCGTTTCGATCAGTCCAAATTGTATCTTTTTCTGCTACAATTTGTATAACACAGTTCCTTCTATAGATTCAACCAGGCTTCTCACGCTTCTTGCTGATCATCTTGGCACACATCTGCTTAGAAGGGTCACAGCAGCCTTGACCATACTTTCATCTTAGCCTCTCGGCATCAGCACGTGATCATCCCTTTTCCACAGCCTCTCTCCTCTATCACATGGTCGCATCCGCTCATGCGCACTCTAGTATCTCGCGGCCATTTTATATTGCTGCTCGGCAGGCCTAAACGCACTATTTTTAAAGAAAACAAAATGTTATTAAAACAAAGAAATATAAACCCTTTCGTTTCCCTCCCGTCTTTCTACGTACCCCAATTAGGTATTACCTAGCAGAAGCAACATATAAAGCTGTCACTTACTTACCATCACTTTATTTTGCAACCACACGTTTTATTCAAAAGCACAAATCATGCATTTTATTATTATTTTAGTACGCAAAATATTATGTTATGTTAGAAACGTAAACAATTATTAGTCCATTACTTTGCACACTGAATTGCGTGTTACCATTAACCCTTTACATACATTGTTGGTTATTTACTTGAACGAACATGTTTATTAATATTGTACGAAAATATTAGGAGGTTAACATTTTTTATATTTACCCTGCTCCATCACTACTCTTGATTTCAAATGAACAGGCAGTTTGATTTTACAACAACCACCACTGGCCTATTCTCCACCTGTTATGCCGTGGTGGGAGCAGTGGTTAATTGAGGCCAGTGATCTCCACTGGCACTTACTGTAAGTGACCTGTATTCTTTGAGTTGCTCCTGTGAGTGGTAGTGCGAAGGACCATTGGTTGCATGCCAGTAAAATTAATTCCTGATTGACCTGGATGTCTATTCTACTGTGCATGTGCAAGTCCAGGCCTGTATAGGGTGCGCTGTCACAGCTAGGCTAATCGAAGGCTTTGGGATTTGAAGTCTGCTTACAGTATGGTTTTACAGTAGTTAGGTCTTTATTTTGACATATAATATTTGTAAAAAGAGGGTAGGAGCACATTCCTCGCATCCCAGCACTCAGTTCGCCCCAATGCACCATGGTAAATGCAGTGCATGGTAACACTTCTATCAGTGACAGTCTTTAGTTTTCACCCTTGTTGGTGCAGCCTGTGCTGTGTAACTCTAGACACATGTTTCTGGATTAATTCCTTCATAAGTAAAGAGCAATGAGCCATTTTGGGGGTGCTGCTGCAAAAAACGATTTGTTTAGCTTTACTCGAAAGCTCAAATTGATTAAAGCGCACTAAATTTTTAAACAAAAAAAGGAAAATACCCACAAGAAAGACTCCTCAGTGAAAAATACACCCTGGACAGAAGGTGATGCTGAGGGACTGCATATGATATGGCTAGAGAGGATGATCATGTGAAGAACAGAACAATGGGAAAGAGACACCAAAGAAAAGATTAGGATGCTAAATGAAATGGGCTTAAAGACAAATCTAAGTAGTGAAGCTGAGTTCAAGCCAAAATCTAGATCTATGATGGCACTAGCCTAAGACGCAATAGATGTGTTCCATGAAGTAACAGTCAGACAACTCAAACATCTAAGAAGACAAAGTTACAAAAAGCAGAAAAATCAGTGGAATTTGACCTGGTCCCAAATGAAAACATATCATCATCAGAGAACTTTATTTCGATCACTATGGATCATAAAAGTATAACAAACAAAACAACCAACATCACACATATACATAAAAATACAAATATAAATAACAATAAGTATAGCTGTAACAATATACAAACAAGCTCAGTTAAAATGTAAGTTAAAAGAGCACGCTGTAAAAACCACAAATTTGGTAAGGACGAGACCACTAACTAGGGTGCATAGGAAAGACAGCTTCAAAGGTTAAGGCCTACAGCAATATTGTACTTCCAGCTACAATGCATCATTGACATCAGATAATACATTTTATAAGTTAGAAACGTACTGTACAAATTTAAGGCGCTTTATCCAAAACGCCATTAAAAACTTGGCCAGGCAAAAACCACAATCTAGCTGGTATCGCACTGCAATAGTCTTAATGTTGCTTGGTATTCCCAACTACCCAAATTTTTACAAAGGGATACAATCCATTTTGCACGCATTTGTTTATAAAGGGGGTAGAAAAACAAAACATGGATAAGGGATTCGGGACCCCCTTTGCAGCCTACACACAGATCGTCGTTTGGACCACTATCCAGTTGCCATTTGCTGATAAATGATTTTATAGGTAGAGTTTCATACCTAATCTGAAGGTAGAGTTTCCTAGCTAGTGGAGGGACAATTTTGTTGATGGTACTTTCATAAGGAGCCATTGGTTTAAAATCAGTAAAAGCCACGGTTAGGGATCCCTTACACTGCATAATATTATCGATTGAAACACTCTCCCAAAATTTGCTTTTATACTTCCTTTGCCAATTAAACACATGCTCTTTGGCAAAGCCCAATATTTGTCCAAATTCAAACTTCGAAGTAGGGCCTTAATAGTACAAAGCCACAGAATTTTCCATGCACATTGTGGGACAAACAGGTTTTTAATCTCCTCCCGATAGGATTCGAGGACAGTTGTTGTCCATAACCGATACCAGTAAATGACCATTCTGCTCTCCATCTTGTGTGCAATTTTCTTTTGGGCCAAATCTAAGTATAATGGAGTCAGTGGTGTACTTCCTGGAAGGTTCAATAAAGTTCTTATAAACCTGTGCTCCACTATGGAGAGGATCTGGGTTTGCGAACAACCCCACAGCTCTGCTCCATATAAAACCGCCTCTAAGGCCTTTACAATGTAAATATCTAGTGCCGGAGCCACCCTTCTAGATTAAGTTTTTCTGTGCATTTTCCATATGTATGCAGTGTGTTGGACCGGGGACAGGTGTGCTTTTTCCACCTGTGGTGCCCAGCATAAATTCTAATAAAAGGTAGACACCGCCAGAAAGAGTATACCAACAGTCTTTATTGGCATCCACCGGAGGACACTGGACAGCGACCGGTAGACTACACGGTCTTCTGTTCTCTGACCCACCAGCATTCCCTATGATATATTACACATTCTATAAAGAAAATTTACACTTAAAGGGGCCAGATACAACACATCTTCCCTTCACAAAATAACAAAGAGAAAGAAGAAGGAAAACAGTAAGAAAAAAGAATAAGCAAACAGAAAATAATACAGTATATAATAATTAATAATGCAGCGTATAATAATTGTAAAAACAGTATAACAATATCTAATAAAAGAACAACATAACTAAGTCCTCCTACCATAGTAACCTTAAAAATATGAAAGGTTACAGAGTAGGGTAAATTAATAACAAGTGACATTACGTTAGAACAAAATCATTGAGATATCGTGGAAATCTCTTCCTCCTTTTTTCCACAGGCGGCTGTTCAGGATGAATTCCCATTTGAGTTGCATCATGAGTCTGCAAATCCTTCTTGTGAACAACAGAGTCTTTCTTTGGTCCCGCCACCACTCCATTACATTTAGAAAGTCGAGACATGCTCCAAACATCACCACTATCTAACATAACCACATTTTTCATTACCTTGATGATGCGTTTGGGACCAAAAAATTTTGATTGCCCTTTAGGAGACCAGACTGCCTTCTTCACAAATACCATGTCACCAACATTCCCAAAATTCTCCTTCGCCCCACATTTGACATCATACCTTTGCTTGTATTTATTTTGATAACACTTCACTCTCAAATTATGCTCACTAGAAAGTAAACCCTTCTTTCTCTTCCAGGGGATCCTCATCAATAGTCATAAGCACTGAATATTCCTGCCCATGTGCGGGGACCCCGGAAATAATAAAAAATATATATGAAAAACATATATATATATACAGCTATATATATATATATATATCATTTTTTGTCATACCAATGCAGCCCCCAAATAGGAGGCTAAACAATGCCATAATAAATAACTGCTTTTGTAAACACATAATGAATATATAGACCACAGGAGGGCAAGTATCACTTGAACTCTTTTTAATGAGTAGAACTCATGAAAACTGCAAAAGAGCAGGCGTTGTTAGCCTACAGGCTGCATTGTAAACCAATAGCATAGAAAATGAAAGCAATTGTACAAAAAACTGACACCATGCCTTTAAGGCAGCCATGACCCCTAGCTTCCCATCATGCCTCAGGGGTGACAGTTAGGTCAGTTGTTCTTTCCGGCTCCTTCAGTCAGGACCCTGGAATTCACAGCTCTGTCTTTTTTGTCAAATATTTCTAAATTTATTGTTGTTTTCTACTTTTCACTCAACGTCTTTTTGACTTTAGAGTGAGGTGTAACCAGTTTTGTGGCAGAAAGTTCTTTATTTTCTGTCAGAATGCCTTCGCTTTTTGATCCTTGCCCTTCCTGTGGCAAGAAGAAGGCCAGGTCTGACACACATTCTGTGTGTATCCTCTGTCTCCCTGACTCTCACTCTCCAGAGACCTGTCAACATTGTAAAAAGCTGTCCAGGAGAACTCTCAAGGAAGGAGAGCGAATTCGTTTATATGGACTCTCTGAAAGAGGTAGGTCTCCTGTGAGACAGAAGAAAAACAAGATACCGATCTGTTCACCGTTGGCGTCGAACGTACCAGCGGGGAAGAAGCAGATGTCGTCGTCGAAGTCTTCGGCGGTGCACATGCATCATTCAACTCCAAGACCGAAGACGGCAGCTTTAACGTCGAGTCAGGTAAAAGACCCTCAGTTGACGTCAACCAGGCGACGGTCAACGTCGAGGAGTAGGTCTTCATCAGCGTTGGCTAAACGTTTGACGTCGAGACAGGACATTCCGTCGCCGCACATCCTTGAGCGGTCGACGTCGAGACACAAGTCTCCGTCAAGATCTTTACATAGATCATCGACGTCAAGGCATAAGACGCCGTCTCCGACGTCGAAGCAGAGGACTCCGTCGGCTTCCTCCCAGAGAAGGTCGACGTCGAGACACCAGACTTCGGCGCAGAGGCGTTCAACGTCGAGACAAAGGTCTACGTCGGCATTAGCACAGAGAAGGTCGACGTCGAGGCAGAAGACGCCGTCGACAGCATCTCGAAGACGGTCGAGGCAGAGGCCTCCGTCGACATCGAGGCAGGTACGTTCGCCGTCGAGACAAGGCACTCCGTCGGCATCAAAACTCAGGCGTTCGACATCGAAGCACAAACCTGCTCCCAGGACAGGCTCACGTTCAGTGAGTCTTTCTCTGTCGCCATCACCGACGTCGAGGGCAGAATCTCACCGCACGTTCTCAAGACGTTCTTCTGCTTCTTCCTCAAGGTCACCAGTGGTCATTTCGACGTCCAGTAGCCCGGCGTCTTCACCTGTACGACCCCGTCCCGCTGAGGCTCCTGCAAGAACGGAGAAACAGAAATCTCCATCTGCACATCGCCCATGTTCACCTGAGGCTCCTGTGCGGGAAGAGAGGTGAAAATCTCCATCTGTACACCTCTCGCCCAGATGGTTGTTACCTCTACATCACTGGCAGAAAGCTGACACTGCACAATCAAGAGGTGTTCAGGACTATTCCAGCCCTCTGCACAGATCTCCTCTAACCCGACTGGTGCAAGCGGCAGATCTCTCTCCTACTACTCCATCGAGGGGTAGAGATCGCACGCATACTCCTGCTCCCTCTTCAAGAAGGAGGTCCAGATCTCGAGGAAAAAGGAGAAGACACAGGTCTCCAACACGTTCACCCTCTTCCACCCATTCCTCAAAGAGGGACTACTCCCCGACTCTGACAGACAGCCCACTGTCGAGGATCTCTCCGGTGGATGACGTCGTTACTTTCCATGATGTTCTTTCCAGAGGGGCAAGCAAATTAAACATCGCTATGCCCACTCAGCAGAGCTCACCCTCAGTCATCTTCGAGACTTTGCATCAGAGATCAGCAGCCAAGCCATTGTTACCTTTGGTGCCGGGTCTACTCCAACCTGTGATGGACATTTTTCTTACACTGGCGACTCTCAAGACCGTGCCAGCGAGAATCTTGAAGAAATACAGGCCCCCTGAAGAAGACCCTTTGTTTCTCAGATCTGACCCTCCACCAGATTCTGTTATTGGATCACTGACAGAATATCGACATCAAAAATATCAAGGTACAAAAATATCGATGTCCAGAATATCGAAGTCCTATCTACATAATGGTAAGTACAAAAATATCGAAAAAAAAATATCGATGTCTAAAATATCGTTGTTAAAAATATCATTTTTTTTTATGTTTCAAAAATAATGTAAAATAAAGGAAATAATATATATAATTATAAAAAAAATAGTTCGAATTATTAGAAAATGTTTAAAATTATAAGTATTGCATATAATGTAAAAAAATTAAACATACATATATATAACATTTAATATATATATTTACTTAATAATAATAAATAATTATTTTATTAAATTATAAATTGTTAGAAACCTATTAAAAGTATATATATATATATATATATATATATATATATATATATATATATAAACACCAATTACATATAAATAAAAATAAAAAATATATATAATAAATTAAAATATGAAAATATTTTTAATCTTTTAAAAATACATTTTACACTACATTAACTGAAACAGTATAGAAAATATTGGATAGCGGAGGGGTACAAATTACTATTCCCACTCCAGTGAGTGCAACAGTAAGGAAAGTGTTGGATAGCGTAGGGGTAAAAATTACTATTCCAACTCCAGTGAGTGCAACAGTAGGGAAAGTGTTGGATAGCGTAGGGGTAAAAATTACTATTCCAACTCCAGTCAGTGCAACAGTAGGGAACGTGTTGGATAGCGTAGAGGGTTAAATGACTATTCCCACTCCACAGAGTGCAACAGTAGGGAAAGTGTTGGATAGCGTAGGGGTAAAAATTACTATTCCCACTCCAGTGAGTGCAACAGTAGGGAAAGTGTGGATAGCGGAGGGGTAAAAATTACTATTCCCACTCCAGTCAGTGCAACAGTAAGGAAAGTGTTGGATAGCGTAGGGGTTAAAATTACTATTCCCACTCCAGAGAGTGCAACAGTAGGGAAAGTGTTGGATAGCATAGGGGTTAAAATTACTATTCCCACTCCAGAGAGTGCAACAGTAGGGAAAGTGTTGGATAGCGTAGGGGTATAAATTACTATTCCCACTCCAGAGAGTGCAACAGTAAGGAAAGTGTTGGATAGCATAGGGGTAAAAAGTACTATTCCCACTCCAGAGAGTGCAACAGTAGGGAAAGTGTTGGATAGCGTAGTGGTTAAAATTACTATTCCCACTCCAGAGAGTGCAACAGTAGGGAAAGTGTTGGATAGCGGAGAGGAATTATTTACTATACCCACTCCAGTAAAATAATTAAAAATAATTAACAAACAATTAATTAATGTAAAAATATTTACCTCCCACCATATTCCCCTATAAATAACACCACCAATGTTGTAAAACATAACACCATTAACTTAATTAATTAGTATTTAATTAATTAATTATTTAAAATTAACAAACAATTTAAAAACAATAATAATTTAATTCACACAATTAACAGTATAAATCAATTTAAAATAAATGTTATAATAAAAAACATTTAAAATAATATAGAAATTAAATTACTTACCAGCCTACACCCCTATCAACACACAACCCGCTCTTAAAAAAACCACACAAATAACATAATTAATTATTAATAACCTATTAACAATATATAATTTACCACAATTTACAATATAAATTTGTAAAAACATAAATATTAAATAATTAAAAATATAAATAAAATTATTATTAAATCACTTCCCACCCTACTCCCCTATAAACCCACAACACGCTCCTAGAAAAATAACACAATTTACATATTTACCAATTAATTATTAATAATTAACAAACAATAACTAATTAATAAATAATTATTTACCACAATTAACAATATAAAATAATAAAAACTTAATTATTAATTAATAGAAATTATTAATTACTTAATTATAATTAAATTACTTCCCACCCTATTCCCCTATAAACCCACAACCCGCTCCTAAAAAAATAACACAATTAAGATATTTACTAAATAATTAAGAATAATTAACCAATTAATAACTAATTGATAAATTAATTACCACAATTAACAATATTAAATATTAAATATATAAATATGAATTAATAAAACATATTAATTAATTAAATATAATTAAATTACTTCCCACCCTATTCCCCTATGAACTCACAACCCGCTACGGAATAAAAACGCAACATTCAATTAAAAATTATTAATAATTTCTAAAAATTATTATTAAATTTACTATAATTAAATCACTTCCCACCCTATTCCCCTACAAACCCACAACCCGCTACGGAATAAAAACGCAGAATTCAATTAAAAATAATTAATAATTTCTACAAATTATTATTAAATTTACTATAATTAAATTACTTCCCACCCTATAAACCCACAACCCGCTACGGAACTAAAACGCAAAATGTACTTTAATTTTTTTTATAACTTCTAAAAAGTTAATACATATATTAAAAAAAATACAGTACTTAACCAGAAATATAAAACACATACATTTAAAATACATAACACTAATATAAACATCGATATTATTAACAGCGATATTTTTACAAACGATATTACTGACTTCGATATTTATGAAAACGATATTTCTTACCTTCATGTCGATATTCTGGTCACCGATATTCTTGATGTCGATATTCTGTCCCTTCGATAGTTCCAACTCGATATTTTTGTACTTCGAGATTAAAAACTCAATATTATGTCTGTGTACCTCTGTTATTATCGTTCCGGCTAAGAAAACGCATGCAGTAGCCTCCTCATCTACAGTTCCACCGGATAAGGAGAGCAGAGCACAGGATGCGTCGGGGAGAAAGGTCTGTGGCACGTCAGCCTCCATGATGAAGGTTTCCAGCGCTTCGGCTCTGTTGGGGCGCTATGACAGATCCTTGTGGGACTCCCTCCAAAGATTCACAGAAAAGCTGCCAAGGGAAGACCGCAGAGATTTCGAGGAAATTTTACAGGAAGGCAGCTCAGTAGCAAATCAAGTGATCAGCGCCGCAGCTGATGGAGCGACGCTTTCTGCACACGCCTATGCGCATGGTATCAGCGGCAGAAGATCATCCTGGCTCTGTCTTACTGCGCTTAAACCGGAAGCGCAGTCTCGAATTCTCAACCTCCCTTTTTCAGGCTCATCTTTGTTTGGCACTCGCACTGATGAGATGTCAAGGATGAAGTCGGATCTTGATACTCTGAAGGGGGTTGGACTTGAGAAAAAGAAAGAGTTTCGATGCCGTTACAGGCCCTACGATCGGCAGCCCTTCCATCAGAGGGTTCAAACCCCTCACTGGCGGAGGCAACAGCAGCAGCAGGGTCAATCGAAATCCCATTACCAGGGCCATCGTACCCCCAGAGAAAGAGGAACCCCTCGTCAGTCTACTGCCTCGGCAAAAACTCCAGCTAAACAATGAGTGTCCGCTTCCCTCATCGCCATTTCCCACTCCAGTGGGGGGGAAGTATTGCCAATCATCTAGAAGAGTGGCGTGGTATCACAAAAGACCAATGGGTGTTAGCTACGCTGCAGAATGGGTACTCTCTACGTTTTCGACATCGACCTCCCTCGATCCCGCCAGTGAAAACAACATGCCACCAGATGAAAATGCTGCAGCGGGAAGTATCTATCCTTCTGCGAAAGTCCGCCATCGAGAAGGTTCCTATAGCGCAACGAGGTCAAGGAGTATATTCAAGATACTTCCTAGTGAAGAAGAGAAGGTCGGAAATCAGAATACAGACCTATTCTAGACCTTCTGACACTCAACATGTCCATCAAAAAAGAAAAGTTTCGCATGTTGGCTCTTCATCAAATATATCCACATCTGCAACAGGGAGATTGGATGTGTTCGCTGGATCTGCAAGATACATACTTTCATGTCCCATTCAGTCATCACAGAAAGTTCCTACGTTTTCTGGTGGGATCGTCCCATTATCAGTTCAAAGTGCTGCCCTTCGGGTTGACATCAGCTCCCCGAGTGTTCACAAAGTGCCTGGCAGTAGTGGCAGCCGCTCTACGACGCAGGGGCATCTTTGTGTACCCCTATCTGGATGACTGGCTCCTGAAAGGTCCCTCCCCCCAGAGCGTGAGAAATCATTTCCAACAGTGTCTAGGCCTTTGTCAGCAGCTGGGTCTCCATGTCAACTTCGAAAAGTCGACTCTGCAACCCACGCAAAGAATTCATTATTTGGGGGCGACAGTAGACTCTGCAATAGGAAAAGTGTTTCCTTCGGAGGAGAGACTGTTATCTATCACACTGAAAAGCAAGCAGATTTTAAGCACCAACTTTCCGTCTGTTCGTCAGATTGCATCTCTCCTAGGATCGATGGCATCCTGCATTTTTCTGGTCCCCAATACCAGGCTGAGAATGCGTCCTTTACAGCAGGACCTGGAGAACAAATGGGATCAAAGAACGGCTCGGTGGGACGACAGGAAACAACTGTCAGAAGCAGCCAGAGCATCAATCCAATGGTGGATGCGACAGGAGAATCTACTGGTAGGGATTCCTTTCCATCAGACACCTCCTTCCCAATCATTGATCACGGATGCCTCCCTTCAGGGCTGGGGAGCTCACATAGGGTCCCTCCAGGCTCAAGGTCGATGGTCAACAAAAGAGCAGCTGTACCACATCAACATGCTGGAGCTGAGGGCTGTTCATCTGGCTATCAAGGCTTTCCTACCCTCGATTCAGACCAATTCCATTCTAGTACAGACGTACCATACGACCACCTTGTACTACCTGAACAAACGGGGAGGAACTCGATCGAGGACTCTATCGCTGGAAGCTCAGGCCCTCTGGCATTGGCTCTTAGCGAGAAATCTATCGATAACAGCAATACATCTACCGGGAGAGCAAAATTCACAGGCAGATGCTCTCAGTCGGCACTTCGAGGACCAGCAGGACTGGGTTCTAAACGACGAAGTCATCGAAGACATTTTCCAAGAATGGGGTCGCCCAAGCATCGATCTGTTCGCGGATGACGCAAACAAAAAATGCCGAGACTTCGCCTCAAGGTACTACCGACCAGGGTTGAAAGGGAATGCCCTTTTGATCAGCTGGTCAGGGGCATTTGTGTATGCCTTTCCACCTCTTCCACTCATACCGAAGGTGGTGACCAAACTCTCGCACTCACACAAGGATGATTCTGATTGCTCCAGACTGGCCCAGACAATGGTGGTACCCGGACCTTCTGCACCTGTCAGAATACCCACACAGGAGACTGCCGTGCAGACCGGACCTGCTGTCCAAGATGAACGGGAGCATTCATCACCCCAACCTTCCCTCACTGAACTTGGCAGCATGGCTCCTGAAGTCCTCCAGTATGGTCATTTAGGACTCCCTCAAGACTGCATGACCATCTTGAAAGAAGCTAGAAGACCCTCCACAAGGCACTCCTATGCTTTTAAATGGAAACGTTTTTACTTATGGTGTGTGCAAAATAATTGTAATCCTACCAAGGGGCAGGAGGAAGTGATTTTACCATACCTGCTTCACTTAGCTAAGGCAGGCCTAAAATTATCTTCCATTAAGGTGCACCTAGCTGCCATTACGGCATATAGGCGCTTTCCTTCTTAACCGTCCTTTTTTCAACTAGAGGTAGTAAAGGACTTCTTACAAGGTCCAAAGAAGGTCTACCCTCCTGTTCGGCCTCCTTCACCCCCCCCTGGGAGCTGAACTTGGTTCTTGCTAAACTGATGGGTCCCCCATTTGAGCCTATCCATAAACCAACCCTACAACACCTTACGTGGAAGGTAGCTTTCTTAGTGGCGATTACCTCAGCTCGCAGAGTGAGCGAAATTCAAGCCCTCTGCTCAAAAGAACCATACACATGTTCCATCTCAATAGAGTTGTGTTAAGAACCCACCCCTCCTTCCTTCCGAAGGTGGTGTCAGGTTTCCATGTCAACCTCTCTGAGGTGCTCAACATCCCAACTATCAGACATAAAAGGAGCAGAGGGCATTAGCTTCTGCTTCCAATTAGACAACTCCCTCACGTTTGCAGGAGCACTACTTTACCGTCCACCGGGATCTCATAAGGCCTTTTTGGAAAATATTGGAGACATAGTGAGCTCACTTGCTCTTAGATTCTCCAATTTCACTCTGTTAGGAGACATTAACATCCATCTTGACGAAATACATAACAATCCAGGGGCAACCTGCTTCAAGGATATTATGGACACACTCGTCCTAGAGCAGCGGATTTTTACCGCTACTCACAACGCCGGTCATGTTAGACTGTATTTGCTCCAACCTTGAAACTCTCAAAGTCAAGCCCCCAGTTGACCTAACTTGGACAGATCACAAACTGATCCCCTTTGAAATCATAGCCAAGAGTGGGTCTAATATCAAGGGGCACGTCAGGTTCCATCAACAAGATAAGCCCAGGTGGACGGAGATGACGGCCCACCCTGATCTCCATTCAACAGCGCTAGCCTGCAGACCCGACCTGTCAGAAGACCCAATAGTAGATAACCAGCTTTTTGTGCACTGGATTCACACTTTGAGGGACTGTTTTGCCCCTCCCGGCCCACACAACGGCCGACCTAAAAAGAAGCCCTCCGCCCCTTGGTTTTCGCAAACCCTGAAAGAATTACAAATTCATTGTAGGTTCTTAGAACGTAGATGGCGTCGTAACTATGAGTTGACGGAGCTAAGTAATTTTGAAGCTGCCCTCAAAAAATATCATACCCAGATTAAAATAGCCAAAAAAGTTTACTATACAGAAGTAATCAAAACAACCCATTCCAATGAAAAAGCCATCTTTAAGATAGTTAACACCTTCACTAATCCTAAAACCTTACAACAAGAGATCCCCCCTGTTACATCCATTGTTTTCCCTTATGTAACCTTCCCCTTTAAGATGACATATCACCTGGCCGCATGCCACCCTGCATGCGACATGGTGTCATTTGATTGTATTCCACTTTGGAGTGTTTGTGTATGGCATTGGTGACAGTTGCTAGCCCAGTTGCATCTGGAGCTGGAAGCTGTGAGGTTGACATCTGCCGTGCTGCTAATAAATACATTAATCAACCTTTAACTGAAGTGAAGTCATTTTAATATTGGCGACGACGGGAAACCACCACCAAAGCAGCACGGGCACAGAGTGGTGATTCTGAACCCACGACAAGAAAAGTTAAAGGAAACCATTTGTTCGCGCTATTTAAAAAAAAAAGAACATTTTTCAAGATCACCTAAGGAACCCAACTACACAGCGCACGATAAAGCTTTAAAGGTACGTTAAATATACTATCCGAGAATTTAAGTGACGTGATTGCACCAGCAGCAGTACTTGCTTGCGCATTTTCTTGTGTCTGGAGTGCACCTGCGGCTGTTTTCGTTTCAAGCGGAAAATACACTTGAAGAAGAATTTTGTGTAGTGATTGCACCCGCGGCTGTTTTCACTCAATTTTGGTATTGTTTAAGTGCATTTATTGCGCCTGCGGCTGTGAGTTACCTGGAAAACTGCATGGGCGTTATTCTGTGGTTTATTTTCAAAGGGAAACACCGCGCTCCTTTCAACAAGCTTCTCTGCACGCGAGTAGTTTTTCAATGCTACTCTTGGACCGCACGTCATCAATCCCTCATCGGAAGCACGTTACGTCGCGTCTACGTTACGCACGCTTGTGTGGCCATTTTGTTTTGTTATTTTCATGTTACCATAACAACGCAGCGAAACGCGCGTAGAAAACTGGTTTCCTTCACATGCGAAGCATTTAGTAAGTTACATTTAAACATGGCATTTTACTCAGCTTGCTAATATATATTCCTAATACAGTCAATTACTTTTGTTCGTAAAAGGGACACCAGGTTACAACTTTGAGGCACTTATTTTCCCTTCGTTATTACGAGCAGCAAAAAAAAAAAAACAGTCGTTTTTTTTTCTTCTCCTTCTTGTTTATGTTTTATTCACATTACATCCTTACTACCAACACTAAGGGGCCCATTACGATACCCGGCGTAAAAAAATCCGCCAGGCATGGAAGCGGCAAAAATCCGCCCGCACACACCGTCTGAACACCGACCACGCCATTACGATTACACAAACCGAAAACCGCCATCGGCGGAAAAATCACACAAAATACCGCCCGCCAACGTCCGAGTCGGGGCGATACAAAAGGGGATGATGGACGGAACGTTTGAGCCAATCAAACACTCACCCCCAGTCAACTGATCTGGGTTTAATCCATCATCATTCTTTAGCTCACTCCACCACCCCAGTTCAGACATGGCCATATGCAAATCAGTCTGACCCCGTGCCTCATGGGAACAGTCCAGCCCGAACTGCCAAGCCATGTCTTCCCTGGACCGGAAACAAGCATCCTAGGACCGGTTTCTGGCATTCCAGCCGTCATCAGCCAGGCTTGCTTGAATCCAGTGGCAAAGTGAGCAAGGGACCCACGTCTGGGCATACCCCCGCCAACTTAGGGCGAACAAAGCGATACAAAAGGGGATGATGGACGGAACGCTTGAGCCAATCAAACACTCACCCCCAGTCAACTGATCTGGGTTTAATCCATCATCATTCTTTAGCTCACTCCACCACCCCAGTTCAGACATGGCCATATGCAAATCAGTCTGACCCCGTGCCTCATGGGAACAGTCCAGCCCGAACTGCCAAGCCATGTCTTCCCTGGACCGGAAACAAGCATCCTAGGACCGGTTTCTGGCATTCCAGCCGTCATCAGCCAGGCTTGCTTGAATCCAGTGGCAAAGTGAGCAAGGGACCCACGTCTGGGCATACCCCCGCCAACTTAGGGCGAACAAAGCGATACAAAAGGGGATGATGGACGGAACGCTTGAGCCAATCAAACACTCACCCCCAGTCAACTGATCTGGGTTTAATCCATCATCATTCTTTAGCTCACTCCACCACCCCAGTTCAGACATGGCCATATGCAAATCAGTCTGACCCCGTGCCTCATGGGAACAGTCCAGCCCGAACTGCCAAGCCATGTCTTCCCTGGACCGGAAACAAGCATCCTAGGACCGGTTTCTGGCATTCCTGCCGTCATCAGCCAGGCTTGCTTGAATCCAGTGGCAAAGTGAGCAAGGGACCCACGTCTGGGCATACCCCGCCAACTTAGGGCGAACAAAGCGATACAAAAGGGGATGATGGACGGAACGCTTGAGCCAATCAAACACTCACCCCCAGTCAACTGATCTGGGTTTAATCCATCATCATTCTTTAGCTCACTCCACCACCCCAGTTCAGACATGGCCATATGCAAATCAGTCTGACCCCGTGCCTCATGGGAACAGTCCAGCCCGAACTGCCAAGCCATGTCTTCCCTGGACCGGAAACAAGCATCCTAGGACCGGTTTCTGGCATTCCAGCCGTCATCAGCCAGGCTTGCTTGAATCCAGTGGCAAAGTGAGCAAGGGACCCACGTCTGGGCATACCCCCGCCAACTTAGGGCGAACAAAGCGATACAAAAGGGGATGATGGACGGAACGTTTGAGCCAATCAAACACTCACCCCCAGTCAACTGATCTGGGTTTAATCCATCATCATTCTTTAGCTCACTCCACCACCCCAGTTCAGACATGGCCATATGCAAATCAGTCTGACCCCGTGCCTCATGGGAACAGTCCAGCCCGAACTGCCAAGCCATGTCTTCCCTGGACCGGAAACAAGCATCCTAGGACCGGTTTCTGGCATTCCAGCCGTCATCAGCCAGGCTTGCTTGAATCCAGTGGCAAAGTGAGCAAGGGACCCACGTCTGGGCATACCCCCGCCAACTTAGGGCGAACAAAGCGATACAAAAGGGGATGATGGACGGAACGTTTGAGCCAATCAAACACTCACCCCCAGTCAACTGATCTGGGTTTAATCCATCATCATTCTTTAGCTCACTCCACCACCCCAGTTCAGACATGGCCATATGCAAATCAGTCTGACCCCGTGCCTCATGGGAACAGTCCAGCCCGAACTGCCAAGCCATGTCTTCCCTGGACCGGAAACAAGCATCCTAGGACCGGTTTCTGGCATTCCAGCCGTCATCAGCCAGGCTTGCTTGAATCCAGTGGCAAAGTGAGCAAGGGACCCACGTCTGGGCATACCCCCGCCAACTTAGGGCGAACAAAGCGATACAAAAGGGGATGATGGACGGAACGTTTGAGCCAATCAAACACTCACCCCCAGTCAACTGATCTGGGTTTAATCCATCATCATTCTTTAGCTCACTCCACCACCCCAGTTCAGACATGGCCATATGCAAATCAGTCTGACCCCGTGCCTCATGGGAACAGTCCAGCCCGAACTGCCAAGCCATGTCTTCCCTGGACCGGAAACAAGCATCCTAGGACCGGTTTCTGGCATTCCAGCCGTCATCAGCCAGGCTTGCTTGAATCCAGTGGCAAAGTGAGCAAGGGACCCACGTCTGGGCATACCCCCGCCAACTTAGGGCGAACAAAGCGATACAAAAGGGGATGATGGACGGAACGTTTGAGCCAATCAAACACTCACCCCCAGTCAACTGATCTGGGTTTAATCCATCATCATTCTTTAGCTCACTCCACCACCCCAGTTCAGACATGGCCATATGCAAATCAGTCTGACCCCGTGCCTCATGGGAACAGTCCAGCCCGAACTGCCAAGCCATGTCTTCCCTGGACCGGAAACAAGCATCCTAGGACCGGTTTCTGGCATTCCAGCCGTCATCAGCCAGGCTTGCTTGAATCCAGTGGCAAAGTGAGCAAGGGACCCACGTCTGGGCATACCCCGCCAACTTAGGGGCGAACAAAGCGATACAAAAGGGGATGATGGACGGAACGCTTGAGCCAATCAAACACTCACCCCCAGTCAACTGATCTGGGTTTAATCCATCATCATTCTTTAGCTCACTCCACCACCCCAGTTCAGACATGGCCATATGCAAATCAGTCTGACCCCGTGCCTCATGGGAACAGTCCAGCCCGAACTGCCAAGCCATGTCTTCCCTGGACCGGAAACAAGCATCCTAGGACCGGTTTCTGGCATTCCAGCCGTCATCAGCCAGGCTTGCTTGAATCCAGTGGCAAAGTGAGCAAGGGACCCACGTCTGGGCATACCCCCGCCAACTTAGGGCGAACAAAGCGATACAAAAGGGGATGATGGACGGAACGTTTGAGCCAATCAAACACTCACCCCCAGTCAACTGATCTGGGTTTAAACCATCATCATTCTTTAGCTCACTCCACCACCCCAGTTCAGACATGGCCATATGCAAATCAGTCTGACCCCGTGCCTCATGGGAACAGTCCAGCCCGAACTGCCAAGCCATGTCTTCCCTGGACCGGAAACAAGCATCCTAGGACCGGTTCCGAGTCGGAGTCAAACCGCCCGCCACGGACGGAAACACGCACGACAACACAAAACCGCCCGCCCTCACGGCCGACACACCGCACGTGAAATTACGATCGCACCGCCATGAGCGCGGAAAAACCACAAATATACCGCCCGCTAGCGCAAACAACGCCGATGAGAATCGACACGGCAGAAGCCATGGCGCCCACGTACCTGCACAGAAACCATCCGCTCACAAAACCAATAGCACACAACATGGCCAACAAGTCCACACAGCAAGGCACGCACAAATACACAAGCACAGTACACATCCCGAAAACACCCCCCGGACAAACAAAAAATACAAAGGCCAGAACCCCAGACACAACACACCTGAAAACAACAGACCATGAGGACACACCCACATAGGTGAGTACAAAAGCAGCACTCCCACAGACCACAACCCCTTGCTACATTGCAAACCAGAGAGGAGAGGAGAGGACACAGTGACACAGCAAGGACAGCAGCACACCACAGAAACGCACACATCACAACCACCACCACCACCACCACCAAACACCTGCACCACAAACCCCCTGCACATTACACAACACACACCGCACCAGCACCACAAACACCATGGCACCACAAAGGATGCCCAAGTACACGCCCATTGAGCTGACGGTCATGGTCGACGAGATCATCAAGGTGTACCCACAAATCTATGGGAACATGGTCCAGCACACACCACTAGCCACCAGAAACAGAATGTGGAACCGGATCGTAGACCAGGTCAATGCAGTCGGGACCCTGCCCAGGAACAGAGGAGAAATTAACAAACGTTGGAATGACGTAAAGAGCCTGGTCAAGAAAAAGGAGGGAAAAACAGAGAGCTGGCTGCCGTCACTGGCGGAGGGAATCCCGCGCTCTTCAAGACCTTCAAAGCGTGGGAGGAGAAGGTGCGAGTCATAATACATCCGGAGATCCTCGCCGGATTAGCAGGGGGAGTGGAGGCTGGTAAGTACAAACTAATGTATACCAGCACACCGCTATGTACTCACATGCACTACCACCATGCCACAGCTCCCAGGGACAAACACCCCCATGTCCAGCACACAATACACAACACATCACACACACATGCAACAGACACCACCACACACAGCCCAAACCGAACAACTGTAACATACGTGGGGACATGTGTACACTCAGCCAGCCACGTAACCACCAACAGGTCCCCAAATATGCCAGAAGCGCCACAACGAGCACCCACCACACCCATGTGTCCGCCACAGCTGCACTAACCGACAAGTAACAGGTAAGTGGCAGGAACACAAAGTGCAGTGGGTGGGACGGTGGACAGCCCAAGTACAACACACACCAGGCCCCTAGTCCCACAGCACAGCAAGGAGGAGCATCCCCCACACCCCACAGCCACGTGTCAGCCACCGCAGTGCAAAACGACAGCCGAAAGGCAGACATCACGGTCCACAGCAATCGGTGTCAGTGGGTGTCCAGCCACCCCCACGACCCACAACACCCCCCCACCCCCACAGACCTGCAACATGGAGCACCCCCGCTTAGAGCCATGTGGCATCCAGTACAGTGCACGCACGAACAACTTGCAGGTGGGAAACTGGACAGGGCTGGATTACTGGAGGCATGAGGACCATAACACGACCAACACATGGGACATGTCACGTAGCAGACGAACACGCAGCACCGCCCACCGTCACGAACAAGTGAACAATGTGCACACGGACATGAACAACAGACTCACACCCCACATGACCCATCACAGACATAGCAACACCCAAGGAGCCACGTCTGCATGCACAAGCCACACTGAATATAGTACCACACGGCAGCCACTGTGCAACTCATCACACACAACCGAAACACCATTGAAGTCCTGTCCATGTAGCCCCTACTGCCTGTCAACCACACACCCCACGACTACGCCTATGTAAGACAAACAACACTAGACGCAACAGAGCGGAACAACATAAATGCACACGAACACCACTGAACCCATCAAACACACAGACACACCATGCACATACAACATACCATCCATCCCATCCGTCAGCCCCAGTCTCATGAAAGGCATGTCATCCGCACAGCTGCCACACATACAGCAGTCACGCTAAGATACATGCCCATGACCAACCATGTGCCAGAAGTCAATGAAGCGCACGACACACTGTGAGCAACAACACACAACATGGGCCACACCCCCCGAGCACTGCAGTGATGCACATGGCACAGGGCAGCACGCACACCAAGGAGATGGGACAACTGCAATACGTTGGCTGGCACACAACCATCACTCACTCATAACGATGCGTCCAATGCCATGTCCAGTAATCACAACAGACAGCAAATATGCAGGCCATGTCAAGCATGCACACACCTCAAACCATGCACTGTCATGCTGCCACAACACATGTCACGTTCGGCACCCATGGCTCACAGCATGTACCCCAAAAGCATATTCCATCCCAAATGCGAATCTGGGGCATGGCCCCCATGTTGCCATATGCGTTCCTAAGCGTTCCATTTGAACCCCAAAAGCATATCCCCTCCCAAATGCGAATCTGGGGCATGGCCCCCATGTTGCCATATGCGTTCCTAAGCGTTCCATTTGAACCCCAAAAGCAAAGTACAAACCAGACCCAGGATGGGCCAGGAGCCCGCATACACCAGAGTCACAATAAGTAGGGGCACAGCAACACACCCATCGGCATGGCCAATCCGTCCCATGCCACATGTGCACAGCACACAGTCCCATTGCCAAGCACACACAACTACAGATGCTACAGCCACACACACGCCTCCGGGAAACCCATGTACGAGATTGCACGAACTGTTAATGTCAGACGACAAATACATACTTCGCCAGGTGCAACACAATAACAAATCTCATTCTCTCCACAGGTGACGAACTGCTGGATGCTGGGGATGGAGCCAGCAGCCAGCACAGCCAGCCTACAAGCCCCCAACGAGGACACACGGATCTGGAGGATCTGTCCTCCTCTTCGGACACGGACCACCAAGCAGGCCCATCTGGTGTGGCAGGGCCCAGCCGCTCCCCAGGACCCCTCCTACCCACCAACCCATCATCCAGGGCTGCTGAACATTCCCAGCCCCCTGCTGCCACTGTCGTTGCGGCCACACCCACGGTCATTGTGGCCACTACCACTGCCGCAACCGCCACCATCGCCGCACCGACCACCACCGCCGCCACCACCACCACGTCTTCGCTGGCACCAGCCCCAGCGCAGGTGGTGGCCCGGCCGACTGGATCCACCCTGGGAGCCACAGCGAGGACCGTGGTGAGCAATGTGGCTAGTGGGCAGGCCGGTGGCAGCAGGACTGGTAGGAGGAGCAGGGTCAGGGAAACGCCAGCCTCCCCTGGGAGCCATGCCCTGCCTCAAATGGCCAGAGTCCTTGGGGCCTATGAAGAGGCCCAAGGACAATGGGTCCGGTCTGCTTCAGACACGCGTGAGGTGCTGGGGGTGCTGAGGTCCATGGACGCCCGTATGGGCCAAATCGTGGACCTCATGGGCCAGCTGGTGGTGGCGGTGAGGTCACAGCCAGGGACAGCAGCTCCCCCTCCGCCACCACCTGCCGGGGCGCAGGGTGGAGCAGCAGTGTCCAGTTCCCCTGCGTCCACAGCCAGTGAGCACACCTCAACCACCAGCATGTCGCAAGCAGGCACCCCCTCGCAAACGTGGAAGGGGCCGTCCGAAGTGGAAACAGATCTCCCGGGAGGACTTTGCACGCTCCAAACGCAAGTGAGGCAGCCAGCCAGCCTTCCGCCAGCCTTCCTTGACCAGCCACTGCATTGACTTGGACTACGATCCCACTCCACACAGCCATCTGCATGGCATGTGTGTGTTGGACTATGGACATAGAACCAGTGGGTACACCCTGAGCATCACGCAGCCATGACCGACAGCTCATTGTCACTGCACGCACCACTTTTGTCATCACCTTACCCACAATCACATGTCACAGTTTGTAATAAATGCACCTTTTACACTAACTGCTGTTTGTGCCCTGTGTTTTATTTGTACGGAATACAACGGCCACCTTGGGCGGAAAGGCACCTGATGCGTGGCATGGCAATTGAATCCGGAGGGCCTGTAGGGACCTAGGGGTGGGAGACAGAACAGGAGCACATTCAATGAGTGTGTCACACACCCATCACACAGTACATGTCAACAACTACAAGCAATGTACACACATCGCACAGAGCAATAGGGCACAATGCCACAGCCACCAACAGTGGCATACTACCCTGGCCATGGAGCGTTGACACACAGCACGCAGTGAACAAACGGCCACCCTGACACAGCACACACACACCTGCACAGATACAGCCACATCAGCCGTCGTACATGGACACTCACCGTCAAGTGAAGTAGCGGGCGATGAGCTGCTGCCGCACATTACCAGCTTCCTCCTCTCCGCTGTCCTCCTCACTCGAGCTGTCCTGGTCTGCGGGCTGGGGCCCTGGTTGATCTCCGTCATCCACGATGAGGGGATCTGCTTCCGAATGGCCAGATTGTGCAGCATGCAGCACGCCACCACTATCCGGCACACCTTCTGTGGGGAGTACGCCAGCGCACCCCCGGTGCGGTCCAGGCACCTGAACCTGGACTTGAGGAGGCCAAAGGTACGCTCGACCACACGTCTGGTCCTCCCATGTGCCTCATTGTAGCGATCGTCTGCTGGGGTGCGAGGATTCCTCAATGGACTGAGCAGCCATGCCCCATTCGGGTACGCAGAGTCACCTGGGTGTGAGGGACACAGAGAACCGTTGCAATTCCAACTGGACAGGGGACAGCATCGCACAACCAGCACGCTACACCACTCCACATACTCACCGACAATACAGGCACGATCCTGTTGCATATTGGACATCAGTCGTGGCAAGATGCTGTTGCGCATTATGTGTGCATCATGGGCCGAGCCTGGGAACTTTGCACACACGTGGGTGATCACCATGTCCGCAAGGCACACCACTTGCACATTCAGGGAGTGCGTGTGCTTCCTGTTGCGGTACAGGTGCTCAGTGGCCTGTGGTGGAACAAGGCCGACATGTGTGCAGTCAATGGCTCCAACGACGTGTGGGATTCTGCCAAGGGCATAGAATGCACCCTTCACTGCCGCCAATTCACGAGCCCTGGGGAAGCGGATGTACCTGTTTCGGTACAGCATCATGGCTGCCAGTACATCCCTCAGCACCTTGCTGAACATGGGCTGGGACATCCCTCCTCCAATGCCCACTGTGTGCTGGAATGACCCAGTGGCGAAGAAATGCATGGCGGCCATCACCTTAGCCGTGGGGGTGACAGCAGTCGGATACACCCTGCGGGGACGGAGATGGGGTTCTAACATGGCACACAGTCGATGCAGGGTTGGCCTGTCCAGCCGAAACTTCCTAATAACCTCTGTATCGTCCATGTCCGCCAGCAATTGGTATGGGCGGTCAATGTTCGGTCTCCGCCTAGGGACAATGGCAGAGGACACATGTCAAAGCAACACGACACATAGCAATTTCGCATACACATCACTGACATGACTGAGCAAGCACATGAGCCACAGCCCAGCTGTCAAGCTGGGACGGCACGGCCACAATACACTTACACAGGTCTCCCAACAATGGCAATGGCTAGTGATACAAACCACTGCCATGTGCATGCACATGGGGATCTAGGCCCCAATGACTTGCGGGGCGTGCTGATGGGGACTGACTGCATATCCGTCAAGCGGCAACGCCACGGCAACATGAATGTCTGCTGAGCATGGAACTGCTTCCGCGGCTGGATGAGTATGGCACACGACGACGACGATGTGGGCACAGGCTGAGCGGCCAAAACAAGTGGGACCTGTGGCACGAGGGGATATGAGACAGTAGTAGGTGTCAGCACTGCACCCTATGTACAGCACTGTACGGATCACACCTCCCGAAACATTGACAGGTGTCCACATTGACAGCCCCATGCCAAGACGGCTGTGTGCTTGCAGTCACACGTCACAGGTGAGAGGTTACATTGCACGTGCCAGGTGGCAGACGTACATAGTGGGAGCTGGCATGTGTGTGCATGTGTCTCCTGTTCAGGATCCACCAGATGGGCGCTGACTCTGTACTGACCATTGGACACAGCATGTTCCGTGGAAGGCTTGTGTGTGTGGGATGGTGGCACTGGATGTGCCTCCGTTGAGTGGGGGGCCATGCACAGGGCGGGTACGTCGATGATTGCGCATTGTTGGTCACGGTGGGTGCACCAACTGAAGATGTGTTGCCCTGTGTTCAATTCCTATGTCCGCATGATGATGGACTGTAGATGTGGGCAGACTACACATTGGTCGATGTGCTGTCTATTTGCATGTGCCTTCACACCAGGCACAGCTGCCCCTGCACATGTGACCCCTGCTGGACTCGCTGCTGGGTCTGTGGAGCTGATGCACCTTCTGCGCGTGGGGCGGACAGCTCTCCTCACTTCCCTCATTGCGCATGTCATGACTTTGCCGCAGGTGACATGGATCATGGAGGGCCCACATGTACGCGTGGGTAGGCTACACATGATTGTACACTGGTCGCCACCCCCAGTCAGTGTTTCGAATGGGAAGGTTGTCGTGCTGGTGGTATGTTCGATGTGGCGGATGGGCGGGCCTAGGTGCGGGCTTACATTCCGGACATGGGGGTAGTTGGATTGGCGACTAGTTGCAGTACACACGGGACACGTCTCTTCCTTTCCACATCTGGGTCATCCCTTGTACTTACTGACAGTGATACAGTCATCTTCGCCCCAGCCCTCATGTCCTCCCCTCGCTCCCCCAATATGCATGCTCACCTGCGAGGCTAGCGCCTGCACAGGCAGCCCCAAGCTCGCACCAGAGAGGGCAAGGAGTGTATGTGTGGGTCCAGTTGCACGAGTGGGCTGTCTCAGGGTATGATGTGTGGCGGGACGCCGTCCACCTGCGTGGTGCCCCAAATGGAGACCCGGCCTGCATGGACTATGCATCACAGTCTTCGCCTTCCGGATCCGCCACCTGCGACACCCAGTGGCTGTGGCTGCCCTTGCGGCCAGGCCGCGTCCGTCTGTGGCTGATGGCCCACACATTCACTCTTTGGCCTCTCTGGGGAGGGCTCGGGGGTGGTGGCGCACGCGCTTGCACTTAGTCGCAATGGCATGTGGCGTGGTTGGTATGATGGGCAATGGATGGGATGGTGCGAGCCACCTCCCGTGACGTCAGTGCTGCTCGTGCTGTGGTGCGTCCCCCTACACTTCCATTTGACTTGTGCCATGCTAGACGTTGAGGTTCTATTGCCTGCGTGATATGACCAGGAGGAGCGCGAGGAGACCTCTCACACACCATGCTCCACTGCCATCCCGTGCCCTGTATCGCCTGTGCGGATTGACTATGTTGGGGTTACACCTGGTCGACTGGGGCTGTGTGTGCCTTGTCAAGGGGCATGGCGGGCGCACAACAGGATCCAGCTTGTCCACAGAGGGTGGGCTGAGGTGCGCCTGGTACCGCTTTGTACGTGTGCCCGGCTGCTGTGCACACACGTGTTCACTCCCCCGACAGGTGTCCTCTCACAATGCCCAGGGAAGCGGTGGTGTACTGTTCATGACCCCTCCCAACACGGCGTGCTCCAACTTGGCATGTGCGCATCTACCCGTCGCACCCACCCACCTGAGCACTGCGTCCATACGACTTCACACGACACATGTGTCTCTTCCACAGTAGTGCTACTCATTTGCGTTGACATCCAATACCAGTGGACTACATGGTCATGTCACGACTGCCGTGTACTTCACATACTCTCATCCTCTCTCATTCGTACTTGTGAAATGAGTCAGCGGAGACAGTTTTGGTTTCAAACATTATATTGAGTCTTCTGTCCTCTGTGATGCAGTATAGTGGACACTACTGGCAGCGGAATACATGTTGAGGATATACTGAGCATGATTGCAAATGGGATAGGGTGTGGGGTTACATGTGATTGGCTGTTGCATGTGGGATGTGGGCTTCAGAGTGACATCTGCTTGGCCAAGGCTGTGCTAATGTACATTTACGTATAGCTGCGGAGCTGCGGACTTTGACACAGACGGTATACATGTAGCCTACCAGAAAGCTTGGCATCATGGGCACAGTCCATCTCAGTTCCATGTGACAGGTTTGCTGCGGTTGTTCCTCATGCACGCGTGCATGTGAGATGACATCAGGGCATGTGCTTGCGTGCATGCAGCGGCGTGCCACTTGTTGTTGCACTGTGGTGGTTACTGGACATGTCACAGTCACTGGGGTCGTGTTGTTGTTGTATGCACTTGTCGTCCATGCAAAGGTCCTGGTATGGGATTCCCGGGGCGGGGGTGGGAGGGGTGCAGCACCCACAGACTCCAGGCGACCTATTCATGTCCACTGAGCGGTGTGTGTGTCCATGGGCGCTGGATCCATGTCGTGTCCTGGTTGTTCGTGCAGTTCCGTCCATGTGGGTGCGATACACAGAGCCCATGCCACTGCCTCCCACGATGCATGCGGTGTTCCTGGATGTGATGGGGAACAGTGTGCATGTCCCGGTCATATCCGATGTCATGGCGATGTCGTTGATGGTGTGGTAATTGTTGCCGGTCGTTTGGTATGGCTGTTGTGGTGGTGACTGGCCAGTCCGTGCGGAAGCTAAGCATGGGTGCGGGGTTGGACATCATAGGTCAATCGGGGAACCTGCGTTGTGGTCCGACGAATTTACAGGTTGTCAGGTATGCGATGCCGTCCAGCAGGGCTTCCATGTCATTGGTGGTGTACATGTTTGCCAGCCAATGTAGCGGATGGTGGCTGTCAAGGTGTTGTTCGTAAGTTGTCCCTTGGAGGACCATGATGGGGCATGCTGGGTGACATTCGATGTAGCTGTTCTCGATGATCCGTCGTGTGGAGGCACAGTGGTCCCATTTCAGTGCGGGTGCGATGTTGGCCACATACGCCATGCCCCCATAGGCAGAGCAGGCCCTGTCGTGTGCGTCCAGAGGGAGGAGTAGTGGTAGCAGGTCCGCCTTCAGACATGCCGGGTTGGAGAGGCATATCTCCACGGGATGCTGGTAGGGACACCTCCGACAGTAGAAGACGGGCATGACGCAGCTGAACAATGTGATGCGGTAAGTCAGTCGGTAACTTACGTTCAGCAGGGACAGGAGATCGCATCCCAATGTATGAAACAGGTTGGTTTTGTACAGCTTGAGCTGTTCGGCGTAGTTGGGTAGGTGTGTTGCGGTTGCCATTTCGCAGCGGTGCGTTGTGGTGGCGTGCTCCGGCTGTGTGTGCAGTCTGCAATGTGCACGCTCCGAGGTTGCTGTGAGCTCTGTGTAGTCGTAGGGAGACAGGACTTGTGTTCTGTTGGCTTGTTTGGAGGACACAGGCCCTCTTCCCACATGCTTCTCAGACAGTTCAAGGTCAGTGATGTGTGACTCCTTCCAATTAACTTGCATGTGGCCGACATGGGGGAGTGTTTTCTTCTTTCTTCCCCGTCCGTTGTGTGCTTCTGTGATATGCGCTATCTGCCCTGTGGTCGGTCTCCTCGGCATGCCTGTGTTGGTCTATTCTTGGACAATGGCTGTATTCACCGGCTTCTGTCGTAGGGCTGTGGTTTCGGAGTTGGAATGGAAGGTCATTCAGTGCTGTCTGCTCTCCCTTGTGTGGGCGGCAGGCTGCCTTTCCCGCTCTGCGTTGGGCCTTGTGTGTGAATGTTATTCTTGGGCCACCTGTTGTCGGTCCCCGGGCTCTTTGGTGTTCCGCTTTATATGTCTTGTTCATATGTGCAGGGTGGTATGGGTGTTTCAGTGTGGTACTGGCGTTCCTCTTCCCGAAGGGGCCCTGCTTCTCCTAGTTGGTGTTGCCGCCGCTGTGTGCTACGCCATGTTTGTTACACTGGGGTGTGTCCTGCAGTTGCGTGTCTTCACTGACATGTGTGCGTGGGTTGTGTGGCGTTGGGTGTTGTCCGTGAATTGGGCGTTGGGGACATGTCTGTGGCAGGCCTGTCACGTGTCATGTGCGTTCGGGGTGGGGCTGATGTGTGTGCTGCTTGGTTGTGTCCCTGTGTCTGTGTGCGACGCATTCATGGCGCTGCGGTTGGCCTCTGCGTTGTGCGCATGTGTGGCGGCGTCATCGCCGCTTTGGGGCCGTGACGGGGTGGTTGGTTCCTAGTCCCAGGTGGTGTGTACACATGTGTTACGCGATGTTACGATTTGGCCTGTGTGTCATATGTGGATGCAATGGTGGATGTGTAGTGTACACGCGCTGGTGGGGGGTTGTCCGCTTTTTCCGCCCTTGCACTGTGTGCGCTGTTTGCGTGCACTTGTTGTGTGTGTGCCTACCTGCGTCTCCGCGGTACGTTGCGTCCTTGGTGGTGCATCAGCAGGAGCATGGGGAGGGCCTGCAGTGCTGGATTCATGCTCGGGGAGCCGCTTCTTCGTTGTCCGTGCTCGGCGTCCGTGTTACCGCTTCGGTTTGTCGTACGGTATCTCTTGGCCGTGGGAGCCGTTTGTTTGCGGCATCGTAATTTATGCGCCGGGCGGTACGTGTTTCGTCGGACGGTGTGTGTCAGTTGTGCTGCTCCGCTACGTGTACGGGCGCACTTTGATGGCGGACGGTGTTGCTGGCTTGCCGGCGGTGTTTGGCCTACTTTTCGCATCGTAATTGGGCGGGCGTGTGGACTGCTGCGTGCCGGCGGTAACTGGTGGTTTTTGCATCCGCCAGCACGGCGGTTGTGCTTCCGCCCGCCATCGTAATGGGCCCCAAAGTCTCTAAAATACTTACTGCCATGCAATTTGACCCTCCTGCTAAATTCCTGCAAACAAAGGGTGATCCACCCATGCCATGGTCAAGATGGAAAGAAGAGTTCCTAACTTATATGAAAGCCATAGATGGCGAAAGAATGGGTGCTGAAAGAAAGAAAAGCATTTTGTTACATTGCCTAGGATCAGAGGGCCAAGTGGTTTTTAGAGCGCTACCACAAATTACCACCTTAAATGAAGGAGAAGGAGATTCCATAAATGTGTACACTGAAGCTTTGGCCCGTATGGAAAAAGATTTAAACCTACGATTAGTATAGCTTTAAATCGCTTCAAATTTTATACTAGAACACAAAAAGAGGAAGAATCTTTTGATGACTTTTTGACAGCATTAAGGTCACTCAGTATTCATTGTAATTTTGGGATAATGACCGATGAAATGATACGGGACCAGATAATTGTTCATGTCAAAAGTAAAAAAATCCAAGACAAGTTATGGGTCATGGGTGACCCAAATTTAACAGAAACCATAGCCACAGCTAAAGCTCAGGAACAATCTGACTTATGGATGGAAACAGTTAGAAAAAAATACTGAAAAAAGACTACAGATGAGGAAGTATGCGCTGTGGGACATAAACCCGATACCAAACAAGACTTCCCACAACCCTTAAGAAGAAATAATTTTAACAAGTTCAAACAGGGTTTTACTCAGAGAAGAAATGAGGTGGTCATTAACAATGGTATATGCTACAGATGTGGAAGTAAATCTCATTATGCTTCCTTTCCAGGTTGCCCAGCTATAAACAGAGAATGTAAAATTTGTAACAGAATAGGCCATTTCAGTAATGTATGTAGAGATAGACGACCACAAATGCAGAGACAAGGTGCAGTATCTTCTTTATATGGAAGTGATGCTAGTACGGTCAGAGACACTACACCTGAGAAAGGATTTGTTGTTTCTATTGTAGACAATAATGCACATGTTCAAATGAGATCACCCAAATGTTTTTTTCAAGTCCTGGGTATACATTTATTACTTATGGTAGATTCAGGGTCGCCATGGACCATCATCTCTCATCAATATTATCTAGACACGTTAGTCCAGTCCATATCTTTTAATTTGTTGCAACCATCTGATATTGTTGCTGAAAGTTTTTGTGGTACAAAAATTGACATCATGGTTTTTTTTCATGTGGAATTGTGTTTCAAACACAGGAAAGCTGAGATTAAATTATACATTTCCCAGAAAGGGGTAAATGTTTTAGGATGGCAGGATCAGTGGAAGTTGGGAATTATGCTTAATTCTCGTTCCAAGGATCCGGTATCTCTATGTGATGACAGTCTGATGAACACCGTTTCTGTGGTAGAGGATAGTACCCCGCATTCTGCTATGGAATCTAATCTTGTCAAAAACTATGGAAATGTATTTTGTGACAAACTAGGTAAACTTAAAAATTTCTCACACAAAATTGTCTTAAAAGACAATCATTCACCAGTGGTACAAAAGTTGAGAGGGGTCCCCATAAACATTAGAGAAGAACTTAAAGAAATGTTAGATGAGTTGTCCAAAGATGGTATAATTGAGGCGATAGAATCATCAGAGTGGGTTTCTCCGATAGTTCTTGTACGCAAGCCTGATCAAAAATTGAGAGTCTGCGTAGACTTGAGGGCTCTAAATTCCAACATCATAGTGGATCGTCATCCTTTGCCAAATATAAACGAGGTGGTGTCTTTTTTAGATGGTGTGCAAGTCTTCTCCACATTAGATCTTAGATCGGCTTACCACCAGGTAGAACTCACTGAAGAATCTAAAAAGTACACAGCTTTTATCACTCCGCAAGGTCTTTTTCAATACACTCGCATGCCTTTTGGTCTGGCATCAGCCGCGTCGGTTTTCCAAAGAGTTATGTTCCAAATTTTCAGGGATTTGGATAAATTTGTCAAATGTTTCCAAGATGACATCCTTGTCTTCTCAAAGAATACCATTGAACATGAAATTCATTTAAATGAGGTTTGTAAGAGATTGGAACAAAATGGTTTAACTCTCAAGTCACACAAGTGTAAATTGTTTAAAAAATCAGTTGAATATTTAGGACACACGTTGTCGGGTGACGGTGTGGTCCCAAAGAAATCCAATGTAGAGGCAATTATCAAAGCTCCATCACCCAACAACAAAGAACAACTTTTGTCGTTTGCAGGTATGTGTGAGTACTACAGCAAGTTTGTAGAGGGTTTCGCCACAAAAATGGAACCCCTAAGAAAACTTTTGAGGCAAGGTGCTAGGTATGAGTTGACTGATGTACAACAATTTTCAATTGAGGCTATAAAAAAAAGATATAATCAATGCTCCCACACTCAAACCGTTCCGCATCAACAAAGAATGCATTATTACTGTAGATGCTAGCCTTTATGGTTTGGGAGGAGTCTTATCACAAAAAGAGGGAAAAGAAGAGTGGAATGTTGCGTTTGCTTCCAGGACGTTAAATGAGTGTGAACGTAAATACGCAGTGATTGAGAGGGAACTTTTAGCTTGCGTTTGGGCCATAGAGCACTATAGACTTTACGTATGGGGGAACAAATTCATCCTTAGAACGGATCACAAACCACTGGTTAATATTTTGTCTGTGGGAGGTGGTTGGAATTCCACTGCCAGAATTGCTAGATTAGCATCAAAATTACAGGAATATAATTTTATTACGGAATATGTTCCAGGAAAAAAAATGTGACAGCTGACTGTCTGTCACGGTTGCCGTGCGACCAAGATAAAGTAAGTATTGTAAAAGAGTATGACTTTACATTAACCATTGAAGACATAGTTCAAGAAAAGTTCCAAAAGATAACTGAAGATTGTTGGTATAAATGTGAACAAAATGATGATAAATGGTGCGAGTTAAAAAAATACATTTTGGAAGGTTGGCCTAAGAAGAATTTGGTAAGACCTGATATTTTACCGTTCTTTAATGTAGCCGAAGAGCTGGAAGTAGAAGGTAGTTTTATTTTTAAATCTGGAAAATGCATTCCCCGGCAGGTATGTATGACATCATTTTACAGATTGCACATAACACTCATCCAGGTATTTCCTCCATGAAACGTTTAGTCAGAAGTTATTTTTGGTGGCCTGGTATTAATAAATTCATAGATAGAGTAGTTAGAGAATGTGCTGAATGTGTTTCTAGTGAAATTTTTTTAAAAACACACACTCCACCCTTGAAAGTTGTCAAATGGCCCACTAAACCGTGGCAAAAGATTGCCTTTGACATCTCAGGTCCATTTCATATGTTACCAGAATCCTCACGATTTGCTTTAGTTATCGTCGATTACCATTCAAAATGGCCGGAGGTAAAATTTGTGGCTAAAGCTACCACAAGTGCAGTAATCAATTTTTTTAAAGAGATTTTTTCCCGTGAGGGGTGTCCATCGGTCTTAATCACGGACAATGGAGTGCAATTAACATCTTCTGAAATGGAAAGTTTTCTCAAAGAATGCAATATCGTTCATAGGCTCACATCACTTTATGAACCACATGAGAATGGTCAAGTGGAACGTTTCAATCGTGTACTCAAAAGTTTTGTTGTGGATTCTCTTAAATTTGGTTCAAGTTGGGTGAATGCTTTAAGAGAACGCTTATGGATTTACCGCATCACACCACATACCACTACTGAAGTCAGTCCGTTCAAACTTCTCAAGGGTAGGGATCCTGCATCCAATGTATGTCCATGGTGGTTAAGAGAAAAATCACATTTGTTCATTTCTGAAAAGGAGGGTGTGAGTGATGTGGCAAGACGAGTAGAACTCAAACAAATGAAAACTAAAAAATGGTATGATGACAAATGGAGGACCAAGGAGCACACGTTCCAAATAGGCGATTGGGTAAAAATCCTCAAACCAGGTTTTATAAACAAGGGTGCCAACAAGTTTGGCAAGGCCATCCAGATAAAAAAATATTTAGCAATAGTGCTATAACACAGGATGGCAAAACCTGGAATGTCAGAAGGTTGGCAAAATGTCCTATGTTAGGTCATGCTCATAAGGATAATGTTGATGCACAAGGTGAACTCATTACCGATAGAGTTGATATAAGTAATGATGATTCTGTGGGCCTCAGAGTTAAGAATTCAAGTCGTACCATACAAGTTCCTAAGAGATTTAATGATTTTGTTTAGCGGTTGTTTTCTGTTTTCTGTTATTAAGGGAGATATGTTACATCCATTGTTTTCCCTTATGTAACCTTCCCCTTTAAGATGACATATCACCTGGCCGCATGCCACCCTGCATGCGACATGGTGTCATTTGATTGTATTCCACTTTGGAGTGTTTGTGTATGGCATTGGTGACAGTTGCTAGCCCAGTTGCATCTGGAGCTGGAAGCTGTGAGGTTGACATCTGCCGTGCTGCTAATAAATACATTAATCAACCTTTAACTGAAGTGAAGTCATTTTAATACCCCCCTTGCAGTCTCTCTGCAATAACATAGCAGATTACTTCGAACAAAGTCTTAATATTACAAAAAGATTTCTCCCCTCCCTTTTTTCCTCCCACAAATAATGTGGCTGCCTTAGGCAAAGACAGAGCGACTTTGCAAACTTTTAGGCATATCACTTCTGAAGAATCGCACCAGGCGATCCTTACCATTAATTCAGGTTCCCCCTGTGATCCCTGCCCTCCCCTGATATTACATGCTATTATTGACACTGTGAATCCCATCATAAACAACATAATAAATGCCTCTTTGTCAACGGCTAAGATTCCCGCAGAATGGAAGCTTGCAGCTGTAAAGCCGCTACAAAAGAAACAACTTGCGGACCCCTCTACCCTCTCCAATTTGCGACCTATTTCTCTCCTACCCTGTCTCAGCAAGATCACAGAAAAACTCGTTAACATCCAACTTACAACATATCTGGAACAAGCAAATCTACTTCACCCCAACCAATCCGGTTTCAGATCTCAACATTCCACTAAATCGGCCCTACTGTACATGGCTGAATCTCTTAGAGCCGCCCTTGACCAGGGTAAAAATGCAGTCTTGGTGCTATTAGACCTGTCGGCCGCGTTCAACACGGTCTCACATGTAATCCTCCTAGACCGTCTCGCATCATTCGGTATCTACCACACAGTCCTGGCTTGGTTAAAGAATTTTCTGCAGAATCGCAGACAAGTTATCACACTAGGCAAATATAAATCAGAAGAAAAACCACTACTCTCTGGCGTACCCCAGGGGTCTAGCCTCAGCCCCCACACTTTTTAACGCCTATGTGGTCTCATTGGTTAACTTGATATCGTCCTTCAATATAGAGACCATCTCATATGCGGACGATACGCAGCTTATTCTGGTTTGTCAAGAACACCACACAGGCGGAAGAAAACCTGCGCCTATGCCTTGCCGCTACCTTTAAATGGATGAAAACTAACCATCTAAAGTGTAATTCCCAAAAAACTGAAATATTACCATTAGGACAAGGGAATGCTTTCTCTCCTAAGATTTGGTGGCCAGCCGACACCACCCCGCCACCCAACACGGTGAATGTGGTCAGAAACCTAGGAATAAAATTTGATGCCACTCTTTCTTTCAAACAGCAATCACTGGCAGTTGCTGGCACTTGTTTCCATATAATAAAAACTCTCAAAAAGTTTTTTGATCTGCTTCCCATCTCAGCCAGACAGACAGTTGCAGTGGCCCTAATCACATCCAGACTGGACTACTGCAACAGCCTTTATGCAGGTTCCAATAAGTCTGTTTTGCACAAGCTTCAGATGGTTCAACATGCAGCAGCACGTTTAGTGCTGAAATGGCCCAGGAGGTCCTCTGCATCAGCAGCCTTAGAAACACTTCACTGGCTGCCAATTCATAAACGAGTGCTATTCAAGGTCCTGATAATTACCTTCAGGACTGTTCACTCCTCAGGTCCTTATTATCTTCGAACCAGATTTATGCGCTATGCGCCCTCCCGGAGTCTTAGGTCGTCTAATGCTAATCTGCTAAAAATACCAGTTTTTAGATTGGCCTCGAAAGGAGGAAAATCGCTTGCAGTGATTGGGTCTAAGGCATGGAATAAACTCCCAATCCAGCTTCGTCAGATCCAATCCGAGACTCTCTTTAGGAAAGCCCAAAAGACCTGGATTTTTTCAGCATCGGACGTCCTGTGCAAAACTCTTATCTAACACCTGTTTCCCTCGCCTTTGGCAGTCACCCAGTAGGCTTCCAACTCTGGGTTCCGTTCAGCGCCAAGATGCTCCTCGGAGTGACCGTAGCGCTCTACAATTGTCTAATTACAATTACAATTACAATTTCACTACCGACCTTTTTTCCTAATCCGTCTACCCCAGCTGAGAGGTCTCTTCATTCATTAGACATGAAACGGGTTTTAAAGTTCTACTTGGACAGGTCTAAATCAATTAGAAAATCTGATCAACTATTCATTAATTATGGCTCAATCAGAACAGGTTGTCCAGCCTCCAAGCGTTCCATCTCAAGGTGGATAGTTTCATGTATCAAATTGGCTTATCAGTTAGCACAAAAACCACTCTGGTCTACACCCAAGGCTCATTCCACTAGAGGAAAAGCGGCTACAACTGCTTTCCTTAATAATGTACCGATTTCTGAGATCTGTAAAGCAGCTACTTGGAGATCTATACATACATTTACAAGACACTATTGTCTTGATTAAGATACCAGAGCAGACACCCAAGTGGGCCAGGCCTCCTTGAGGAATCTGTTCCAACATTGATAAATTATGGTTGTTTGTTGGGTCATTTCTTCTCATTTGCCCGCAGGCGGAGGATGGGCTTGCTATTCTATTCAGTGCTTATGACTATTGATGAGGATCCCCTGGAAGAGAAGGATAAGTTACTTACCTGTAATCCTAGTTCTCTTCCAGGGGTATCCTCATCAAAGTCATAAGCAACCCACCCGCCTCCCCAGGCAAATGAGACTGTTTGTTGTTAAGCTTTATCTTTGTGTCCTGATCTTTGGGTCTCCGCAAAGAACAACTGACCTAACTGTCACCCCTGAGGCATGACGGGAAGCTAGCGGTCATGGCTGCCTTAAAGGCACAATGCCAGTTTTTTGTACAATTGCTTTCATTTTCTGTGCTATTGGTTTACAATGCAGCCTGTAGGCTAACAATATATATATATAGAGCTGTATATATATGTTTTTCATATATATTTTTTATTATTTCCGGGGTCCCCGCACATGGGCGGGAATATTCAGTGCTTATGACTTTGATGAGGATACCCCTGGAAGAGAACTAGGATTACAGGTAAGTAACTTATCCTTCCTCGTAGCCATAACGGTGTAAGTTTGGATCCTGCTAATCTACCTCTGAGTTTCTTGAAGGGAGACACACCAGAAATGTTGTTGGGCGTATTTCCTGTGAGCCCACAATTTTTCCCTTAAAATAGATTTCAAAAACACATTCGTTTCCACAGCAGACTGTGCACTAGCTCTTACAAGTCTGTTCATGCTCTCAACAAGTCCATTTGCCTGTGGAGCATAAAGAGCAGTGCGGTGATGAGTGATGGATAAGTCTTTAAAAAACTCTTCCATCCCAAAAGAAGTAAATTGCACCCCATTATCGTTTACTATAACATCAGGAATGCCTTCACAAACTAAAACATCCCTAAGGAATTCAATAATGTTTTTTGTAATTACAGAACTCATACAGCAGGCAGACACCCACTTCGATGTGTAATCAACAAGAACTACCACAAATCTTTCATTGGGTGCTAAAATATCAAAAGGACCCACAATGTCCATAGCTAACTTTGTCCAAGGCTGTTCAGGTAATTCAACAGGAGAAAGAGGTGTTGCCTTAATTTTCTTAGATTTGTCATTGGTAGCACAGGAAATGCAATCCCTAACAACATCCTCTACCTGTCTGTCAAGCTCAGGCCACCAATAAGACTCTCTGATTCTTGATTTGGTTAAACTACGTCCAAGATGGCCTTCATGTGCAAGATTGATTATTTTCTGACATAGAGATAGGAGGGACCAACCTTTCCCCTCTGTAGAGATTTTCCGCAATTATGCACAACTCACCTCGAACACTCCAGAAACCTTTAGCACTCTGAGGAACATTGGAGAAAACAGACCAACCATTGACTACAAAATCCATCACCATCCTTCTGGATTCATCACTGGCAACACCCAAATCCCACTCTGATTTGTTGAGTGCTGGTTCTTTGATCCAAGACACAGAATTCTGTGTCTAAAGGCACAGAATCCATTGTCTAAAGGCATCCTAGAGAGAAAGTCAGCAGGGATATTCTTCAAGCCAGGTAAATATTCCACACAGAAATTGTATTCCCACAAACTTTCAATATACATTTTAATCCTAGGTGTGGTGTTTTCTGTCTTCCTGCAAGCAAACATGTGGACCAAAGGTTTGTGATCTGTCCTTACTAGGAAAGGCAAACCCCAAAGGTAAAATTTAAAATGGTTAATGGCCCACGTGCATGCCAACGCTTCACGTTCAATGACGGAGTAACGTTCATCAGCTCCTTTGAGTGAACGTGAAGCGAAACCAATTACTCTTTCATTGCCATCAATTATTTGAGAAAGTACAGCACCTAAACCACGTAGACTTGCATCTGTGGTTAAAATTGTTTTTTTAGTGACATCAAAATGTCCTAAGGTTGGCATGCATGAAATTTCTTCCTTAACTTGTTTAAATGCTGCCATACACTCTTCAGACCAGACAAAATCAGCATCATTTTTTTTACAATAATCTTAAAGGTTGTACCACACTTGCAAAGTTTCTAACAAATTTTGAATAGTATTCAGAAAGACCAAGAAACGATTTGACCTGGTCTTTGTTCACAGGTGTTGGAGCTAGCAAAATTGCCTCTGCTAAATTGATTTTTGGACTGATACCTTTACCGGAGATGGTATGACCAAGATAAGAAACAGAACTCACACTAAATTTGCACTTTTCTTTCTTTAAAGTTAAACCACGCTCTTGAAGTCTTGACAAAACCTTGTCTAAAATCATGTAATGGCTAAGCTTATCTTTTCCGAAGACAAGAATGTCATCCTGAAAAAACAAAACCGAATCGATACCAGCTAAGACCTCCTTCATCACCCTCTGGAAGCAAACAGCAGCCGAAGCTAAGCCAAAGGGCATCCTGATGAATCTGAATGCTCCCAGAGAAGTGACAAACGAGGTCAAAGCTCTCGATTCTTCATGTAACAGGACCTGGTGATAGGCTGACGATAAGTCCATTACGCTGAAAACACGAGCATCATTGAGTTTGGCCAGGGCTTCATTGATATTAGGTAATGGCTCTGTCCATCCATATACAGTTATTAAGACTTCTTAAATCAACACACATCCTAATTTTCTTTCCATTATCCTTTGGGGCCAAAACTATCGGAGCCAACCATTCAGAGGACTCTATTTTCTCAATTACTTCAGATTCAAGTAATTTATTAAGCTCCTCTTGCAATTTCTCTAACATGAGGTTGGGTACCTTCCTCACCTTATGGACTACAGGTTGTGCTTTTGATTTCAAAATTATTTTATGCTTAAAACCTCTTAATAGACCTAGTTTGTCACTGAAAACTGTGGGAAATTTATTAAAAATTTCCATTTCTTCAATTTGTTGCAAGACTAACATAACTTGCTCACGAGCATTGGGATTTAAGATAATACCAAGGTCTCTTTGGTGACGCCATCCCAGCAGATTGTCACCTCTCTTGGCTACGTAAATTTTCCCTACAGTTACTCTATCTTTAAATGTAATGGTTTGAGTGGAATATCCAACCAGATCAATCTTCTGTGCCCCATAACCCACAGGGTTGATGTCAGGAGGCATAAGAGTGATATTGTCTTTACCAAAAGTGCAATCCCAGATTTGATCACTAATCAAGGTGTGCGGAGAACCCGAATCAGCTAAAACATTAATAGAGTTGACACCAATGAAAATATCACACTTTGGCATAATCCCTACATCAGAGTCTGCACCTTTCACATCTTGGATGGCACAATTTGCACAGTTAGGAGTTTCGGAAATGTGGTGAATAATTTGTTGAGAATAAGTTGTCTCGTCATCAATAACATTTACCTTGGTATTTCTACACATACGTGCATAATGTCCCCTTTTTCCACAATTTCTACAATTAACACTTTTAGCAAAACAGTTAGGATAATTGGGACCATGACTCTGGCTTCCACACTTGGGGCATTTAAACTTGGAATCTCTTGAAGGTTAAGCGTTCCATTTAGGTTTCTCATTTTTTCCTGAAAACTTGTCTTGTTTGCCAGTTTTTTTAACTACAGCTACTTGTGAGTTTGGAATATTACCTTCACTATCACCGGAAAGTACTTCAGCTACAGGATCATTGGGTGTGATTGCACTGCGCATTTCCTTCACCCAGGATGAGGTGTTCTCAACACTCTCCACAATGCTAATTGCCTCTTTCAAGTTTGGATTCTTAGCAAGTAGTTTTTCTTGAATTCTAGTGTCGTTCGTGCAACGGACTAGTTGGTCACGTATTAAAGAATCAGTCAATTGTTCAAATTCGCACGTGTGCGCCAACGATTTAAGTGCTGCTACATAGTTCCCAACTCTTTCACCTTTTGCTTGAACTCGCATAAAGAATTTATGCCTTTCCATAGCAACATTAATTCTAGCTCCAAAATGTGTTTGAAGTAACAGGATAGACATCTCGTAAACATCACCAGGTTCCCCATCTCCTCTACCAATGGGTACAGGGTCCAAACTGTCATAAATATTCCTGCCTTCAATTCCCAAGTTATGAAGTAATACAGCTTGCTTCCTTGCAGCCGAACATTTTTCTCCCCCTATGGCTATTAAATAAGAGTCAAAAAGGGGTTTCCATTCCTTCCAGGGGAGGGTTGGTTCACCTCGTTCCGACAAACATTTTGGCGGCTGACTCATGCCACTTGATGCCACGCTGTAAACAATTCAATATTAACAAGCTAACACAATAAACTAATATACGAGATTAATTTAAGAACTCCCGAATTAATAATCTAACACAATAAGATAAAATAATAAGTTAAATGAAATGTGGCCATACTGTTATACCAAAGTGATGAATAAAAGCATAGTTGTCTTTTCAGATCTTCCAAAACACTGCAGGATCTGAATAGTATGTGTGAATAAAGTTTTTTTTTTCCAAATCCTCAAAACACTAAACGAATGGAGAAATCAAGAAATAACAATATAAAAAGAAAAGAATAATAATAAGGCCACTCGAAAACTCACTGCACCGCAAATTCTTGAAGATTCCGCAATGAAATTCACACACCGTAAGCCAGCGTATCGGTATAATTGTTAATCAGCGTATGTGTCGTTGAGCGCTCCAGTTTCCAAAGCCTTGCGTCATGCGTCATAACAAATGCTGACTGAAGCGTCTCAGTTCACGTCCGCAAGAACGCATGCTCAGTCGAGAACAATCCAAGGAAAGCCGTTCCAGCTCGCGGTGAGTGTTTCTTTTCAAATAGAGACTCACGCGCGTACAAACAAATATATCCAAGCTTTTCTCTGCTTTAATGTTAAAATTTGTTAAGTATACCACCCACACGATGGTTGTCCCGTGTCATTTAGACAAAATAAAGCTGAACTAACCTTCTTCAAAGGCTAGCTTTCGTCCACTGGGCTGGAGATCACCGCCCGAAGAAATTTTCGCCACTCGATTTAAAATAGTCACGCTGGGTTCTAGGTGGATGCACACCATGTCGCCAATAATAAAAGGTAGACACCGCCAGAAAGAGTATACCAACAGTCTTTATTGGCATCCACCGGAGGACACGGGACAGTGACCGGTAGACTAGACGGTCTTCTCTTCTCTGACCCACCAGCATTCCCTATGATGTATTACACATTCTATAAAGAACATTTACACTTAATGGGGCCAGATACAACACATTCTTTGTGCGTTTAATACCCAAATACTCAAAATTTGGCACCACATCTCGGGGAGTGTTGCTAACTAACATCCTCCTCTTACAGAGAGTCGACTACTGTCTATTAAAAATCCTACATTTGGTCTTGGAGCTGTTGAGCTCCAGGCCCCACTCAACACAAAATGTTTGAAAAGAGATCAGGAGCTGTTGCAAACCCCGCAGCGACTTAGATATTAGTAAAGTGTCCTCCACAAAGAGGAATGCAAGGACCCTCTGCCCTCCTAACTTAGGTCCATCACAGCCATCCCTATCCAAGAGGTCAATTACACCATTTATGTATAGTGTAAAGAGGGTATACGCCAAAACGCACCCCTGCTTGACCCCCTGGTCAATATGAATTGGGTCTGTTAGGGCCCCATACACCCCCACCTCCCCTGAGCAAGTGTGTCAGCGTGTAGCCTCACTAAGCTGTCCAACAAGGGAGCGGGTACCCCCATCTCCTCGAGCACCCTCCATAACTTGGCTCGAGGAACCAGGTCAAACGCTGAGCTAAGGTCGACAAAGGTAACATAAAGTTTGCCCTTGCCAATGATCACCTCCCCCCAATAAATGCAGGCAAAGCGAAAAATCTGATCTACAGTGCTCACATTCGACCTAAAACCCACCTGCCAGTCTTAGAGCACACTCTCATTACTTATTCAATCTTGGTTATGGGCCAGAACCGGTTTCCAAATTTTTTTTTTGCAGCAAATCAATCAGGCTTATGGTCCTAATAGTTGGCCGGATTTGCCCAGTCTCCCTTCTTTTAGATAGTAATGATTTCCGCTGTTTACCAAGAGTGGGGAAATCTCCATACCAGCTAGAATTGTGACTTATCCTGGTTGGCGGGGCCTGGCGAGATAACCGGACAGCAGCCACGGGTGGGTGGCACCCCGTGAAGCAACCGCAAAAGGAGACGCGGTGCCAGGAGGCGGTAGGTGCGACAACGGGGAGCCGAGGCTGACTTGCTCCAAAATGGCGGCCCCCTAGGTGAACGGCGGGCTGCCGGAGGGCTGGAGAACTAAACTGTACCCCACCCAAAACGCCGACATAGCAGAGAGCAGGAACCCGCCCAGCATCGGGCCCGGGATATATCCGCAGCGGCAGCACAGATGAGAGGCGCGCCTGAATCGCAAACCCTGCAGCGGTAACGGCCCGGAGTGCGCCACTGTGAGATCAGGCCTGCGCAGGCCCGCAACGAGACAGGGGATGCCCAAAAATAACTTTACCACCACCTGGAGGGAAAAGCCTGGGACGAAGACATGCCCTGTGCAGAAGGAGGGGGGAGAGGGAAGTAGACCTCAGGGGCACCCTCCCCCCCCCCCCTGACCCACAAAGGCCGATTCGTGGCATTGTCGTGGCCCGGGGCCTAGCATCGCGGGCGAGACCATCAGCACAGTGGGCGGCCTCCCCATCTGGGAAGCCCCCCCATTGGAGCACTGGAAGGCCCCCACAGAAACAGAAGAAGGGGAAGGCGAAAGATCAGAAGTCACTCCAAGGCTGTCTAGTGTCTGACAGTCGGCGCCTGGGTAACACGGGGAGTGGAGGACGCCGATGAACACCTAGCAGGGAAGGGTCGAGGAAGAGAGACCTTCCCTCTAGATAACACAACTCAGCCCGGTGCTCGGAGCACAGACCAGCCCCACAGAGGCGAGAGAGTGGCCCTGTCTGCAGCCCTTCCCACACCCGGCACCCGTGGGAGAACCCAGGGAGGGAACACGAGGAAAAGATTCCTGAAGGTGATCGACACCAGCCGGGAAGAGACGCTCATCGCTGAGCACCCGGTGACACAGAAGCAGAGATTACTAGATAAGCCTGAGTGGGGGGAGGAAGGAATAAGAAGACTCCCCTGGCCCACATGCGCGAACCTGAGATACTGAGTGCGAATTGAGAGAGGACATCGGCCACCTAGCACCAAGTGACGGATCCCAGGGTGCGACACAGGACAAAGGAACCTGACAAACTCTGTGTGGAAGGTGGGAGACCTGTTCTTGAGGTACCGCCACGGACCCTGGTGGCCTACGTGTGGATTGAGCCCAGTGGAGCAAGAGACCCTCGACGCAACCGGTGCCCATGGTAGGGTCGTGGCTTTAAAGAACACTCCGGAGCCCAGCCACCACACAGTAAAGCGTGCGGGATTCCTCCAGCAGGAGGGGGAAAACCGCCCAGCCAGGTGGCAGGAGCCTCAAGCCCGGGTGCAACGGAAGGGGGGGGGAGCCGCAAGGACGCTGCAGAGAGTCTGGCATAGCAGTCTGCCAACACACCCCAGAGATAAGAGGCAAGAGCCCCAGCCCGCCACTGCAACAGAGAGGTTAGCTTGCTGACAGAGGCTGTGCTGGCCACACTCGCTGCACTGGGAAATACGCAGGCCTTGAAAGGCCCCGACAACTGGCTGCAAGACTGCGGCGGCAGCACGCTAACGGATTCAAAAGCCTGCAGGCACTGGGCTGCCCCGGGATAGAGGCAAGTAGGCGATCCTGTTACGTGAGCGGGCAGACCATGGGACGCCAACGCCATGCCGCCGGATCACAAACTATAGCCCTGATACGCCACCCGCCATCACCGGATCCGGACTCATCCCAAGCAACTGACAAGGCCACTTCGCAGGCCATGTCCGATAAACTGGATAGAGTACTTCCTGCAATTGAACACTCCGAATCACAATGGAGGACAGGGTTGGGGCCCTGTCCTTGGATCTCGGGCTGACAGGGTGACGGACGGAGAAAAAACTTTGGCCACCCTTCAACCCCTAGTTAAATCACAGCAAGATAACCTGCGAAATCTTCACACACGTATAGCCAGATTGGAGGAGAGAGCGGATGAACTAGAAGGGAGATCCCGCCGCAGTAACATTTGTGTGATCAACCTACCGGAGGGCGAAGAAGGGTTCCATCCGGAGAAATACATTGAAACTTGGTTCAAATCATTTACTCCAGACAATGAGCTTATGCCCTTTTTCTCGGTAGAGAGGGCTCACAGAGTCCCAGCCCAACGGCCCCCTCCGGGGACACCCCCTCGCCATTGCTTCTGAAACTGCTCCACTTTCGGGACAGGGATGTGCTGCTGAGAGCAGCCAGACAACATGGCCCGCTTCAAGTGGAAGATAAGAGGGTGATGCTCTTCCCGTACTACTCCAGGGTAGTGCAGCAGCAAAGGACCACTTTCCTGGAGGCAAAGAGAATGCTCCACCAAAATGGGATCCAATACTCGCTACTGTTCCCGGCCCGTCTCAGGGTCATACACGACAGAGGAACACGGTTCTTTACAGACCCGAAGGCAGTGTTTGACTGGGCGGAAGCTAATAACCCAAGGCAATCCACGCCGGGAAACAGTAGGTAGCCCGAGGGAACCGCGAAGTCGATGCCCCGAGGGAAAGGAGACCCTAGACGACAAGGACTGAAAGGCCAAAGCCCAGTCATGGGCCCTCCCAACCTCGAGGAAAAGATAGCGGAGCGCAGGAGAGCTCTTCAAGCGGCGACTAATCTGGACATGGCCATGATGACTTCGGAGAGAGAGGATGGTCTGCACATCTTCTCATCTGGGGACAATTCCAGAGACACAAGCATATCCAGGGCAGACTCAATAACCCCGCCCTTGGTGACCCCCCTCCCCCCGACAACATAAACCACAACAATATCTCAACCTGTATTATTGAAAAGACTGGTAATTAAGCATGCACAATACATTGCAAGAAAGGAAGGCAGGGAGACTCAAAATTCATTAGAAAGTGCCCAAGGCATCATATATTTGGATGAATACAAGAAATTTGCAGGAAAAGTGAGAGAAGGAAAGGTACGGAAAATTGGGAACAGTTGCAGCAGCACTGTAAGCAATTAATACGTAAATAACCCTTAAAACTTTGTGCACACAAGTGCTCGTGACACTCAAAGGTGGACGGCGCAGGTGTCAAGTGAGAACAGCGACGGCGCAGAGTGAAAGTGACAAGAAAAATACAAAGGGACTTATGGTTCACAGGTAATTATTTACACAATTTTTACAAATTTTATGCTTTTTAGTGAACCAAAGTGAAAGGCGCCGGGAGTAGCGCTGGTATGTCGACGGCGTTTCTATCCTAGCGATTTAGGATCATCATCAGGACCGGGTTACTGAATGAAGGTGCTGTACAAGAAAGGGGAAAAGGAAAATGAGGTCTGGAAATGAGGAGGGCAGGGAAGAAAACGGGGTGGGTGGGACGGGAAGTGTTACCTGAAGGCGGTGGGAAAGGAGGAATTAACTGTTGTGTGGGTGAGTCAGCAGGGCTTGCACCCACCACGGAGGATGCCAATCGTGCAAGGACGGGAACTGCGAGGGAAAGGAAGCGCTGATTGGTTGGTTGCTGGGACGGAACAAGGGCACGAGTTGTTGTATCTTGTCGTGAACCTACCAAGGGGGTTAGGAGCGAATGGAGAGGTAGTGGTCGCGTAGTCCAGGAGGATCCAATTGAAAACTCGCTGTGTCCTTGACCCCTAAGAGAAAATAATTACAGTGAATAGAGGTAGGGGCGTTGGGGAACAGCGAAAGGTTGGTAACACACTGTGGGCTTACCCGGTAAGGTAATTTCAGGAAGAGGCGGTGGCTGTAAAAAAACAACAGAAGGGCCCGGATTTAGAATGCACGATCAGCGGTAGGTACCCACGTTGCCGAAAGTGGTGGCAGAAATGTGACTGGAGCGGGTCCGGACTTACCAAAAGGCTGAAGTGGTGACGGGGGCCTGAAAACAGGAAGGATTCGAACGAGGTGGCCTGGGTCAGAGCCCCGATCCACAGGAGGCCGTAAGGGGCGGCTTGCGTGGGCCGGCAGGGTTGCCAAGACTATAGAAAAGAGGACCGGTATTTTAGAAAAAACGGGTCCGGGAGCAGAGCCCGGTGGAAGGGATGATAACAGCAGAATTCGTGGGCCGCTGAATCCGACTTACCAATTGGAGATTTGATCAGCCGGGGCCCGAGACAAGGCAGGGTCCTTGATCGCTGTGCCTGGGTCGGGTCCCCCATCCACAGGAAGCCGTCACGGAGTGATCGGCTTGGGTTAAGTTTGTGAACCTCTGGCAGCACCAAGGAAATCAAAGTGACGGCGCGTGATGACATCAGCGCATCTAGGTTGTGACAGAGGGTGGGTGGGGCAGGGGGGCGGGTACACAGCCGGGGAGTGGATGAGCCAGGTGGATGAGGGACAGGGGGGCAAAAAAGGGGAAGGGTGGCAAAAGGGACAGAGAGGAAAAGATTAGAACGCTATGGATTCGACAACGTAGAGGAAGGCATTGTACAAAGCAGTGATGTAAATAAAAGTAGATTGATAAACATTATCAATAGATAGGCTGCATTAAACATTTACAGGAGCATAATCGTCTGGTTCGAGCAATACAAGGTGTACAGATATTGCGGTGCGCAAAACACAACAATACAAGGTGTACAGATATGTCGGTGCGCAAAACACAACAAAGAAAAAAGGTCTTTATCTTGGCTCAAAGGTCGACATGCTGGGTAACACATGTGGATCTATTTACTCAGGGTTAATTAATCTAGTAGTAACCCTCCAAACATAGAGGGATCAAAGAATCAGAAAGGGTAGAGGCTGACAGAAGGTACAGATATGTGTTATAGTTGTACGGTGTTATTCCATTCATCAATGGTGTTTAGTCGATGGTTTACAGAGTTACATCTGGTGATCCATTTGTATTCACTTCTCTTAAGTAGAAGTTGAAGTTTGCCACCTCTGGTCGGTAGTGTAGGTTGCTCTATGACCTGCCACGTCATATCCAGTTCACTGTGTTGTTTCTCCACGTAGTGGGCCACCAGAGGGGCGGTCATGAACTTGCAGTGGATACGGCTTTTATGTTGGATTATCCGCTGTTTCACCATTTGTGTAGTCTGGCCAACGTAGACCAGCTCGCATGGGCACCGTATGGCGTAAATCAGGTTAGATGATCGGCAGTTGATTAAGGTCTTCAGTTTGTGGGTTATGTTGTTGGTTGTGAATTCTTTCGCGTTCACTGTGAGGCAGCAAACTACACAATCTTGACATCTGTAGTGTCCAATGATAGGAGGGAGACCCCAGGTAGATGTAATTGAATCCTGGGCGTTCTGTTTCATGGGCCATGTGATGGCATGGACTAGGTGGTTAGAGAGATTGTCGCCTCTTTTGTATGAAAACAGGGGTGGTTGCTGGAAGGGTTCATGAGATCGTAGTATGGACCAATTCTTCTACCAGGCTCTCTTGCGCGCTCGGGACACCAAGCGTGGCGGGTAGCCTCTCTGAAGGTGTTTGTTGGTGAGGATGGCAGCTTCGCGAAAGTAGTCTTTACGCCACTTACAATTCCTTCTCATGCGGAGGAATTGTCCATAGGGGGAGACCATCCCGGAGGCTGCGGGGATGGTAGCTAGAATAGTGTAGCAGGGTGTTGCGTTCCGTAGGTTTCCTATATAAGGCGGTGCCAATTTTTCCATCTTCAGCATGAAGAGTGATGTCAAGAAATGGGAGGTCATTGGATCTGTAATCCGAAGTGAATCTAAGGTGCGGTTGTGACTGGTTGAGCCAAATCATAACATATCATACATCCAACAAATTCTCAGTGGCCCCTCCTTACTCTCCCCCACCACCTCTTCCTCCACCCCTGCCACCAACACCTCTAGGATCCTTTTGGACAGACTTGAAAAACTCAAAAAGAATCAAATTAGAACCAACCTCCATGCACGCATGCTAGCGGAGTATTTAAAATCGAACATTATTCCACTAGGCCTTCAAATCCGCAATACCCCCGCAATCTTTACCCAAGATCCAAAGTTTCGAACAGGTTTGAGCCATCTGGCCACAACTTGTTCATGGCATTGGATGGTGCTAGGTATTGATACGGCCATCGAACACAGCCGAAAAGACTTGGAAGAGCTCGCCGAGCTTGAAAAACGTATTCTGGAAGACAGTACTCGACCAGATGCCAAAAATCTCCTAGATAAAATAAATACCACCATTGCTACCTTCAATACCTTTGAACTCAACAAAAAGATCACTAAATACAAAAAGACATAAAGAACTATGACAAAGAGAAGACATACCTCTGGGACGAGTTCTACAACACTCCATACAACCCACCCAGAACCCGCAACTGGGGTAGATTCCGCAACAATCAGACCATCACCTTCTCTGACTCTTCAAACACCTCCATAGAAGACTCGGACCCAGGAGAAGGAAGCAGTACTTCCAGGAATCCCAACAGACCTCCACCGCTCCTGCCACCTCGTTTTTTAGAGGACAACCACGGACGCAGCAGAACCCGAGCCAACTACCAGTATCAATACTCCGGCGAACCCCAAACACGAAGAAAATTTTACCAATGGGGCCCACAACAGTAAACAATTCCCTCGTGACCAGGGACCCCACGGATCCTGCTACCTCATCCACATCTACTAGCCTCATTATCCTGGACCAACAACTGATCCCCATATTCAATTTGTCCAAACACATCTTATCCTCCCAGGAGACGACCCTCTTGAGCAGAGGCTTAACCTTAGTCCCCACTGAATGAAGCAATTTTTTTGACCTCCAAGAATATCTACTCCAGTTTTTCAGACGCATCCGTTTACGATACTTCTTCTCTGATAGACCATCATCCAACCAAACGATCAGAAGCCCTTTTCACCCACCCTATACCTTTAACCCCCATCTGCCTCCATGCCCCCCGAAGTACTTTCATTTGAACCCATAGTACTGCAAGAAGTTGCGGACCTGAAAAACCAGTTCGAATACATCCCATACAACCTACCCTGGTCCGAGAAACAAGCATTGTTGAACCTCAAAGAAAACACGGACCTGATCATCAAACCTGCCGATAAGGGTGGTGGTATTGTCGTTATGGACATTGACAAATACGATCAGGAAATCAAGAGACAACTATCCAATGGATGCCACTACCGCCCATTATCCAAGGACCCCCTTTCAGACATCTAAATGAAAATCCAGAGGGTCACTAACCATGCAAGGACTCTAAACATCATCTCACAGAAAGAATTCCTTTTTTGAACAACCAACACCCTCGCACGCCGGTCATCTGTCCTACCCAAAATACATAAGGACAGTACCAACCCACCCGGCCGACCAATTGTTTCTGGATGCGGTTCCATTCTTGAACCTCTGGGGAAATACATTGAGGCAGCCATTAAAGACTTCGTACCACTGACGGATACCTTCATACGTGACAGCATGGGCCTCATAAATACCATTGAGGACAAACCATTCTATACCAGTTCTGAACTCATGGCGGGACTCGACATCGAGTCCCTTTATACCAACATCCACCATGATGAAGGCCTCCGTGTCATCAAGGACCTTCTAGAAACCAGGCCCAAACCCAATTTGATTCCTACAGAATTTATCATGGACCTACTTAGGATTGCGCTGGAAAACAACAATTTCCTATATCGAGACACCTTTTACCTCCAAGTTAAGGGTGTGTCTATTGGGGCTTGCTTCGCCCCGAACTTTGCAATTCTCTTTGTACATAACCTAGAGAGAACCCTCATCCTTACTCCCAACAATCCCTTTCAGAACCGTATACTGTTGTGGCGACGGTATATAGATGATATTCTCCTACTATGGAAAGGTCCCACCACACCCTGGACGCCTTTATGATTTGGCTCAACCAGTCACAACCGCACCTTAGATTCACTTCGGATTGCAGATCCAACGACCTCCCATTTCTTGACATCACTCTTCATGCTGAAGATGGAAAAATTGGCACCGCCTTATATAGGAAACCTATGGAACGCAACACCCTGCTACACTATTCTAGCTACCATCCCCGCAGCCTACGGGATGGTCTCCCCTATGGACAATTACTCCGCATCAGAAGGAATTGTAAGTGGCGCAAAGACTACTTTCACGAAGCTGCCATCCTCACTAACAAACTCCTTCAGAGAGGCTACCCACCACGCTTGGTGTCCCGAGCGCGCAAGAGAGCCTGGTACTGCCACCGTGAGCCTCTCCTCACCCCGAAAAACAGACACGAAAACACCCGGATCCCTTTTGTCGCCACTTTCAGTCCCTGCAGTAACCGGGTTAGCAAGATCATTAAGAAGAATTGGTCCATACTACGATCTCATGAACCCTTCCAGCAACCACCCCTGTTTTCATACAAAAGAGGCAACAATCTCTCTAACCACCTAGTCCATGCCATCACATGGCCCAGGAAACAGAACGTCCAGGATTCAATTACATCTACCTGGGGGCTCCCTCCTATCATTGGACACTACAGATGTCAAAAGTGTGTAGTTTGCTGCCTCACAGTGAACACGAAAGAATTCACAACCAACAACATGACCCACAAACTGAAGACCTTAATCAACTGCCGATCATCTAACGTGATTTACGCCATACAGTGCCCATGCGAGCTGGTCTACGTTGGCCAGACTACACAAATGGTGAAACAGCGGATAATCCAACATAAAAGCCGTATCCACTGCAAGGTCATGACCGCCCCTCTAGTGGCCCACTACGTGGAGAAACAACACACTGAACTGGATATGACGTGGCAGGTCATAGAGCAACCTTCACTACCGACCAGAGGTGGCAATCTTCAGCTTCTACTTAATAGAAGTGAATGCAAATGGATCACCAGATGTAACTCTGTAAACCATGGACTAGACACCATTGATGAATGGAATAACACCATACAACTATAACACATATATCTGTACCTTCTGGCAGCCTCTACCCTTTCTGATTCTTTGATCCCTCTGTTTGGAGGGTTACTACTAGATTAATTAACCCTGAGTAAATATATCCACATGTTTCCCAGCATGTCGACCTTTTTAGCCAAGATGAAGCCCTTTTTGCTTTGTTGTGTTTTGCGCACCAACATATCTGTACACCTTGTATTACTTGAACTAGACGATTATGCTCCTGTAAATGTTTAATGCAGCCTCTCTATTGATAATGTTTATCAATCTACTTTTATTTACATCACTGCTTTGTCCACGCCTTCCTCTACGTTCTCGAATCCATAGCGTTCTAATCTTTTCCTCTCTGTCCCTTTTCCCACCCTCCCCCTTTTTTCCCCCCCTGTTTCTCGTCCACCTGGCTCGGCCACTCCCCGGCTGTGTAAACGCCCCCCTGCCCCGCCCCCCACCCCTCTGTCACAACCTAGACGCGCTGACGTCATCACGCGCCGTCTCTTTGATTTCCTTGGTGCTGCCAGAGGTTCACAAACTGAACCCAAGCCGATCACTCCTTGATGGCTTCCTGTGGATCGGGGACCCGACCCAGGCACAGCGATCAAGGACCCTGCCTTGTCTCAGGCCCCGGCTGATCAAATCTCCAATTGGTAAGTCTGATTCAGCGGCCCACGAATTACGCTGTTATCATCCCTTGCACCGTGCTCTGTTCCCGGACCCGTTTTTACTAAAATACCGGTCCTCTTCTCTATAGTTTCGGCAACCCTGCCGGCCCACGCAAGCCGCCCCTTACGGCCTCCTGTGGATCGGGGCTCCGACCCAGGCCGCCTCGTTGGAATCCTTCCTGTTTTCAGGCCCCCGTCACCACTTCAGCCTCTCGGTAAGTCCGGACCCGCTCCAGTCACTTTTCTGCCACCACTTTCGGCAACGTGGGTACCTACCGCTGAACGTGCATTCTAAATCCGGGCCCTTCTGTTGTCTTTTTTTACAGCCACCGCCTCTTCCGGAAATTACCTTGACCGGGTAAGCCCACAGTGTTTTACCAACCTTACTCTGTTCCCCAGCGCCCCTACCTCTATTCACTGTAATTATTTTCTCTTAGGGGTCACCAACACAGCGAGGTTTCAATTGGATCCTCTTGGACCACGCGACCACTACCTCTCCATTCGCTACTAACCCCCTTGGTAGGTTCAAGACGAGATACAACAACTCGTGCCCTTGTTCCGTCCCAGCAACCAACCAATCAGCGCTTCCTTTCCCTCGCAGTTCCCGTCCTTGCACGATTGGCATCCTTCGTGGTGGGTTCAAGCCCTGCTGACTCACCCACACGACAGTTAACTCCTCCTTTCCCACGGACTTCAGGTAACTCTTCCCGTCCCCCCCACCCCGTTTTCTTGTCTGCCCTCCTCATTTCCAGACCTCATTTTCCTTTTCCCCGTTCTTGTACAGCACCTTCATTCAGTAACCCGGTTCTGATGATGATCCTAAATCGCTAGGATCGAAACGCCGTCTACATACCAGCGCTACTCCCAGCGCCTTTCACCTTGGTTCGCTAAAAAGCATAACAATTGTAAAAATCGTGTAAATAATTAGCTGTGAACCATAAGTCCCTTTGTATTTTTCTTGTCACTTTCACTCTGCACCGTCGCTGTTCTCACTTGTCACCTGCGCCGTCCACCTTTGAGTGTCACGAGCACTTGTGTGCACAAAGTTTTGCGGGTTATTTACGTATTAATTGCTTACAGTGCTGCTACAACTGTTCCCAATTTTCCTTACCCTTCCTTCTCTCACTTGTCCTGCAAATGTCTTGTATTCATCCAAATATATGATGCCTTGGGCACTTTCTAATGAATTTTGAGTCTCCCTGCCTTCCTTTCTTGCAATGTATTGTGCATGCTTAATTACCAGTCTTTTCAATAATACCGGTTGAGATATTGTTGTTGTTTATGCTCCCTCACCCAGATCTCAACTAGGTTTATGGGTTTACTCCTGTTGTTGTTACCCCCCAGACAGCAGACACGCTCATCTGAAAGGAACCGCCGCCCTGGACTATAAGTCAACCCTGGTGGCAACCTTACTTAGTTCCTACCCAGGAACACATGCCGAAGCCCACCTGTCATTTGCCCAAGCGCACACTCCTCCCCAGGCGCACCAGGCCCCGCCGCCACCATACTTGAAAGCATAGGCCTTAGCAGGCATCAGATACAGAACCCCATACCCAAAACCCCGCTATACATTATGACATTAGTTATAAATGCAGTTTTAACGTATCGCCAGTTGTGATAGGCCCAAAATGTTGGAACTAGGTTCCCAGAAAACAGTTAGTTCATCCCCCAGCTATCCCCGATACCTGCGGACACCCCCACCACCACCCCACAGAATCACATGCAGAGGGGTCAGGGACAAGGCCGGGGCGCAGCACCCCCCGGCCCCCAGAAACATGCTGAATTATGCTAGCGAACGCAGACATTAGTCTATTGACTCAACATCAGGGGAATGCACACGACGCTGAAGCGATATGCAGTTTAATCTTACGGCAAGCGCCAGAAAGCACAGATACTCCTCCTGCAGGAAACGCACCTCACAAAGACCGTACTGGACCGGGTCAGAGGTGCTGGCGCAACACTTTTTGTGCTACCACGTACTCCGCATTTGCCTGAGGGGCGCTAATTTGGCTCAAGCCAGGGGTCCCATTCGGGGAATTCCGCAGAGTAGTGGACAGGGAGCGCCAGTACGCATTCCTGGAGGGGTTCCTAGACGGACAGCCCTTGCTTTTAGGCAGCATCTACGCCCCAAATGTCGACCAAGGGCAGTTCTGGGACTCACTATCGGCAGTCCTAACGCAATTTACGACATCACCATGGATACTGGGGGGCGACTACAATTGCGTACTGTACTTATCCTTGGACCGATCGCACCCCCCAGGAGCCGGTTCCTCTGCTCAGGCGGGGCAGTTTCGATTATGGACGCAGCACTGGTCCCTTACAGATGACTGGAGGAAACGGAACCCAAGCTCCAGGCTATACTCCTTTCACTCGATAACCCACAACTTACGGGTGCATCTGGACCGGTTCCTCTGTTTGCCAACAATACTTCCCATGACCCAACAAACAGATTACCTCGGAAGAGTGGTCTCTGACCATGATGCACACCTTTTAACGCTTAGATGGTGGCCACCCCACCCACCAGTCCCGACTTGGAAATTACAGCGGGAGTGTTTGGAAGACCCAGTATTTCGCCATGATCACGAAGGCAGCTTCACAGACTACTTCCACAACAACGCCAACACAGTTTCCACCAGGATGCTGGAATGGGATGCTTTTAAAGAATACTATATCGGCTTTGCCACGCTATTGGCGCCGCAGCTAGCCACAATGTATGCATCAGCCCTGGAGGAGGGGAAGCTACCTAGCTCGCTGCCGGAATCCCTCATAATCTCGATCCCGAAACCTGACTGACACCCGCTGCAGTTAGCCTCGTACAGGCCAATTACACTACTTTCGGCCGAGGCAAGATATTAGCGGACCGATCTGACCCGATACTCCCACCGCTTATACACCCGGACCAGAACGAATTCGTGCCAGGTAGAAGCATGTCTCAAAATAACCGCAGACTGTTCCAGGTTCAGGATCAGACTCTGGGCCGCTACACTGGGCAGCCTGCCTGATCCTGGACCTGGAGCAGGCATTTGACACCCTGACTTGGCCGTCCCGCTTTGACGTGCTGAGGCGGGTGGGGATGGGGCAGGTTTTCAGGGCGCGTGTAAAACTATTAAATATGAAGCTCACCTCCAGAGTGAGATTGGGCAAATATATCTCCTCGTCCTTTCGGATAGAGAGGGGAACCAGACAGGGGTGTCCCCTCTCTCCCCTCTTGTTCGCCTTGGCCATGGAGACTCTGGCGATCCGGTTGCGTCGGGAGGGAGAGTCCTGGGGTATCCCAATAGCGGGTATCACACTTATAGTGTCCCTATATGCGGACGATTTGCTGCTATATGTAAGGGACATCACAGCCGATCTCAGCCCCATATGGAACATACTATCGGACTTCGCGGCCGCAACAGGACTCAAAGTCAATTGGATGAAATCCACTATATAGCCCTTAAGTCCAAACCTCCCCGCGAGCGATAAGTGTTGGGAGTTCGCGTATGGCTGGAACAACAATGCTCCGCAATACCTCGGCGTGAGACTATATCACTCCCCAATTGACCTGTTTGAGGGCAACCACCGTAGGGCTCGGGCGGGGGCCAAAATGCAAGTGAACTTCTGGAAGACCCTGCCTTTAGCCCCCATAGGTAGAGTGGCCTTGGCCAAAATGATCCTAGTACCACAATTCCTCTACTACTTTGCCAACACCCCTGTTATTCCCCCTCGCTCCTTCTTCCGAGAGCTGGATACTCTATTGAGCTCCTTTATATGGGGCGGCGGGCGCCGGAGGGTTGCCCTCACAAAATTGCAACTTCCGATAGATATGGGGGGATTGGGAGCGCCCTCCTTCGAGGCCTACTTTCTCGTGGCACAACTCCAGTGGCTATCCCACTGGTTGGCGGGACGCCATTTGGCGGAGACTGCCTCGAAGAGGGGACCCATGTCGGTGCCAGCCCTATGTCTCCTCCTCCTCCCGGGCACCCGCCCGACAGCGACACATTCTGTGCGGGTGAGGATGGCATGGGCATGTATGTTGCGACTTCACCGTATCTCGGGTGAGACTCCCCTATATACCCCCTGTACCCGTTAGCCGGCCTGCCTAGAAGCGACGCATTCTACACTGCTAGGGCAATGCAGGTTTGGACAGAACATGCAGTCCTAGAGATGGGATCCTTATTTGCGGAGGGTCAGCTGCTACCGTTCGATCAACTCTTGGGTGAGACGGGCCTCCCGCCAGGGCAGTTTTTACTACACAGACAAATAGTCCGCAGCAGCCGCCACATTTGGGATCTCTCCCGGGGGGGAACCGACAACGCACCCAGTACTCCACACAATTCTCCACATGGGACCGGGGCGGCACTTAATAACCTGGTTTTACAAAGCAAATCTGAAAGAAACAGTTAGTTATAGATTCCTTACCTTAGAATTACCCCCAGGGGTCAGACTGGATCCGGAAAGTATTTCGTCAGCAGTACCCCTGCGTGTCGGAAGGTGGCGTTGGTCGACTCCGCGTTCGTTGTTGGCGTCGTGGTCGCTGGGATGATGTCGCGGTAGCTACATAGACGCCGCCCTCGCGTGCTGACGTCAGTTCTTTTTTTTTTTTCGCGCCAGCAAGCGCCGATCCGGAGAGAGCGGTACCCCCAGTCACTTTTTGACTGACTTTTTCTCGACATCGTTTTTTGAGTCCTTCGACTCCTGGTGCACGAGGGATGCCCGGCTTCAAGGCTTGCGGTTCCTGTAGCCGACTGATGTCGGTGACGGATCCTCACCGCGTGTGCCTATTCTGCCTAGAACGTGACCACGGCCCCAAGTCGTGCTCCGACTGCCGTACCATGAAACCGAAGTCTTTGCGGGAGCGGTCCCGAAGCTTCTTGAGGCCCGGCAGTTGGCTCCGCACCGCTCGAGCTCCTGGTCGCGTAGGAGGTCGAGGGACCGGTCGCGGAGCCACCACCTTTCTTCGTCCAAGTCTTCGCACTCGGGGTCAGGTAAGTCGAAGCACAAGAAGAAGTCGAAGAAGCATAGTCGCTCTTCGACATTTCACCGGCCGACATGACGAGGGATGCGGGTGGTGCCCCTCCCGCGGCTCCGTGTGTGGAGCCCGAAGGGTCGGCTCCGGGTTTCCCCCCCCTTCCCGGGACCTGGAGCGACCCCTGCCCAGCTTCCTCAGATTTACGAAGCGATGCACGCCATCTTTGGGCAGCCCGAATCCGCCGGCGCGCCTTCGGGCCCCGCGGACTCGGTGGACCTCCCGCTGAAGGTCAGACTTCACGGCTTCAGCTTTTCTTTTCTTAACGATTTTAATTGACAACCTTGTATGCACGTATTTTTAACTGTGTCCCCAACCGGTTAACTCTTGCCTTCTTATGTTAATAGCAGATTCAGTGGCAGATACTGTTTTATTGCGCCGTCCTTCCACCTACCTCTTTACACCCAATTCTGCTTTGTGAGGTGAGGTGTGAGACGTCCCCGTTCCGCCACGGCTTGTGCCTCTTGAGCGGAGGGACGTAGTCTCTTTGTATTTCCTGTGTGCCTACCGGAAGTGATGGTTAGCACTTTAGTTGCTGCAGCCTCCGCTTTTCCTCCCTCCTACCTATTTAAGGCAGGAAAGGGCGCAGACGCGCAGCAGCAGCTCGCCGAGCCGCCAGTACCCCTGCCCGTTTTTACCTCCCCTTCAGTTGGCACCAGCTCTATGTAGCATAGGCAATGGCAACACTCCGTTACTCAAGTCAAGAGCTTAAATCGTTAGATAAACTTTACAATGCCATCACACCTGAGGGTTTTCTGGCTATCCCTGTACCCATACCTACTCCCAAAGTAGACACTGTAACTAATCTCAATGAGCCCGTCTTCCTCCCCAAACCCTGGTTTAAAAACAACATAGACATAGATACCGCTGAGATGCCTAAGCAGCTAACCAGGCTCTACTTTAATACCCGTTCAATTCTCAAACATGCATTAGAAATATGGAGCCTGCTCGATACAGAAAAGCCAGACATTTGTTTCATAACTGAAACTTGGTTCCATGAGTATGCCCTACCTGATGTGGCAACCGCGTTTTTTCCTGACTATCATCTAACCAGCTTAGATAGAAACACCAGAAAAGGAGGAGGCATAACAATAGCCTCTAGGGCCGGGTTGGAGATCACCACACTAGAGACCATCACCTTGGAAATGTCTGAATTGTGTATATTTAGAATTGACAGACAATCTAAGGGAACCTGGAGAGGTGCCTTAGTGTACAGACCCCCCTGCCCCAAAACCAACTTTATAAACCATCTGATTGAGACAATTGCTCCACATGTACTAGCCGCTGACAACTTTCTTCTCATTGGGGATTTCAATTATCATGCCGAACTCCTTTTAGACACCGACACGAGTCAACTGATCACTAATCTGGAGACACTGGGTCTTGTTCAAAAAGTGACGGGACACACCCATTTGGCAGGTCACACCCTTGATCTTCTGTTCACCAACACAGCCAGTGTTAGAGTTGAGCCCCCTCTCCCTCTGCTCTGGCTCGATCATAGCCTACTGAAATTTTTCCTATCAACAGCCACCACCAAAACCGACCCGAGTAGTGAACCCATATGGAGAAGGCCTTGGCGGAAAGTCACTCCTACCAGCCTTCTGGCCCATTTGAGCCCCCCATCTCTATCAGACACTGTGAACATCGATCATGCAGCAACAGCTTTTGAAGCAGCAATCACATTGGCCGTGAACACTCTGGCCCCTCTGTCAAGAGTTAAGCCTAAGCCTAGGGTATCAGCTTGGTTTACTGAATCCTTGAAAACTGAAAAACATTCCAGTAGGAATGCTGAGCGCAAATGGAGAAAAACCAAAAACACTGCAAATCGACAAATGTATAAACTTATCCACCGAGGTTATCTATACAATAATAAACTAGCCAAAAAACTGTATCTCATCAACAGAATCAACAAAGCTGCCAATTCCAACAAGGAGCTCTACAAAATACTAAAGGAATTTACCAACTCTCCCCTATGTCAGCCTTGTAACCCATCTTCGCAAGAATGGGTAGACACGTTGTCCACTTTTTTTGAGGAAAAATCAATACCATTCATAGTTCTTTTTCACACCACGACACTAAAAATCCCTACACTGACTCTGACATTAATCTTAACCCTACCATTCCTCTTCTAGAAAAGTTTACTGCATTTACTCCTGACGAAGTCTTAACTGCTCTGTCTAAGATCAAGTCGGGTTCCCCAGTAGACCTGGTCCCACCTCGTTTCTTTTTAACCATTGCCCCTCTGCTTCTCAGTAATCTTACCAACCTATTTAACGAGTCCTTATCACAAGCAACTGTCCCGGGTAGATGGAAAGAAGCAAGGGTCAAGCCCATTCTGGAAAAAACGTCTACTGACCCTAAGGTTCCCAGTAACTATCGTCCAATCTCGCTGCTTCCTTATTTTGAAAAGGTACTGGAGTCCCTGGTCAACAAGCAGCTCACCACCCATCTGCAGAACCATAGATTGTTGGACCCCTCGCAATCAGGTTTCAGGGCCGCCCATAGCACTGAAACCTCGTTGGTGGAAGTTGTCGATAATATAAGACTGGCCCAGGACAACGGGACGTCAGCCATGCTTGTCCTGTTGGACCTGTCGGCCGCCTTTGACACCATCTCCCATAGTATTTTAGAACAGCGGCTCTGGGAGATGGGAGTCAGGGGTTTGGCCCTGAACTGGCTTAGGAACTATCTAAGCGACCGAACCTCCACCATACAAGTAGGCACCCTGGTCTCCCGCAGTCGGCCGGTAAAAATGGGAGTCACCCAAGGAACCATTCTAAGTCCCATGCTTTTCAACCTTTATGTGACACCGCTAGCCAAAGTGTTCAGGTCCTACGGGTTTGATGTGATATCATATGCTGATGACACCCAGCTACTGATCACCCTAGGCCCCGACCCCACTGACAGGAGGCTCTGTTTCAAAAACTGTATGACACACATTGACAACTGGATGCACACCAATCATCTCCAACTTAACGGAAGTAAGACAGAGGTCATCCTTTTTGGCAAGACACACAAATTTTGGTTGAATGACTGGTGGCCCCAGAGTCCAGGCCCCTGTCCATCTCCCAAGCCCATTGTGCGAAACCTTGGAGTGAAGATTGATAATCAGCTGTCCATGAAAAGCCATATAAATCATGTAACCAGTACTTGTTACGGAATAATGCGTAGTCTATGAAAAATCTTTCAATGGATCCCAATTGAATCTAGGAAATCACTCGTCCAGGGTCTAATTATAAGCCGGATAGACTATGGAAATGCCCTGTTGGCCTCCATCAACGAGGAGCTCTATTCAAGACTCCAGGTCCTGCAAAATACGGCTGCCAGGCTGGTATTTAACCTCCCATTCACGACTCCATCGGCGTCCAGTCTGAAGACTCTCCACTGGCTTCCCATCCGGAAGCGTATCCGTTTTAAGGTTCTTTGTCTGGCACACACAAGCATGTACGGAAATGGGCCAGACTACCTTGCCAAAAAACTCAGCTGGTATCAGCCCAATAGGACACTTAGGTCCAGTACTAAATTCCTCCTTACCCCTCGTAGGATCCGTACTGTCAGGAATGGCAGTAGATCTTTTTCCTTCCTGGCACCTGCTTTTTGGAATAAATGTCCATCACAGCTCCGTTCTATCACAGAGCATAAGCCATTCCGCAGGGAATTAAAAACCTGGCAATTTGATCACCTTTAACGGCCACTTAGTTCCACTGACTTTCAGCCCCAGCGGAGTTTTACGCTAGCGCCATGAGACCCTTGGGTGATATGTGCGCTTAATAAATCTCTTTGACTTGACTTGACTTGACTGGGGGCCCTGGGCCTTCAACGCCGGCAGCTTCGGCCTTCGGCACCGCAGGGTCCCCTGGGATCCAGGCCTGGATCCGGATCAGCGCCGGTCGACCTTGTTACACCTCCCCCGGCGCCGGTTCCACCGGCACCACGTCGGCAGCTTGCTTCGGCTGTGTCCCCAGCTGACGTCGACCCCGGCCTCCACCTCGAGGTAGACAAGGAGCCGGACCGGCGTCGACCGACGCCGGATCCGGCGCCGACGGGTACTTTTGTGCCCCTGTTCTACCCTGGCTCTTTGAGACCAGATTTGCAGCCAGAGGAGGGTGGGGAGGACTGGAAGGGGCCTGTGGACCCTTTAACCGACCAGTTGGGTTGTGAACCGGACTGGAGAGAGGAACTGGGGGAAGCCAGTGGTCTGGATACCTCACCAGACCTTGGCATGTTGTCTCCTACCGTGGCTACGGAGGAGGGAGTGTCTTATGCAGTGGTGTTGCGTAGGGCGGCCGACGCTCTCAACCTCGAGCTACCTACGGGGGCAGTCAGGACTAACCTCCTGACAGAGGTGCTTCAACCGGCAGCGAGCTCTTCGGTGCCCCTGCTGCCGTTCAATGAAGCCCTCACCGACATCCTTTTGGGCACCTGGTCCAGGCCCAACACAGGGGCTCCTGTGGATAGGATGATTGCCTGACGCCACCGCCCAACCTCGGGCGACCCCACTTTCCTCTCTCAACACCCCACCTCTGAGAGCTTGGTGGTCCAAGCCTCTACATCCAAAGGCGCATTCCACCTGATAGGGAATCCAAAAAGCTGGACCAAATTGGGAAGAAGATGTTTTCTTCCTCCAGCTTGGGACTGCGGTCGGTAAACACTGCATGTCTGTTGGGCCGTTACACCCACTCCGTGTGGGATACGGTTGCGCAAGTGCTGCCTCAGTGCACGGAGGAGGCCCGGGCCGTACTCTCTCGGGCAGTGGCCGAAGGGAGAGATGCAGCGAAGTTTACCATCCGCTGTGGGCTGGATACCGCCGACTCACTAGACAGGATGATTTCCACGTCGGTAGCCCTTCGACGCTACGCCTGGTTGAGGTCGACTGGTTTTTCAGGGAATGTCCAATCCACACTTATGGACATGTCCTTTGATGGCCGTCGCCTATTTGCGACAAGGCAGACAACGCGCTGGAGCGCTTTAAGGACTCTCGGGCTATGGCCAGGTCCTTGGGCCTCTCCACCACCCGCCCTGCGCAGTCTGCCTTTCGCCCCTTTCGTGGCTACGGAAGGGGTGCCCCGCCACGTCCCGCCTAGAGCCACAGGCCAGCGCAAGCTGTTCAGCCCCAGCGCGGCCGGGGACGTGGGAACCACCACCGTGGTTCTGGGAGCCAGCGGGCGGGCCAGTCCACCACAGCCCCCTCTGCAGCAGCCTCCAAGCCCTCCTAGTCCGAACTTTCAGGCCATCACCTCCCCCACTGGCGCATCATCATGTCGGACAGGTGGGTTTCGCAAATAGTCTGAAGGGGCTACTCCCTCCCCCTCCAGCCATGCTACCTCAGTACCATCGCATGTCGGAGGATCTTCTGGCACTTCTCCAACAGGAAGTTCCGGCACTCTTGGCCAAGGGAGCCATCGAGCGCGTTCCTGTCCCAGAAGTAGGTCGTGGTTGCTATTCCCACTACTTTCTGGTGCCCAAGAAGGACAAAGGCCTGCGTCCTATCTTGGATCTCAGGAACATCAACCTCTTCCTCCGGAAGGAGAATTTCAAAATGTTGACGCTCGCTCAGGTCCTGTCTGCCCTCGACCTTGGAGACTGATGGTAGCATTGGACTTGCAGGACGCTTATTTTCACATCCCCGTCCTGCCGGCCCATCGGCACTACCTGCGGTTCACGGTAGGCCAAGAGCATTTTCAGTTTACCGTTCTCCCCTTTGGCCTTACCAGCGCCCCTCTGGTGTTCACGAAAGTGATGGCGGTGGTCGCAGCTCATCTGCGCAGATCAGGGGTTCCAGTTTTCCCCTATCTCGACGACTGGCTGTTGAAGGCGGGCTCGCCCCAGGCTGTCGTCTCCCACCTCCAGGCTACGGCCGACCTCCTGCATTCGCTGGGATTCTCCATCAACGTGCCGAAGTCACACCTGACTCCCTCTCAGAAGCTCCTCTTCATCGGAGCGGTTCTGGACACGACGCAGTTTCGGGTCTATCCTCCCGAACAGCGAGTCCGGGATATTTGGGCTATGATTCCGATCTTTCAGCCTCTATCCCGGGTTTTGGTCAGAATGACCCTCAGGCTACTGGGCCTGATGGCCTCCTGCATCGTGCTGGTTGATCATGCCAGATGGCATATGCGGGCTCTGCAGTGGGACCTGAAGTTCCAGTGGGCACAACATCAGGGGAACCTGTCCGATTGCGTCCAGGTCTCGGAGGGCACTGCACGCCAATTGCAGTGGTGGCTAACAAACTAGGATTGGGTCGACGGCAGATCCCTCTCCCTTTCCCAACCAGAGTTCACAGTGGTGACCGATGCATCACTTCTGGGATGGGGCGGCCACATGGGGGAGGCGGAGATCAGAGGCCTCTGGTCTCCGGCGGAGTCTGGGCTCCACATCAACCTTCTGGAGCTTCGGGCGATTCGTCTTGCACTCAAAGCATTCCTTCCCTCTGTCCGGGGAAGAGTAGTGCAGGTGTTCACGGACAACACCACCGCCATGTGGTACTGCAACAAACAATTCGGGGTGGGGTCGTGGACCCCATGTCAGTAGGCCCTGCGCCTCTGGACATGGCTGGAACATCAGGGCATATCTCTGGTGGTTCAACACCTCGCAGGTTCCCTGAGCGCCAGGGCGGACAAACTCAGCCGCAGGTGCATGATGGATCACAAATGGCGTCTTCACTCGGAGGTGGTGCAAGGTCTCTTTCGACAGTGGGGATAGCCTTGGTTAGATCTATTCGCCACCGAAGAGAACGTGCAATGTCAGCAATTCTGCGCGTTGGAATTTCCAAGGCGGCACTCCTTAGGCGACGCTTTTCGTCGCGAGTGGAGTTGCGGTCTTCTATATGCCTTTCCGCCTATACCACTTCTGCCCAGAGTGCTGAAGATCAGGCGCGACCGGGCCCAAGTCATTCTTGTGGCTCCGGATTGGGCACGAAGAGTCTGGTATCCTGAGCTGCTACACATGGCCATCGATCTTCCGATCAGACTGCCTCTTCGGGAGGTTCTTCTGTTGCAGCAGCAGGGGACGGTCCTCTACCCGAACCTGTCCAGCCTCCACCTCCTTGCGTGGAGATTGAGCGGCGGCATTTGACGTCGTTTGACCTGCCTCCCGAAGTTTGTGATGTTATCTTGGCAGCCAGGCATCCCTCCACTAAGACGGTATGCAGATAAAACAAATTTGTGGCATGGTGCACAGCAAAGGCTGTGGATCCCCTTTCCGCCCCTCTTTCTGAGGTTCTCTTGTTCCTCCTTTCTTTGGCCCAGCAGGGCTCTGCTCTGGGCACTCTTAAGGGCTACCTCTCGCCCATTTCAGCCTTCCTTAGGCTTCCTGATCAGCCTTCTCTTTTCAAGTCCCCTGTTGTAAATCGTTTCCTTAAGGGCATTACTCATCTTTTTCCTCCTGTTCCCTTCGTAATGCCCCAGTGGGACTTGAACTTGGTTCTTCCATATCTTATGTGCACTCCCTTTGAGCCGCTACATAACTGTCCTCGCAGGCTTCTAACTTTGAAAACTGCCTTTCTGGTGGCCATCACCTCTGCGCGCAGGGTGAGTGAGCTACAAGCTCTTTCTTCCAAGCCTCCCTTTCTGGCTGTTCATCCGGACAAGGTCGTCCTCAGAACTAGACTTTCTTTTCTTCCCAAGGTGGTTACTTCTTTCCACATTGGCCAAACAATCACTTTGCCCACCTTCTTTCCGCCTCCGCATCCTTCAAAAGAGGAAGAGAGGCTCCACCATCTGGATCCAAAACGTGTGCTTTCCTTCTATTTGGATCGCACCAAACAATTCCGGGTGGATGACCAGCTCTTTGTTGGTTACTTGGGCGCCAAGAAAGGTCGGGCCGTGCACAAATGGACCATCTCCAGGTGGGTCGTTCTGTGCATAAAAGCTTGCTATTCTTTGGCAAAGAAGGAGCCTCCAGTGGGACTGCGCGCCCATTCCACAAGGGCGACAGCAGCTACCACTGCTTTGGGACGGGGAGTCCCCCTTCATGACATCTGTCAGGCAGCTACATGGGCATCGTTGCACACGTTCACCAAACACTACTTCCTGGACAGCCAAGTCCGGATGGACGGCTTCTTTGGCCGTTCTGTTCTCCAGGACTTTCTGGTGTGAATTTAGTTCGCAGACCCACCTCCGGGGTTGGTACTGCTGGGGTATCTGTTCTAAGGTAAGGAATCTATAACCAACTGTTTCTTTCAGATGAACAAGTTACTTACCTTCGGTAACGATATATCTGTAAGATTCATAGGTTAGTTATAGATTCCTTACCGCCCCACCCATCCTCCCTGTTCTGCGAACTGACTTCTAGGGTTAAGGACTTCCTTTTAGGGCCCTAGTTTTGTGCACCAGTGGTCAGTGTCTTGCATGGCTCTGCGCTTCTGGCGTGGAAAGTCGTGTACAGAACTGACGTCAGCGCACGAGGGCGGCATCTATGTAGCTACCGCGACGTCATCCCGGGGACCACGACGCCAACGACTAACGTGGAGTCGACCGACGCCACCTTCCGACGCGCAGGGGTACTCCTGACGAAAAACTTTCCGGATCCAGTCTGACGCCTGGGGGTAATTCTAAGGTAAGGAACCGCCACCACACTCGCCCCGTTGAGGCAAAAATGGGAGGAGTAGATAGGACGCCCACTGCATGACAAGAATGGGAGCGCACCCTGGAATATCCAAAGAAAGTGTCTCGGAACGCCCGCTTTAAAAACATACAATTCACCATACTACACCACGCACACCTCATCCCGCGAGGCTCCAGCGCTTTTACCCAGACACGCAATTTGTATGCCCAAGATGTCAATCCCCAGACGCAACATCAAACACTTGTTCTTTCTATGCCCCACAATACAGCCCTACTGGAATACAATACATGACAACATTGCAGGAGTCAACAGGGCTCACTGACATCAACACCTGGGAAGCCAGCGGGATAGGGATCTTCCGCAGACGTAAAACTCTTAAAGTGCAAACGCGGTTCGTTTCCCTGGCCCTCTTACTGGCGAAGACAGGGATTACGATGCATTGCAGAACCGCAGAGGGGACCCCCTTTGGCGGCCTGGGAGGGAACAGTCCAAAAATGGGGCTCGGCAGGGGAAGACACAATCAGGCGGGAGGAGGCACAAGGGGTGCGCAGAAAACACATCTCAATGGAATGGGCTACAATACTGCATCAGTTCCGCCATCACCTGGCCAACACTCAACAACCATCATTACTACCGACTACACTAGAAAATCCGAGTCAGACTACACAACCTGTGTCTCCCCCACACACTCATGCGGACGCAGTCACTCCCACTACCCGTCGAAGCGTAACCCAGCAGCGCCCCTGAGAGCGCAGAGCCATCTATACAACGCCCAGCCTCAATCGAGCCATACTCCTGGAGCGCCCCCCATTTCCCCAGCCCCCTCCCCTCATAAATGCATGTAAAGTCAGAATGGTCCCTCTTCTTAGGCGTCATCGGAGGCGCTTCAAGTCTGCCCAGGTATGATCTTCCCAAGTTCCAATCCCCAGTTAACTACACATACCAGTAGTTTAAAGGACCGGGCGCTTTTTCAAAAGAACAGTTCCTCACAGAAAGGCAGTGAGGGCCACTTTTATACCACATAGTAGCTACAGAGGATGTCATAGCCAAGCCTGCTGCCTCAGATAGGTCCCCCACCCCTGCGGGGCCCAGGGAAATGTGCTGTATAACTGTATTGCTTAAATCAACTGCTATGCCTACATTAATGTAAAGCAATATGAAAAAAGCTAATAATTGTTTAAAAAAATAAATCAGGGTTTAGCACAATTTTCCTCTTACGCCTTTCCTTTCCCAGTACCTCTCTAATATAGGCTAACAGTTTGTTGTGACTGGTAGCAAATCCCTCAATCCTAGACACGGTAGAGAGTTTTGATAAGCACTCATAGTCTGCAATTACTCTTTCATTAACCACATCAAGTGCTTCTGGATTTCTCAGCACCTACTCTCACCTAATGGTTCTAAGATTGTTAGTATACGAGAGGGAACCTACATCTCCATTGCCATAAGACACCTGGACTGGGGCCATTTCGTCCCGTAATGACATCCTAAGGGTGTTATGGTCCCTCTCTTTGCAATCAACTACTTCCATATCCACAATCGCCAGGCCAGAGCTTAACATCTGCCCAAAAATAGTCTATTCTACTACTATGTCCTACCATGTTATATGTCATTTTGCCCTGGCGATCCGAAGGGACATCTGCCATTTTTGGCTCTGAGATCACAATTTAGTGATAGAGCCAACAATTGGCCCATTTTTGCTGTCCATCGTGCTAGAGGGAGAACAATCTGTGGTATACCCCATTGGTTGTCCAGTACCTGGGTTAGATCAAGTGGGGAGGCCCCCGTGGTTCGAAGGTGGAAGTTAAGTTCCCAGCTACCAAGAGCCTATCCTTACCAGCACTCTCCAAGAGTACTTGCTCTAATATACTAATTACCTGGGTCTCCTCACTACAGTTCTCCACTCTATTATATACATTATACATTTTCAATGGCAACCCGGATGCGAGCACCAGCCTAACTGCTAATATGTCACGAGAGGCAATGGGCACTAGAGATATTATACACTGGAGTGTTGTTTCAACCCATATACACAACCCTCCTGAAGGCCTGCCCTTGGCAGATTTGATTGCATTCACACAATAGGATGTGTACCCATGCTTATGAATGGGGGCTAAGCACCACGTCTTTTGAAAGAGACAGATGTCAAACGATTTGATGACATCGATGAATTGGGGGCAAGAACAAATTGTGTTGTGAAACCATCTGATAAAGGTGGGAACATAGTACTTTGGGACAAAAACTCATACATAGAGGAAGCTCACCCGCAACTGAAGGATGAAAAATGTTAGAAGGTGATTAAAAAGAGCTACCACAGGGAAGCCATCACAAAATACAACAATATGTTGGCAGCTTGGAAAAATGAGGGAATTTTGGAATTACTGTAATTTCAAATGTCAAAAGAGATCAACCTATCATCCCGACTTTCTAATTACTTCCAAAAGTACACAAAAATAGAGAGAAACCGCCTGGAAGGCCAATAGTTTCAGCAATTGGAAGCCTAAATGAAAGGACTTTAATTCATATGGACCATTTTGTATCCCCATTTATTTCAACACTATCGTCGTATATTCGTGACAGCACAGATTTTTAAAAAAGATCAGTCATGTTCCATGGGACTCAACCTACATATTGCTAACCCTAGACATACAGTCACCATATAAAAGCATCAGACATGGGGATAGGATAGCTGTAGTGGAGCACTTTCTAAGAGCCAGACCCCTATCTTCATTTTAGCACAACAAAATGCTCATTGAGATGACCAAATTCTGTTTAGAGGAATATATCTTCCTGTTCAACAATGTCATGTACAAGCACCTGTTTCGCCCCCAGCTACACCAATTTTGTGATGGGCTGGTGGGATGAACAGGTGTCCATAGATCCCAAGATGGAAAAATATCTGGGGAAGACCATAATATGGCTTCAATACATAGACAACGTGTTTATGATTTGGGATGGGAAGATGGAAGAGGTAGATGACTACTGTACATGTTTGAATGAGAACAATCTTAATTTGAAATTTGTAATGGTGACAAACCAAAAAGAAATTGATGTTTTGGATGTCCGTGTTGAAGCGTTAGTCAAAGCTAATCACTTCGCTCTTTAGAAAAGAAACAGCAGGGAATACTGTTTTACATGCCCACAGCAGCCATCAAGGCCATATGAAATGGAACATTCCTTATGGCAAATTGTGAGGCTAAAAAGAAATTGCAGTACTGAAGAGAAGTTTACGGAAGCCTGTGACACTCTGGTCAAGAGGTTTAGATCAAGGGGCTGTCCTGAGAAATTCCTGCAAAAGGCAATAGAAAGACTTACCCCCCATTGTCGGGGAAGGGAAAGGCTACTGAATGTAACTTGGGAGCGAGAAAACCACCCCTAAAAATAAGGGAAGGTAAAGACAATGCAGGTAAAGTGAGGGTCATTAAAACATTCAATAAGGACTACACAAAGGTGGCAAATATATTAAGAAATAATTGGGTCATTTTGAAAAATGAACAGACCATAGAGAATTACATAGGAGACAGACCAAGCATTACATATCGCAGGAGTAGGAACATCAGGGACATGCTAGTCTGGAGCCACTTTCAAATAGAGACACAAAAAAACTTAGCTAAGAGGGAATTCCAAAAGAAACCCTATGAGATTAGAAAACAAATAACATGTAAAATGGACCACGTGGTATATAGCATTGAGTGTCCCTGCCCAAAATGTTACATTGGCAGCACAATTTTTCAAATAACAAAACAAATCCTAGAACACAACGAGAGCAATCGCGAACAATGATCCTAAGTATCCAGTGGCTCAACACTTCCTAGAAAAACAAGTATGGAAACATCTGAGAGAGAGCGATGAATGTCTCAGACTACATAGATTGGAATCTGAGTATATCATCAATTTGGAAACGGTTGAACCAGGAGGGCTAAACATTAGTGAAGGATTAGCTATACACTTAGAGATATAAAGGATGCATACTCTCAGTGTTTGTCTCCTGCCCAATGAGCCCCCTAGCATTTGCTGATTAGAAGTTTTAGTATATTTCTTTTAAATTTGTATCACCATGCACTTTATATATTTTCCTTTTGTTGAAATAGCGCTGGTCTATACTCATTCTTGCAAGTGATATAATATTTCAGCACTAAGATGTTCTTTATCAATATTTAAAAATGAGTATCTCTGCCCACTAGGGCTTCAATCAGTGAAATTCATAATGTAACTTGGAGGTTATTTCGTGCCGGGCAAGTGATGGATTAAGTTAGAAAAGGTGTTTAACAAAGGATTTAAATTCTTTTGACAATTCCTCCCCCGGTGTGACTTGTGGTTTGAAACACACAATTGCGTAACATTTTTTTCTATATGTGTACATATTATATTTTTTGCTTTGACAATAACCCAATATTGAGTTATATATGAGAAAAGGTTCTGCCCACTAGGGTTTCAATCAATGAAATTTAATAATGTAATTTGGAGATTATTGTGTGCAAAGCTAGAGATAGAATACATTAGAGAAGATGTTCAACAAAATCCGTAATTAATTTTCACATCTCCTCCTCCAGTGTGAATTGAGGATTGAAATACACAATCGCGTAACATTTTTGTATATGTGTATATATTATATTTTATGTTGTGGCAATAACCCTGCACTGCGTTATATATGAGAAAAAAATCTGCTAAGAAGGATATATAGTGTTTTTTCTACGAGGCAAGATGGCGACCACAACTGCGGCTGAGTGAGTGGCTGGCGGACGCTCTTCTGAGATCCCCCCCCCCCCTGTTTGTCAACTGAGGAAATGGATACCTTGGCCGTGTAATGCTGTGGCGGTATCTGCTCTGGAACCCGTCGAGTGCTGCGTACATCGGCCACGGCAGATTGCGGTGCCCTGCCTCGAGTCTTCAGCGGAATTTGCTTCAGTGGAGGCTTTGGCGTTTGAGGGTGGACGAACTATCCGTGCGATCATTAGGGGTTGTAATGGCCCCGAAGACAACAAACAAAGGCGCTAAGACCCGGGGTGCCGCAGTGGCAACGTCCGTGGTTACGTCTGTAATCCCGGTATCTCCTGCTTCCTCTCCCGCGGAGAAAGGAAACAAGCTGGCCAGCTGTGGCGCCGGGGCACGCCAAGAAGACAGCGGTTCCTTTCCCGGGTCTGCCCAGAGGGTGCAAAAACCACGAACGGTACCCGGGATCTTTGAGAAACAATTGGGCAGAGGTAAGGCTTCGGTGGATATAGAAACTAGTATATCCCCAGGGGCTGTGGCAATGACTTCTCTACACAACAAAGTATCTGCAGATGTATCAGGGCAGAAACATTTTTCCGTGACTTTGCCAGGGGCTGAGGCATTGTTAATAAACAAAGAAATGGCTTCACAGGGCAGCAGGGACTTGCGGAGTAATGTAGACGAGTTTGCGGGGACTGTAACTCATTCAACTTCCTCTATTCAGAGAGAGGCATCTGCGGTTGGTAACACAGCCCCTGGCAATACAAAAGAGCTGGAAGAAATACTTGAGGCACGTGAGACACCGGAGACGCCTAATCTATATAATCCCCTACAAGTATTAAGTACATCTGCTCAGTCCTCCTTAGTAGAAGGCTCGATTCTGGAGAACAGGAATCAGAGTATAGACAATCAAAATTCTGGCAATCAATACCAGGAGGGGGAGGATAATGTTGGGATCCCTCAGACCAATGGCCATTCAGATAAAGAACTAATTAAAGATATAGATTCTGGGGATTCAGGTGGTAAATTTTATTCAATCTCGGACCCCTCCAACTCCTCTGGGAACGAAAGTGAGGGGGGGATTGGGCAGATGATAAGAGCGACACGAGCAATTATCTACGGGATGACGAGGAGATGAATTTGGAGGTGTCCAATGATCAGGGGACAGTGCGCAAATTAAGGGACACTACTAACCCTTTATCAAAAAAGATGCCTGATACAGCTGGATCACTAGTGTGGGATTACTCATTTTCCCCTCTACTTGAGAAGAATGGTGGTTCGGGCGAGACCTCTGGAGAAGCACCCAGTGCAGCCGCAGGGAGAGAAAATGAAATTAAGCTCAGTACAATATATCAAATAATAATGGCGCATCGGGAAGAGACCAAGGCGGAGGGTCTGCGAACCCAGGGTGCTGTTCGCAAACTACAAAATACTGTGCGCCGAATTGCTAAGACTTGCACTGAGATATCCACAAGAATTGGGGAAGCTGAGGAAAGGATATCAGCAGTGGAAGACGAAATAGTGCAGCAGAAGGCCACAATGGTATCTTTGCAAGCTTTAAGAGATGACATCAATTGGAAACTTATTGACTTGGAGAATCGTTCCAGAAGGAACAATTTACGCATTTTGGGAATACCAGAGGGACGGGAGGGCAATGATCCTAGGCAGTTTGTCATCGAACTGTTTTCTGAAGCCTTCCCTGAACTTAAGCACTGGAATTGGGAAGTAGAACTTCAGAGAGCACACAGGTTTCCATTTAATCAACGAGGTAGAGCAGGGGGATCAAATGAAAAACCAAGGGCGATATTGATTTGCTTGAATAATTTTTTGTTGCGGGAATCAATATATGATTTGGCAAGGCCTGACAGGAAGAGAGGTGGTAAGGGTTGCACATTTTTTGTTCGTCCGGATTTCTGCCAGGCCACTGTTCAAAAGAGATGGCAGCTGCGACAAATGATCTCACTTTTTCAGGCTAAAGGGGCACAGGCCTATCTGCTCAATCCGGCCAAGCTAAAAATCATATATAGGGAAAAAATAAAAAATGTTGTATCAGACATATTAGCAAAGGAATTTTTGAGTACAATGTGAAGCAAATCTAGAGATAATTGTATAAATGTGTTCTTAGGTTGCATGGGGAATTCTCCTCACGGATCGGAGGGGTGTCTGGTTTTCTTCCTTCTTTTTTTTTTTTGGGGGGGGGTCCTGGGGGAGTGTTATTAATCCACTACCCATCACAGATGACTTGGTCCTTATGCCTCATTTGGGAGGGGGAGGGGAGGGGGTTGGGTAGCTGTGGGGTGGCAAGGGTGGGAGGAGGTGGGAGGGGGTTGGAGAAGGCACATTTGGTATTTGGTGTTTATATGGTATCAAGGTTATGGTGTTTATGTTTTTGAGAGAGATTATGTTTTTTTTATGTTTTTTGAATCGTAGTTTAGGTCATGGGCAGGGTAGACAAGGTATGATTAACTTAATTGAATAACAATGATGGGTAGATTATCCATATGTTCGTGGAATATATGTGGTTTAAACGATAAAAAGAAAAGAGGGGTGATGGCTCAAATTTTGCAGGTGATGCGTATTGATCTGCTTTGTGTGCAAGAAACCCATATCGCGTGGAATAATTGAAAGTGGCTGAATGACTTGGGTATGGATATACTCGGGTGTACCAGACAGAGTTCAACCACAAGAGGGGTTGCGATTTTGATGAGATATGGCCTGGGTGTTTGTAATCGGGTAAAGGAGGATGTCTTGGGGCGGTGGGTCCTTGTGGAAATAACTGTTAATGGTTCATCATTGACGATATGTTCTATTTATGGTTCTAATCTAGACGACCCGGAGGTGTTGTATTATTTAAGTGTCGAATTAGTGGCATGGCCAGCCCCCTTAATCCTTTGTGGGGATTTCAATTTTCATTTAGAGGGTGGCTTTGACATTACTAGTGATCGCCCATATACGGGTAAAAAAACTAAAGTTTTTAAAGCTACCCAAGGCCTAGTTAAAGAATTTGGGTTGGTCGATATATGGCACGCTTATAAGAAAGATGTCCCGGGAGATGCTTTTTACTCGGCTCCCCATAGAAAACATGTGCGCTTAGACTATTTTTTTATTTCAGCTGAAAAAGTAACAAGTGCCAAGGTAGAGATTATGCCAAGGATAATATCAGATCATAATCCGGTCGTATTAGAACTTGACATTAGTTCTAGGGCCCAGCCAAAGGCGTGGACTTTTGAACGCAAACTTCTATTAGATCCCGAATACTGTAGACACATGTGTGATTGGATTACAGAATTTTTTTTAAATAATCGGGGAACCGCTTCTGATCCTATTGTCTGGGATACATTTAAGGCTGGGGTTCGGGGGGAAACACTCAGTTATTCTATAGCTAAACAACGTAAAATTTTGGCAGAAATTAAGGATGGGATGAATCAGTTAAGGCTATTAGAAATAGAGCTTATGGGGAAGTAATCCGGCAACAAAATATGGAAAAAACTTTAAAGGCCATTGCAATTTTAAAAATGAAAATTCATCAGCATTTTGCAAACGAAAATTGCAACGAAACTGGCTATATATAGGGCTCAAATTTATGAAGCGGGGAAAATTCTGGCAGGATCTTAGCGAAGAGATTACAGCAGCAGGGAATACTTAACAGAATTTATAGGATACAGGATCATTTCAATCAGATACAGTATTCCCCAGGCGAAATTTTGAATGTTTTTCGCAAATTTTATGACAACTTATATACAGAGGAGGAAATAGTAGATACAGATGAGAAAATGATGGAATTTAGTTCTGATATTGAAACTAATAAAGTTACACAAGATCAAAATGAGGCATTAGCAGCAGATATAACTTGGGAGGAAGTGGAGGGAGCAATATTGTCGCTAGCTATAGGAAAAGCTGTAGGTCCGAATGGCATCCCTCTAGAATTTTATAAGACATTTCGTCAAGCTCTAAGACCGGAACTTATGATACTGTTTCTCGCTGCTCAACGCGGAATTGCACCAGATTCATGGCGTAAAACTATTATTATTGTTTTTTTTTAAAAAGACAAACCTGAATTGTACCCATCCTCGTATAGACCAATCTCATTGATTAACTCAGATAGTAAGATCTTCTCTAAAATCATTGCTCAGCGCCTGGGATCGGTCATTACCCCTCTAGTATCCAATTTTCAGCATGGGTTTATCCCAGGTAGGGATACTGCTGATCACATGAGACGAGTAATAGCTTTCCTGGACTGGGCTCAGGCAACTGAATCTGTATTGGGGGTGATCCTGTTGGACGCCGAGAAGGCGTTCGACAGGGTCTCCTGGCAATATATGTGGGAGGTTTTGCGATGGAAAGGTTTTTGTTCTCATTTTATACAAGCAGTTAAGACCCTATATATGTGCCCGGTAGCCTCGATACGTATATCTGGACAAGAGTCAGACTTATTTAATATCAGTAGGGGCACAAGGCAAGGGTGCCCGTGCTCCCTCTTTTATTTGCATTATATATTGATTTATTTTTGAATAAACTAAATCAGCACATAGGTATTAAACCAGTCAGTTTTCGTAATATTGAGTACAGAGCATTGGCTTATGCCGATGATATAGTTGTAGTTTCTAGTGATATTGTTACCGCCCTTCCTGCAATTAAGTCATTGGCTGTTCAGTTTGGTTGTTTTTCTGGTTATAAATTGAATATAGAAAAAACTCGGGTACTATACTCAGGTAAGGATGCCCCGGCAAATATGTCAATTGTTCCTGAAGCAACATATTTAGGAATAAAAATCACATCTGTGGTGGATAAGATCCCCGATCTGAATATTCTCCCTGTGACGGAGAAGGTAAATGCAACCCTGGAAAGGTTAGACCATCTTTATCTGTCCCTTCATGGTAGATGTAATGTACTAAAAATGCTGGTTCTTCTGAAATTTTTATATATGTTTAGAACAATCCCCTTAGAGTTTTCCTCGTCGTGTTTTATTAAATTAGAGAGGATATGTTCCAGGTTTTTGTGGGGGTATCGAAGACAGAGAAGGGCATATAAGAAAATGGTTTTACCTAGACACCGGGGGGGCTGGGGCATTCCACATTTTATAATGTATTATTGGGCAGCTATGATGCAATATATGGGGCCCTTAGTAGCCGGGATTAAAGCTGAGATCCCCTGTTTTCATAGACCATCAATCTACGAATTCGGACTGGGAGAAGAAATGAATGGTTGCTTAGTTAAGGTAATTGAGCCCAGTCACTTTAAAAAAACAAAATTTAAGATACTCAAGGCGGCTTATGTAGTCTGGAAACAAATTAAACGGAAGCTACTGGTTTTAAATTTGAATGCCCATACCCCTTTCTCGGCTCCCGGGATACTGCCCATAATTTTTCGGAATCGAGTAACAATTAGATGGGGCCTAAAAGGAATACGATGCTTAGGGGATCTGTTTGATAAAGGCCATCTTTTAGCATTCTCAGACCTACAGGAGAAATATGGTTTAGGTAAGCAAGACTTCTTTAAATACCTTCAAATACGTAGCTTTCTGGTTAGGCGGGGGTCAGGAACAGGACAACAATTTGTGAAAATCCTTTAATTGAAAAAATGATGAAGAAAACACCAATAGGTCAATTTTATCAACAGTTAGTGGAAATATTCCCGGATGATCTGGATATACGTAAAACTAAATGGGAAAACAAATTGGGAGTTGAGGATATTAATATAATTAAATCCCTTGAGCTTGCCAACCAAGTTTTAATGACTGGAAGAATACGTAGCCAGCATTATATGGCCCTCTATGATTTATATTACACTCCTAGTAAGGTGGCTCGATGGGGTGTAACGGTGGGGGACAAATGTAATCGGTGTGGATTATTTGCGGCGGATTCATCTCATATGTTTTTTTCTTGTCCTAGACTGGGTGAGTTCTTTCAAGGAATTGAGAATTTTTTAGGTATAATATATGGATCCCCCATGATAATTACAGGGGAATTAGTAATTATTGGTGTAGGATCTGATAGGGCGGCAAATTTAAGATCGGAAGCCACAACTGCTCTTCTATTCATTATAATGGCGGTGGTATGGGCTTGTATTACCAAAGAGTGGATTAGTCCTGATCCACCCACTTTTATTAATTGGCGTTTGTTGGAAAACGAGGCAGTATCTGTGAGGCCTGCACAAATAACATGACTACATTTGTCCTTCACTGGGAACCAAACACCCAATTGTAGCGCCTGACTCTCAGAGGGTAGCGTTGCAGAGCAGTCTGAGGCTTTACTCAAGGGAGGTGGTGTGGGCTAGTAATCGCCATTTGCAGGTGCGCAGAAATAACACTCAATAATTGATTGTCCAGTCGGTACTTTGCTTTATAAAAGTAAGAGTACATTTATTAAACACACACACTACTCAATACTATGCACCAATTTACAAATATACATAAGCGGTTGGAATTACTTTGTAAGTATACATAAGCGGTTGGAATTACTTTGTGACATTGCATAACATCTCCACCCCTCCCGCAGGGGGGTAGGGTCTAGTACCACAACTCCTCTGTGTGCACATCATCTTGCCCCCTAATGCAGTAGTTGACCATAACCTGGAGCGCGGGCCCTGCGCACTGGCCTCATGCCAGTGGCGTCCCACCCCGTTACCTCAACAAGCATTTAAAAAGGGGCATAACTGCCTTGGGGACACATAACCCTGACCGAGCATTTCCTACTGACCATAAAGTATGCACCTCTATATCTTAAGGGCTAGCAGTCGGGGTTCTTCCTCTCCCAAGCGCAGAAGCAAGAATACCTGTTTAAGCAGCACTTTAGAATTACAGTACTCATGAACTTGGTTGATCATTTGAATGCATTGCAATTACAGCCCCTAAAGGCATCACAGTTGAAATCACAGGATTACGCCAATACAGCCAGACACCCTAGCAGGACTGTCTGGCAACATAACCCCACTTGGCTTATGACATCAACTTACACTTGTGACTTACAGTCCCTTTAACAGAAGTACTCCTGGCAACTACACTTCTCCTGCAGTGCACCACTTCGCTTTAAAAGGAATCACAGGTAAAAGCATGGGATTACATAAATACAACCAGATCCCCTAGCAGGAAGATCCAGCAACATAACTCCATTAAGCTTAACATCACTTTAAACCAGCATTTCACTTTACACATATACCTTTCAGTCCACCTAAAAAGGAATAACCAGGTTAAATGCATTTCTGGTGCAATTACACCTCTCCACCTCTAGGGGATGCCCTTCTCCAGGCATCCCTAACTCAGCCTTTCACTCCTCAATGCACTTCTTCATCCACCTTCAGCTGTAGAACCAAAGTTCCAGCCTAGAAGGTGTTAAAGGCTGACTGAGCCCTTGAGGGGTTATCCTTTTGAAGTCCCCATGAGACTTAGGGTGAGACGTTTCTTCGTGCTGGGGGGAGACTGCGCTTCTTCAGCAGCTCCCCCAACACCCTTGCACATGTAGGGTGGTGACCCCGTCCTCCTGGGGCCACCACAAGCAGAGAAAAACGCTGTTTCCTCCTTGCAGGCCGGTCCTGGCCTGCAAGGCATCATGGGTACTGGCGCATATGAGATGAGCGGCTCTCCCGCTGCTGCCGGAGAGAGCCGCGATCGCGCTGCAGCTTCGCCGCCTCTTCCACCTTCGGTGGGGGCCCGGTCCCACCCAGACCCCCAGGTACGTTCCACGGCTCGGGGAGCCCACCCCCGGCCGATCTGCCAGCTTTCCGGGGCCCGATCCCACCCGGGCCCCTCCTTCTCTTTCTGGGGTCTCGGTCCCACCCGGGACCCCGCGCGGTGCTGGTGGTCTGCTTTGGGGGGGCCCCGGTCCCACCCGGGACCACCGCATGTCCTCTTGTTGGAGGGCAGCTCGGGGAGCCCACCCCCGGCTGCCCCCGCCGGCTCCCCGCCCGGCCCGCTCACTCGCGTGCGGCCGCGGGAGCCGGCAGAGTCTTCTGGTCTGCCCGCGGGCAGACGCTTGGCACTCTGCTCCCTCTTCGGGGCCCGGGGATCGGCACCCGGGCCCCCGGACCTCTCCGTCACAGGGAGCGCGTCGGCGCTCCCCGGCTGCTTGGCTCGGTGGGGGCCAGGGTGGGCTCCTGGCCCCCTCCGCGGGGAAATCTTCACGTGGAGCGCGACGGCGCTCCCCGACTTGACTTCGGGGCCCGGGGATGGGGTCCCAGGCCCCTTTGGCCACTCTTCGCCGGGGGGCGCGACGGCGCTCCCCGCCTCCTGTCTTCGTGGGGGCGCGACGGCGCTCCCCACCCCGTCTTCACTTGCTCGGCGGGGCCAGGGTGGGCTCCTGGCACCCCGTGTAGGGGGACATCTTCACGGGGAGCGCGACGGCGCTCCCCGGCTTTGCTTCGGGGCCCGGGGATGGGGTCCCGGGCCCCTCTTAGGTCACCTTCACGGGGAGCGCGACGGCGCTCCCGGCTTCCCTTCCTCCCCAGGGGTCAAAGGTCGCTCACCTTCCGGGGGCCATGTCTCAGCCCCTGGGGGTCCGATCTGCCCCATTTTCACGTCCTCTTGCTCCTGGCGGCGGCCCCCAGCCACGGGGAGCACTCTCCTTCGCCCTCTGGGTCTCCAAGAGGGGGCATTCTGCAGGGAGCAGTCTTCACTAGCTCCCTGCGCCAGACTTTCGCCTGGCTCTCCTCCTGGGCCTCTCTTCTCCCTGCCAGAGGCCCCTGCTTCTGCGCACCGGTCCTGGGCTCTTCTTCTGGCGCTGTTAGGGGCCTGGGGGGCAGTCAGGGGGTACCTCCTTCCAACTGACAATTGCCAGGCTCCAGCACCTTCCGCCTCAGCCGACCACACCCCAGAGAGAGCTTCTCTTCCTGTGCAAGCACTTTTTAAAAGTTGAGTAGGGGGCTGGCAGGAAGTCTCTGTTGGTCCTATCAACCAGCGACACATCACTTCCATGCCCCTGCTCCCTCCTCCTTGTCCAGCCTCTGGGTTTGTTCAAAATGGCGTCGTCCAGGGTCTCTGGCCACATGGTCTCTGGCCACATGGTCTCTGAAACACGAGCCCTTCCTTTCTGGCTGCCTTCCCCCCTTGGTGCAGCCTGGTGCCTGGCACCCAGTGATAGCTGCTGATGGATGAACCTGTAGCCCCACCCATCTTCTCTTCGTGGAGAGGAGGACATAGCTTGTGGAAGAAAGGTTATCCATCCATCCAGCTGAGGTCAGCCCTCAGCCTGGCCCTGGTTATGACTGACTCAGAGAAATGTGACATTTCTGGACGACCCAAAAGCAGTACAAATATGATTTGGGACTCTGCAGAATACTCCTTTTCACATCCGCTACAGTGGACTTTAGTGCGTGTCTGGAATCTGTAGGCCTTATGGAAGTTAATCTAGCACATGGGCTCCACATCCCCACAGGGGAATAATGAAGTGAAAAACACAGTCAAAGCACACTGACTTTCCCTGGCATGTTCCTTCCTAGTGTATAAGGCCTATTCCGTGTCACCACCCAATTCTGCATAAGTCCTGCCACACCACTCACTTTGTAGCTGCTCCTGGACTGCGCACGCCAGGAATCTCCCCTGCGCAGCCCCTACACGTGTGCACACGCATGTACACAGGTGTCTGCATGTAACCAGTCCGGTGCCCCTACTCCAGCTGCTGCGCAGCGGCATGGTCAAGCTAGGGGGACAACAGTAAAATCCACATGCAGTCTCTTTCATCATGAGTTCATTGTGGATGAGTCCCAATTTATGAGGCTTTCCCACAGTAACAACTCACCACATAAATGCTCAAAAAGCGAAAAATCTGGGCGGCCCATAGTGTCAGAACCACCTTCTAACACACGCCGCGCCCAGCTGATTCCTACGGGGAAGAAGTAGCCACTCTACATGGGTATTCTTGCCGTAGTCAGCGATAACTAGTTATAAGGGGTTCTGACCAGACCCCCCTTACTCACCAGTTATCCGCTCAGACCACCTACTCCTCCCATCCATTAAATCTCCACCCATGACAGGGATCCCAGACTACCCTAAGAACCCTCCGGGCTCTAGGTTAGATACCTCTAGGTCACTCATGGTCTACATGGACTTGGCCTCACTAGGCCCACCTTTGCCCTTGGGCATGCAACACTATGCCTACCCCTTCTCTGGACAAGGGTCCAGTGCCTCAGCACCGATGCGGTCTTCTGGGATAGGTCTACATCCCATCCCCTGGGTCACTAGCTGGTCTCCCTTCTGGAGTTTGTTCTAACCAGTACCCTCTCTCCGTTTGGCCCTTGCACCCCAAAGATGCAACCTCTCTGGACCCTCACCCTGCCGCTGAGGTCATTCTGCTGCCACCACCCTTTCGGGATGACTGGCTTCCCTAAAGAAAGCACAGCCACTCATGCTTTCCCCACACAGAAAAGCACCCTTTGGCCACTGGCCTGGCTCCCTGATAGGACCTCAGACCGGCCTCACTACCACACTGGCAGTGCCAGGGAGGAACACTGAGGGTGCCTCGTCAGACATCCTACAGCTCATTCCCCCCGTCAGTAGCTCCACACGGAAACTACCCCCCTTCTTTGTTCTCCGCTGCGAGAACAGGGCCTATGCACCCTTCCCTCCGAGAGGCGCGCTCTCCTCCCGGAGTACCCTTAGAGAGCCTGTGGGCCCCGAGTTAGCTAGACCCCGGCCCACTTCTCATGGCTCTCCCCGGTTTCCCAGCAGCGCCTTGGGAGACCGCCCAGGGACCTACATGGTCCCTGGATGGCCTGCACCACCCCTTATGAAGAGCAGGGTCCCTTCCCTAAGCTAGGCCCAACCTGCCTTCAGGGTAGTACTACCACACCAAGCCAGGGACCCTAAAGATCCCGGCTAGGCCTGCACCACCCCTTTGCCAAACACAGGGTCCCTTCACTTAAGATAGGTCCCACCTGTGTTCAGGGTGGTACTGCCTTGCAGAAGTCCACCTCCTGCCTCGAGCTAGGGGAACACCCCCATGCTCCTGGTCCTTGGGTTCAAGTCCCACAGGACCTACCTGACTGGTCACCTGGCCAGGCATCGCCCCAGCCACCACCTCAGGCTCCCCACACTAGCTCCAGGGTGACATCCAAGCTCGAAAACTACCCCTCCTTTGGGGCCACCCATCACCATGGGCCACCCCGGGGTAGCCACTCACCGGACCCTGACACCTCAGGGTCCGCCACTAACCCTTTACCTGGAAAACAGCGAGTACATCACCCCCACTCAGATCTCCACTGGATCAGTTACCTAGCCCACCTAGGGTACCTAGGGGCTACCACTACACACCATCACTCAAGAACTACCCTCCTTTGGGGCCACCCACTACCAGGGGCCACCCCTGGGCTGCTCACCTCCCCACCAGTTACCCTGGGGGGCCTGCCGGACACTCAACTCTACCACACCCTCCTCCCACCGTGGGAAAAGCTTCTTGGGGTCCCCCACCATGGGAACCCTGGGGTGTTACTACCCGGGGTAAAGAAACCTCCTGTCCCACCCTTCCAGTGGTTTTGGCCTGCGCCAACGGCAAGTAAACTTTCCGCGGGGGAAGGATACCTGAGGCCCCTTCTGTGGAAACCCTCCCTGCCCTTAAAAAGCGGGGGAATCTCCCAGGACCCCCTCTCTCTCCTGTCCCCCACAAAGGTCAATCCACCCCTTCACCCCCACCTGTGATGTAGGTATCAGTTGCTGTCCCTATCTCTTGAGGAGACACCCTCCTCATGCAGGTGTAGTGCATGTAGTGTTAGGGTTCAAAGGTGTACAATATGGCTTAGAACATTTGTATGCAATCATTTCCTGGAAAGCACCATCCCGCTAGCACATGATAATCAACATAGCGCGGTCATATCAATACAGTTTATATTTAAACCATAATATCTTCACATGACACATATGTGCGCGGGCTTTCCTTTCCCATACCTTTAGTTCACATAACCAAAACTTTGAACCCTTCTCAGAGCCTTGCGCTCTTCCATTTGCTCATTACTGCATAGGTAATGTGTGGCAAAACTGGACTTATCAAATGCTATAAATGCGCACCAGAATGGGATACTATGTTTCCCGCCGCTAGACACCAATGTTGGAAAACGAGGCAGTATCTGTGAGGCCTGCACAAATAACATGACTACATTTGTCCTTCACTGGGAACCAAACACCCAATTGTAGCGCCTGACTCTCAGAGGGTAGCGTTGCAGAGCAGTCTGAGGCTTTACTTAAGGGAGGTGGTGTGGGCTAGTAATCGCCATTTGCAGGTGCGCAGAAATAACACTCAATAATTGATTGTCCAGTCGGTACTTTGCTTTATAAAAGTAAGAGTACATTTATTAAACACACACACTACTCAATACTATGCACCAATTTACAAATATACATAAGCGGTTGGAATTACTTTGTAAGTATACATAAGCGGTTGGAATTACTTTGTGACATTGCATAACATCTCCACCCCTCCCGCAGAGGGGTGGGGTCTAGTACCACAACTCCTCTGTGTGCACATCATCTTGCCCCCTAATGCAGTAGTTGACCATAACCTGGAGCGCGGGCCCTGCGCACTGGCCTCATGCCAGTGGCGTCCCACCCCGTTACCTCAACAAGCATTTAAAAAGGGGCATACCTGCCTTGGGGACACATAACCCTGACCGAGCATTTCCTACTGACCATAAAGTATGCACCTCTATATCTTAAGGGCTAGCAGTCGGGTTCTTCCTCTCCCAAGCGCAGAAGCAAGAATACCTGTTTAAGCAGCACTTTAGAATTACAGTACTCATCACCTTGGTTGATCATTTGAATGCATTGCAATTACAGCCCCTAAAGGCATCACAGTTGAAATCACAGGATTACGCCAATACAGCCAGACACCCTAGCAGGACTGTCTGGCAACATAACCCCACTTGGCTTATGACATCAACTTACACTTGTGATTTACAGTCCCTTTAACAGAAGTACTCCTGGCAACTACACTTCTCCTGCAGTGCACCACTTCGCTTTAAAAGGAATCACAGGTAAAAGCATGGGATTACATAAATACAACCAGATCCCCTAGCAGGAAGATCCAGCAACATAACTCCATTAAGCTTAACATCACTTTAAACCAGCATTTCACTTTACACATATACCTTTCAGTCCACCTAAAAAGGAATAACCAGGTTAAATGCATTTCTGGTGCAATTACACCTCTCCACCTCTAGGGGATGCCCTTCTCCAGGCATCCCTAACTCAGCCTTTCACTCCTCAATGCACTTCTTCATCCACCTTCAGCTGTAGAACCAAAGTTCCAGCCTAGAAGGTGTTAAAGGCTGACTGAGCCCTTGAGGGGTTATCCTTTTGAAGTCCCCATGAGACTTATTGTGAGACTGCGCTTCTTCAGCAGCACCCCCAACACCCTTGCACATGTAGGGTGGTGACCCCGTCCTCCTGGGGCCACCACAAGCGGAGAAAAACGCTGTTTCCTCCTTGCAGGCCGGTCCTGGCCTGCAAGGCATCATGGGTACTGGCGCATATGAGATGAGCGGCTCTCCCGCTGTGCCGGGGAGAGCCGCGATCGCGCTGCAGCTTCGTTGCCTCTTCCACCTCGGTGGGGGGCCCGGTCCCAACCGGACCCCCAGGTACGTTCCACGGCTCGGGGAGCCCACCCCCTGCCGATCTGCCAGCTTTCCGGGGCCCGGTCCCACCCGGGCCCCTCCTTCTCTTTCTGGGGTCCCGGTCCCACCCGGGACCCCGCGCGGTGCTGGTGGTCTGCTTTGGGGGGGCCCCGGTCCCACCCGGGACCCCCGCATGTCCTCTTGTTGGATGGCAGCTCGGGGAGCCCACCCCCGGCTGCCCCCGCCGGCTCCCCGCCCGGCCCGCACACTCGCGTGCGGCCGCGGGAGCCGGCAGAGTCTTCTGGTCTGCCCGCGGGCAGACGCTTGGCACTCTGCTCCCTCTTCGGGGCCCGGGGATGGGCACCCGGGCCCCCGGACCTCTCCGTCACGGGGAGCGCGACGGCGCTCCCGGCTGCTTGGCCGGTGGGGGGCCAGGGTGGGCTCCTGGCCCCCTCCGCGGGGAAATCTTCACGGGGAGCGCGACGGCGCTCCCCGACTCTGACTCTCGGGGCCCGGGGATGGGGTCCCGGGCCCCCTTTGACCACTCTTCGCGGGGGCGCGACGGCGCTCCCCGCCTCCTGTCTTCGTGGGGGGCGCGACGGCGCTCCCCCGCCCTTGTCTTCACTTGCTCGGCGGGGGCCAGGGTGGGCTCCAGGCACCCCGTGTAGGGGGACACGCTCCCCGGCTTTGCTTCGGGGCCCGGGGATGGTGTCCCGGGCCCCTCTTGGGTCACCTTCACGGGGAGCGCGACGGCGCTCCCGGCTTCCCTTCCTCCCCAGGGGGTCAAAGGTCGCTCACCTTCCGGGGGCCATATCTCAGCCCCTGGGGGTCCGATCTGCCCCATTTCCGCGTCCTCTTGCTCCTGGCGGCGGCCCCCAGCCACAGGGAGCACTCTCCTTCGCCCTTCGGGTCTCCAAGAGGGGGCATTCTGCAGGGAGCGGTCTTCACTGGCTCCCTGCGCCAGACTTTCGCCTGGCTCTCCTCCTGGGCCTCTCTTCTCCCTGCGCAGAGGCCCCTGCTTCTGCGCACCGGTCCTGGGCTCTTCTTCTGGCGCTGTAGGGGCCTGGGGGGCAGTCAGGGGGTACCTCCTTCCAACTGCCCATTCCCAGGCTCCAGCACCTTCCGCCTCAGCCGACCACACCCCAGAGAGAGCTTCTCTTCCTGTGCAAGCACTTTTTAAAGAGGCAAAGAGCAATTGTAAGCGCTTAGAGCGTGTCTGGAGAAAAGCGTACTGAACCCTGGCAAAAAAAACGTACAGGGATGCCACAAAAGAGTTTCACAAAGCCATGAAAACAGTTAGAAGGGACCACTTTGTGAAGCGCATTAATTCGTCAGATAATTCCAGCAGAGAAATCTTTAATATAGTTCGCTCCTTCACCAAACCCTCAGCTCTTGAGTGCAAGATACCCTCATCCCCTATACTTTGTGAAAAGTTGTCAATCTTTTTTGAGGAAAAAATTCATAAGGTCTATGAGTTCTTTTCGCCTGTACAGGACACCGTTGAGTCTGATGTGGGAGAGAACCAGTCGGGGGATGTCTCCTTGTCTGCATTTCTTCCAATCTCACTCGAGACATCCTTGGATGGAATCCTGAAGTGTAAGTCTGGTTCCCCAGCAGACCCCTGTCCTCCTAAATTGTGGGTGGCACTTGCATATATTCTCAATCCAACCCTTAACCTTTTATGGAATAATTCATTAAGTACCGGCAGTTTTCCAGAAACTTGGAAACATGCGATGCTCCAACCTCTTCTAAAAAAACCTAATGCTGACTTGATGGATTTAAAAAACTATCGCCCTATTTCTCTTCTCCCAGCGCCGGCAAAGATGTTGGAAAAACTGGTACAACATCAACTCAATAATTTCGTGGTTAATAACGATATATTGCATGAAACACAGTCCGGCTTCCGGGCAGGCTTTAGTACAGAGACGGCACTGCTGGAGGTGGCCGAATCAACAAGAATGGAAGTGGACGGAGGAGCCTCAGCTATGCTGGTGCTGTTGGATTTGTCTGCCGCATTTGATACGGTGGACCATCCATTATTGCTGGCCAGATTGAGGAAGGTGGGAGTGAAAGGGAAGGCACTCGCTTGGATCAAGTCCTATCTTAGCGATCGCACACAAAGAGTGACATTACACCCTTATAAATCAGAAGCTAAGCCTCTCTGGTGTGGGGTGCCGCAGGGATCAGCGTTGAGCCCGCTACTTTTTAACATCTATCTGGCCCCTTTGTGTGCGCTCATTTCTAAATGGGGAATTAAAACCGTGTCCTATGCAGATGACACACAGTTGGTGTTCTCCTTTAAGGACCTATCGGCAAACACCTTCGAGAGGTTCAGGGGCTGCCTGTGTGACGTCTCTAGGTGGATGAACAATAACAAATTAAAACTGAACACAGAGAAAACTGAGGTGCTGTTCTTTGGTAAGAATTCCCCTCCACCATCGGGTCTGTGGTGGCCGGAGGAAATGGGTCCTCCACCCTCTCCGTCTTCTACGGTAAAAAACCTGGGTGTAAAATGGGATGCTGAGATGACATTTGCTTCCCAAATACATTCCATTACATCCACTTGTTTTGGAATTTTAAAGAGTCTGAGGAAATTTCTTTTTCTTCTGCCGGAGAGCTGTCGAAAATTAGTCGTTCATGCTACGGTGACTTCAAGGCTTGATTACGCCAACAGTCTGTTCCTTGGTCTCCCGGCATATTTGATAAAAAGATTGCAGATGGTGCAAAATGCAGCAGTAAGACTGATTAGAAGAGTGCCATTCAGACAACATATCTCTCCACATGCTAAACAACTTCATTGGCTGCCAGTTGTACAGCGTATAGAATTTAAGGCCTTGACAATTGCTTTCAGGGCCCAGAACGGCAGCGGTCCCAACTACATTAAAAAACGTATCCGCCCTTATCAGCAAAGGCGGTTGTTACGCTCTAATTCACAGAATCTGCTGTGTGTTCCCCAATCCGCAAAGGCTCGTATTGGAGGAAGGGCTTTCTCAGTTGGAGTGACTAGATTGTGGAACTCACTTCCGGTAAGACTTCGGCATATACCGGAAGAAGGGGAGTTCAGGAAAGCTCTAAAAACATGGCTTTTTAGCCGGGACTAGTTAATTATGTTTTAGTTTGGAGATCTGTTACCCGTATGCTGCTGGATCATGCTAGCGCCGGGACACCTCTGTTTGAGGTAGCTGTTGCGCTTTATAAATGCTGATGTATTGTATTGTAAAAGTTGAGTAGGGGGCTGGCAGGAAGTCTCTGTTGGTCCTATCAACCAGCGACACATCACTTCCATGCCCCTGCTCCCTCCTCCTTGTCCAGCCTCTGGGTTTGTTCAAAATGGCGTCGTCCAGGGTCTCTGGCCACATGGTCTCTGAAACAGGAGCCCTTCCTTTCTGGCTGCCTTCCCCCCTTGGTGCAGCCTGGTGCCTGGCACCCAGTGATAGCTGCTGATGGATGAGCCTGTAGCCCCACCCATCTTCTTTTCGTGGAGAGGAGGCCTTAGCTTGTGGAAGAAAGGTTATCCATCCATCCAGCTGAGGTCAGCCCTCAGCCTGGCCCTGGTTATGACTGACTCAGAGAAATGTGACATTTCTGGACGACCCAAAAGCAGTACAAATATGACTTGGGACTCTGCAGAATACTCCTTTTCACATCCGCTACAGTGGACTTTAGTGCGTGTCTGGAATCTGTAGGCCTTATGGAAGTTAATCTAGCACATGGGCTCCACATCCCCACAGGGGAATAATGAAGTGAAAAACACAGTAAAGCACACTGACTTT